>CM068583.1:11373340-12005340 GCA_035048485.1 Pteria penguin | reverse complement strand
GATGGAGTGGAGACAAAAAAATGATCACACTTCCTGGTGTCGGCTAAAGTTTTAAACCAAACTAAACACACTAACAAAGGTCAAGTTGGCGTCCATATCAGCAGTATCATTAACAGGAATCACATGAGTCGTTTCCTATCTAATATTACTGTACATATGCCATGCAGTAAACCCAACCTCCATGAAGACCGACAATCAATAATCAGAAAGTCTGGGAACAAGCTTCAACATCGCGATACCAAGACCAATAAATATTATATAGTGGTTTTTTACCCATTTTTTAATTTCAATATTTCACGGTGATGCTCACCTCTTTGGTGCTTGTCGATTCCCTTAAGTTTGTATCCCTCGATTCGACCACAGCCATAACTAAAACATCGTGATGATCATATAATGTCCTTAATTAAATAATATTGATAGTTGCTGTTGATACACTAAATACAGCGACCTCCAACTCCAAGGCATATAATCAACCATAAAAACGGACTTCATTCACATCATAAATCCAGTTCACAAAGCGCAACAAAATTCAGAAACATCTGGTTTCATTTCGGGCTTTTGGCGGATACATTTCAATTCAATTGTTGCATAGGAAAATCAATGATGGGACTTCAACAATGAAATAAGAGTTATCTTCCTTTGTCGGTGTGCATGGGCACAATCGCGTGTAGACGGACAAGGGATCGATGTTTAAAATAAAAAAATCTATAAAACAAAGTCAATGATTTTGTAATGGTAAGACAAAGAAATCGTCGACGGTGGCTTATCAAGTGGCAGATATTAATCATGTTGCTTGAATTTGATACAATTTACAGAAAAGACCCAACAGTGAAATGAATATGGTTTACGGTTATTATAATCGTTTTTTGACCAAGTCCAAACAAAATGAACGCAAATACAAAACAACAATTTTTGTACTTGGCTGAGTATTCTGCCTTTGTATAAGTAAAACTATGCTTTTGTTGTTTTATATATTTTAAGCAAACTGCATTTTGTAATAAAATCGTTCATTATAAGTTTGGAACAATCTGCTGTATTGGTAATTTTCTATCAAAAATAAACATTCGTCTCTCTGCCTTATGCATTTTTATGCCCGCGAAATGAAATTCGGGGTATCTAGTTTTTGGCCTGTCTGTGTGTCTGCCCATCTGTCCCTCTGTCTGTCTGTGACAAAAAAAACTTTAGCTTTCGTAATGACTTTTGAACTTTTACAAGTAGGGCATTCATCTTTCCCGTGTGCATCCTTGCGACGAGTCTTTTGCGTTGCGACCACGGTTCTTGACCTAGTGACCTTGACTGTGACATTTGACCTACATTTCTAAAAACTTTAACATTTGTCATAAATTTTCAACCATTACAGGTAGGGCTGTCATCTTTCCCATGTGCATCCTTGTGATAAGTCCTTTACGCTACCACAGTTTTTGACCTAGTGACCGTGACTTTTGACATATATTTCAAAATTTTCCTTATTTGGACTTTGTTGCTGCTGGGGGAAATCGTTTTTCCCAAACACATCTTGTTTTGGGGTGTTTCACTTCAAGTGCAAGGTAAAACATATTTGCTTAAAATGACTGCATTGAATCGCTTAGTCTGTATTGTGTCACACCCGAGCATAAGACTTGGGTCTGACATTTCGACCTACCGGTATGAACGGTAATTGACCTCTGACCTATGACTGCGGTTCAAGGTCATGACAAACCTTTAGATCCAAAGCAACAATTCCGTGACATTATTGAAATCTGTGCACAAGGTGAGAAGTTATGGCCTAGACAAAGTTTTTCTTATTGTGTCTATTATGGCCTTGACCTTTGACCTATGACCTTGGTTCAAGGTCATCACACACCCCTGGACCCTAAACAACAATTCTGTGAGATATTATCGAAATTTGTGCACAGGGGAAGAAATTATGGCCCAGACAAGCTTTTACTTATTGTGTCTTATTATAACCTTTAGCTTTCACCTATGAACTTGGTTTCAAGTCGTGACAAACCCTTGGATACTAAGCAACAATATTATTGAAATCCATACTCAGGGGAAGAAGTTATGGAACGGAAAAGGTTTTACATATTGTGTCTATCATGACCTTGGAAATATTATCGAAATTTGTGCACAGGGGAAGAAATTATGGCCCAGACAAGCTTTTACTTATTGTGTCTATTATAACCTTGAGCTTTCACCTATGAACTTGGTTTCAAGTCGTGACAAACCCTTGGATACTAAGTAACAATATTATTGAAATCCATACTCAGGGGAAGAAGTTATGGAACGGAAAAGGTTTTACATATTGTGTCTATCATGACCTTGGAAATATTATCGAAATTTGTGCACAGGGAAAGAAATTATGGCCCAGACAAGGTTTTACTTATTGTGTCTATTATAACCTTGAGCTTTCACCTATGAACTTGGTTTCAAGTCGTGACAAACCCTTGGATACTAAGTAACAATATTATTGAAATCCATGCTCAGGGGAAGAAGTTATGGAACAGAAAAGGTTTTAATTATTGTGTCTATCATGACCTTGACCTTTGACCTATGACCTTGATTCAAAGTCATGACACACCCTTGGATCCTAATCAACAATTCTGTGAAATGTTATTGAAATCTGTGCACAGGGTGAGAAATTAAGGCCCGAACAAAGTTTTTCTTATTGTGTCTATTATGATCTTGACCTTTAACCTATGACCTTGGTTCAAGATAATGACACACCCTTGCATCCTAAGCAACAATTCTGTGACATATTATTGAAATCTGTGCACAGGGTGAGAAGTTATGGTGCGGACAACGTTTTTCTTATTGTGTCTATTATCACCTTCAACTATGGACTTGATTGAACGTTATGACACATGCTTGGGTCATGCGCAACAATATTGTGAAATATTATCTAAATCCATCTACCCACTAAAAAGATATGGTCCGTACACGATTTTAACAACCAAGTTCACAGTGACCTTGACCTTTGACCTATGACCTTGGTTCAAGGTCATGACACACCCTTGGGTCATGGGCAACAATCCTGTGAAATATTATCTAAATCCATCTATCCGATAAAAAGATATGGCCCGGACACGGTTATAACAACCAAGTCCAGTGACCTTGATCTTTGACCTATGACCTTGGATCAAGGTCATGACACACTCTTGGGTCATGGGCAACAATATTGTGAAATATTATCTAAATCCATCCACCCAATAAAAAAGATATGGCCCGGACAGGAATCGGGACGGACGGACGGACAGACGGACAAGGTGATTCCTATATACCCCCAAAAACTTCATTTGCGAGGGGTATAATTATTAACTCAGATGGTGATATCACCTTGTTTAGTTTTTTTAATTGTCTTGATAAATTCTGTTTTACATATGAATATACATGTATGCATCACAGTTTGCGACTTTCCTATAAACTTATGATTCTTCAGTATATGTTGTTGTTCTAACTCCTGTTCGTAAGGTAAATTTGAAATCTAGGTCAAACTTCATGGTCAACGTCACTAGGTCAAGAACTGTGGAAGTAACGTGAGAGACTCGTCACAAGGACTGCACATACGAAAGATGAAAGCCATACCTGTAAAGGGTCAAATGTTATGAGGAAGGTTAAAGTTTTTTGCCAGACAGACATAGAGACAGATGGACAGACACACAGACAGGCCAAAAACTAAATGCCCCCGAATTTCATCCCGGAAGCAGAGAAGCTGACTTGGATCTTTAGGACTTCATACGACACAAAGTTCTGAAGTTTTTTTACCAAAAGGAATAACATACTTTAATATCTCAAAGACATTTAATCTTCAGTTGCAGATTGAAAAGTACATATATATACACATACATAAACACATGAGGAAATTTTCTTGGCATCATGGAAAGGGGGATGGGGGATCCAGTTTGATGAATGAGAAATATCAATTGTCAATTTTTAAAACTGAATTTTTCATTTGGAATGGAGTTTATGTTTAGCCCTTTAGACACATAAAAAAAATAAAATGAGTCATAACCTTGACCCGAGGTCACATCTCTATGGTCATGTTGGTAACTCTATGATCAAATTTTTTATTGTACAACTTTGCTGCCACAGATGTCTTGAGCCAAATGTACAGATCTCTACCTATTGATTAAGCTAACTTGACTTTTTACATATTCTACTTACTGTATATCACCTCTTGTTAACTTAACCAATAGCTGATGTTTTAAACAACATACTCCTGGGTGCTTTGAAATTAATTCGTAAAACAGGATACAAGAAAAATACAATTTACAGGGGTTAAAACATAAAAAAAACCCAAACAGACACATATGGACAATCCATATATGCACCTGACCAAGAAAATTTTCATCAACAAATTCTCATTTTGATACAATGTATGTGGATTTAGAGAATCTAAATCTAATTATATACATGTACATGATATACAAGTTTTATTAAATACACTAAACAGCTTCCTATGGTTGACTTTTTACTTAAAACACAAAAAAAGTTTATTTAATTTATGATTAATAAAGAATTTATGATTTCCATTATTACATTTTCTAACAAAAATATAAAGCAAATTTCTCATTCCTCATTGATTTCAAAATTTATTACAATACGAAATCAATGACTGAATGAGCAATAAAGAATATAGCAGTACAATGCTGGTAATGTTTCTTTTTGTTGATTTTACATTATGAAAGCATCAAATTTGTGTAGTGTATATACATGTATACCATGTTCAATAAGATTTTATGCAGAAGGGTATTCATCTTTCTTTTTAAATTTTAGCAGAAAAAAAGGCATATGATGTTACTATACATGTACAATATATCTTACTTAAGCTTTAAGTTCTTTGGCAATGCATAAGTCTTATGTTCAAAACCCGTCAGAACTAGAACTGTCCTAATGGGACAAATACTCCCACGACAACAAAATTCAAAGTAGGGCAAAGACCAAGGTAAAGATCACAAGGTCAAAAATTCTGGTATTCACAGACAGGTCTTGTCACAAGGAATACATGTACACATGTGTAATATGATGGTCCCATCTCTTTTGGTTCAAAAGTTATGGCTAATGTTAAAGTTTTTCAAAAAGTAGATCAAATGTAAAGGTCAAGTTATGAGGTAAAAAATTTGGGAACTGACAAACAGATCTTGCCACAAAGAATACACATGTAGTATGAAGGCCCCATCCCTTTTGGTGCAAAAGTCATGGCTAATGTTAAAGATTTTCAAAAGGAGGTCAAACATCAAGTTCACGGGGTCACAATTTTGGTATCAACAGACAGGTCTTGCCACAAGGAATACACATGTGTTGTATGAAGGCCACATCTCTATTAGGGCTGGAACGATACGCTTAGCCCACGATACGATATGTGTCGCGATTTTTACTCACGATACGATTTGTATCGCAATACTTTATTTTTAATGTAGAATTTTTTTAATTCATCAAATATTTTAATAAAACAAGTTAAAATACAACAAAATATTTCCATACGTAACTTTTAAATGCCACAGGAGCGTCCTTTAAAGTTATTTGTGGTGTGCTTTCCCTTTCAGCCGCCATGTTGATTTTTTATCAAGTAACTATAAATGCCGAAATGAACCGTAAAGCTTCGATACGGACAGATGCCATATTGTGTATCGAACCGTTGTCATGAATAGCGGTATATCAGGAACCGCAGTGAATCGTTGCAGCCCAAACCTCTATTGGTTCAAAAGTTATGGCTAAGGTTAAAGTTTTTGAAAAGTAGGTTAAACATCAGGTCAAGGCCATGAGGTAAAAAATTATGGTAACGACAGAAAGGTCTTGCCACAAGGAAAACACATGTATAGTATGAAGGCCCCGTCTCTTCTGCTTCAAAAGTTATGGCCAAGGTTAAAGTTTTCTGGACAGACAACGGGCAGACAAGGTTATTTTAATAAAACTCCCCCAAACTTCGTTGGTTGGTTGGTTGATTGGTGTTTTACGTCACTTTCAACAATTTTTCAGTTATATTGCAACATGGAAGCAGGAGGTAATCAACCTCATAAAAATAGTGGTGCAATCTGGGAATCAAACTCGGATCGTCACCACTGCAAGCCAAGCGCTTAACCGTTACACCAAGCCTGCCCCTCCTCAAACTTCGTTTGCGGGGATATAATGAAATGATATGATAACACACTGGTATTTTATAAACATTATCACATTTTCATTGATAAGATACATTAGTAAAAATTCTATGTAAAATCTTTGTTGTTCACGATTTACATGTCTGAATTCAGTACAGTACAGTATAGATAACATGCACTAGACTCAGTAGACTAGAGACTGACCATACTTAGGCTTATAAAATAAACCAATAATTAAAATCAGAAAATGATCTACCTTCAACTTCCAGGGACTGCAGAACTCTGTGTCATAAGGAAGAGAGTAATCTTGCATCTTCCGCATCTTCTTTCTCATTATAGTCATTGACATTCTACGTCGTAGTGTGCTGCGTAGAGTGTCTTTTCGATTCAATTCCTTGCTTGGAGTAAACACAGGAATATTTCCTGAAGGGGGTTTCCATTTTTGAATTTCTGTCATGGAAGTGCTGTCAGTTTTCTTCTACAACAGAATTACAATGTAAGTTAGTAAGGAATAGGAGTTTTTACATGTAACATATCGAAGATAACTTTTGAAAATAATTTGTATCATTTTATAGAAATATTAATGCATCGTGATCGTATCCTACATGAAGCTCCCAAGGATGTACCTGTCCCATTAGTACATCGTAATCCTTCACCAACTTCAGGCAACCTCCAAACCCTTTATATCCCTTTACATAATGATGGGGGAAGGTTAAGACCAAATTTTGCAGATGTTGAACCAAAACAAAAACAAGAAACCGTCAAGGACAGTATGACCGGATTGCAAATGCTAAACGCAAAGTGTTGACGGACAGATGGATTTCGCATATTCATAGACTGGAATTGCTTTGCAATAACATTAACAATACATGTATGCAAGTGGTCACCCTAAAGGCAAAAAACAGTGTGTGTTCACTGAAGCGTAAAGTCAAGGTCAAGGTCACTAAATTTTTGTATTGGTTGGATAGAACATTCAAGTATCTACTAACCTACCAACTTTGACCAAAGTACCCTTTAGGGTATGAAAGAAACCAAGCTAAACGCAAATGCTAAACACAAATGTTGAAGCCGTGCGGGCAGACGGATGGACAGACAAACCGACGGACGGACAGATGGATTTCGCCAATTCATAGACTGGAATTGCTTTGCAATAACATTAACAATACATGTATGCAAGTGGTCACCCTAAAGGCAAAAAACAGTGTGTGTTCACTGAAGTGTAAAGTCAAGGTCAAGGCCAAGGTCACTAAAATTTTGTATTGGTTGGATAGAACATTCAAGTATCTACAAACTTACCAACTTTGACATAAGTACCCCTTAGGGTATGAAAGAAACCAAGCTAAATGCAAATGCTAAACGCAAAATGTTGACGCCGTGCGGACGGACGGACGGACCGACTGACAGATGGACAGACAGACTGTTTTCACCAATTCATAGACCGGAATTGCTTTGCAATCTGGTCAAAAATCAAAATACATGTACAAGGTTTTAGTAAAATTTGGTGTCACTGTCACAGATAAAGACCTCTACACACTTGAATCTGCCAGTTATTCACACATCCATTTCTACTGAGTTCAGAAATTAACACGTTTTCACACATGGGTGCCCAGGGATGGTTTGAAGGTTATCAGGTAAAAACTAAAAGCTTCTTTCAGAAATTTTTTTTTAAATTTTAGATAAATTATTAACTTAAAGAATTTGCTCTCCCACACTTAATAGCTAATTTACTGTGTGTAAAAAGGGGTTCAACATTGTCATCCAAAAAGCTGTAATGGAGCTGTCCAATACGGAATATCGTAACTAAAATAACGTCAACATACACGCGCACTTTGTGATTGTTATGACGTCATATGATTATGACGTAAGTTGCCCACATAAAAGTGCCCACATCGAGAACAATGGATTTGGTAAGTGACTAAATGCAAACCGTGACGGGATTTTAGTAGTTGCGATACTCCGTATTGTGAATCACAGTTGCACTCTCTTCAGTGATATGAGGCAAATATGGAGAGAAGACAAAATTAATGTCATGATATAGTAAACCTGCATTTAACTGCAAATCTCAGTTTACAGTATGCTTTATACACTGTGTGTATTAATCAGTGTTTAATCTCTTTTTAACAGGTTGGGGGCAACCTCTCATTTGAGAGATAATCACACAAATGTGTAACTACATTTATAACTGTTTTCAGTAATCAATTTCAAGGAATGAACAGAAGTAAATAAGTACTAAAAAAATAAAGTTTTAAAATTTTGAATTAAACTTAAAAGGGCACATCTTTATAATATACTTAACATAAAATACAAAAGAAGTCAACCTTTTCAACTTACAACATGTACCATTTTGGAGTTTATAGCTGCAACATTTGTGTAGCTATAAACTCCAAAACATTGACTTGAGTAAGTAAAAAATTTCAACTTGTTTTGTAAACTATATTCAGTATGTTGTAAACAAGTGCCCTTTTGAATTTCAAATCATAATTCCAAAATTTCATTATTTAGTACTTGAAATCGATTACTGAAAAGGGAGATAGTTTGAAAATAGTATAGTTTTATAGTTTATTAGTCAAAAGAAGTCATTCATGTACAACTTATAGACATATATATATATATATATATATATATATATATATATATATATATATATATATATAATACAATAACAAGTATATGTACATTACAAAGTACAAGTTACTCATTTGAGTGATTATCTCTCAAATGAGAGGTTGCCCCAACATGTTTAATGGCAATAATCTAATGATAAAAACTAATCTACATGTATTTAAAAAATTCTTTTTTAATTAATAATTTCAATACTAATCTTCGAACCGTGGTGTTGATACAGGTTTTGTCACTTGAATTGAAATATCTTTACAAAAACATGTCTTCATTCAAAATAAGCTGTCTGAATTTGCTTTCTGTTGCAATTATAATTGAATTAGCGGCGAAGATTTATTAATTTAAATAATTAGCTAGATCTATTTTGAACAGCACAGTATTTGTGAGCCAGTGTATTTGCTATTTTCGTTTACAATTAAATACCTGAAACTTACCGGCGGAAGATTATCTATTGTGGCCAGTACAGTTTCACTTTTAGCTTTAACCATAGCCAAGGTTCTAGTTTTTCCTTCTCTGGTGGGTGCCGGTGGCGAAACAGGTGCGCGATTTGTTCGCCTTCTCCTTTTCTTAACGTGAAGCCCACAGCTGCCTATTAGAAAACTGAATTCGTCTAAATATCCGTCCTGAATCTCTCTCTTTCTTTTTCTTAAATGGTTATCCATAGTATTTGACTATTAAACTATAAACGCTACTTTGTTGCTGAAACTACATTTCAAAAGTGAAACAAAAAACAGCGCCACCTATCGACGTCAACAAATTATTAAGGCCGATAACTCCAGCTTGTTCACAGAGCAGTATTTGGTACACGTGTTGAATGTCTCTGATGTATTTTACTTTTTCAATATATCTATGATTTGTCTAAAGATATATTATATCTACAATATATAATATATTTCACATAAGATAATATAAACAGATTATATCATAATCGCATATTCAGAGACATATACACTAAGTTTATCTTTATGAGTATCAACTGTTCATTGTTTAATTCTATAAATCGGTCTGCAATCGAATGTCTGTGGCTGTGTGGGTATGGTTATACATAAATATATGTATATATATATATATATAGAGAGAGAGAGAGAGAGAGAGAGAGTGTGTGTGTGTGTGTGTGTGTGTGTGTGTGTGTGTGTGTTATATTATAGCCTATAGGCCCTATGTGTTGCGCCATTAAATAATTTGAATTTGTATGTATTTCAGCTTACACATAGATTTATTTTGTGTTTGGTGGTTATTTCTTACAGAAAATTATCAGACACATAACCTTAGACCATATCTCTGATATCGTACAGTATGGACAGTGGCGGGTTCATAGCGGGTGGAAGGGACGTTCAAAACCTACCTACTCCCAATAAAAACAAAACAAAACAACCCTCTCCCCGAAAAAAAAACCACACACACACACAAACAAGCAAAAAAAAAAACAAAACAAAACAAAACAAATAAACAAACAAAAACAAAACATTCCCTCTAAAAATCCGAGAGATACTATTATCCGATAATCGCACATCTTCTTGAATTCTCCGAGTTATTTTGGCCGAGTTTAGGGCTTTTAACCCTAGCCCCTACTCTTTCAGGACTGAGAACGGGCATATATGGCAGGTCTCGATCCCTTTTTCTCAATGTCCATCTATAGATGTTTCTGTTCAATCCACTAGATGTGAGAGGAGGCAAGATCTTCGAGATGGTGGCGGATTTTGCGATGCAGCTGTATGACAAGAGACATGGATAACATCACACACAACAGTTGTATATAAACAACATGAAGGGCATAAACGTGATTACAACAGCTGTATGACAAGAGACATGGATAACATCACACACAACAGTTGTATATAAACAACATGAAGGGCATAAACGTGATTACAACAGCTGTATGACAAGAGACATGGATAACATCACACACAACAGTTGTATATAAACAACATGAAGGGCATAAACGTGATTACAACAGCTGTATGACAAGAGACATGGATAACATCACACACAACAGTTGTATATAAACAACATGAAGGGCATAAACGTGATTACAACAGCTGTATGACAAGAGACATGGATAACATCACACACAACAGTTGTATATAAACAACATGAAGGGCATAAACGTGATTACAACAGCTGTATGACAAGAGACATGGATAACATCACACACAACAGTTGTATATAAACAACATGAAGGGCATAAACGTGATTACAACAGCTGTATGACAAGAGACATGGATAACATCACACACAACAGTTGTATATAAACAACATGAAGGGCATAAACGCGATTACAACAGTTGTATCAGGCGACGATACAGAAATTTTGTCGAGAGCGGGTCCACCACCAACTTAAGTTTTGGCATTTTCCGAGAGCGGGTCCACCCATGTTTTTCTGTGTAAAATTACTTATTTTACATAGAAAAAAATATAACAAGGACATTCATTTTCCCTGATCTTGGGGCGGGTTCAGACCCCTGGTCCACCCTTCTGAATCCCCGATGAGATATGAGATATATACTTGGTATTTACCGATTTCCGATCGATTGACGTAAAAATGGTTACAGCAGTTGTATATTACCAACTGCATATCTTCGTTTATCAGAGACTCACGATCAAACGCAGTCTGTAAGTCCTTGGTTTAAATACAGCCAATTCCTTCGGTACTTCAATTATCACTGCTTTTGACGAGCAATTTGTTGTTCATTGTAAAAGTAAATTGTTCAGGGTACAGTTTTCTGTAAATGTAAATAACATTAGACAAATTAACATTTGTTATTTGAATTATATTACCTAAGCAATTGTTGTCCTTACAGTCTCCTACATGCCTGATAACACATATAACGTCATTAGAATAACCACGACACAAGTGACATCAGCCACAGGGCTTACGTTTCCGATTCTTTGACGCGATAATAGACTTAATCACACATTTTATATAGGATTTGGTAGGACGGATAAACTAACGATAGTGCTTAATATGCTACTTCTACGATGTATATTACAATTGGGAGGAATTTACAACACCTTCCGAAAACTTGACACTGCTTCCTGTTTTATTTCTTAGTTGCAGCGAATTTTCAGATTTCTAAAAGTGGAATTATAGGATGAATTTAGTACGTAGTACATGTACTTATGAAAACGTATATCGTTGCCACTTCTTTATGATTTGATCATCCCAATTCTGAATTGAAAATTAGAGAGACAGGTCTCCAGTAAAGACGGAATGAATAATGATAGCCGAGTTAAAGTCTTAGACAAAAGTCGCCAAGGAAGAGTGACCAGTCAGATACAGTCTTTTCCTATAAAAACATCGTAATATTTACATCTGTCAAAAACATCCATGTTATTTTATGTACCATACGTTGACAAGTTGAACCTAACTATGCAGATTATGTCAAACGGTGACATGAAAATATTTTGATTGTAAATTCCAATATTAGAAACGGGTTTTCCAGTCATTTTCTAAATTTCATTTAAAATAATTCAAAACTGAGCACACAGTAATTCTTTTTTATCTGTTTATCTGTTTATGAGTAGTACGTTTGTTGTTTCTATTGAAATATGTAAAATCCAGCATACAACCCTATTTTACCTACCAATTTTATCTTAATCTGATAGCGTTTTTTTTTTTATGTTCACCCCAAACACTAAGTACGTGTAAATTCAAAACTATAATTAATCTATTTTAAAGTTTACATTTTTAAAGGCTATAAAAAGATGTTTGAATTTACTTGAAAAGGGGGGGGGGCGGTTACATACAATATAGTAAACAAGAGAAATCATTAATTTCTACGTTGACCACCCTCAAACAAACAACAACAATTAAAACATGACACATAGACAGCTCTACACCAAGGGGTAGAGATGGAGTTTAGAGAATATATACTCAGTTCGCAAGGTTCATGAAGGCTTGCAACATGACTAAGGAACACGGGCTGCTTCAAATGTGCCTGTTATACCACTAAAAGTTTTAAGCAGGGCAAAACGCTGATAGCATTCCAATGTTACCAAACAAGTGTCTGGCGCAAATCATCAAAATTGTCCATGCCATGAACGTCATTACATGTTTTTATTTGTTTTGTAGTTTTGTAAGCCAAACCCCGATTCTCAAGCTTCTGTGAGTTTCAAGGAAGTAAGGGACCGAGAGTGCCAAGACTGGCTTCTTCTGTGATGTTAAGAAGAATAGTCCGACCAGCTGGATGCGCATATTAAATAAAGGTCTCACTGTCGGTATGGGCTGAATGAATGAACTATGAAATACTTTAAAGCAAACATAATTCGTTATTTGCTTCACTTCACTGTACAACGTAATACATTTTCGATGTAGTTAGAACAAGAGGAATATTTGAGCTAGTGTTCAAAGGAACACGTGTATCGGCTTTTTCCATTTGCTAAGACCGAAAATGCCGACAAGAAATGGTTGAAAAAAGGATGTACTCGTGTTTCCCAGGCAACAAGTCCAAATAAGACAAATTTTGAAATGTAGGTCAGAGGTCACGGTCAAGGTCACAAGGCCAATGGCAATGGTGTATTTTCCAAGGGCTTAATAAGTGGAGTATGCATGCCAAATTTGAAGTATCTATCTCTAAAAGTTCCAAAGGCAAAGATTGAAGTTGACAACAGACAGGCAGATAAAAATCAGCATTCCCCGATCTATCGATCTGCGGGGATAAAAATAATGAAAAAGGTTTTCAATGCTCTTCATTGTAAGAGAATAACACATGGTGTCTTCTGTATGGTTTGTCCCTTCATCTCGTGTCTAATGAGAAATCATTTATGTGCTTTCTGTATGGTTTGCCCCTTTATCTGATGTCTAATGATAAATTATTTGTTGTCTGCATGGTTTGGACATTCATAGCCAAACGGGAGACTGTTATTTTCCATGACACTTGGCCTCACCCAATAGCCAGGGGCTTAGAAATGTCCACTGTTGTACGTGTTGCGAGAGCCTCAATGGAATAGTACCAGGTACCTTTGTATTTACATCATAGGAACCAGAATATTTGATGGTTTAAATTTACTTGTGAAGAATAAATCGGTTTGACAACCATTAACTTCATATATTCGATTATTTCCGAATGACATCATTACATAAAATAATGTCTTCAATCCAATAAGATTTTTGTATGACGTTGACATGAGACAATATAGATGGTCTGAAATCTTCACGGTATGCAGAATCTTGATATCCGAAATATTATTTTAATTTTCTTTGTACATGCTCAGTGACAAACGATCAACGATGATCAAGACTACATGTATGAATTGCTGGACACTGAGCAAAAATACACTGTTAAAGGCTATAGCTGCAGACGATCCGAAAGTCACCAGACCACCAGACAAAATCTAGTAAGCTTTGGTCTGGTAAAATTTTTCAACTTTTTCCTATTATTTACATGTAAATTTCAACAAAATTAGAAAAATGTCTAGTGAGTTTTCATGGTTGATGGTTGGTTGGTTGATTGGTGTTTTACGTCGCTTTCAACAGTATTTCAGTTATATTGCGACATGGAAGCAGGAGGTTACCAACCTCTTAAACATAGTGACGCAACCCGGGAATCGAACCCGGATCGTCGGCGCCGCAAGCCAAGCGCTTAACCACTACACCAAGCCTGCCCCTAGTAGTGAGTTTTCAAAACTTTCGTGAAGGCTGTAGCTGGACAATGTTCTGTCATAAAAAAAAACAAACCATTCACATACATTACACAGGCACATAAAGGTTATGTTTGTGTTCTACTGTTTGATCTTGACCTTTGACTGAAAGTAAAATCAAAAGCACCAAATATGAAACCTGAAGGTTGAAAAACTTTGAATTATTGCATAACAATCAAAATGTCAACAGACATTACTCCTGTAAGGCCACATTAATATGTCAACAATGCTTTCGGGGTCTATCAGTAAGGGCGCAGTGATCTGTGACATATTGTCATGGCTGTGCCAAATATGAAGGCCCTATGTCTTACGTTTAAAAAGTTATATTGAAGTAGGTCAAAGGTCACGGTCAAGTTCACATGATAAAATCTTCTGGTACCAACGGAAAAGTGTTGCAATTAGAACACACATGCCAAATATGAAGACCCTATGTCTTACGGTTAAAAAGTTACATTGAAGTAGGTCAAAGGTCACGGTCAAGGGCACATGATAAAAATTTTGGTACCAAAGGAAAAGTATTGCATATAGGGACACACATGCCAAATATGAAGGCCCTTACGGTAAAATAGTTATGGCCAAGGATAAAGTTTGTGTGACAGACTGACAGACAGACGAATGAGATTTAATGTCCCTATGCTTTTGCGAATAGCAAAAATACCAAAATGACCTTTAAAGTTTTGAGGACAAAATATTGACACATATTTTTGACTTCAAGCTACAAATGTTTCATAGACAAAAAGAAATCAATGATCACAATGTATTTAATGACAATTTATTCTGGTACATTTTATTTACAATATATACAAATCTTATCATAAATATAAAACATCAAGAGCATGAGATAATAATGAAGTGAAAATACTGTATCAATCATGTTTGGAACTTTAAGTTCTTTCAATGATATCAATGAATAAAAAGTCATTATTGAAATCATTAGAAATGTATGATTAAATTATAATAACAAGTTAAAAATTTATCACACAGTAATATTCAAGTGAAAAATGAGATGGTATATAGTATATCAAAATTGAAAATTCCAATTTTTTTTATCACACCGCATCCAAAAGTGCTAGTGCCTGGATACAAGAGAGTTTGATTCAGCCTTTTCTGTTGGTATTCTACAGAGAATTTTCTGTCTATGGATCACCTTTATCTAACACTCAGTACATATTCACTTCAATGTTCTATTTGCTGATGCTAAAATACTAAGTCAATGTTACAAGAAGTAAGGTGTTGTGGTCCTGGCAGGTATAACTCTTTCATTATCTGGTACTGCACTAAAAAGCTTGGCCTCTCTTGTGTTAGAATCTAGAAACAACAAAGTATATATTTATATACCTATATATTAAATAATACCTTAAATCATTTGTGCAAAAAGCTAGTGTTTATTACAGACAGAAATGTGTTACTGAAATTATATGTTCATCACTTGCCATCTACTTCTAATAATTTATATGATGCCCTAAAGTCTCCAAAGTGGAAAATTATTATTCAAATTACTTTTGATTTGTTTGCTTTAACTCATGTCAAGGTTATTTCTATAGTGACAGCATTTCCTTGATGCATTGTACAGAAATTAAAAGATTTTTATGTACCCTTGTTTGAAAAACTGATGGCTATAATGCAGGACTTTTTTTCAGCAGTTTGATAGTCAATTGCAAATCATGCAAAATAATTCAGTACATTTTAGGTAAAACAAGAAAGGGTAATGGTAAGAACCATTCAAATTAAATGGGGAGGGAATATGAAGTTTAAGTAAATAAAAATCAGCAGGGCAATTAAATAAATAATATTTAATTCAAATCACATTGCTACATCTCAATGTCCTATGTATATACTTAGGAATGTTAAAAAATTCATGATTCAAGACCCCCCCCCCCCCCAAAAAAAAGTTTTGTGGCCGTAAGGTGACAATAGAATAAATTATCAAGTAAAGATATCTAATAAAGATTTTGAATAATATTTAATACAGATTTTGAATAAAAATGTCCATAAATGTACTTGGATTATATATGAATATTTTATAAAAGAAATTCCAAATTTGGCCAAAATATTGCATAAATTCCCAAAGCATAAGGCCCTGGCCCATTCTCAATAAAGTAAAGAAACACCATGCCGGTGTTTTGTGGTAAAACCACTCACTTTTGAACCCGTGAAAATAACATACTTCACATCAATACAAATTTTACAAATTTCATCTTATGTATTTTGCTAAAAATTCCCAATTTTAAGCAAAATGCAGTAAAATTCCCCCCCCCCCCTTTTTTTTTTTTGTTGGGAACGTTTATTCACTGTGCACAGACTTTCCCAATAAACAAAGGAAAACATGGAATAATGCAGATGAATGACATCTCTTCTTTTGAGACTTCCAGTCTTCGACGTTAACCGCAGGCCCAAGGCCAGTAAAATGGGAATTGGGCCTGTAAAAACTTCTAATTCAGGAGTCCGACGGGCCTGTGATTATTTTCGCCATTACACATTTTTCAAAACAAATTTTTACGTTTCAAGATAATTAAAAAAATTGTAAAGAGTATTGACTTTGTTCCCTAACCGGCTGTTACCGGTTGATTAAGCCACAAGCACACATAAAGGTCTTATGTATACGGCTAGCCTATGTATACCCCCATTCTCAACGGTGAATCGAAACACCGAAACGGCACCTAAACAGCAGGGTAAACACAGAAACGGCACCGAAACGGCACTTTATATTAATCAGAATTACTAGAAACATGTTTTTAAGTTAGTTATACATGTTATACCTACTATGACTAAATTATACTTAAATATAATGTATTGATGAATATTAAGAGAGTTGTGGCATTCTATTTACTGTCATTCGAGATTGTGAATAATGGACCTCTTCTTATCAAAAAGATATGTATACAAGTGTATCTATTCTATTTTTATGTATTATATTAAAAAAATAATTACCCAATTAATTATTTGCCATAAATAATACCCAAATCTAGAACTCGCCGTGACTAGAATGATACAAATCATGTCGGGCCTGTAAAAAACAGGTTGGGCCTGTAAAATTAGTATGTTAACAGGCCCAAAGGGCCTGTGCCTCAAAAAGATTTTCGTGAAGACTGGACTTCAATAGTGCATATATACAAAAATTTATCTAAGATATTACCTGAAAATGATAAAACAGCTGCAATGTTTCCACACCTATAACAGTAGTTAGGAGCTGACCATACTGTGACTAGTTTCTCATCAAACATGTACTTATATCCTGCAAAACAGAATTCATACAGCCACTGTACACTATTATCACAGTCTGTTTTAGGTTATGTCAGTTATAATATTTAGCATATATGTAAAATGTTAAATTCATTTTATGTACAATTAAGAATTGGGTCTTCTTTGTATTTTCTGCTGAGAATAAAATTAAAATTAAAATACAAAAAACCCATGACTTTCAATGAATAAATTATGGACCTCGTTTGTGCTGACCAATGAAAGGGATTGTTACAAAAGAAATGAAATCATGCATTGTTAACTCAAAGTCTCCTTTATGCTATGATGGGCCTGTGTGGCTGGTTGGAATAAAGCAAGGTACTAAAACTCAATGTAGCCTTACACATCTGTCAATGCTAGTTTAACTCTAGTGTCAGTGCAAGTAGAAATGTCTGTGAGTAAACATACTGAAGATTATTAATTTCCTTCAGATCATATGGTTTCCTCTATGTGTAAACACTGGCCACTTCCATTCATAAGAATTCATCCTGGTATAACTAAACATGGTTTAAATAAACATGCTACAATGTTTGGAAGAACACACATGACACCTGCTATCTAATGATCAGAAGTGCTTCTCCTTGAACACACATATCACCTGCTATCCAATGGTCAGGGGTACCTCTCCCACTAGAAAGGCAGAGAAACTGACTGATGCCAGGCACAATGATCTCTAGAAGTCACAATGCTTGGCAGG
Source organism: Pteria penguin (assembly GCA_035048485.1). Classification (NCBI taxonomy): domain Eukaryota; kingdom Metazoa; phylum Mollusca; class Bivalvia; order Pterioida; family Pteriidae; genus Pteria; species Pteria penguin. The sequence goes on along the minus strand of CM068583.1, from coordinate 11,987,067 downwards.
ACACACACCCAATGTCACTGTGACTTTGGTTGCTCAAAACATATTTAAGATAGGCATGAAAACTTGGATAAATATAGGAAAAATTCACAACATATAAGATACTTATAGAACATTTCTGAGTACAAAGCCAAATACATGTACAACTTACTTTTCACAGACAGAAAAGATGAAAGTTTTTATTAATCCATACACATATATCTGTATAAAAGTGTTAGTAATATACAGATACATGACTTTAAGTATATACTTATCAATTCTCTTTTAATCTCTTTAGTCTCAAATGATTAACACAAAAACATATAATTTTTTCATGATCTGCTATGACATAAACTTAAATAAGGCTGCTGAAAGTTGGCATAGCTTTTATTTCAGATTTTCTGTCTTACATTTTAGATTTGAGGACAAATTCATCAGATTTAGGACTTTTATAGGCTCCTATATATTTCATAGGAAATACAGGTATCATAGGAAAGTTGTAATCCATGAAATCAATGGCAGTTACAACTCATTACATCTGTATTTACATTCTGGATTTTATACTACATAGACCTTTATGTAAAACAGATGGTTGATATCTTGCCCATAAATTACCATCTGTGAACATATATTACCATCTGCTGGACCAATCAAATGAAATGAGGAAAACAACATGGCTGCCCCATGTCGGTGTTGACGCCGTTGCCAAGTTGAGGATACATCCATATATTAAGTTCTTAACAACAGCTAATCGATAATCAATTATGTCATTACCTACACACATTATATGCATGTCCTCTGCATGTCGCCTAATATCCTAGAGGAGAATGAGTACATTAAGTTTCTCCTTGAGCTCAATCACATGGAAAAAAGTGTCTATACAGTAGAGAATAATACAGAAGAATGAAGTAATTACATTGTTAGCAAACCGGGAATATTTCAGAGAATAAACTCTGCCCATGTTCCTTTTTTACACACTCCTATTGGGCATCATTCAATTGATCAAAATCCAGATGGTAATATAAATTCCCCATAACAACCATCTGAATAACATTCATTTTTTAAATATACATGTAATATAAATTTGTACTACAGTATTTTTGAATGCAAGTAATCCTCCCTCATGGTATGTTAGTTTAACAACTCACCTTCATGTACCAATTGATGAGCTCTGCAAATCAGTTTCAGATTGTTGATGTGTACAAACTAAAAAAAACATAACTGAAAATCAGGAGATTGAACAACACACTTGTGTCCAAATTAGGGGTATAACCCAAGAAAGATAAACAAAGCTAAAATGAATATTAGAACATATATACATTTCAATTTTGTTCACTAGATGCGTATTTCGACAACTCATGTCTCTTCAGTGATGATATATGAGAATCACCTGGAAACCAATAATTTCAGCTTTTTCTATCAGCTGTGACCTTGACCTTAGACCTTATGAACCCCAAAATCAATAGCGTCCTTCCTCTTTTGATAATTAACCACAAATCCAAATTTGATTTAAAAATAATGAAAGGTACTTTAGTTATCATTCGGAAACGAATAATTACAGTCTATTTTCATCAGTTGTGACCTTTGACCTTTTGACTCCAAAATCATAAAAGTTCTTTCTTTCTTGGTAACTAAGCATATACCAAAATTTGAGTTGACGATGTTGAAAATACTTAGGTTATCATCTGGAAACCTATGTGTGACAGAAGGACAGACAAAGCAAACACTTAATTCCCTCTGTCATACCTAGCGGAGACAAAATATTCTGATATTCTGACATCGTAAACAATTATGTAACTTGCTGTACTTCTGTTGGACCCTGAATGACTTCAACACAATACTTTGTAGAAGGGTGAATACATATACATTTACACTTCAGTCTCCTAATTTCGCTATTTTATATTTTGCTCATACCACTACATAGGTAGACATTTCTGTGCTACCCATCAAACACATGTTTTTACAATATGTATGTAAAATAAATGATCTAGATATAATGTTTTACAAAAAACAACAAAGAAATCGATCCATATACAGAGCAATACTGAGAACTGTATGTGGTAACAACACATAGTGGAAGCAAAATATCAAATATAGTTTTCTCACTGCAATTTCAAGGATCAATATGTACTGCTATCAGCAAGATGCTACTGCATACAGAATGAAAACATCTCAACCCCTTCAAAGAATTCAAAGAGTCAAATACTGCACATATATAAAGCAGTCATATAGGAAAACTTATATGCTTCATATAGGAACTGGAAAGTAGGAGTATATTCTTCATATGTAAGTACAAGGATCAAATGACATACCAACAACAAGAGACTCCTTGTCTGAGAAAGCTTGCTCATGTATGAGATAAAATCCTTACCTCATTAGTTACTTTTGCACCGAACAGCCAACCTGCTCCTCTTGGGCTAATGGCCCATGTATCTACGTCTTCTGGATCAGACCAAACCAAATGTAACACAAGGTTAAGGTCAAACTGAACAAAACGTGTGCCTGAATTAGACACTATGAGAAGATGGGATAGACTTCTGACATTAATCTATCTTAAAAAATACTAAGCTAACCTTAGCAACTGTTATTATCATAAATATACATTTAAATCTTTGTAGAATAATCACCATGAAAAAATATTTCAGTCTAAATTTGACTTTATATCATGCAGTAAATACAATGTAACAAAGAACTAACATGCAAGAGATAAAACTTAAAAAGTATTCTTGATACATATACCAGCCATACAGCTGATCGTTATAATGTACTGAGAGAGGACTGCTCTGTTAACAAGTAACATACTACTATTGAAGATAAATTTAATCTCTTCTGCATAATTGGACTTTTTTTTATTATTACTAAAACAATAGAATATACTGGCATTGTAAAATCCAAATATAGCCATTTCTGTTTGTATATATGCATTCACTAGGGTAAGTTATGAGAATGAATATATGTACTATGTATTTCTAACCTAAGATTAGAAATACATATACATGTATATACACACATACGTATGTATATGTATATACATGTACATCAATTTATACAAGATATATGTGATGATTAAAATGATGACTACATATAGAAAATGATCTAGCAGGTACCAGCAAGCTAACATGCACGATAAAAGATGGAGTGGATATCTAGGGAGAGTGACCAGAAATTGTTTCAGGATGTGAATGGTAATGTTAACACGAGGTCCAATGTATTGGAAACTTTCACCTGGGATTAGTACCATATACCATATCAATACATGTAAATGTGAATTATTTCAATGACAAACATTTTTCGGAAGACTAAAATTTACTGAGAAACAAATATCAGGTAAGTACTATATGCATTGATAATCATATATATGGTATATCGCACAACAAAGAGGTCACCAAGAGAAATACTCAATGACAGGTGAACAGACTTAAATTCTGATAGAACAAGTCATGGCAGACTATATAATGAAGTATATATTGGGTTTTTGCACTTTTTCAATATTCTGCAAACAGAAGATTAGCTTAATATAATGGGACAGACAGACTGAGAAATATCTGAGTGTATGACCCATCATTCCTGAAGCATACAGATGGACAGACAGCTCAAGGGTCAAAGGATATCACAGAAGGCTCCCTTGTGTGGGATTTCTTGATTCCTCTCTATGGTGCGAATTTGATCAATTGTCTTGATATCTGGAGACAGACCTCCATGGACACACAATACGCACTCATCTATAATCTGAAAAGAAGAAATCATACAGTTACCCATACCATGAGATTCACACTGTCTGAAACTGGAAGATAAAGGGTGCAAGAGGAACTAAAATCTGAATCCCTTCTAAATGACAATAGCTTGAAAATACTAGGCTACATATACATGTATTACAAAGCGACAGAGGAAAAAAGTAAAACAGAACACAATCTTTATTCCTTTTGAATCAATAGATAACAAGAAACCATCAAGGACGGTATGACCGGATTGCAAATGCTAAATGCAAAATGTTGATGACGGACAGACGGATGGATGGATTTTGCCAATTTATGGACCAGAATTGCTTTGCATTAACATTAACAATACATGTATGCGAGTAGTCACCTCAAAGGCAAAAAACAGTGTGTGTTCACTGAAGCGTAAAGTCAAGGCCAAGGTCACTATATTTTTGTATTGGCTGGATAGAACATTCAAATACATGTATTTACAAACCTACCAACTTTGACATAAGTACCCTGTAGGGTATGAAAGAAACCAAGCTAAACGCAAAATGTTGACGCCGTGCGGATGGACGGACAGATGGACGGATTTCACCAATTCATAGACCGGAATTGCTTTGCAATACGGTCAAAAATTTAAGAACAGTAAATATTCTCATACCATATATCAGTTTATTCAAAATAAAAAAAGGCCTGTTATTTGAGGATTTCCTTGACAAATCAAAAGCAGTCAAAATGGACCATGTGCAGTTATTAAGGCAAAGCGGGGAAAGAAAAAGCAAAAGTGACAGCAAGATTATTGTATCCTTTTCATATTTAACTGAAAACTGATTGAATTTACAAGTCTCAATACTGAAATTAAGAAAAACTAAAACATTCAAATTTCAGACTGTCAAAGTAAGTACATGTATGCAAAATGATTTCTGACGTATTTTAGGTGTTTATCTGTAGTATCAATTGCTATGTGCTACAGATCTGAATTATTCAGGGAACAAAAAGGAAGTGAGACGTGGATGATTTCAGATGGTGGATAGGAACAACTAAATGAAAAAGAGCTGTAAATATATACAGTAAAACATGTCATCTATTCTAGCTTAATGTTGTTATAAATATGTCATGTAATACTCAATGAGAAAACTTATACTGAAAAGATCTGAAGTAGCGCTGCACTTTAAATAAACTATTAGAAAATGACTACATGCTATGTAAAGGATATCACACAAGGGACCCTCATTTCCCGGTTCTTGATTTCGTTCAATCATTCGAATCTGATCTAATGTTCTAGCATTGGGGGATAGTCCACCGTGGACACAAAATATGCTTTCATCTATAATCTGCAACAAGATATCCAACAAAAAATGTATCATATAATGAGCTTCTTTTATGGTGAAGAGCCTATGCTTTATATCACAAGAAAAATTTTTGTCCGACCTGTAAATATATACTGGTATATACACAAACAAAACCTGAAATTTGAATATAGGACTGAGTTTTCATCAATAAATTAAACATTTCATAAAGATATCGGAATCCTTTGCTGAAGAAGATTAAATGGCTTTCGTAAAATACATCTCTTATTATACATTTTCTATTTATATTTCTATTTTGTAAGGAAAATGATAAAGAATCATTACCGATTAGCTGAACAAAACATGTATCGACATTATAATTCATATTTCTCTATAGGTTTGCTTTGTATACCTATTCATCAGTTAATGAGTATTAATTCTATGCATGGACATATCTCATTCTTTTTATTATTCTGGAGTAGATAAACATGAGAAATATCTAATGCAAAATAACTTTTTTAAAACCTTGTTATCAAAATCAAATGAAAATTACCTGTATGAATGAATGGAAAGTACATTGGGTCATATGATCACAACTGCTGCACATACTCAAATCAGGTCACCCAATAAAAATCTAATATCTATATCATTTCACAAAATGTATTGTTAAAATAAACTTTCTTTAATCAGCACATCATTGAACATTTGAAACAAAATACTGGCACCATTTCAATATCGTGTATCAGAAAGAATACTAAGGAACGCCAGTGCTTAAAGATCATGTGATCCTGATAGAACAGTTCATGACAAATCAAACTTCAGAGCACAGATAGCAATAGTTTGAGTAATCAATATTTATTGAAGCATAAGCAAGGGGGGATCTAGAAGCAGAAGTGAGGTTTGGAGGAGGCTCAAAGGGCCAACCCCAGGCAAGAAGTGCCAAAAGGGAGGGTATGGGAGGGGTTCTACCCCCTCCTGTTGGGGGGGGGGGGGGTTCAGGGGGACCTCCTCTGGGAAATTTCTTTAAAGTTTTGAATAAAATGGTGTAATCTGGTATATTTTTCAGCCTCTTTTTTCAATAATGATACAGGATTTTTTTCTGTCTGCTAAGCCATAAGCCAAAAGCCATAAAGTCATATCCATTTAGTCACTTTATTTCTTCATTTTTTATATAAACTTAAACTGGTGCCAAAATTGGTGCCAAATTTGTGCCGAAATTGCATATATTTCGCATAGTTTCCCTTAACATAAATTTACAATGTCATAGTGTACATAGTGTTTTCATTCGTAAATAATTCACTAGACTGGCAATGGATGTCTAGATCTTTGCGCAGCGATAGCAAGCAAGAGCAGGTTACTCCAGTCTAGTAGTCACAAGCATGTGTAGGTATGAAAAACTCTGAAAGGTAACAAAAGGTTGTTCAAAACATTAAAATAGAATATGGTTGGACAAAAATATGAAGGACATGAACTGAACTTCGTCAAAAAAAAAAGGTAAAAAAAAAAATAATAATAATCGGTTTATACTAAAATTCCTCCTTGGGACCCCCACCCTCCCTAAATCTGCCCTTGATAAGTATTTTTGAAGCATCATTGGTTATACCAAAGTTCCACCTAAACATTTAACAAACAGACACAATCAGGATTCAACTCCACCAAAAGTCTGCATTACCTGTGTTTGAATAAAGAGTATCAACTATTTAAACATAACTTACGCCTGTCATTGTGAAGAAGTCAAACAAGAGTTTATATGAAACTTACAGCTGCCACTGTGAGGAGGTCAAACACCTGACAACAGTTTATATGTAACTTAAAGCTGCCATTGAAAGGAGGTCAAACACCTTACAACTGCCAATGTGAGGAGGTCAAACACCTTACAACATTTTATATGTAACTTACAGCTGCCAATGAGAGTAGGTCAAACACCTTACAACAGCTTATACGTAACTTGCAGCTGCCACTGTGAGGAAATCAAACCCCTTACAAGTTTATATGAAACTTACAGCTGCCACTGTGAGAAAGTCAAACACCTAACAACAGTTTATATGTAACTTACAGCTGCCACTGTGAGAAAATCAAACCCCTTACAACAGTTTATATGTAACTTACAGCTGCCACTGTGAAGAAGTCAAACACCTTACAACAGTTTATATGTAAATTACAACTGCCACTGTGAGAAAATCAAACCCCTTACAACAGTTTATATGAAACTTACAGCTGCCACTGTGAGAAAGTCAAACACCTAACAACAGTTTATATGTAACTTACAGCTGCCACTGTGAGAAAATCAAATCCCTTACAACAGTTTATATGTAACTTACAGCTGCCACTGTGAAGAAGTCAAACACCTTACAACAGTTTATATGTAACTTACAGCTGCCACTGTGAGAAAATCAAACCCCTTACAACAGTTTATATGTAACTTACAGCTGCCACTGTGAAGAAGTCAAACACCTTACAACAGTTTATATGTAACTTACAGCTGCCACTGTGAAGAAGTCAAACACCTTACAACAGTTTATATGTAACTTACAGCTGCCACTGTGAAGAAGTCAAACACCTTACAACAGTTTATATGTAAATTACAACTGCCACTGTGAGGAAATCAAACCCCTTATAACAGTTTATATGAAACTTACAGCTGCCACTGTGAGAAAGTCAAACACCTAACAACAGTTTATATGTAACTTACAGCTGCCACTGTGAGAAAATCAAACCCCTTACAACAGTTTATATGTAACTTACAGCTGCCACTATGAAGAAGTCAAACACCTTACAACAGTTTATATGTAACTTACAGCTGCCACTGTGAAGAAGTCAAACACCTTACAACAGTTTATATGTAACTTACAGCTGCCACTGTGAAGAAGTCAAACACCTTACAACAGTTTATATGTAACTTACAGCTGCCACTTTGAAGAAGTCAAACACCTTACAACAGTTTATATGTAACTTACAGCTGCCACTGTGAAGAAGTCAAACACCTTACAACAGTTTATATGTAACTTACAGCTGCCACTGTGAGGAGGTCAAACACCTTACAACAGTATCTCCATGCATTAGCATTGCCATACTTGGTCTGACATTCATCTGCAATGAAAAAAAGTTTCCGCTTGATAAAGGTCAAGAGGCCTAAAATCTGTGGACACTTTGTGTTTCTTGTTACTTATATGAGATGATAGTTATGACTATTCGTCATTTGAAATTGTCAAGTTCTGCCTTGATTGCCTTCAGTTTTTATGGATTACTGTGTATTATTGTTTTCACACTTACTTTTATTTGTGTATTCTATGACATTTTTTTTCCATCAAGTCTATATATGCCGAAGCATACATCTCATAGAAATAGATTTTACACAGTTCTCTCTTTATATCATTTTGATTACCTGATAAAGGCCAAAAGGCCATAAATTTGTGATATTCAGTGGGGTTTTTTGAGGGGTTTTTTTAAAATTAAATAAAAGGTTCATTAAAGATATAAAGTGAGATTCAACCACTAATTAGCTTGACGAATGCTTAACATTTGGAACAAATCGCTAAAGGAGGACAAAAACACTACATACATCTAGACCTCTGAATTCAGTCTAGATATGAGAGGTTGTGTTCACTCTTTTGTATGTTACATTATACATTATTGTATATCCAACAAACATTTAAAATCTAGCATACCATAAAAGTGGTTATTTACGCTGGTGGTTAAGTACGCTTAAAAACTTTCTACACAACCGTCGGCTGAACTTACTCTGAAGAAACGAGGGCGACTGAAATTACTTGGTGATGAACTGGACAAAACTGTTTGTGATTATATCAAAGATTTGCGCGAAGCTGGGGGCGTGATTAATATAACATTGTACAAAGTGTGGATAGAGGTGTGATTCTAAGTGAAGATCCCTCCCTATTAGATACGGTAAATCTAACTCGGGAATGGGCGCAATCTATAATGGACCACCTAAATTTAAAAAATGAAAGGACTTGAAAGTCCTCAAGGTCGGAATTGCATGGTCAAGTACATCAAAGGTAATAAAGTCGTGATCCACCAAGAGATCACACACCAAGTGTGCAGTGTTTAGGATCAATATTGACAAAAACACGGTCTGCGCACAGGTGCTCGTTTTCATATAAATAACGGCTCCGCCCCTGTGCGTCTCCGTCTCGTACTATATAGTTATCTCATTCTCTCATCACTTTTGATATTGACAGTAGTGTGAAATTAACAATCTGGACAGTCTCCCGCTGTACATGTACATTTGGGGAAAACCACGTTTACACGTGGAGATCTATAAATAACTGGCTATTTTTAGTAGCATTACATATCAACAACTACCAAGACGTTTGTTTATCGTTGTGACGAGAAGATTGTAGAGTACTTCGAATTCCACTGCTATAAAAAGAAGCGATAGTTTTATTAATTATAATACAACGGATACTAGTACGGACTAGTAGTGTACTTCTTAAATTACGGCACAGCTACACAATAATGTCAATCGTACTTTTTCGGGACTTTCCGTCGAGTATTCGGAAAGACTGCATGTCCTCCAGCGCATGAATATAACTTGTCTAAATCGATGGAATAACGGCACATCTATTTTCTCATCTGATCAAACTTATCTTGTATTGACTCATACAATATGAATTATAAGTACTGAAAGTAAATCTAATCATGCTTTTTCTAAATATCGACGAACTATTTATACACGAGGAGGTATTTTCTGCGTTCCACCGTTCTCCACAGCTTATTGTAACGACTAGGGTCTAGAATTGCTACGCCATTCCGACCAAAAAAGGAAAGCCACCAAAGGTGTTAAGCACCTTCCAGATGATTTTGACACAATAAAACAACAATATTTGGACAGAATACATAAGAGCATTTCCGAGCATAGAATTCCACCCTCGCTGGTCATTAACTGGGACCAAACAGGTAATTTGGAGTTAATGATATAAGATTTGATTGTTAAGATATTTAACAAAATCAATGTGCCTTGTGATGTACAAATGTAATTCTCATTTGCATTTTTCTTTATGTATACAATGTTTGTGGTGTGACATAAAGCAATAAACAATCAATCAATCTTTAAGTATAGGGTTGAACATGGTTCCAGCAAGTGAATGGACAATGGAGGAGAGAGGCACCAAACAAGTCAAGTTGGTAGGCAGAGGAGACAAGAGGCAGATAACCGCTCTACACTTCAACTCTGTCTGGCGTTCTCCTACCCCCACAACAAACTCTTCCGTAGTTCGTGATCTTCTGTGATCTTTAGCGAGACAATGCAAAATGGTGTTTTCTCTTTTTCTCTTACATTGTGCATGTAAGAGAAATAAAGTAAATTAAATACATTTTCATAATTGTTGACGGTGTCTGTGTAGTGAATGCTTACTCAGGTGTGTTCAATGAAGCGATAATTATATGACATCCCACAGGTGTAATTGTATTACTGGGCAAAAATGACTTCAGAGTATTAATTTTTTTGTGACCTTATGCGCGGGGGTATTTTAGGCGGATTTCAGCTTACCACGTAACTAGTGTAAATTTCCCCCACGCGTAAAAAACACTTTTACAGTAGTCCTGAACGCATTAATTTACTTTTTACAATGTATCATCTATACCGGTTATTGTCATACCATAAAAACCGTATATTTGCGTGATCTGTCTGCTTTCATGATTTCCTCGTAACAAAATGATTTTGTCTGGCCATCTGTAAAATAAAATTTCTTTAAGAGAGCGAGTCACAATGATGTATACAAACAAAAATATCTCAAAAGTATTCCACTTACATGTATTATATTACATATGTTACATGTATTATAATGTCCATGCAACATAACATCTTGATAAGCATTTATAATATAGGTATATACGAAGTAAAATCATCTTAATGATGATACTTCTATATGTTATGCCATACACCTATTACTTACACTTTGGACTTTTCAAAGGTTTTGATATTTACTATTAATATTATATACAAGTTACATATTAATTAAGTACTGCATGAAAAATTAGTCTGACAACATCTCTTTGAAATTAAATGCTACTAACATTATTTTCTTTCGCATTGCATCTTTTTTTATTTTCATTAGGTAACAAGTAATTATCATCTCTCCGGTAATTTACCTGGCTTTTAAGGTCAGGAGAAGTGTGAATGTTTCTAAGCTGTAGTAACCTCTGTCAACAAAATCACCCTATAGAATAACAATAATACATCTGGATCAAACTAATGGATAACTGTATCAGATATGAAACCCTTAAATTAAAGATTTCATATTATCCAGGAGCATAAAAAGTTGGGGTTGCATGTATCCCTAATATGAAGTATGAACATATACTTGTGAAAACTTGCTTATACATAAGCCTTTTTTAGGGTATTTTAAGTTTTAGTTAATGAATGACCTAGACTTTTCAGAAATTACCTAGACCTTTCAAGAATGATCTGGAGTGTCTGAAAGTCCATATTCCCAGACAGTAATTAACATCTGTATGAAGTATTATCATTCACTATTGATAATTATGTATAATAAGCCCTTTTTCAGTATTTTAAGTTCTATTTTCTAAGTCACCTTGACCTCTCATACTGATTTTGAGTGACCTTTGTCCAATATTAAGAGTGGCAATTAACATTTGTGTCATGCATGATAATTGACTATAGAAAATTCATTAATATATCAGTCTTGTTTTGGCATTTCAAAATTCAATTTTCTGAGTGACAATGACATTTCAGAAGTGACCCTGAGTGACTTTTGTCCAACAGTCCATATTCCAAGTGACAATAGTGTGAATTATGATTAAATTCTGATGAACATGATGTACCATCTGGAGATATCAGTTCGGAAATATAATGAACAAAGGATGGACAGACAAATGGACAGACAGACACAACAGCAGCTATATGCACCCAATAAATTAATAATTACTATGATTAGACAAAAATCTAAACCTACCATGAAGATATAATTAGTATCTGGGCACTGCCCTCCGGTACGGAACAACTCCATCAGATCATAAAACTGTAACAGATACAACACATGAGATTAATGGGCAGGCTATATCCCAAAGCAAATAATAACATGAAAGGTAAATGGGATGATGTGTTTTGAGGAGTATGTGTCTTCAAATTTTGTAAAGACAAACTGTTCTAAAGTCTTTGTGTATGAATATTGATAAAAGAACGAAGCTGTGCTTGTTCTGGTGGTTAATTTTCCCCAAGTAATAAACATAGCCACAAGACGTGGCCCTATAGTGATAATAAGGCCACAAGTCCTTACAATGTGTAAACTTGCACTTTTGATAAACGAATCAGCTGACAGTGCATTCTAGCGTCAAATGGAACAAATATCATACATATATACACATTTAACAGAAAGGTGGAAATTCTTCCTAATTTCAAATCTGGCATCAGAAGATAATTCACAAACTTTTCTACAGCTTGTATCAAATTTGCAGGTTGGTTTATATATAATCTGAATCATTCGTATCTTTGTTTCTGTTCACAAGATGCAATTACCCAAATGTGTGGATGACTCTTAGTACATGATCACTTAACACATCACAAAACCTCTGACATTCTCTGGATGTTAACTGTGGGCTTACACATAAATAACTCGCTAAAACAGAGAAGCAATTAATAAAGAATTATATCAATTAACTTAAACGTTCAATCAGATGATGTGTGTATTTCAAGTTTTACCTGACCATGTATATCCCCACATACTGTGACTGGTGTGGACACTGGCTGGACATTGGATTCTTCTAATAAAAGCTCACATACCATGTCACATAATTTCTAAAAAAAGATGAACCACATTTAGTATAAACACCATTAAATTTACTAGCAAACAAAATAAACTGCTTTCCCTCTGGTTCGTGTCTTTCTCTGAATGACTGACAATTCATTCATTACATTTCAGTTTTTAATGACAAACTTTAAAATGTTTATTCTCTTGACCTCTATATATGTATGCCCTTAATGTAATATACTTCATGCAACCCTGAAATATTTAATCATATACATGTAGTTAAAAAAAATATAATTTACAGAAAGAAACAGATTTGGATTTTCATTCAAACTTACACCTTTCAGTACTTGTCTCAAACTGATTTTCATAGACTACTGCACCCTCTATGTATAAATGGTTTTTTTTCATTTATTTTTACCAGCAACAGAGAGTTACAACATAATATAAAAACTTTTTCCAACCTAACTATCTATTTTTTTTCTCATTCAGTAATAAAGAAACAAGACTATAATTTATTTAAACTAAAAGATAGATTAAGATAACACTGGAACAAATTTGATGTTAATAGGAACAGGTTGAGGACAGTGCATATAAATGCCAACACTAGTACTACTACTACTTGTCAAAATTACTTTATCTAATCTCAAATTTATGTGTGGGATCATCATGCTTATCTTGAATACATAAATTTTTTATTTACCCAGATTATCTCAAAGTTGGCTCCCCTAGTTGACAGGCCATACGATTGACCGTATTGGTGTACAAAGCTGCAGTACCGGTAATTACCGTACATAATCAATCGAGTCCACACCTACCTTGTTACTTATACCAATTGTTATTAAATGATGACAGTTTATCAAAACTGACCATGAATTAGATAATTAACGTTAATTATTCTTCATACCTGCAATTATTTAAGGAAATTTATTTACACTGTTCATTTCATTTCGTATCCATGTGTACATGTATGTGTACCGGGTAACTATTTTTATGCAAAGTAATAATAGTTTGATGACATCTTTCTTCACCTCCTATGTGTTAGTCCGTCCATGATTTAAGGTATACAGTAGAATAAGACAGTTATATCCAGTATTGAATTTAAAATATGAAATTACTGAAAACCAACATGACGTTTTCAGTTTTGGAGCATACTCTCTTTATATGTTCATAAATAAAAGGTATGATGAAGTTTAGCCCCCCCCCCCCCCCCCCCCCCCAAAAAAAAAAAAAACTATATGTGAATTCTATAACTTGGCTGAAAATTTAAGGGTTGGTAGGTCGACCTGTTTTTTTTTTTTTTACTACTCAGATAGGTTGTACTGGCTGGAATGTCTGTCTAATATTGTCCGGTATCCTGGTTTACTACATACTACAGCCAGCACAGTTGCTTGCTGCAAGTTTGAAGCCTTTCCTGTCTGTTAAATACGATCTCAATTTTTTGACATGTCCGCCGATGCCATGTCGATCCTGATATTTTTCTTGAAAAAAAAACTTGAGTCAGGGGGTAAAAACAGGGTCGGTCGGGTTATAGGAAACATAATTATTTTTTTTAGGCCTTAGATTAATCATTTTGGAACAATATGCACATCTTCACACGTATTTATTGATAAGTTCATCACGTACTATAATATCACACATGTCAAATGTACCGGCGTGCCGTATGTTAACAACTTCAAGATTTGTGATCTAAACTCGAAATCTGGATATCTCGAACTACAGATATCTTGAAGCATTTTCCACAGTCCCTCCTACTTGGAGATATCAAGGTTTGGTGTTTACATGGATAATGGGTGCAGTTGTGGACAACCTTTTATTTCTGAGACAATCACTCAAATGCATAACAATCTTTGTTTTCAGTAATCAGTTACAAGGACTGAGATGAAGCGAACAAGTAATCAAACTACAAACTATAAATTATTATTTCAAACTAAAAATGCCTCAACTTTATATCATAAATTCATAAGAAACACCTATTAGTAATTGATTAATGTTGGAAATTCCTTACTGAAAGCTGAGATTGTTAATGCATTTTGAGTGTTTATCTCACAAATGAGAGTTTTACCCCAACCGGTACATTTGATGAAATGTCTGATCAAAAACTGAAATTACAATGCATGTTAAGAAAATTGTGATTTAGTCTTAACATAGGCCCACGTAGAAAACGAGACACAAAAAAGCTGTACTGTATATGATAGATACTTTTATTCCCACAAACAGGTGACGAAAAAGATACCTGGTCTTGTGAGTATTACAGTGCCCACCACTTAATTGAATGTCGCATTATTGAATATTTCGTTTTATTGAATAAGATGCTGAAATCCAAACCATTTTCTATTAAATCTATTGAAAATCCGCCACATATTACACTAGAATAAAGAAGCAACTTCGTTTATTTGAATAGCGCGATTATCCTACCAAGCATACCTTTGTTAAAACTTCACTGTATCATGCCCAAGGTCATGTTGTTTACTACCATGCGAGCGACCTATCAATTAGAGATAATGGTTTCACACCTGTCCAGGTAAAAGCTGTTGACCAAATCACATGTTAATTGTCGAATAGGCCGTAGCGGTAGGGATGAAAGGATTAATTAATTACCAACTGCCGAAGCCAGATCATGCGTAAGATCATCGAAAACATCGACAAGATGACGCTGTTAGCCAACGGCATTGCGTGAAGACTGACCCTATTAGATGCCGTCCACTTACTCAGTAAGGCCTGGCGCACCGTCAAGCACACAACTATCGCCAACGGCTTCCGAAAGGCTGGCTTTGTCTGTCAGACAACGACGCAACCGAAACTGACAATGTCTGGCCGCCAGAGGATGTCGATAGCTAGACGCTTGATGCCTTAATGACAAACGATGGCAACCTGGAGAGCTAAGCTGCCCGGACTGAGGAGAAAATATGTGCCAGTTTCCCTGAAGACGAGACCCGACCATGCGACACCAGTGACGAGAGGGGGCTGAAGAAACGGTACCAGTAATGCACGGCGAACGTAAACATGCAATAGCCATACTCTGACGACTCCTTGAGGAAAAGTAAAGCGATGACTTCAGCCTGTTCTATCAGATGGAAAATTAAAATTTTACTCGCTTGAATATGCCTTTTAATTTGCCTTTATTAAAATAAATCGTTGAACCCGTCTTGTGTCTTTGATCACCCTGGCTACACGACTGAGATACAATTACACGTGTTTCAATAGAAAGCGGATTTATCTTTACGGTCAGACGAGCAGGTGTAATGTAACCATTTAATAATTTGGTCACTGTACTTAAAAGACAGTTGCAAAATTATCGAAAATGTAGTCTGTTGACTTTCATTTAGCTCAAGCAAACAAGAAGAGGATCTAAGAGAGGTAACTCTAGTGTATCTATATATAGATACATGTACAATGATTCCATTACAGATACCGCGAAAGTTATACACATATGCAATTCTTGCACTATCTGTCGATCTTCTGGTCTTTGAAACTGCATTCGTTCATCATGCCGTGTAATTGAATATTCGTTTATTTGAATAATAAATTCCTGACAAATAGCTTATTCGATTAAGCGTCTTGCACTGTATCATGATCTGCATAATTTATCCCGACTGGGACTTCTCTGCATTCTGCAGTAGAATGTGAAGAAATATGCCAACACGAACCTTGCACATCAGTTTATATGTGAGGGTCCTTTGATTATTTTGATTATAACAGATTATGTCACTGAGTATTCTGTATTTCAACTGAAGTGTTTCGATGCACAATGAAGGATGAACGCTAGTCTTGATCCAGGGAATCCAGGATTTACAGTCCTGTGCACTACCGAATGAGCTATAGAGACATCCAAATAGCCGAGTCTTTAGTCTGACAAATCTGACGAAGGGCATTTTTATCATTTGTCATTATGACAAATGATAAAATGCCTTTCATTAGAATTGTTGGACTACCGAGTCTTAAACCAGCAACACATTCTTAAAGTTGGATTGGTCACATGACCTAATTTCTAAATTTGCATCACATTTGTTGGGGGATAAGTCACAGGATTTATCATCGGTGTCTACGAAGAATCCAATATTTTGAAATCTTATTTCTGCAAAGTGCGGTCATATAAAATTCAAAGAAGGAAAGAGAGTCAATCATCGTGAGATTCTTCAATGAATTTTGGGTAGACTAAACGTTGAAAAGCGGCGAAAAGTGACGAAAAGCGACGAAAAGAAGGCATAAAATGACGAAAAGTAGTAATATAAGCATGAAATATACACAGTGACACATATTATTCATGCTTATAACATGTGTCAACACACTTATAAACCCACCAATGTCTAATATTGATCCCTAAAGCCCGAACAATAACCGCGAATACCTCTGAAAATGGGGTCACCGTCAGTATTATTCATACAGCAATATATCGAGTCTGAAGAATCCAGTCACTTAATGTTTTCGTGGAGTCAGGTCAAGTCGCCCCAAAGTGAAGTCGCCCCACAGTGAAGTCGCCCCACATCGGTTAAGTCGCCCCAAATCGGAAAGTGAAGTCGCCCCACATCGGTTAAGTCGCCCCAAATCGGAAAGTGAAGTCGCCCCGAATTATATAGTTTTGTGTTTTATTTTAAATCTTGTTGATATGTTAATAAAAAATTGAAAGCGAATTTAATGGAGTCTTGCTTATTTCTCCGATATTATGTATGGCAATTGTATTAATGGCTTAAAAAGTTAAAAATGTTATTTTCTATCAATTTATATATATGTTATTTACCAAATTATAAAATTTATAATAATAATGTATTAGGTCTTGTAAATAAGTAGCAAAATTATTTATAGAAGCTCATTACAAAGATATGCGTAATTAGCAGTACAATTTACAGCAACAGTACCACACATAATTATTTATAGAAACTCATTACAAAGATATGTGTAATTAGCAGTATAATTACAGCAACAGTACCACACATATACTTACTTACCAAATTATAATATTTATAATAATAATGTAATAGGTATGGTAATTAAGCAGCACTATTATCTATAGAGGCTCATTACAAAGCTATGCATAGTAATTTTAAGTGGTACAATTTACAGCAACAGTACCAAACATATATTTTATTGTAATTAGACTAATTTCAAAGTGAGTGCAAATCAGCTATGAACGATGTCCAAGCCATATTCCTTGGTATAAATAACGGTGATTCCTTCGAACTCCATCAGTTCCCATCATGGCTTTCCCATGTTTAGTATGTTCTTCGTCCATACGTCCAAGACAAGATGCACTGTCATGCAATTCTTGTTTTAGAAAACAACACCGCATATGTGGTTCAGGTAAATAAATTTTAACAATAATTTTTATATGTAATAAAATTGATTATTAAGTACTGTATTTCTATTATTTTTCATACCATCACGATGTTTTTTTAATTTAATACATTCATTCAATTTTAAAAATATTATATCACTTAGTCTCGATACATTTCAAATTAATATAATCGTGTTCATGATCAATATTTTTCGAAAAGTTTACAAGAAACCCTTTAACATTTTCTTTTCTTTACAATTTCAGGTATAAACAGAGATGACTACAGACGGATGAATCGAAATGGTACCCTGAATTTCAAATGCAACGACTGCAAAGATGGTAATTTCTCCAAGATGAAAGAATCAACAACCTCAGAAAGAATTTTACAACTTCTGAGATATATTGACAACACATGGATCAGCAACGGAATCTGGAGTCCAGCAACCTGGAGTGTGTTTCGCCGTACCATCCGAACCAACAATGACGTCGAGGGATATCATTACCGGATCAACAGAAGAGCAATGAAACCATCTCTCCCATTCTACACACTTGTGTTGTTGCTGCACCAGGAAGCCATCCTTCTTCCAACCCAGATGAAAATGGTCAGTGAAGGGAAACTTCGTCGTTACCAGCGTAAATCAACCAAGACACTTCAAGGAAAAATATTCAAGATATGGGACGACTATCAAGCAGAGCGTATATCAACGAACCAGCTTCTACGCAAATGCAGCAAGATGTACTCGCCAGTTTTGTGACAAAGTGTTTTGATTCAATGTGCTCTCAGTGTAAACTTAGTGTGTGATAATGTAGTGTTGGATTATTTAGTGCTTATTGTCCGTATACATTTGCTTATCATTATTTGATTGTTTGATTGTAGTTGTAATGCATGTTATGTGAAATAAACCATACTAGTGCTACATATATTTTTCTGTTATATATCATGTTGACGAAAATAGGTTTGACATCTCCATTTCTATTGACATCCTACGGGAAATATATTAGAAAGTCAAAGGAGTTAATCATGGTCATTTTTACGATATCTTCAAATTATCATTATATCCAAGAAAAAATCAAATATCATCTATCAATACCTTTATCACCAAGAACTTACAATAATATAACAACACTATACGGCAACAAATATTTAATAATTCGGGGCGACTTCACTTTCCCATTTGGGGCGACTTAACCGATGTGGGGCGACTTCACTTTCCCATTTGGGGCGACTTAACCGATGTGGGGCGACTTCACTTTGGGGCGACTTCACTTTGGGGCGACTTGACCGTAGACCGTTTTCGTCTGCCTATAAACTGAGGGTTAACCCACCTTTGGGCTCTTTGTCATGGCCGTAGAAACCGGGGGAGGGGGTTTGGCCGATCATGATGGTTTCATAGATTGTTATCTAATTTTCTATATTGTTTTCATTAAATTATTCTTAACATGCAATTAATATGCAATCTTATAAGTTGTACTGCAGTTGTATGTATACATTTGTTCTTTTCTGTCTTAACGTTAATACTACTTTATTTTCACAGGCGGACGGACAGGACAAACACAATAAGCTATATGAAATTTGTATCCATGTGTATGGATACCATGATAACGTAAAGATCATAATAGACGTATCTATATGAATGTAGACTTCACTCAACACATATCTAACATTTTTTTATACATATATGTTGTTTTTCTTAACATTTTTCATTCATATAATACCACTTTTCGTCATTTTATACTTTCTTTTCGTCACTTTTCGTCACTTTTCGTCGCTTTTCGTCACTTTTCGACGTTTAGTCTACCCCATGAATTTCAGAAGTTTCAAGACTCATTTAGCTCTTGTGCTCAAAATATAGTTCATGAGTGTTGCATTACGGTGACCATAGACCTGGTCTATGATAAACACCGAGTTTATCCCCCAGGTCATCCTTGGAATGTTTCGGGGATTATGTTCATTTAGATCTTAGTGTGATGTCATGCCGACTTTGAGAATACCCGATTCCACAACACAAGTCACAACGAAAGAATTGTAACTGCCCACTCATTTTCAAATATCTTAAATTAACGTTTTCTTGATACTTTTTCTTAATACAAGAGTTAAATATTTAAAACAACATACTTTGCTTTTTAACGGTTGCTATTACACATAACTTCTTAGGCTAATACCATTAACAACTGTGATACAATTTACTTGATCAGAGGAAATTCGAGATAGGGAAGTGAAACGTATTCGTAAAGGGTTAGAAGTACATCAAATACCAATCAAACCAACCTTTAAGTCATTTTCTGGAAGATATTTGCATTCTTTTGCTGTCTCAATCCAACTTTCAACGTCTGTCTTCATGATGTTTTGATGTCTGTTTCGTACTCTTTCGGTGGTTTCCGTTTATTTCCGTCGAACCAGGAACGATTGTATAACGTGTGTCTAGACTGTCGTCTGATACCATTCTGCTGATACCTATCTGATTAAATATTCGGGGGAAATGCTCGATTTTTCAGAGAATCATGGTCATAAATGATGTATTGATATTTACCCACATTACAAAAAAAAAATCAAAGACAAAAGAAGTTTTTTTAATCTACAAAAACGGTAACTGACAGAGTTTTCACCATCGGCTTTTTGCGAAGATGGGTTTTCACTGACAGTGTTTGAATATTAAGCTGGATCTTCCCACATGATCCAGACACAGTTTACTATACACGGAATATTGGCAGTATTGTAGGATATCCTATACAGTTTGCATACTCTTCTTGATGCTACCGTGACGACATTAATTACAAGTACATCAGCATGTCATTCCATTTATTCACAACAATCAGCGTAACGTCATTCTGCAGCAGGACAACGCACGACCGCCTACCGTACGCGTTGTTAGTGCTAAATCTACGGCAGAAAAACTTGAATGTGGTACCCTGACCTGCGACGTGACCGGATTAATCGCCTAGGGAACATGTTTGGGATGAAATGGAACGACGTCAAGAGCCAAACACCCTGCTATGTTGGACGCTTTGCGTCGTTCTGCATTGCGCATTTTGGCGGAACATTCCCAAGGCATTTCTGCATAATCTGATTCGTTCGGTGCGTCGTAGGTGTGGAGAATGTATCGGTACTAATGGCGGACATACACGGCATTAAACTTGTGAAACGTTTTCGCACCCCTCTACTTTCACTGGCTGTTCGTATCAACAAGAATGAATATAACCAGTGAGTTGATATTTGAGTTGAAGGACAATACACTGTATCAAATAATAATATACATAATGCAACATAATATTTTGTATATGAATCTATAAATGAAATTACCAAACTGCACAGTTTCCTTTTATCCTCTAGCATACATGAAATCGAACATTCCAAAACAGGGAAATGCAATGTGACATGTTAGAAAATAACATGTATATCTTGAATCAGTTTCCAGTCAGTTCCCATTTCTCGCTACTCGTGATTGATATAATAGAAAACAAACGTAAATTTCAACCCATTTTTGAGGGTAGCCTTACTAAATTAGACCTCACTCCCCTTATGATTTTGATACCCATTACCTTCTATTCAGTATCATGAATGAAAGAGTTGTAGAACTTTTCAACTTACATGAAATCGAACACTCCAAAAGAGGGGAATGCAGTGTAATAGCATGTATATATTATATGGACAACACTACATATGTTGCTTAATGGTGAATTTCATAGATACATGTACATTTTTACACTGTGCGGATTTGAACAGAAAACTTAGATTACACGTATTGTAGGATGCACTTTTTATGCTGTTCTTGATTTTATATGTAAGCAAGGTGGATATCGGGTCCTCTCATGTCCATAATTGTTTCTCACAAAAAAAAAAAAATAGCTAGAAGTAAACCTTATAAGATTTACAATTTAAATTCTTTTATAATTTATTTGAGAGGTGCACTGATATATTGAAGTTCCCCACCTTTTATATTTCTCAATTGGTTAGGTTCGCTAGAGATTGCACCAACGCTTTAGACCTTCACACACACACACAAAAAAACTTACCTCGAAACCGCTGACTCTGGGATACAGATACCATTAACTTAGAAAAACTTCTGGAAAATTGTAAAGATCATATCTAAACTCGGAAATATTAGTTTTCAGCAATTTGTGTCTAGCGGAATTTCTCATCCCAATTTCTACGGTGATCTGGCTTACAAATTAAAGAGAGTTAGATATTTTGATAACTTCATTCTGTCCAGATCTAAAATTGTCCAACGTCTTCTACATCGACAACATGACCCCACGACTATTGGTCTTGTATTGGGCCCTTATACAGCCTTGTGCAGACTTTTCCTTGAGCGTTGCACACTGACTAAAGAAACTCCATGACAGGCCTTGTCTACACCTTTTCAGAGGAGACATGGTCTCTTCAGACTGTTAGTCGGGACTCCTACAGATCAAGGGTCTGAGCTCGCTTTCAGACCAGCAGAGCACAGTTTCCTCATGTTTGATGTCGCTCTATATGTCTTTGATACAATAATCTTACTCTACATTACTATTAGTGTTTATATATTTTATGACCTCTCAACCTGAGATACTCGTTGATCCCTTTTCTTTATATGGAAATGTGTGTCATTTGATAGTACTGCATTTGAGATGGGAGGAAAGATGGAGCTGTAAACCGATTAACCACACCAATTAAGTGTCGTTTGTTACTCACGTGGCCATCCTAAGTTGGTATCGCATCTGTTGTACAATCAATATTTTTGTAATGTCACTTCATTACTTGTCAAGTTTTATTGTACATCTCATTGGTGACTTCTGCCCTACAGCTTTCTCTAAAATAACAAATAGTGGTACAAAAGCATTTTTTGTTCGCCTTTCAACTGTGAATTGAAGTAATGTATATGCAGTTATATCGGAGTACTGAAATTGTTGAAATATTGTATGCAATGTTGAAAACATGTTTTAAGCGGGACCGCTTCACTGCGTGTAGGCATCAATAAACTGACCTAGAATATTTAACCGCTATAAACTGATCTAGGATGGTACAATTCTATCACCCCACGATGTGGTGGTCCATTATCAACTCGTATCTTCTTCCTCCATTACGAAATGTTTTCAAAAGTTGACTGTTATACTTAATGTGTCCATCAAGATAAAAGCCCCTCGGGCAGTATCATACTGTTAAAGTCAAAACCCTGGATTCTCACTCTAAGCTGAATTGGGCTGATGGTGTATTGCCAATTGCTGTCCGGTAGTCCTCCAAGGAACACACTGACGTCACTGTTCATAGATTGATTGATTTTTGCTTAACGTCACACCTTTTGTTGTTGAAAGGTATGTTGTCCCCTTGTCCTGGTGTTTGTTTGGATGAGGTGTTGTTCTGCTGGAATGGCCACTACATTTTGCTGGATTTTGAATAGCAACAGAAGGCAGATTTTTACTCTTCTGATTTGTAATGGTTCCCATCCCAGGGAGTTGACCATGTTGGTAACGATGCCTGCTTTGTTGTCCAACTGGTTTCTTGTAGTGAATCGTGCCGTATAAAATGATACATAGCTACTATTGCACTACATGGTGAATCACTAGCAATTGATCTAAAGTGGTACACTCCTACAAAAGTACCATGATGGAATATAACCATCAATTAACATAAAGTGGTGTGTCCATAGCTCATTGCTCTAGAAAGGTACACGGCTATCACTGTACCATGATGGAGTATCACTATCAATTAACATAGAGTGGTGTGTCCATAGCTCATTGCTCTAGAAAGGTACACGGCTATCACTGTACCATGTGGTTGACTACTACCGATTTATTTGAAGTGGGACATATCCGTGTGGCTCAGTGGACGAGGTGCTCGGCACATGACTGAAAGGTTTCAGGTTCAACTCCTGCCATGGACACATCAATGTTTTGCCTTACAGATAAGATAGTAACAAGAGCAACGCCTAGCGTGGCATAATACGCCCGTCGCTTACTTTGGACGGAATCAAAGTGAATGTATGGTTTTACCCCCATACACAGGTCTCTTTGGTAATACTTTTATGAAATACTGAAATCCAAATATAGGGATCCAAGTCCCATAACTCTGTAACAACGAAATGGAATTTGCTCAGAAATGAAAAGTGGCTTTCCCTACACTATTTAAGCATTCTGTATAAGTTTCATGAAAAACAACTGAGGTTTACCTGAGTTATCACGTTACATAGCATCTTTTCTTAGTAACAAAGTTCTATTCACTTTGCATGATGTGACCTTGACCTTTGACCTATGACCTTGGGTAAAGGTCATGACACACCCTTGGGTCCTAAGTAACAATTCGTGAAATGTTATTGAAATCCATGTACAGGGTAAGAAGTTATGGCTCGAACAAGGTTTTATTCACTTTGCATGTTGTGACCTTAACCTTTGACAATCAAAGTCATAACACATCCTTGGGTGCTGAGTAACAATTCTGTGAAATATTATTGAAATCTATGCACAGGGGAAAAAGTTTTGGCCCAAACAAGGTTTTACTCACTTTGCATGTTATGACCTCGACCTTTGACCTTGGGTCAAAGTCAAGACACATCTTTGGGTCCTAAGTAACAATTCTGTGAAATATTATTGAAATCCATGTACAGGGCAAGAGTAATGCCATGGACAAGGTTTTACTCATTTTGCATGTTGTGACCTTGACCTTTGACCTTAGGTCAAAGTCATGACACCTTTGGGTCCTGAGTAACAATTCTGTGAAATACTATCGAGATCCATGCACAGGGCAAGAAGTAATGGCCTGGACAAGGTTTTACTCACTTTACATGTTGTGACATTGACCTATGACTTTGGGTCAAGGTCATGACAAACCTTTGGGTCCTAAGTAACAATTCCGTGAAATATTATTGAAATCCATGCACAGGGCAAGAAGTTATGGCCTGAACAAGGTTTTATTCACTTTGCCTGTTGTGACCTTGACCTTTGACAACCAAGGTCATAACACACCCTTGGGTGCTAAGTAACAATTCTGTGAAATATTTTTGAAATCTATGCACAGCAGAAGAAGTTATGGCCCAAACAAGGTTTTACTCACTTTGCATGTTGTGATGTTGACCTTTGACCTATGACCTTGATTCAAGTGTAACTATTCTGTGAAATATTGAAATCTATGCACAAGGGAAAAAGTTACAGCGCAAACAAGGTTTTACTCACTTTGCATGTTGTGACCATGACCTTTGACCTATAACCTTAGGTCAAAGTCATAACACACCCGTGGGCCCTAAGTAACAATTCTGTGAAATGTTATTGAAATCTATGCACAGGGGAAGAAGTTATGGCCCAATGTTTAACTCACTTTGCATGTTGTGACCATGACCTTTAAACTATGACCTTGAGTCAAGATCATGACACACCCTTGGGTCCTAAGTAGCAATTCTGTGAAATATTATTGAAATCGATGCACAGGGAAGAAGTTAAGGCCCGTACAAGGTTTTACTCACTTTGCATGTTGTGACCTTCACCTTTGACCTATGACCTTGACTGTATAAAAACCAGTCTGTAGAAAAGTATAAATTTCTATGCAATGCATCAGGCAGATGCTGTCACCATATACATGAAATAATCATAGAGTGACATAAAACAACAATCAATCTATTAATTAAGTGGGACAAAGCTACCCATGCACCATGTTGACGACCATCACCACCTTCTTAAGAGACACTATGTGGTGGCTGGACTGCTGCCAAATGCTCAAATAGCACACAATCTCCTGTTTGTTACCTTCAACAAAAACACTAGATTCATTTCACAACACACTGCTTGTCATGAATACCAGTTGCAAAAAGAAAGTACACAATCTTTCAACATCTTTATTATAGAATACAATGTATGACACAGCCATAAATGACACAAGTATCTACAGTAATTGAATGAGAACATTGGGAGTAAGTGCACATACATTTTCAATGTATTTCCTACACAGCCTTGTAAAGAAGACTCAAAATACTGAAAAATTCAAAACGTTTACATTCACTTAACAAGAAGCCTTAATGGGCCCAAGGCACTCGCCTGACAATAAACAGTTCTTTAAGTTTTCTTTTTATGCTAAAACATGTTAAAACATATTGTAGCTATTGCATTATAGCTGCACATAGTAAGTAAAGACCTTTGACCCTGTGGTATGGTTAAATCTTCTCCAAGGCCTTCACATGAACAATTATTGTTATGTATGACATAAAAATGTTTTACACGAAATATAATTCTTATTATACACTGTGGATCCTGAGATATTTTTTCCCCTACATAAGGTACATGTATACCTAAAATAGTTGATCAAAGGAAAAGGAACAATATTGCACCAAATATATCAATTATTACATGTATGTCATGAAGATGATGTATGCCAAACATACCCCTAAAATTCATGAATAAAACTGGTCCCCTACTGGACTTGTCTGTGAAGTAATGATTTCTTGAAATATTTTTGACAGATTTTGCTAATGATTGACATTTTAGAAATGGGGCCAGTATTCTAGCGAGGAATAACTAGAAGTCTTGTTCTTTTTTTTTTATGGATGAAGTCTCACTGCATACTGATGCACTCATCCAAATGTATAAAAAGAGCAAGGAATTCAAGACCACTATCAATACTATCTAAAATCAGTTTAAGTCTAAATTTCAGTTAGGATCAATTATATTAACGTGACATCCTATCCCATAATCAAGTGAATTTCCATATTATTTGGACGCACCATTTAAGAGAAACGGCAATAAGAAGTAAAATAAGACAATAAAACCATGACAATCATTTTAAAAATCTGAACAATCCACCTTTTAGTTAGAGCAAATTACTGATTATACCCTATATACAATCATACATCTTGCCGTTATCTTCATTCCTAAAAATCTTCAGCTTTTCAATAGCATATTTTTGGGCACATCTGCAGTATGTTTTCCTAAAAACATATAACAAATCATGAATATTCAACATCAAATTCAATGTGTAGTTGTTTGTAGTTCTGGCTTCTTTACTTTTGGACACCTTTTCACAAACACTGCATTCAATTTGATTATATAGGGTATATGATAATAAATTTGGAAATTTGAGGAAAAAAAATTACAATTTTTACTAAGTGCTTTGGCAGAATAGTTCCCAGACCTCTATTCAAATACAAAACAATGTAAACGTAATTTGAAGAAAAAAAACAATGTATAGGTCCACCATATGGACAATACAACATACATGCAATCCTTGCTGCAGATTGATGAAAAATTGAAAAATTCAAAAGTGAAACAACATACTGGTATCATTACAAAAGCTCACTTTAAGCAAGCTAAAACCGAGGGCCACCGCTGACAACATAGGTTGAGATTTTTGACACTTGCATTGATATAGCTAAATACACACTTAAACCAGCAACTTCCTTCCTGAGAACTAAGATTCAAAATTACTTGCTTACGATGAAAAAAAAAAACCCCACAATGAACAAGATGTATATGTGAAACAGTATTTGTGAAACACTTTCCCCCAGAGATTGTAGAAAGTGGATTAACAGTCAAAGTCAAGGCCAAGGTAGAAAATTTTGGTGTGAAAAAAAAGGTATTGTTGGGGGGCATGAAAAGAGAAATGAGCATGCCTTTTCCCATTTCATTTGAATCACAAGAAAATACCAGACAAGTTATTGCAGTCATCGGTAGATCATTGTTTTATTTTTCAATAAACATACTGTTGAGTGAAATCAATGGCAAATATCAAATGCAAATCAAACAAATTTATGGTATCAAATATGCAAGGGCAGGTAACTGGTTAGCATAACCTTACATTTCTAAAAAAGAACACAACCAGAAATATGTTATCACATAAGGTAACTGACACTTTATTCAATACAACCAATATACATAGTTAATAGATCACCTGATGTCTGGTATATAGGGGGACCAGGATTCTATACAGGAATATACATTAAGTATCATACAAAGATTATACACCATGAAAATACTATAAATGTACATAAACTTCAATAAAAATCTTGACAAGACATATCATATATTCTACTTGAAAGAAAGAAAAAAACAAAAAATAAACTATCATAATAAAAATGTGGATACTAGAAGAAAAATACATGAAGTGCTATCTTTTTCTTTTCATTTGTAGACAATTAAAATTCCAACAGGTCAAAAATACAACACACTATGCTGCTTTAAATTGTAAACTCTACACTTTTCATTGGTCAACAATACAATCTTATGTTGGTTAAATGAACCATTTTCTCTAGCTTTTGGTTTCAGTAATACACTTAGAATCTTTCAACAGTCAATGAATTCTCTACTCTCCTACAGGTCAAGACATACAACTTTGCATATGTCAATGAACTGTCTTGTTTTCATCTCTGGTGTATTAAAAATGTTGAGATATTGCCAGTAAGGCATGAACAAATGTTTGTCATGAGGAAGACTGAAAATCGTTCAGAAAAGTATTTAAATAGTCAAATGTGGGCCGCGACGGTGGGTTAGTGTTCCAGCACGTTAATATTACGTCATAAACTTCAGCTGGACAGTTGTCTGGCTTTGGAATTCTGTATCCTTGTTGAACATGCTCGAAGGCCTCTTTTGACCCCATTCCTAAAAGATGAAGTTTTACACAGTTTTCTATGGTATATAAATAATCACAACAGACCTGAGACAAGCATACTAATGAATTGCAAATGTAACGATACATGTTCTTATATACATACATATATATATATACGGTATATGTAAATATACATACATACATAAATACCGATATATTATATATATATATATATATCTCTCATGCATATTGCAATACACTTTCTAGTCAACAATTTATGTAAAGGAAAGAAAACAATTCAAAATTCTAACATATTCAATTACATTATATCAAAATGTGTGAAATTTAAAAAAATTGTTATATTTTTTTAGAGTATGGATAAAAAAAGGGATAAAAAAAATACACTATTCAAAATGATTTATGCAAATGCTTAATCTTTTTTTTAATACATCTAAGAAAAGTTAAGATTCAGATGTAAAACAAATATTTTTCAGTGTATTTGCAGCTTACCATTGTAAGGTTCCTTGCCGTAAGTAAAAATTTCCACAAGTACAATGCCAAATGACCAAACATCAGCTTTAGTACTGTACTTGTTACATAACAGAACCTCTGGAGCCATCCACTTGATTGCCATCTTGAGACCTAAACATATCAGAATCTATGATGTACTATCTTTATAAGTGTTAAACCCCTAATTCAAAATACAATATCCATATTGTTAGATAATCGAGGAAATTTTATAACTGATAAATGTAGAATAATAGGCCGTTGATATTGATCAGTGATAAACTGACTGATTATTGTTTTACGTCACTCCATGATTATTTCATGTATATGGTGACAGCATCTACCTGATGCATTGCTTAGAAATTCATATCTTTGCAACTGACCCTCCCAAAGTGGTGAGGGATCTTTTACGTGCCATACCTATCGTGACATGGGACTTCGGTTTTTACTGTCTCATCCGAAAGGCAGGACACCTGTGCACCCATGGCGGGAGTCGAACCCGGGGCTATCAGTCACAAGCCGAGCACCTCATCCACTGGGCTACACTGGCTTTGATCAGTGATAAAATATGACCAGAAAGTGTATACTCACAAAACACTACAGCAGCCTGTGTTTGAATTTCTGAAGAGTCTTTTACATGTGTGAGTGTTGTAAATACATGTATACACAAAGAGATAAATAATTCCATTTTTTTGTTCTTGTATGCTTGACTGTAGTGTAGTTAATTTCATCTGTCATTTGCATTTGAGAAGACAAAATAAGTTGTTCTTTTGAGATATTTAATCAGTAATCAATATAAAAGGCTTTCAGTGATAGACAAATGATTGTCCATAGTTCAAAACTCTCTGAGCACCCTCCCTAAAAGTAGGTAACTGGAGATTTATTATGTGTATGTATATATTGATACTTTTGTTCAGATTTCATATTATTCCGTAGTGACTCCATAGACAAAGCATTTTTTCGCTTCTTTTCAACATGACACAACAAAATTTCCATTACCGGTATTTTAACAACAATAATTCACATAATACTGAAAGAAGAAAATTCACGTCAATGTATTTCACTTAAGGCTTTCCTTCTATATCATATTATTCCGTAGTGACTCCATAGACAAACTCTATACCAAAGCATTTTTTCGCTTCCTTTTCAACATGACACAACAAAATTTCCATTACCGGTATTTTAACAACAATAATTCACATAATACTGAAAGAAGAAAATTCACGTCAATGTATTTCACTTAATGCTTTCCTTCTAACGTATAGTCAAATAAAAACATATTCCTCAAATCACAAAGTCACACAGAGGCATGAAATGGATTATAAATTGTGATATCATACAAAGACAAAACTGCTAACGATTAAATATTAATTAATTTTCATTTATATAATTTTGAAAATTATGAATCATAATTCATGTTTGAGAATGTTAACCAGGAAATGTAATGTTTATATTGTGTTTCATGAACAATTAACGAACTGATTTATCTACAAAGAGTAAAGTAATGTAATAAGCAGTGAATCTATCAACACAAATATTTCAATATTATAACAAACTGTATTTGTGATATATGAATGCTCCAGACGGCAACTTTGTGAGTATCAGCTGTTATCCTAAAACTAGGTCAAACTCCAAGGTCAAACTTTCGGTACTGATGGAAAGGTATTGTCACAAGGAATACACGTGAAATATGAAAGCCCTATTGCTTACCATTTAAAAGATATACCCAATATTAAAGTTTTTGAAATGAAAGTCAAAGGTCACGGTAACGAAGTTAAAGATTATAATACCAACAAAAAGTCTTGTTACAAGGAAGGCCAAAAACTAGATGCCCGCGATCTTTCATTCAATCCAGGGGTATAAAAATCTCTGGACATTTCTACAAACTAGCATTACAGCCAATCAGAATTTGAGTAAGAGATCTTTTGGTGTCATTTTGCATATAAACGATCTCTGATCAAGCCCATTTTTCCAATACGTAAGTTTAAATAGATCATAGTCCATTGGAATTTCCTTTTTGTTGTCGACCATCTTGTGAGCCTAATCCTTATATTCTTACCATTTTCATTGGAAAGAGGCATTTGTAATTTCTCATTTATATGACAATTTTAGAAAACATCACTTCTATAACTCAAAACATAGCCAATCAATTCAAGCATGCACTTGACTCAGTCATTATTTATATCTATAAACTTAAAATCATAATGGTTTTACAAAAAGGAATTGATTATTATTATTATTTTTTTTAATTTAGGTCGGTTGGTAGACAGGTGAGTTTTTTTTTTTTTGATATATATATACAGTCGAACTTCGATAACTCGAATGTCGAAAACTCGAAAACCCCCAGAAACTCGAAGTGATCCTACGGTCCCGAGAACATTTCGAATATTTTAATGCTATTTGCCTTCCCAAACTCAAACTTCTGAAACTCGAATACCTGCGAAAACTCGAAGTAATTTTCAAGTCCCAATGACAAATTTGAACTTAATTTCATCTTCAAAAACTCGAAGCATCTTACCATTGGAAACTCGAAGCAAATAACAGGATAGAATTCAATTGGCTTGTTTACACAGCGATTAAAAGTTCACGGTTATGTGCGTTCAAGCTTGACGGACTAGTGTAAGGGAACGTATATTACATGTTTCATCCACATTAGTAACAGGGAAATTCATCTATATTAAATTCATCTATATTAAATATATACGTCCCTGTTAGTAATTAAGCAGTCAGAATATTATTGATATTATCTATGGATGATTCATTTTACTTTTAACTGCTGTAATTATGAAAGGAGGTTTTTAAAAACTGCTAATGGAGAAAATTGTCTTGAATTATACAAGCTGCAAATTTTAAACAGTTATCGACATCAGGGACGTATATATCTTAACTGAAATATATATCCCTTTCAAAGTTAATGAACTTCATCTAAAATATTGAGCCCAGCCCCCAACATCGTTGAATAGTGTCAATGCCTGTAGAATGGCTATATAAGGGCAGATCTCCATGTTATACATTTTTTTTACTAGTTTTATTAAATACTTGACATGATATACATTTGAATTAAACAAATTGAGAATATTATATCATCTTTATGCTATTTTTAGTATTACTGTAGTACAAAACGTACATAGGTAATAAGGTTCGATCTTTCCCCTTGTAATTTCCCGCGAATTTCCGCAACTTCCATAACTCGATCCTATCGAAACTCGAAGTGATTTTGTGGGTCCCGAGCACTTTGAGTTATCGAAGTTCAACTGTATAAAAATTTGAATAAATAAAAATAAAAAAAAAAAAAAAAAAAGAAATAAAAATGTATGAGCTGAAAAACCTACCTCGACGAAAATTGAAATCTGGATCATCTACAACTTTAGTCATGCCAAAGCCTGCAATCTTTACAATGTTATTATCCCCAACTAAAATATTCCTAGCACCAAGGTTACGATGTATAAATTTTTCTTTTTCCATATAGGCCATGCCCTCTGCAATCTAAACAATTTTGAACATATTGTAACATGAAATTTGAGAAAATGACCAAGGAAAAATATACTTTCATACCTGCCATCATGGTCACCAGAATTACATGACTGTAAAATATATCTAAAGAGGCTATTTTTCATTATAAATATGCCGATCCATTTTTTCAACAAGAAAGTGACATTTAAAAGATTATCAATCACGACTCTTGTGTAGTCATAATCAAACATCTGAATTGTCCAACCTACCTTGTCATCACAAAATTCAAATCTATTGCTTAATGCTGTGTTATAAATGGAAAATGGATCAGTGTATTAATTCCTTTTTCAATTTTTCTAGGAAATCAACTCATAATATGAATACATTGTGATATGAAACAAGAGGCCCAAATGGGCCTATATCGCTCACCTGAACAGCTAGATGATCAAGTTGAAGATATGAAAAATTGTCCCCCCCCCCTTTCTTGGAAGTCTTAAAAAATTCATAAAAAATTCAAAAATCGAGATATTGAAAAAATTCCTTCGCACCAGCATTCCTTACCATAGAAATGATTAAATGAAACCAAATGAGTGCATCAATGTTTACTAAAAGAAAATAATAACTCTTTAATGCATTAAAATAACAAAGTCCAAAATAAAAATGAAAAAACGTCAAAAATTTGATTTCGGAATGGAACCAAAAATATCAACACTTCTTCCCATATGCCTCTAAATCATTCCTATGCAGTCGATTTGTCGCTGTATGCACCCGATCTGAATAAGAAGTTTGTCAAAGGAGGGTACCCTCTGTGACCTACTTTTGTCTGTGGTGGTGCCACCTGTTCATGGATCCTGACAAAGATGACCACATTTGTCGGGGACCTTGAGTATTTGATGCATGCCAAGTTTCATTGAATTTCAGCAAGTGGTTCCGAAGAAAAAGTTCAAACTGTGAAATGTTTACACCAATTATCCCACCCCCCTTTTTCTTGAAAGTCTTAAAAAATCCAAAACATAAAATATTGAAAAATTTTCTTCGCAGTAGTATTTCTTACCATCAAAATGATCAAATTAAACCAAATTAATGCATCAATGTTTACTAAAAGAAAAAAATACCTCTTTTCTGCATTAAAACTACCAAGTACAAAAAAACGTCAAAAATTTGATTTCGGAACGGAACCAAAAATAACAACACTTCTTCACACATCCCTCTAGATCATGCCTATGCATTCGGTTTGTCTCTGTATGCCCCCGATCTGAAGAAGAAGTTTGTCAAAGGAGTTTGACCTACTTTTGCCTGTGGTGGCGCCACCTGTTGATGAATCCCGACGAAAAACAACAACACTTGTAGGGGACCATGAGTACTACATGCTTATCAAGTTTCATCAAATTCTGTTCAGTGGTTCTGGAGAAGAAGTCGAAAATGTGAAAAGTTAACGACGGACGATGATTGATCACAATAGCTCACTTGAGCCTTCGGCTCAGGTGAGCTAAAAAAGGCCATTGGCTCCTCATTTTCCTTTTTTTCTTGGAATGCATAGTACTGGCAGGTATGACTGTATATGGTGCTGATCTATAGATATAGACAATCAAAACAGATTAAACAACAGCACCATCACAAAATGGTGATAATACTGAGGCAAGGTTGTATTCAAATGGCAAAGCTTGCTGGTGAATAAAAAAGAAAATTTAGATAATACTCCTCCCCCACCCCTTCCCATTTTTAAAGCCCTTTGGAGAGTTTGAAAATTAAAGCAAGACTTAACCCTTTGTACAACCAAATTGGTGAAAATTTAAAACACATACATATAGGTAATAATGTATTCATTATTTTTGATAGAAAATGTTCTAAACGCTGGAGCATTTTGCCATGTGAATGCAATCTTGAAGTACAGTACAATCCAGGTATTGTAGAGTTTTTCCACCGGTCAATCCCGGTGTAAAAATAGAATTTATGCAAATTTATTTGGTAAAAAGGTGTGAACCAACACAGGTACATTTACACTTGAGTTCCCAGTGCATTTTGTGTGTTGTCTACAAAACACCTGCATTGTATTGTTACTTTCACATTTTTAATGGGAATTTGAAGAGGATTTTTTTTTGTGCTACCAACAAAGTAACCAAAAACTCTGTCCTTCACCAGGTTAAAAACCACTTAATTATTAATCTACTGTCTCTAATCATCTACACATTTCTCCTCCTTAGACCTCTCCTTTTGCCAGTACCTAATTTTCAGACACACTTATTGTATATACCTGTCCAACCCAGTAGACACACTAAACAAAAAATTACACATTCTAAAACAGTAATAAAACCTATCAGTTCATCACATACCTGGGCCGCAATCAACAGTAGTTGACCAATACCCAGATCTTTGCCCATGCCCTCGCGCAGATACATGGATAGTCTTCCATATGCCATGTACTCCATTATAAGATAGACTGGCTCCATCTCTGTGGATACCGCCAGCAGTCTAACAATATTAGTATGCTGTAACTGCTTGAGGATTTTGCTCTCGTCTAAAAATGCTGCAGTGGTAACCGCTTCCTTCTTCTGCATTTTAATCGCAACCTCTTGCGAACTGTGCCATGTCCCTATTTAATTCAAGCAAAATATCCTTTTGAAAGGTAATTTTAAAGTACTTTATTAGTGGAGTATGCATGCCAAATATGAAGTCTCTATCTCTCATGGTTAAAAAAATTATGAAGGTTAAAGTTGACAACAGACAAATAAACAACCCCTGATCAATCTGTACTTACCAAGCCATACTTCTGCAAATTGTCCACTTCCCAACTTTTTAATTAAAAGTACTGTATCACGAGTAGTACCAAAATCGTCGGCCTTGCCTCTATCAAATGCCCATATTAATGATCTAGGTTTGATACAAGATTGAACCAACTTACAGCATAAACCGTCAGCAGACACTGAAAATAAATGAGTGGTATATGAATAAATTATCAGCTACCACAGTACATAAATGAACCATCAGCTTACACAGAAGATAAACAAACTATCACATGACATAGGAAGAATAGAATTTTAATGTGTCCCGCTGGCAGCTAAGGTAGTGAAGTATAATTGCCAGAGAACTAATTTTTTTTCATGTTCAAGGGCAATTACTCTGTCAACAATTATGGGACCACACCCATATTCAAACGTGACCTGCATTTTTCCTTGATACACCTGTATACTCAAGATCAATTTAATCCATCTGACCTTAAAAGAGAAAATAAGCAGAAACTGAGTGATGACGGAATGACAGAATGATGGAACTGGGTAACCCTATATGCCCCCGGCCAATTCATGGTGGGGGCATAAAAAACGAATGATCACATATAAATAAACATCAGCTAACACAGTTTAGCCATTCAAACAAATTATCAGCTGACACAGTACAAAATGAATGAACCATCAGTTGACACAGTATAAAATAAATGATTAGCTGACATAGTACCGGTATATTAATGAACTATCAGCTGACAAAATGTGAAAATAAACCATCAGCTGACATATACATGTATTATCAAGTAACCATCAGCTGACACAGTCTGTAAATGAACCATCAGCTGACAAATGAACTACCGGTATCAGCTGACACAGCATGGGAATCCCATCATCTTGGCACAATGAATGAATGAACCAACAGCTGAAACAATATATAACTATGAGCAATGCCATGCATGGCATGAGAAGTATGAACCCAATAAGGCCATAACTGTTAGAACTATGAGGATTTGTTATAGACAAACGCACACACCCATGTATACACCCACACAAGAATGGTACCAGTACAATATCCAGCTGCAGTGCTGTTGTGAGGGGATAATTACCCATCGGTCAACACTAAATATAACCTGAAACTATATACAGCTTTATATTCTTATCATGATCAAAGAGGAATTTCGTTTGTAATAGTAAAACACACATGGACCATATCTAAATCTATTAAAGACATCAACTACATGGCATATACCCATGTAGTATGTAAATTATTAAAATACCTTAAACGATCTTAGAGATAACAAATGATATGATTATACTGTAGTGCACAAAGCTGAAACTTGAATTGTTTCACTTACCTGTATAATGGGTAACTAAGTCTGATAGGGATCTGAAAGTTCTCTTTGGCGTAATGTAGTAATATTCTACAGTCAGTAAGTCGTTGGAGTTTGCAGTATAAATTTTGTAGTGTTTAATGAGATACCCACGAAGTTCGTCACAGTCTCGGACTGACAAAGTGTATGTATCTGGAATCAGATTGAAAACAAAATCAATTCATACCGACAAGTTATTTTTTGAAATTTGTTAGCCATAAAATTTCAACATACCCAGGATGGTTTTTTTTACCCATATATTCTATTCTATCAATACATTTCACACGTATTTAGTAATCAAAGGCTTGAAGAGCCACAAAGGCGTCGAGCTAAATTACATTTAAAGCTGTCAAAAGTAGCAGAAATGGACCAGTTGTGTTTAACTATTTTGTTGAAATCCGATAATTTTTGGAATAGAGTAAAAATAAAAGCTTAAGGACCAACAGCCATATATCATATAATATCAAAATGTGAAAGTTGCCAGTGGGCAACATAGGTGAGGCTTTGTCATAAAGTAAGATGTATGGTAAACAGCAGTCTGACTAAAGCCAGTCCCTGCTTTCCACTCGCTTCCCATCGTTTTGTACAAAGACAGAAATGGACGAGTTGTTACCATTGCCTGTAAAATATTGAAGCCTTATGCTTTATTTGTTTTAAGATATGGTCTAGGTTACAGTTTTTGTCTACACATCTAACACTGACACTAGGGCTAACAGCTTCTATATATCGTCCTAACACATTAGTTATTATTCGGTCGTTTATCGTATGTGCACGTGCAAGAGCTGATGTAATTTACGAGAGGCTCGTGATGTTTAGCCTTGAGGATGTAATTAATTTTGTCAATATTTGTTGATTCTAGATTAAATGCATGAAACAAAACGAAATCCAGTGAGATAAAAATAACCGAGAACGCGTCACTTGAACCTAGGTCAGCCTCGTTATGAATTAGTGGTCACCTGTCTAGATATTTTAAGATCTTTGTGACACGCATTGCCAGTCAATATTTAGGATTCTATGACATATTCAATTTGTTCTTTTTATACTGAAATTTATATCTAAATATATTTTTTTACATTATTTATATCATTATATATATTTCGAAGATCGCGCAATCGGATTCCATATTGACGCTTTTATGTCAAATTAGGCCTTGATCGCGTGTGTTACAAGCGTTCTACTACGATTTCTCCAAATAAGGCAATATGTCACGTGGTCTTCCCCATATTTGGAAAAATTCCCACGAAAGGCGATTGTAATTCATAATCGGCTTGCGTCATTATGGCGAAAGAATATTTTAACACACAATAAGCGACAGAATAATAAGCGTCTTAAGGCAATATATTGATAATCTAATTTAAGCAGATTCTATGAAATTTTTTTTTTTTTTTTAACTGTAATTACATCTAAATTTATTATTATAATTTTATTATTATATATATTTCAAATATCGAGCGATCGGTTTCCATATTGGCACTCATATGTCAAATTAGGCCTTGATCGTGTGCACGTGTTACAAGTGTTCTACTACGATTTCTCCAAATAAGTCAATATGTCAACATGGTCTTCCCCATATTTGGAAAAATTCCCATGAAGTGTGATTGTAATTCATAGTCGGCTTGCGTCATTATGGCAAATGAATATTTCCACACACACAATCAGCAACAGAATAATGTGTCTTTTAGGGCAATATATTGATAATTTAGGTTAAGCAGACAAATGCTTAAACCTATTTCTGGGCAATGAAATGTCAATAACAAGGGCAACAAAGCCGGTTTTGGAAGAACTTTTACTACTGTTAGTACTTTAAAGAAGGTACTACTTTGTTATGTGAATTAAAAAGGCAGTTCAGAGGTAAAATTTTTACGATCGCTAGAAGACTGTCGACGCCTTAATAAAAATGATTTGGTCTCTGACATCCCAATTAGGTACACTCCATTTACATGTAAGCACATGGATTAAATCCCAAAATATAAGAAAAGTCTGATATATGTATGTTTGAAATACACCAATGCCACCAAAATACTAGCTGGGTAGGCCTGTGTTTTTAGTAACTGTGGGGCAGGTTGGTCCAGTAGTTTCGCACTGGAATTAAAATCTAATGATCTGGATTCGATCTGATCTGGACACAGAAACAAAGTTCAACGAACAGTTCATATTCAATGAAGGTAAAAAACTGCATCTATATATACTGAAGTGCTCATACACAGAGGCTAAAGAAGTTTACAGTAGTTTCTTCTTCATCATCTTTTTCAATATTTCATTATAAACATGATAGCTATAAAGTGCTTTGTGGTGAAAAACAAAAATAAAACTTTGTGAAACAGGTATACATGTATGTCATCTGATAACATCTTTCTCTTACAAGTGCAAATAATTGTCTTTAATGAAAAAAAAAAAAAGAAAAAGAAAGATAGACAATGAATGTGGTACATGTACATGTATAATAAGGGTATACTGACCTGGTGCTGCCTCTCCTTGTCTGATTAAGAAGGTTCCTTTTGGATAACCTGGACTTAAAAGCCAGTCCTCAGATGCATGACGAGACACCTTTCCAAAATACCAACTGAAATGATCATCATTATGTACTGGGTATTAATTTGTTTCTTGTCTTACATCACATTATTTACTTATACACATACATGGTGACAGCCTCTGCCCATAAATTAAGATCAATGCAACAGATCAATATAATGCACGGAGAGTACTTTCCTGTGCGAAGTGGCAAGTGCTTCCTGCTATTTATTTATTTCACACTTCCCTTCAGAGGACTTTCTATTAATTCTTCATAAAAGGATATATCTACTATGTTTGTACAAGTATGCCAGTTTTGAATGATATTAGCCTGAGAGTAATTGTATGATGCAGTGTTCAACGTCTGTCGCACTTCATACGTAAGAACCAGTGTGTACCAAAGGGACTAGCCAAATGCCACATTACTGGTAAAAATACAATCGTGCTTATCTATTGTACGAAAATGTTAATACAGTTTCAATTATTCATCTTTAAATCACTGATATGAAATAGAATGATGAATAAATAAATCTCAATTCAAATTTACTAGATATTTCCTGTTTCGATTTGTCGCTTTACATACTCTTATCAAACTTTCCAGCCAATTTCATATTCTGTTCAATTTGGGTTCTTATATACAAAGGGCTGTAAACTTTTGGTTATGACTTCTTTATCTAATACCATGTTGAAATGGCTGAAATGTACTGTAGTGCCCCAGGTGAAGATAAAAGTAAACAAGAAAGTTGCATCAAAGATGTAATATGCCCAGTTGCAAAACAATTTCATATCCTGGATTTTATACATGTATGTACCTTTTTCCACTATAAAACCTTGAACTTTGAACTTCTGAACAATTCCGGGGCATAAAAAAAATGAGCATGGATCGAAAGTGAAAGAATCCAGTGGGCCACATCCAGGAGTAAATTTAAGAGTTAAACAATGCACTGTGTACTTTACAAAGGTGTGAATAAGCAAAGGTAAATTTCCACCTGGATTCCAACTGTGATTTCGGTGTTTTTCCCATTGTGTTTTAGTCAATTTCTCTAAAAAACCTGGACTGTACTGTACTATGAAATACAGAATATAAAATCAGGACTTTCAGATCAGTTTGAACTTATGAAATTTCAAATTATCGGTGTTCAAGTAAACGGGAGTCAACTGATACAGTCCGGGTGGAACTTAATTTGCCCACTGGTCGCAGTGGTCATTTTTAGAGGGGGCATAAGAAATGCTCACTGGACACAGTGGACATTCTTGTAAGAGCCAGTTGGAATTAACATACAGGTAAGTGGACAGCTTGATAGCTCAGGTAAATGTCCACTCCTAATGCCCACTTAAATTTCAGGTGGACTGCCCACTGTGGACAGTGGGCAGTGGGCATTCAAATTTCCACCCGGACTGTACTGTATTCATCATTTCCGGGAAACAGGTACTTAATCATCATAAGTGTATCTAAATGTTCCATCATACTCACTCATACGTGCGTAAATGCAGTTCCTGAGGTGTAGGTGGCGCAAGAGTTCGTGGAGGAGAAATCTGATTGTTTTTACTTAACCGCACAACACTACTGCGATGTTGAGGAATTGTTATGTGATTTTCGTCCTCATCCAAGGTGTCAGATAAACTAGTCAGAAAAAAATTATCGGTTAAGTCACAGATCCCCCTCAAAGGGATTAAGGTGTCCTTTCGGCACATGGGACATGGGAAATGTCCAGGTTTTTCTCCTGGATGTCTGCGTACATAGTCACGAAGACAATGTTCACAGAAGCTGTGAAGACATGGCAAAGCTTTAGGTTTAATAAAAGGTTCCAAGCAAATTTTACAGGATAGAAACTCTTCTTGCAGTTTTTCTCTAAGGCTTGCCCTATTACTAGATGATCTGGCCATTGTTAGCCATTCTGAAAAGAAAAATAAAAAAACAATTCTTAAATTCTAGTAACTCTGTACCAGATATTTTTTTACTGGGTACATGTATGGTATTTGTATCGGTCCATCAACATAATTATTGCAAAAATCTCATCTACCTTTGAATGTTAATGTTCAGAAGTGTACAATGAATATGGCAACTGATACAATTGAATGCAGAATATAAATAATAACATTTCAAATACCGGTATTTTAGATGTTGAAAGAAAAAACTCATCAGATGCTGTCATCATCAGTTTCAATGAATGATATTAACGGGTGTCTTACTAACTGATGCAAGCCAAGTAAGGTGTAATATTATTAACAATCTCAGAATAAAAGCATTGGATCTACTGTGGCTTGTTGACTGGCTCAAGATAAGAAGTCCTGAGATTAAGTCTTTGCAAGAATTGTGCTTTTTCTTTCCATTCCTTTGATAAGGAATTTAATGGCTAGATTTTTTATATAATGCAGCTTGGGCAAATCCTTTTATTTGAGGGTTAGTCGGAGATATGTTTTGTGAGGCATTTTTCAGGGTGTTTCAAATACTAATAAGAAAGATGCATAAAAAGTGCAATATGCTGAATTGCAAAATGTTTTTATACC
The DNA here is from genome assembly GCA_035048485.1 of Pteria penguin. Taxonomy (NCBI): domain Eukaryota; kingdom Metazoa; phylum Mollusca; class Bivalvia; order Pterioida; family Pteriidae; genus Pteria; species Pteria penguin. The sequence continues at coordinate 11,945,520 of CM068583.1, read as the reverse complement.
TTCAATTTCATCCTTTTCTTCACTATGACCTTGGCCTTTGACCTTTTGATCCCAAAATCAATAGAGCACGTCCTGGCTTTTAGGGAGTATGTGTGTGAAGTTTTATATCAAATAGGTGGAACATGCATATGTAAATACAGTACTGAAACCATATTCACTTATCAAGGCCTTATGACCTTGAAATGGCTTGATCTTTGACCTATTGATCATGAAATCAATTGAGTACTTCCTCCACTCTTGGCTCATGCGGAATATGTGTGTGAAGTTTCATAACAGTAGGTGGAATGTAGCTACAATTATAGTCCAGAAACCATTTTCACCCATCAAGGCCCTATGACCTAAACCTTTGACCTTTTGATCCTGAAATCCATAGGACACATCCTCGGCTCATAGGGAGTAAGTGTGTGGAGTTTCATTACTATACAGAAATAGTTGTAGGAGTTAGAGTCCACAAACCAAATGTTGATGCCCGATTAAAGAGTCAGATTTTAAGAACTGAATTTTGCAACTCAGCTAAAACTTTTAGAACTGGTTTTTCATAAATCTATACCGTTCCCTAAATGATATTTACCAGCATTGAGAAAGTAGTACCGTAATTTTTCATATGCTCAATATGGAAAAAATTAAATCAAAATACTCAGAAATGGCAGCGAAACTTAAAACTTTTATAAATAAGCAGAACGACTTATTTATTACAAGTGTGTATACATTTATTAAATATTTATTAAATACATACTTTATCAATGACCAGAAACACTTATTTATTATATATATTAGTAGTTATCTATTTTATATCACAGAGTTCCCTTTTTGGAGGATTTTAATCTACTTTTTAAAACTTTTAGTACATGGAAAATCAGGAAAACTGTTTCAAAATGCAGACTATCCTTCAAATGCTAGTAAACGGTACAAGGTTCAAGCAGCAGTCCGCTAGACAGAAAATATATGAAAGGACTTTCCCATGGCTTAGCTGAGAGGTACTTGTGTCAATTCGATCCCAAGGATGTGTCCTCCCTGTAATTTCTATTGAAATGGTTTGGCTCGTACTTCACCACATCACCTGTAAGGCTAATTAAATTTCTAACTATTCATAGCAACCCACTCTGTCCCAAAAAAATCTTTGAATACTCGAATAAAAGCCTCACAACATATCTAGTGAAGTTCTCTTTTACTTTCAAGCAGTCATTTTGAAGTAAGTGGTTTGTGCAGGCTCAAGATTTATCTTTACTTGTGAGAGGGGCACCTAAGGGGACACATGGTGATTCAAATGAAGAGAAAAATTGTTTTCACTGTGTTTCTTTTAAACATTTACCAAGTAATTTGTATATTTAAAGAGTTTTAAGATACATGTATTTGCAAATATTTGATAAATTGGTAGGATTTATAAATAGATATAGGTCCTCCCTAAAATTAGTACATTTGCAGGTGGAGTCCGGACTCGGATTCGAGAAATGTTGGATTCAAAACATATAATTACAGATTTCTTCCTTATTATTGCTTTGTTTGTAATAAAACTTTCTGAAAACTTTGTTATTGTCATATTTTATTTGATTTAACAGAAAGATAGTACCGCTGTGTTGTTAATTCGATAATTCAGAGCATTTTGTATATGCTGCCACACTAAGATTAGTGAACGGATTTGAAGGCAGATTCGAGAGGTCCAGCTGGAATATGACATACGGGGTATCTAGCATTATTTCCTAGATGAATATATTGAATTAATGTTTGTAACTTAAATTTATATTAAAAATTCAAAGAAATGTTATACGTATTCAGAAAATATGCATATAAATGGTTTATTTAATTGCTTACATTGGGTCACATGTTTGGAATGTCAGACTCTGAAAGTAAATGGCGAAGTCGGATATGTGTAAACACCTTTTTTTGGAATGGTGTACAATGACCCATTTATTAAACAGAAATAAAGATCCGGCACTCACTAAAACTCGTACGAACAAGAGCAACGCCTAGCATGGCATAATACGCCCGTTGCTTAATTTGGACAGGATCAATTCGTATTTGGCATGATTTTCATGAAAAACATCTGAAGTTTACTGAAGTTAATTGCGTTTCATAGCATTTTATCATAGCATAAGTCCAAGGGCAATAACTCCTGCAGAAATGGTCCTATCCAATCCATCTTGGAATTTGACCTGCAAAAAAAACTTGAAATTTTTTAGGAACAAGCCCCCTCCACCCCCCCTCCTAAAATTTTAAATTTCTCAAAAATGAAGTAAAAGATATCAATACCTGTAAAATATGTGGAAGTTTGTACATTTTATTTGCTTTATGGTAAATTTCATAATGTTTTTACAAAAATTACATTTTTAATGAATTTTCAAAACGAAAACTTGAAATTTATAAGTCCAAGGGCCATAAATGTATGTCAATCGTAACAAAACTCGAACTGGTACTGACACCGCTTGGAATAAAGCTATATACTAAATTTCAACTCAATATCTTGAAAGACAGCAAAAAAAAAAAGTCCGGAAAAAATGACCTAGGACATATGGTCACCCCCCCCCCCAAAATTATAAATTTCTCAAAAATGAAGAAAAAGATATTAAAAACCGTAACATATGTCATAGTTGGTACACTTTACTTGTTTTATAAGAAATTTCATAATGTTTTGACAAAAAGTTGATTTTTAATGAATTTTTTAAAAAAATTTTGAAATTTATAAGTCCAAGGGCCACAAATCCGTCAAAAGTAGGTCAATCGTAACAAAACTCGTACTGGTACTGAAGCTGCTTGAAATAAAGCTATATACCAAATTTCAACTCAATATCTTGAAAGACGGCAAAAAAAAAAAATGTCCGGAAAACATGACCCCGGACGCACAGACGGAAGGACAGCGCCATAACATAATACGTCCCGTCTAATGACGGGCGTATAAAAATGGGGACTTCTCTAAATATTTATAATATTTCTTTGTGAAACTTTCTACAAGCATTGTTGTGTGAATATTTATTTCTTTCAAAGCCAGATATCCACAACTGAATTCCTTAATTTATTCTTTTGAGGCACTGGCATAGAACATAAACACACTAAAACGCAGACTTCATGTTTAGGAGGCTCTTGAGACCCTGATTATCAAAAAATAATCAATCAGATGATAGATTATATTAAAATGACTGAAATGTGACATAGTTGTACAATTGTGACGCAGTACAGTGCCCGCCACTTAATTGAATATCGCATTACTGAATATTTCGTTTTATTGAATAAGATGCTGAAATCCAAAACCATTTTCTATCAAATCAATTAAAAATCTGCCACTTATCACGCTAGAAATGAATAAAGACTTCATTTATTTGAATAGCGCTATCATCCCAACAAGTATACTTTTGTCAACACTTAACTGTATTGCACCAAAGGTCATATTATTTACTACTATGCGAGCAACCGATCAATTAGAGACAAATGGTTTCACACCTGTCGAGATGAAAGCTGTTGACCAGTTCACATGTTAATTGTCTAATTCGCTGCGGCGGTAGGAATGAAAGGATTAATTAATAACCAACTGCCGAAGCCAGGTCATGCGCAACATCATCGGAAACATTGACAAGATGACGCTGTCAGCCAACAGCAATGCGTGAAGACTGACTCTTCTAGATGACGTCCACCTACTCAGCAAGGCCTGGCGCACCGTCAAGCCCATAACCATAGCCAACTACTTCCACAAAGCCGTCTTTGCCTCGTCAGACAACGGCGCAACCGAACCTGACAATGTCCGACCGGCAGAGGATGTTGATAGCTAGATGTTTGATGCCTTCATCACAAACGATGGCAACCTAGAGAGCTAAGCTTTCCAGACTGGCAAGCAAATATACCTTAGTTTCCCTGAAGACGAGACCTGACCCTGTGAAGCCTGTGACGAGGAGGAGGTTAATGAAACAGCACCAGTAATGTATGGCAAACATACAGATGAAATCGCCACAATTTGACGATTCCTTGAGGAAAATCAAAGCGACGACTTCAGTCTGTTCTATCAGATGGAAAATTGAAATTTCACTTGCTTGAATATACCTTTTGATTTGCCTTTGATAAAACAAATTGTTGAACCTGTCTTATGTCTTTGATCCGACACCCTGGTTACACGATTGAGATACAATTAAATGGATTTCAATAGACAGCGGTTTTATCTTTACGGTCAGTTGAGCAGGTGTAATATAGCTATTTAATAACATTAGGTCACTGTACTTAAAGAGACTGTTACAAATTATTGAAAATGTGGTCTGTTGTCTTTGATATAGCTCAAGCAAATAAGAAAGGGATTCAAGAAAGGTAACTCTAGTGTATCTATACAGAAGCATGTACATTGATTCCATTATAGATATGACGCAAATTATACACGTATATGTAATTCTTGTACAAACTGTCGGTCTTCTAAACTGCATTCATTTGCCATGCCATGTAATTGAATATTTGTTTATTTGAATGATAAAGTCCTGACAAATAGCTTATTCAAATAAGTGGCTGGCGCTGTATCTTGTTAGAAGGATCTGCATACAGATGCCAGTGTCCGCCAAAAACATCGGACCGTCCAGACAAATTTTTGATCGGTCCGATTTGCGCCATTTCGTGCCGGACCAGGTTGTCCGATGTTGGTTCCGCTACTATGTTTATTCCGAGTCTCGTAAATGCTTCATATCCTGGTCAGACAGAAATAATTTCGGTCCTATGAAATGTTTCTCCTAATAGGACCGAATGTCCTATGGAATCCTAAAACCTTTTGAGGACACTGAGATGCAGAACCAGGTTTTGTCTGGCTTTTTCGGGTATGTTTTAAATCTTCGTCAGTCACAAATAATGAAAAAATCACATAAAATCTAATTTTCAACCGAATTAAAAAATTAAAGTAGATTCTACATCCTGAAAAGTAAAATTGAATCACTCGAATGTCTAAAAAGCATGTTTAAGAACTGGCTGAACCATGATATAGGATGCATTGACCCAGTTTCTGTCTGTAAAGTTCTCCCATACAAAATATGAATGTCCAATTAGAAAAGGTGGTGGTAAAGTATGACGCCAACCATTTCAATAGAACTGCTACATCTATCTTTACAAGTTAGTTTCAGAGGTTAAGTCATAGTGAATAAAATGCTTTTACCTCTTTAAAACATCCGAGTTTAAATTGTCAAGTATCTTGTAATATCAATATCCTAGTCTGCACCTGTGCCTGTGGCATGATCTCAATAATAGAATTGTATTTTGTGAAGGCAACAAGTAGGTCATGTCAATGTATTATTGAAGCAAAATTATAAAACAGACTAAATCAAAACAATTCTACTAATATAATTTGCCTCGCAATAAGTTGTCATGGAATTCGACGAAAACGCCTATTTTGGGTATATTCTGGGCCAGGGATTCAACAGTGGGCGCCATTTTAATCAACTAGTTAATGTTATTGTAACAAGTACGGCATGCAATCAACAATTGTTTTAGTCAGTGAAGTACTATATTTCTAAGTAGATTTGAACTCTATGATTTAATTTCTTCTTTTTTTGAAGATGTGATTTACCTGCATACAAAATTGCTCTTCATATCGTTTCTTTGGCATTTTACTTAGGTGGCTGAGTTCACAGGAAGTCGATAGTTAGCCTGGTTTCCGAGACCTTCCGAGTGCACGCATTGCCAAAATTGCTCTTCATTTCGACTGCAAGACATATCATTCCAAATTCAATTCGTTCTCCTTTATTCTGTATTTTATTTTATAATCAAATTCATTTACAAACTGCATGGCTAAAGACTCAGACATGTAAATAAAGCCAAGCGAACATAGGAAGGACTATTCAATCAGATCTGAAATAAATTGAAACCCGCGAGCACACAACAACCGAAAGATCGCAGTGCACAAACAAACATGCAACTCACAAGGGCTGGCCAAATGTAACAGACAGGAGAAAAAGATGTGACTAGACCCGGGAATCGAACTCAGCCTGAACCGTCTGCTATTAAGCTTACCCTCTCACTATTGGGCTATCCCGTCTGTCACATAACGTTACTAAAGAGACTAATATAACAGCACACCTGGTTTTCTCAAAAAGAATTGAAACATCAATTCCACCGCAGTAAAGGAGCGACAGGCATATAAACCATTAGTAAGGCCTTCATTAGAATATGCCTTCTCGGTGTGGGACCCCTACTTTGCTACGGATTTAAATAAGATAAAAACATTCCAAAGGGGGTGCAGGCTATGTCACTGGCAAACACAGCTCGGCCTCCGGCGTCAGTGACATGATTTGCTGTCTTGGAGCAGTGGAGTAAACTAGCAGACAGATGCAGAGTTTGTAGTCTCACAATGTTATACAGAATAGTTAATGAACATGTTGCCATACAGAAAACCTCCTCTCAGACTTTCACGAAATATGCATTCATTCTCATTCCAAAACCCAACTTGTAAAACTCGTAAATTAAATGTAGATAAAATTATTTTTCCCGCATTCATTAAAAAACTGGGACCAGCTCCCACTGAAATCTGTGATGAGCGACTGAGTCAAGACGTTCAGAATAACTATTTTAGCCGTCATATCTCAACATTAAATACATGTAGTTTAAAATCTTACAAATTCTCGCTTAAAAAAACAAGAAAAAAAAAAGCTAGCTTGTTCGACCTCAACACCAGTAATGTAATTTTCATAAAATTGAGGGCGCTCACTTGACCACCAGTTTGTAAAAAGATATTCCTATCCTTTTGTTTTGTTTGTGTGTTTTTTTGGGGGGGGGGGTACTTTATTTTGGTCAGTATTAAGAAGGTGTATTTCAGTTCGCTCCAATGGTTTAGCAGCAGATTAGTAATCTGAGTAGCCGGAGTATTCAGATTACATCCTAGCTGCCGCTTCGGATTTTTCTCTGGAGATTTATCATTTATCTCCCTATCCAATGTTTCAGAAACCTACCTGACCGTCTGGCATTTCTGATAAAAATTGCCTCGGACAGGTAAAACTTTCACTATCGTTTCTTCAAGATTTATAAGTCCTTGATGAAATAATAGTGAAAGTTTTCAGTTTGATTCCATTGAAATATAAAGCTTTACTAGACAAATGTCCTGAAAAGTCTAACACAGTTTCGCCAAGGACTTTACAAGTCCTTGGTTTCGCTCACACTGCGGCTCATATGCTTCGAATGAGGCAATAGACAACAATTATTGCCATATAGATGCATATTACTCAGTGTAAACAACTGAGATATTTCGTGTTTCATTTTGAACCGTTGTCAGCCATTTTGTGAGTCAAAGTGTGAAGTTTTGTGCTTTACATTTGTAATCAACAAAAGTACAGACTGATTTAAAAAAAATCTTTGAAAATATAAATTGCTTACAAATCAATAAATATTAAGATAAGATTTATTTTAATATTATATTGGTGCAAAATTATGAAAACCGCCTCCAAACACAGGTCGTGATATTAGTAATACCGAGGACTTATAAACTTGTTAATAAATCATTGGTAATACTGCGAATAAAAATCTCTTGCTTGACCCCAAATATGGCTGACTACGGGAAGTAACTGATAAATTTAGACTCAGTAAAAAATCTAGATCCTGGCGACGCCTGAAAAAATAATTTAATTTACTTTATTTATTCACGATGAACTGTATAAATGAAAAGGAATTGAAGAAGACTTTAAATGCAGATTCATTTTTATGACGTGTCACAATGTTCATTTGCTAAAATTTTCTTTAATTTTCACGACATTAATTTCAGGCGTGTTGTGCTTGTTTGTACTTTGTCAAAAAAAATTGAAATGAATATCAGCAAATATACTTCTATGTAAGCGAAAGAACCTATGTGCGAATTAGTCATAGTGGGAAAATCCGACATCGAGCGGGAATATGACGAATTGACCAAACTTCAATACAGAGGCAGATCCAAGATCTCCGAAAAGTGGGCCCACATGTAAAAATCAAGTATCAGCCATAATACTCGGCTATTCTGTGTGCCAAATCTTGAGGTTTACTTATATTATTTGAATGTTTTCAACCTTATAATTTATATATGCCATGTAAATTTATGGTGAAAAAATGTGGACCCGCTTCGATCCCCTCTAAATCCGCCATTGCTCCACTGTACTTGGGTCTGTACTTAGGTAAATGCACGAATAAATGTTGACAGGTATGCCCGGTGAATTCGAAAATGCACGTTGACGTAAATTTTCTACCGACAAGATTATAAAGATATGGAATCTTATGCAAAACATTTTATAGTATTTACACATTATTACAGATAAATTATATGTATTCTAGCGTAGTTGAAGAAGAAAAGCATGTAATTTCAATTGTCAGAGGAAACTCTGTGACATGCGAGAAAATGTGACGATAGGTCGGACACCTGACTCCTAACTGACTGGATGTATGATATAAAGCTTTATATGCTGGACTTATAAATAAGAACCACCGTTGTTAAAAAGTCATGTTTCAAACTTTGGGTTCTACAACGTGTATCATACATGCAGATACAGATTCAGAACTGTGACCAGACTATTTTGGGTTTTCCTATTATTCCCATATTCACAGAGATATCATTACAAGAGGTGTGAAGTGATCAGCCTGTCATCCACAGGGGATGGATGACAAGCTACACAACCTATTTTACGCTTAATTTTATTATGACGCCAGAAGCACACACAACATACATTGTCAGGCGACCTAATTTTTGTTAATTTTCCAACATAATGCAAGGGAAAAATGACAATTTGAAGGGACAAATTAATTAATGGGAAAAAAATATTCAACCTCTGTGTCTGATGTCGAATGAGAAATGCACAATCCCTCGAGTCAAGTTAACTAGTCCATGCCTCAGGATAGGCAAAGTGAACTTGACACTCGGGTTTGTGGATTTCTCAATCATCACTGGACATGAGAGGTAGAATTTATTAGTCTGTAACATTTAGTCATTATATACATGTAATATCAACTGAAACGTTAAAGCTTCTATGAAGTCACCTCTGTTTCTAATCCAGTGTTCATATTTCGTGTAGGAAAACTTTGCCTATAGAACCTGGGTCATTGCATCCAATAAATGGAGAGATAGGCACATATCACTTACCTGTTAGGCAAAGTAAATCCATAACTATTTATATTAACCCAACATAAAATAAACATGAATATTCCTAAGTATAACGGTTAACCCCAGACAGGGTTAAAATCTCACTGAAAGATTCAGTTAATTTCCATTTGGGCAAGCTGAGCTATAAATTAGGTTGCCTGGAAAATTGAGACAGTGTTCAGTCTTTAAGCATGCATTATACATAGAATCTGATTGATTGATTTTTGTTTAACTTCACACCACAAATATTTCACGTATATGGTGACGGCATCTGCCTGAAGCACGGCATACAAATTTTGACCTTTGCAACGGACCTACCCAGAGCAGTGAGGGATCTTTAACGTGACATGCATACCATGACACGGGGCCACAGATTTTACTGTCTCATCTGAAAGACAGGACACCAGCATGACCAGAGCGGGACCCGAACCCTGGCCTCCCAATCAGGAGGCGAGCGCGATACCACTAGGCCACGCTGGCTTGCATAGAATCTGAGATAATAACTTCTTTCTCTCTTCATAAAATGATAAGTAAATTTTATGGGGATAACCGCTAAGTTTTCAGTGTATGCTTTGATAGAAGTGAATTGAGTGTAAAATTGGTGTGTTGATTTTGATGGTCCGAGCAAATACCATAGCTATCATTAGTGGTCAATGAACAGTATTTCCTTACTCTACATAATCATACAACATACCATCCTACATTGGACATGAATTTGGGTGTATAAATGTAGAAATATGACTTGGATTTCAGTAAGCGAGTACTGGTAACAATGTATCTATCACTTGATTTATTGGACACCAAGATACTAACAGAGCTTTAATGTCTCAGGTGTAATGATATATGATCTTTTTTTGTTTACCTGGTCAGGTTGAAACAAATTTATTTATATATAGCATGCATATTGTGGTGAAATTACAGGTGATCATTTGAACAAATTATCCTCAATTATATATAGGTCGTTCAGAGTTGTTTCAGGCTGTTTTTGATGACTGTGAACAGCTGCAAATTTTGAGCCCTGTCCAATATTTTTTGTTAAATCTTAGGTCTACAGATATATATTATAAGTTATATATATACATGCTCGGCACTGTTTTGAAAATATTTCCATATTATAAAATGAGATCAAAGGATAAAAATTTATGGGAGGTAAAAGAAAAAAAAAATTATTCTTAAATTTAAACTTTAACTAAATGGACATTCATAATGCTATATTTCATCTTAAATTGTCTCATTTTATGACATGCATTACATTTTATATGTTTATATTTCATGAATGATTTGATTATCTCCCTATATATAGTTATGACGTCACTATACCATAATGTCGGTAACAACTGTTGTCACAATATACATTACCTGAAGATTGTCAATAGACATGAAAGCGCTAGTGTTTAATGTAATGTGAAAATCCATGGAGTGTTGGAATTTTATTGACGGATATTTATTTCTGTACACTAATCAACATTTTGTCAAATATATATATTTATATCACTCTATGGTTCAATTAGGTGTTATATATATATTTATGCATGTATCACTCTATGGTTCAACTAGATGTTTACTCCACATTGGTTCATGTTGGTCTTACATTCATGTTTTGAGCCAGCATGGCTCAATGTGGTTTGTATTTGGATGGGAAGGTCCAGGGCTCAAACCTTACAATAGTCTACTCTTGTCAATTTCCAGTCATTTGAAATAGAGAGTGAGGTTCTGTGAAATGTAGATTTTGGTATATTGAAATTAAACAAATATGATACAGTAATCCACCAACTTACAAGATTCTCTCATTATAGTATACAGCTTTCCCACATATTTCAGGCTTCATTTTCTATTTCAGTAGTAATAATGGCTAATAATGAACTATCTTTTCTATAGCATTGTGTTTAATTTTTTACAGGTTGTCAATTAAATAAATCCTCGAAATGAAAATAGCAGTGGAGGGTTGCTGTCATGGTGAATTGGATAAAATCTATGAAACGCTTCAGTTCATAGAGAATAGGAATAATATCAAGGTGGATCTATTATTGATATGTGGAGATTTCCAGGCAGTCAGAAACAAAGAGGACCTTCAGTGTATGGCAGTTTCTCAGAAATATCAGAAGATGAATACTTTTTATAAGTAAGAGTTACCCTCAGTTTATTGAGGTTAAGTGCTATTAGAATGTTCACAATTTTTCCATATAATACAAGGTTCTCACTAAACCTAGAAAATCATGAGTCCCACTAGACTCTTGAGACTCATTGTCATTACAAATGTTGAAGAAAATACATATTTTGGTGAGTCCCAAACCCATTTTGGTGAGTCCAGGGCTCATCTAGTTGAGTTAATGAGAACACTGATAATATCAACATAATGAGTCGCTGACAAAAAATGACATTTCTGCATGACTGATCACAAGATAAATACAATTATCCATAAACAGCTTGACATTGAAAGTTGTGTAAATGCTATTTTCCCCTGATTTTCATTATAGTGTTACTGTTCAAATTGTGAGGTCACAGTAAAATGACATTAAAGATTGTACAAGAAATTGAACTGGAAGCCTTTATTATACTCAGGTTTTGCAGTAAAATTGGGCAAATGGGTATTTATAGATATTGTTCGAAGAAATACTGAAGCAGACAGAGCCTTAATTTTATGAATTTTGTAATAATTCAATTAGGATTTTATGAAATTGAAAATCAACCCCTTCATCATCTTCAAGGGTTTTCTCTGTTCTGCATCCTCATGAGTTCCTTTAATTCAGCTTAGGCATGGATCCAGAAATTTTGTTGAGAGGAGATCCACCTCCATTGAATTCTTTGAGAGGGGGTCCACCCATGGTTTTGTGGGTAGATTTAGAAAGGGGGTTCACCCATGGTTTTGTGGGTAAATTCACTTATTTTACATAAAAAATAACTAGAAAAGTAATTTTTGTCGAATCTCAGAGTGGGTCCATACCTTCGGTCCACCCCTCTAAATCAACGCATGCAGCCTCTTATAGGATTTCCTCTATTCAGCATCCCCAAGAGTGTCTTCTCTATACAATACCTTCCAGAGTTTCCTTGGTATACTTTTGCAGTAACAATTAATCTTAACTCTGACTATATGATGATGCTGCACAAATATGCCATTCTACAGTGATGTCACAATCCAAATATTAATACATGGTGTATCTGAAATAAAATGCTGGTTATGTATAGTTGTTGGCCTTTGGACCTCTTACATCCTATTAACTTGGAGGAGAGTCTATTCAGTATCTTCTATGGTTTCTTCTCTTCAGCATCTTCATATACTTCCCATAGATATTCAGCATCCTCAGGGTTTCGTCCTTCTGTTCAGCTTCTGTTTTGAGTCTCATGTAATAAAAATAAAGACCTAATAGTTTTGTCTATAAGCCATAAATCATGATCATACTGAACTTTTTCTTTTTCATTGTGTACATAAGAGCTGGCAGTAATTTGTTGTATTGATCATCATTTATTTTGTAGGTATTATTCTGGAGAGAAAAAAGCCCCTTACCTCACTGTCTTTATTGGTGGAAATCATGAGGCCTCTAACTTTATGCAAGAGTTACCATATGGTGGCTGGGTAGCCCCTAATATATACTACATGGGTAAATAATTGGTACAGGGTCCGGCGCCATAACCTGAGAAATACTTAAGTCATAATTTCAAATTCTTCTGTCCAGCAATGAATTAATAACTGGGATTTGGAATTTATTTAGTTTTATTTTATTGATATATTGAATCAATCCATTCTGCATGACAATTTATTTGAGCGTTTGATACTGGAATAAATTAAAATGAAAATATTGACTTAAGTATTTTCTCAGTTTATGGCGCTGGACCCAGGAGATGAAAGGATTTGGAGGTCTTTATGTATACATTGTAACACATTAAGTTGTACTTGTGCTTTTTGTCTCTGAATAGAATACGCTCCAGTGTAAGAAGGATGATACAGTTTTAGACTAAGGATGTGTATTGCCAATGGTGACACGATACAATACATATCATGATACATTGGTCAAGATACAGTACTTATCATGATATTTTCACATAAGTTGTATACCTGAAATTGGTTTGTTGTTTGCTTTGTGATGCATTATTTTCATTGAAAGATTTAGATCAGGAATATTTCAAACACCTTTAATTCAGGTCATAGTACAACAGTGAAAGAACCCTGAAGTAAGACCATATAGTGGAATTAAAATAGGATGGTGGGTTAACAAAACCTGAAGTAGACCATTTAGTGGAATTAAAATAGGATGGTGGGTTAACAAAACCTGAAGTAGACCATTTAGTGGAATTAAAATAGGATGATGGGTTAACAAAACCTGAAGTAAGACCATATAGTGGAATTAAAATAGGATGGTGGGTTAACAAAACCTGAAGTAAGACCATATAATGGAATTAAAATAGGATGGTGGGTTAACAAAACCTGAAGTAAGATCATTTAGTGGAATTAAAATAGGATGGTGGGTTAACAAAACCTGAAGTAAGATCATTTAGTGGAATTGAAATAGGATGGTGGGTTAGCAAAACCTGAAGTAAGACCATATAGTTGAATTAAAATAGGATGGTGGGTTAACAAAACCTGAAGTAAGATCATTTAGTGGAATTAAAATAGGATGGTGGGTTAACAAAACCTGAAGTAAGATCATTTAGTGGAATTAAAATAGGATGGTGGGTTAACAAAACCTGAAGTAAGACCATATAGTGGAATTAAAATAGGATGGTGGGTTAACAAAACCTGAAGTAAGGTCATTTAGTGGAATTAAAATAGGATGGTAGGTTAACAAATGTGAGAGTGCTTTCATAGGCTGCCATTTTGTCATTACAACAATCAGATTGTAAAAGTGAGATAGTGATTCTATGTATCGCAATCCCTACCTGCATATCATTGCAACATATTTCCAATCTTTTGACACTATATTTCAATGTACTGGTGAATCTTCAACTCCCAAAGATAGACAGGAATTTTACTTAGAGATAAAGATGCAAATAATTGCACACTCTGTTTAACATTTGTTGTAACAATAATGTATGTACTCTCTGTTTCAGTGCTTCTTAAGCGCACATTCTTACTCATTGTTGTCTGTAGAAACCTTTCGTATTTCTTTGTAACAAATACAATTAAGTGGTTTTAAAAAGTTTTGTAGACCATCATACCATGTTACTAATAGTACAACTGACAAATGATGGAATGCAATGCAGATTTCAATAAAGCGACACAATCTATTAAGTATTAATGTAATTTTTTGGCAGACTTGCAGGACTTGTACCATAATTTATGCCTCAATGTGTTTGTTTTAGGTTATGCAGGTGTCATACAGGTGGCTGGCATACGGATTGGTGGCATATCGGGCATATTTAAAGGCAAAGACGTCCATAGAGGTATCATTAAATCTCTTTAACACAGCAGAACTCTGTCGGTAACATGTTTGGCATCGTGACTGAAAGGTCACGGGTCATTCCTACTGTGACTTGCCATATTCTGTTTTTAGATGGGACAGTAACACCCGGGGTCCTTTGTCACTGTAGACTTTAAAAGTAAAAGATCCCTTGCTGTTTTGCTGCGTTTTTCTAAACTTCTTTGCAATGCAATTAGGCAGATGCTGTCACCACATCAGTGCTAAAATCTATATGTGACATAAATCAAGAAATGATAGAATGATAAAGCAAGCTATTTCTCTTTGTTCCAAGGTCTTCTACACATCAAGTAACTGTGTTACAACAAAGCAAATTTTTTGGGGTCTCTAGAGGGACCAAGACAAAAACGCCTGTTGTTTTTCAAGGTTAAAGGTCAAGGTCATAGTACTACTTGGTAGGAAACCCTTGTAGACAGGATACAACCCAGACCTTTGGGGCTAGGACTGTCAAACTTACTCCTCATGCCAAGACTTGGTACACTTACTCCTCATGCCAGGACTTGGTACACTTACTCTTCATGCCAAGAGAAAGACGCTTATTGCTTTTCAAGGTCAAAGGTGAAGGTTGTAGTACTACTTGGTTAGAAAACCTTGTAGGCAGGATACAGAATGAACTATTGGGGATGGAACAATTTAAAACTTTAAGGAGGGAATGTTTCCATACTTTCAAAGTCCTCCCCTTTAAACTAAGTGACAGGTGTAGTATGCCACGCTAGGCGTTGCTCTTGTTATGATGCATGATACTATTTTAGCTGTAAGGGCTATGGATTAATGATTGTTTCAATATGTCTTTGCCTCTTTATATGTCTGTTGCGCATTTATATGTTGTCAAGTCAGTGTAGTTCAATGGATGTGATGCTCATCTCGTGACTCGGGTTCGATTCCTGCTGTGAGCACACAAGTGTTCTGTCTTTTGGATGAGACAGTGAAAACTCGAGGTGCCGTGTCACGGTAGCCATAGCACATAAAAGACTCCTCACTTCCGGTAGGTCCATTGCAAAGGTATAAATTTTTAGGTAATGCATCAAGCAGATGCCGTCACCATATACAGGAAATAGACATGGAGTAATGTAAAACAATAATTGATTTGCGATAGATCTGTCATGATTAGAAATCATGAATTTAGAAAGTTCCAGTCTGTAATGAATTGTTCTGTCAAGTTTTACAGATACAGATAATTTTACATAATGATCTCTTTGACTGAAATTATCATGCATGAAATAAAAAATATTTTTGTCATTCCATCCCTTACAAGTTGTGGCCATGGTATGTTATTTCAGCATAGCATTCAAATACACATCTTGTTGTTGATGAAATGCTAAAAGTTGATTTTTTGATGTAATTAAAGAAATATACCTTTATTACCTTTTTCTAATATGAATTAAACCTTGTATATTTCAGGCCATTTTGAACGCCCCCCGTATGGACCAGATACTATCAGGTCAGCGTACCATGTGAGAGAATTTGAAGTTTTCAGATTAAAACAGGTAAACAATTATTATGAGATTTAGATTGTTATGCTGGTTAACAACATGTCGTTACAGTGTGTATTAAGATGTGATATTTGACTATAAACGTGGATATTTTACAGAAAATGTCAGATATGATAGGTAAAATATATTACATTGTAACAGCAACCGGTTAAAAGACATAGATATGGATGTAAAGTATCTATAGACCAAATATCTTCCTGACGTCCCTGGCATATATAAAGGACAAAGTCTAACATTTATTTGAATTAATTTTTTATCCCCACGCAACAGCGTTGGAGGGAATATATTAATGCGGCCATTTGTGTGGTTGTGTGAGTGAGTGGATGGGTACCTGCATGCGAATGTGTGTGAGTCTGTGACATTTCACCTTGTGGGCACAATATACACTACAGTTTTTGCCTGATCACTTTCAAACTTTACATGTTACTTAATGATGATGAGAGGAAGTACCCTATTGATTTTGGGTCACATGGTCAAAGGCCAAGGTCAATATTGGCAAATTGTGTGTGATTTTGCTGCCGTGTGAGGGGATTCCACGCTTGGCGTTGCTTTTGTTACTTTATTGATAGTCCTGCTTTCATCACTCAACATAACGGTCATTTTATTGTCTTAGCTTGAGTCGGTGTTTATTCAACAATAATTTACTTGTACTTGGTGTATACTACATACACTTGTATTGGATTAATACCCTGCTTTTGCATCAATGTTGTGAGGTTTACATGCATGAATGACTTCAAGGGAGATGGAGGTACAGAAGTTTAGCTTGCAATTACGATAAATTTTATCTATTGTATTCACAATTTCTGGAATGTTAATTCATAGATGCAAGCAACCATGAAAATCACAAAATTAGGAATCCTGACATAACTGGCAGATTTCCACACCTCTTTACAATATATCATTGCACCCTCTTCCCCAAATGTAATTTCATCTTGTTTAGAATACATTGTAGCCCTTGTATACTTCATTTATATCTTTGATTTCTGCAGATTTCCAGACCTTTAGATATATTCCTCTCCCATGATTGGCCAAGAGGTATTTATAATTTTGGCAATGTAAATCAACTGCTGAAAATGAAACACTATTTCCGAGAGGAAGTGGAGAGTAATACTCTGGGTAGTCCTTTGCATCAAGAATTGCTCTATCAACTGAAGCCAGAGCATTGGTTTGCTGCACATCTTCATGTGAAGTTTGCAGCTATAGTTCAACATGAGGTAGATATTTTTTAGTCTCCTGCAAAGAGTAGTGACAGTGAGGATCCCTTTGTTTAATTTTTGTCCGTCTGTTTATTGCACCTCGATTTTCAAAATTTTTGCAGGTGACATATGATCCTTGACATGTAACACTCTAGTTCAAAGTCATTCTCATTAAATATTATTGATTTATTTTAATGCCACTGGATCGATAGATCAGGGGCATATAGTTTTTGACCTGTCTGTCTCTTTGGTTGTCTCTCTGTTGTCAACTTTATTCTTCACCATAACTTTTGAGCTGTGAGATATAGAGACGTTATATTTGCATGCATAATTCATTAATAAAGCTTTTTCAGATTACACCAAAGTCATTGACCTCGTGACATTGACTGTGACCTTTGACCTACATTTTTTGTAGTATTCAGTGTGTTATAAGTTACATAGAACTGTATAATTTGTACAAGCCTATAGTCAGATGTATTATGCTATTTCACTGTCTGTCCAAGGTCACATATTTTTGGGGAAAGTTTTGACTGTATTTGAGATATTGAAAGAAACTTGGTGTGTATGTTAAGTACGAGGTGCTACATATGAAGTTTGACTTCATTTTGCAAGAGTTGCCCTGTGATTTAAATCAGTATTCCAGACTTTTTTCCAAAATAGTTTGAAATATTCAAATTAAACTTGGTAAATATATTTACCATGAGATCTTGCAAAGGAAATACAGTTTCAAATAAGTTCAGTGCTTATGTTCTTACCATTAAACTATTGTTGCAATTGACCCTTTTCACAAGTGTTACATTGTATTGCCCTTGTGCTATTTTTGCCCTTTGTATAGTTGTTGTATTTTTTACCCTTGACCCTGAATGCTGTTCATCAAATTTTGTGAATTTCGTCCATGCAGTCATCTTTTGATACCTATAGCTAAGAAAAATCATGTTTAAATAATTGTCTGACCAATACAATAATTATTCCTTTTTCTATATAGGGGCAGGCTTGGTGTAATGGTTAAGTGCTTGGCTTGTGGCTCCTTCAATCCAGGTTTGATTCTCGGGTTGTGCCACTATGTTTAAGAGGTTGGTTACCTCCTGCTTCCATGTGGCGATATAACTGGAAAATAGTTGAAAGCGATGTAAAACACCAATCAACCAACAAACATTTTTCTATATAGAAAGTAAAATATCATATTCCCTAGCATTTCATGACAGAAGTGCTATTTGTAGTGTGATAGTGGAACTATGTTAATGTTAAATTTTCTCAGTATCTGTTGCCAGCCAGTAAGAAATCAAAGTACACTGATCATTTTCTTTAAATGTGTCAGGATTTGATTAGGACTGACTTGTCATAATGAAAATTTTTGTTTGAGAGAGTAATTAACAATATAAATATAAAAAAAATCTATGTGTGTTATATAGTATGTAATTTTTTTTTGCAGGAAGAGGATGGCGTACAGAAACATACAAAATTTCTATCTCTGGATAAGTGCCTGCCGAAACGAAAATTTTTACAGGTATTTGTCTCTGAATATTCATATATGAGCTGTTTTCATCACAGTTATCAAACAATATTCAAAGCTCACGCTGGACACAAAAATTGTTTCACAATTTCTGGTCTTTTTTAAAAACTATGCATTCCTTTTTGAAAACTGTGGTGCCATTTTCGTAATTACTATTCAGTATGTTGCAGTTTTGTCTATAAAACAAATATTGGATGGGTCAATGATTTTTATATGCCCGTCCTAAGACGGGGCGTGTTATGTTATGGCGTTGTCCGTCCGGTGTCCGGGATAAGCTTGTCCGGGCCATAGCTTCATGGGTTTCAATAATATTTCACAGAATTGTTACTTTGGACCCAAGGGTGTGTCATGACCTTGACCCAAGGTCATAGGTCAAAGGTCAAGGTCACAACATGCAAAGTGAGTAAAACCTTGTCCGGGCCATTACTTCTTGCCCTGTGCATGGATTTCAATAATATTTCACAGAATTGTTACTTAGGACCCAAGAGTGTGTCATGATCTTGACCTAAGGTCATAGGTCAAAGGTCAAGGTCACAACAGGCAAAGTGAGTAAATCCTTGTTCGGGCTATTAATTCTTCCCCTGTGCAGGGATTTCAATAATATTTCTCAGAATTGTTGCTTAGGACCCAAGGGTGTGTCATGACCTTGAAACAAGGTCATAACTCAAAAGTCAAGGTCACAACATGCAAAGTGAATAAAACCTTGTCCAGGTCATAACTTCTTCCCCTGTGCATGGATTTCAATAATATTTCACAGAATTGTTACACTTGACCCAAGGTCAAAGGTCAAGGTCACAATTTGCAAAGTGAGTAAGACTTTGTTCGGGCCATAACTTTTTCCCGTGTACATAGATTTCAATAATATTTCACAGAATTGGATTTCAATATTTCATAAAAGTATTACCAAAGAGACCCATGTTTGGAGGTAATAAAACCATACCTTCACATTGACAGGCGTATTATGCCACGCTAGGCGTTGCTCTTGTTGATTTTGTTTTTTTTTTCAAAGGAGGTTGGAGATATAAAAACTGTCGATGAATCTTTAATACTAGTCATAATACTGCTACTTTAGATATATAAGAATCTTAAGTAGTAGATTGAACATGATACTATTAATAAATCATAATATACAAATATTTGTAGATTAGTGAGCAAATTTCGACAAGTTTATAATTTTAAGCAAGTTCTCTCTACCTCAATGATCTTTTTCACATTAAGAAGCTAAATGTATACATTGGATGCTGAATTTGACCTGTCCACACTTTAATGATGTCGGCTTTTCCAACAGTCATGCTTCATTTATTAAATTTCCCTCCCTTATGATTTTTGATTAAGTATTATATTTACGTTTCATATTCTAAATCTCCTGTACTTTTTGTACTTATACATGTACATATATCTGGTTACATGTTTATTCTAAACTGCTCGCTGTTTAACTTGCTGTAAAAATTACATGAATTTCAGCTTTTAGATTTTCCACATAATCCTGAGAAATCGATAAAGATTGAATTGGATCCAGAATGGCTGGTGATCTTGAAGTCCACAAATCATCTTCTTAACCTGTCACGCATCAATAAGTACATGCCAGGCCCAGGTAGTAGTGAGAGGTAAGCCTTCTCTCCTTGATGTTACATACCTCATTAAATACATGCCAGGATGAGGTAGTAGTGAGAGGTAAGCCTTCTCTCCTTGATGTTACACACCTCAATAAATACATGCCAGGCCCAGGTAGTAGTGAGAGGTAAGCCTTCTCTCCATGGTGTTACACACCTCAATAAATACATGCCAGGATGAGGTAGTAGTGAGAGGTAAGCCTTCTCTCCTTGATGTTACACACCTCAATAAATACATGCCAGGCCCAGGTAGTAGTGAGAGGTAAGCTTTCTCTCCTTGATTTTACACACCTCAATAAATACATGCCAGGCCCAGGTAGTAGTGAGAGGTAAGCTTTCTCTCCTTGATGTTACACACCTCAATAAATACATGCCAGGATGAGGTAGTAGTGAAAGGTTAACTTTCTCTCCTTGATGTTACACACCTCAATAAATACATGCCAGGACCAGGTAGTAGCGAGAGGTAAGCTTTCTCTCCTTGGTGTTACACATCTCAATAAATACATGCCAGGATGCGGTAGTAGTGAAAGGTTAACTTTCTCTCCTTGGTGTCACACACCTCAGTAAATACATGCCAGGACCAGGTAGTAGTGAGAGGTAAGCTTTCTCTCCTTGGTGTTACACACCTCAATAAATACATGCCAGGATGCGGTAGTAGTGAAAGGTTAACTTTCTCTCCTTGGTGTCACACACCTCAGTAAATACATGCCAGGCCCAGGTAGTAGTGAGAGGTTAGCTTTCTCTCCTTGGTGTTACACACCTTAATACATGCAAAGACCAGGTAGTAGTGAGAGGTAGGCTGAAGATGGACTATTTATAGTTTCTCTCTTTTAACATTAATCGGTGTGTCATTAATTCACAGCTGATCAGACATTCTGTATTGTAAATTGCATATTTGAATGAAATTTAATAAGTTCTATGACTTGTAAAATCTCAATATGAAATAAAGGGTGTTATGAAAGAGGGATAGTTAGTGAAATGTGATTTTCTGAACAAAATATTCTTGATGTATATTTTAAAACCAGAGCATGAAGTTGTGTTCCAGTGAAAACAAGAGGTGTGTCTTATAGACAGACAATTAGAACAAGGATGTTTGTTTCTAATGCTGTGCCTGGCAGGTGACTTAACAACTACTTCATTTTGACTAGATTAAACACTGTGATTCTGTATTTCAGGTGGAATTTTAAAGTAGACACATCAGAGATGAACAAAATATTGGAGGACTTTGGTGGAGACTTATCGCTTCCAGATAACTTTCAGTTAACAGCTGCAACATACAGTCCATCAGAATCAGCTAAAAAGATCAGCAAACAACCAGAGCCGAAAATAAACCCACAGACTACTCTTCTGTGCACCATGTTAGATCTAACTGGTAAGGGCAAATTGAAATAAACCACCAAGTGTTTTAAAAAATACTGTAAATACTCGAATATAATACACACTATTTTTAGGCAATTGTCTTATCCGGTTTTGACTGCATATTAAACATTGGATTAGAAATCTTCAACTTTTTTTCCACGCTTAGTAACAAAGTAATTTATGTCACTGTTTATCACTACAATGGTTTCTGATAAGCAGATTGTACAAGTGATATAGTGATCTAGCCTTAATTGATAGTTACTTGACCGCAATGGCACAAGCATTGACAGCTTGGCTTACTATCATAAGAATGTTAGATTAAAAAGAATTTTGCTTAAATGGGAATATGTCTGCAGATAACTCTTGATTCATTCATTCTTTCTTTATTATGTCTTTACAAACATGGGCGATCCCCACGTAAAGTTCACATAATTTATGTGGACACGCACATTCATTCTAACAAGAAAAAAAATTTGAAGCGGTCATTTAGTACGAGGGTTAAACTACTAGTACAAAGGCAATAGTTAAAAAATCTAGAGGGAGAAGTCTAGGCGAGTTTGATTGTAATTGAAATGAAAGAGAGAATAAGTGAAAAGATTGATATCACAAGATGAATAAAGGCTGGTTATTCCGTGCCGCTTTTGATGACAATACACGTAACGCGATCACATTTTAAAAGGTATGCTGCAAAGCAAATTCAGTTTACAATATCAACGATGAAGTGATAGTTTAAATTACTAAACAGAAAAACAAAATGAGATAGATGTGCTGAAAAATCTCGATTGCATCTTGCGGCCATGTTTCATCACGAAATTGACGTTATTTTTTTTATTTTTTCCCTGCACATTATACATGGAGTTGGACATTCTTTCATGATTTTTGAGGTAATTTTTTAGGTGTGTATTATACTTGGGTGCATATTATATTTGAGTAAATACGGTAGCCTAAGAAAACTTATAGACAACTTTCAAAGACCTCTTTTCTCTACTACAAAAAGCTGGCATGACCTAGTGGTAACGTGCTGGACTCCTAATTAGAAGGCCGGGGTTCAATTCCTGCTCTGGTCATGCTGGTGTCATGTCTTTCGGATGAGACAGTAAAAACCGAGCCCCCGTGTCGTGGTATGCATGGCACGTTAAAGATCCCTGACTGCTTACGGATGGTCCGTTGCAAAGGTCAAAATTTGTATGCCCTACATCAGGCAGATGCCGTCACCATATACGTGAAATATTCGTGGTGTGACGTAAAACAAAAATCAATCAATCTCTACTACAAAATCTGGGAGAAAAACTGGATGCATAGTTGGCCTCTCCTTTCAAACATGAAGCAGAATAAGAGAATTTTGAATAAAAATAATAAAAAGACTTTGTGTAAATGGAGATAAACATACAGGGAAGGGGGACAGGTTTGTTTTGGTCTGAGAACTTCCACTGATATGTGCACTGTTAATCTAGAATTTAAAAACTGGAAATAGATAAATGATTATTACCATATATTTACTGTAATTTTTTTATTGCGAAGACTTCTGTAAAATTCATGGGCACTTCTCTCGCAAAAATAAAAACCCATGTCAAAAAGAAGCCACCATTGACTTAACTACTAATGTGTTAAAGATGCTTTTCTTCTCCTGATAATTGTGATTATTAGAATCTCTGCATTAAATTTGAAGTGAGATTCTTGCTGAATTTCAGTCATGTGAATTATAAATGATGTACTGTATATACATTACATGCTTGTATAATGTCTTTGATTACAACTTATCCATAACTTTGATGACTTTATTGATTTGTTTTTAACTTCTTAGATCCTAATGCTGTTTTCTTGGGTCAAGATTCACACATCAAACTGGATACAATTAAAGCTATGGAGGCAGCAGAGTCTGGAAAAGATGAAGATGTAGATGACGATGATCTTGATGATGATGATGAAGACACAGAATACGAGTCTGAAATCAGCTTTACATCCTTAGCTGGTGAGAAAAATATTTTTGAGTTGGCTTCGGTGAAGCCGCACTCATTGCAATCACTTTCTTTTCAGGGGTTATAACTTTCACTACAGATATAGAGCTTACTACGCCGCTGAAAAATAAAGTTCCGAAAAATTACTGATGTTGTCTTTAAAATTCTTGATCAGCACAATGTACCTTTAGCTCAGTTAATTTAAGCTATACATAAACTAGTTTCAATAACTCGAAAAAGGAGTTGCAATAATGTTTTCAAATTTCGCGTAATAATATGTAGTTGTGACTACTTTACGATGTGTTTACCACCGACACCGTCGGATGTACTCGATTGTGTAATTCTCCGGACAAAGCATTTGTCTTGATCTTGTATCGCTTGTTTTTATCGAGATATTTCAATTAAAGTTTTCCCCAACATGTTCTGGAACTTTAGTTCTTTTTCTCATATATGACAAATTTAAAGATCGATCTTCCCGCATTTCCTCTGATAATGAAAATGCAATATAAATATTTAGGTAAATGTTGTATGTTTCTAAATATAAATGATGTTAAAACATTATGAAAATCGTGAATAAGATGGTTATTTAATGTCCCATGTGAAGGAATGTCGTTCCTTGGCTCAGCTTTGACTCGTGACAACAATGTAGTAAAACTTGTTGCCATGAACTTGTCGATTGCACGTTCATTTCGGATACAAGCAATTGCAAACTCTTTGCCGTAAGATAGTATGAAGACAGCAAATTTTATTAGCGTTTTGTACATAGGTATAATGACGATGTAGTTGCAACAAAGACCTAATTTTTCCTGAAATCCTGAATACGCCACTATAATGGTAAAATGATTACATACTTAAAATCAGCAAAGCCGACTCTCAGGACTTTTGAGTCCTTTGATTTAAGGTTGAATTCATGTATGATGGTATTGATTGATTGATGTCACACCAGAATTATTTTGCCCATATTTTTGTGGTAACTGCCTGGTGAAATGGGTGATGATTTGTACTAAATGCCCACCTTATGCAATAAAGTGTCTTTTTCATGCCTATGTCTATTGTCTAATGTGAAAAGGCAGCTCAGCTTCTATTGTCTCATGAGACTTTCGTTGAACTTGAAACCTAGGACCTTTTGGATCTTGAGAAGATTACCTTAATGAAAGTTTTTGATTTATAAGTTGTATGTAATATAAGTCTTATTACACTGGATGTCAGATTATCTGCTGCTAACTTTCATAATATTATACAGAAGTCTTTTTAGAATATCAGATATACTAGTACTGTATGATAACCCGGCAGTGTATTTGTCAGCAATTTCGTTTCCATCAGTTTTCGCTTAAGCAGAATTGTCTACTGCCACAACATGTGCACAGAAGACTTATGAGAGAGGAAGTAGCCTAAAGATTTTTGTGTCATTACACTAAAGGTCAAGGTCATTTTGAGTATATTTGTGTATTTTATCTCCTTTCTCACTCTCTAGCCAGAGTTATTGCCATTACTATCGCTTATAATATATATCTCTGTCAACGCCTGAGAAATAGTTTTGTGTCGCATGGCAAATTTATAAGCTAATCTTCAAAGTTAAAGGAATCATAAAACTTTCAATTGTCTAATTGTTATTTTCAACGAACTATCACATTCTTTGCAAGTCTCATCTACATTGAATTCCATGGTTATCTTTATTTTCAACCTAGTTTCATACACCTAACACACGAAATAGTTCCAAATTTAATGTAATTAAACATTCATTTTAAATAATTTACACTGAATTCAAATCACACTTTACATGAACCATATCATCACATGCTTGGATATTTAATTTTATATTCTAACCATGGATTTTAAAAACTTTTACAAGAATCTTGTATAATAGCGTAGACGGAGATGTAGTGGCTTTAGCACACGGAACTCTGGGTAGAGAATGCTCCTTTCTCTTAAGCCATTTTGTCTATGGCCACAAAACATATACAGAAGTTTGACCTATCAGAGAAGAAGAAGTCTATTGATTCAGGGGTTAAAAGGTTAAAGGTTGGGGTCCCGTTGGTAATTTATAAACTACATGAGGACTTTGTCACATGACCAATCTGTATAACTAGATGTTGATTATCTATTATTAGTTGTGGTAGAGTTTGATATGGTCTCAGTATAGGGAGGTTTGTAAGTGATAGTGTAATCACTTGATAAGTGTTCAACTTCTGAAAAATGGGCGTCAAAGTTTTACAACAAATATTCTTTGTGAATTTTCAAATGTATTAGCTGCCATTATTAGTAGTGCTTGACCGAGGTAAAATGTAAAACTTTCCCTACAAGAGTATCGTCCCAGTGTAGATAAAACATTCTTAAACTTTGCAATATTAACAAAAACTAAAAACTATAATATGGTTTTTAGCTCACCGGAGCCAAAGGCTCAAGTGAGCTATTGTGATCAATCACCGTCCGTCGTCCGTCGTCCGTCCGTCGTCCGTCGTTAACTTTTCACATTTTCGACTTCTTCTCCAGAACCACTGAACAGAATTTGATGAAACTTGATAAGCATGTAGTACTCATGGTCCCCTACAAGTGTTGTTGTTTTTCGTCCGGATTCATCAACAGGTGGCGCCACCACAGGCAAAAGTAGGTCAAAGAGGGTACCCTCCTTTGATAAACTTCTTCTTCAGACCGGGGGCATACAGAGACAAACCGAATGCATAGGAATGATCTAGAGGGATGTGTGAAGAAGTGTTGTTATTTTTGGTTCCGTTCCGAAATCAAATTTTTGACGTTTTTTTGACGTTTTTTTGTACTTGGTAGTTTTAATGCAGAAAAGAGGTATTTTTTTCTTTTAGTAAACATTGATGCATTAATTTGGTTTAATTTGATCATTTTGATGGTAAGAAATACTACTGCAAAGAAAATTTTTCAATATTTTATGTTTTGGATTTTTTATGAATTTTTTAAGACTTTCAAGAAAAAGGGGGGTGGGATAATTGGTGTAAACATTTCACAGTTTGAACTTTTTCTTCGGAACCACTTGCTGGAATTCAATGAAACTTGGCATGCATCAAATACTCAAGGTCCCCGACAAATGTGGTCATCTTTGTCAGGATCCATGAACAGGTGGCACCACCACAGACAAAAGTAGGTCACAGAGGGTACCCTCCTTTGACAAACTTCTTATTCAGATCGGGTGCATACAGCGACAAACCGACTGCATAGGAATGATTTAGAGGCATATGGGAAGAAGTGTTGATATTTTTGGTTCCATTCCGAAATCAAATTTTTGACGTTTTTTTTCATTTTTATTTTGGACTTTGTTATTTTAATGCATTAAAGAGTTATTATTTTCTTTTAGTAAACATTGATGCATTCATTTGGTTTCATTTAATCATTTCTATGGTAAGGAATGCTGGTGCGAAGGAATTTTTTCAATATCTCGATTTTTGAATTTTTTATGAATTTTTTAAGACTTCCAAGAAAAGGAGGGGGGGGGGGGGGGGGGGGGGCACAATTTTTCATATCTTCAACTTGATCTACAGAACAACTTGAAGGATTGTGATAAAACTGGGTAGGATGCAAGTACTCATAGTCCTTTTCAAAGGTTTTGTTTTTTGTGCGGATCATCCAAATTGGTTAACAGATAATGCCACCATGTCTAAAAGTAGGTCTCACAATGGTACATATACCACTTGGTAATTGAAATATGGAGAGTAGCGGTTCAAATCCAGCTGTGGTCAAAAAAATTTTTTTTTTTTTTTTACACATCTAAATAAGTTTTTAGATGTTTCTCAACACTCAACATATGAAATTAGGAATTTTACGTTTAAGACTTCCAAAAAAAAAAGGGGGGGGGTGTTTTGGCCATTTTTCACATTTTCAACTTTTTCTACAAAACTGTTCGAAGGATTTTAATAAATCTTGGTAGAAATAAGTCACTTATGATCCTCTTCAAATTCTGTTGTTTTCGTCCAGACCTCTTTACAGGTGGCGCCACCATAGTCAAGAGTAGGTCACAAAAGAGTTCCTTCGTTTAACAATATTCTTTTTCATACGGGCTGTATACAGAGACAAACAGAATGCATAGAAATGATCTAGAGGGATGAGTGAAGATGTATTGTCATTTTGGTTACCTTCCAAAATCAAATTTTAGAATTTTTTTCAACATTTCTTTGGACTTGGTGATTCAATGCAGAAAAAAGTGTCATATTTCCTAGTTAATTGATAATGATGATTTCTTATGGACTATTGTGATCATAATTATGGTAAGGATTGTTACTTTGAAAGAATTTTGTCAATATCTCAATTTTTGGATTTTCTATGAATTTTTTAAGACTTCCAAATGAGGGTGTATAGGAACGATTCAATCACATTTTTTCACTTCTGCTGTTATACCACATGAAAGATTTTAATGAAACATGGAATACATGAAGTACTAAAAGTCCTCTATCAATTTGGTAAATTTCATCCAAATTGGTTAACAGATAATGCCACCATGTCTAAAAAGCAGTTCTCACAATAGTACATATACCACTTGGTAATTGAAATATGGAGAGTAGCGGTTCAAATCCAGCTGTGGTCAAAATTTTTTTTTCATTTCTTTACACATCTAAATAAGTTTTTAGATGTTTCTCAACACTCAACATATGAAATTAGGCAATTTTAAGTTAGATCTGGACAATATTTGAAACAATTGTTGTTCATGACCCAGACTTGAAATCAGTCAACAAAAGGCCCCACCTAAAGAAAATGACTAACTTGTTGCCCTGAATGACTTCTTGCAGAGACAAAGGAAATGCTTAATATCAAAATCACCTGAATGGATGTGCAAAAAAGTGTTGTTTTTTATTCTAGCCTGAAATAAGATTTGACATATTTTCCACATCTGTGTTGACTTAGTCACATTAATGCAAAAATAAATGAATTCTTCCTTCATGCATGACTGATAATCTAGGTACTCAGGTGAGCGATATAGGCCCACTTGGGCCTCTTGTTATTTTATGCCTGTTTAATGTAGTGAACCTGTATTTAAATTTCTATTTGGAGTAATAACCAAATTTTGATTTGATTTACCTCGTTTCTTTCAGGGAAAGAACTTTTTGTTAGGAATAGTGAATTTTAATTGAGGTTGTAACTTTATGTTTTGCAGGTAGTGAACCTAGCTTCTTGTCATCTAGTAATGCAGACGAGAGTTTTGTCACATGTCCAAATGAAATATCTATAGAAGAGGATAAAAAGAAAAAAAATGACCAAAATGTTTCTGTCAATCCAGATGAAATTCAGTTGTCGGATGAAGAAAATGATGAAGATGATGTATTGAACGAGTCCAAAAAAAATGTACTAGAAACCTCAATATCAGATGACGAGGAATTTAAGGAAATGATGGAACAGCAAAAAGAGTTTCAAAGTTCTTCGTCAGCTGATGAAAAATTTTCCTCCCCTATGAAAACAGTGGAAAGTGAATCTCCTTTTCATGGCTCTACGTCTACAGACGATAATATGTTCTCTCCGAGTAAAAGTGTGTCAAGTACTTCAGAAATGGAAGAGAGTGATGTGTCAGATAGTGCCGTAAATACCATGAATACTCGGGTTACGTCAGATGTTGGAAGTAAAGCTGACACTTCTGGTTGCCACCTAGAGTTAGCTTGTGATGATGATGATCCTGGTGATATCTTATTGCTGAAGCCGGAGGTGTCACCTCATCATTCAAGTGTTAATGATACTTTAGAACAGGAAAGTCCTTCCAATAAACAGCTAAAACAACCTCAACTTTCAAATACAATCCCCTTAAATAGTGAAGAAAAAATTGTTTCAGTCCCAGCATGCCAAACCGAAGGACTACGACCGTCTGTAGGGACAAGCAGACGACTGGAAGGAGTAACTGGGGACAGTCCTCAAACAAAAAAATTTAAAAGGAGAAATCAACAACTTTATACGGAATCGACTGAGGAGGATCAGAAATGATTATATTAGTGAGGGAATTGTAAGAAAGGGAATATTGATCCTACAAAAGAAAAGCACTTTATTTGTATAATTACCACAGCTGTCCATCTGTTTGTTTAAAGTCAAAAATGTTTTGATACATGTTGAGTAATATCCATGTTAAAACACTGATGTCGTTTATATGGACATGGATCTTTTTCAAACATGCAGTATACTTACTATAGGAAAAGAAGTGTGTTGCTGGGTATGATGCACTCATATTTACAAAAGGTATTGCTCTTGGGCATAGAACGGTCTTTAAATCGAGAGATGCAATGACCACACATAGCATTCTATGTTAATATTGATAGATTCTTACAATTATTGTTACCAGTAGGAGCAATGTTCATGATGCTGCTCTGGTTTTTCAAAAATGCATGGGTCTGTTCAAATTTAGGCCTGATTCTTATACAGATTCATAAATTATTACTTTGGTTTATCTTGGTCATCTGGAAGGTCACTATATTGCTTGTTCTTTCATTTATACATTTGAATTTTTAAAAGGTTTTGTTGATATGTTTATTAATGTTTTTGAATTCTACAATGTTGAAACAGGGGCATTTTCAAGTAGTGAAGCTGCAAAATCTTGTTCACAAATTATACATATGAAAAGATTCAAGCAACAAATGTTTTTATAACTTTTATCCCAAGGTCTCTTCTATCTCATTCATGGAACTCTGAAAGCTAATCAATGCAACTATAAGTAAAATAGTTTTTGGAAAGTATCTTTTGTTCAATTTACAGTCATGGCACTTGGCATAACGAATACATTTAAGGTTATTTATATTTATATTGTTGTATATGATATACTGGTAAAAACCAGAAATAAAACACGAAAAATATAAATCAATAAAAAAATTAGTATGTTTGTTTAAATACCAAAAAGTCATGAAAAAACATTTTCGTCACTTTATATGGCTCTTTAGTAGAGTAAAAACTACATTGAGCCAATCAGATACTTAATGTATGTATATACAAGGTTGGTGTTATGATTTACAAATAAAAACACTCTTAACACTGATGTATAATGAGAGCTAGAGAAAACCGAAAGCACTGTCAAACCATCATTGACAACATCAGTGTGAGAATTTTTAATTTATATTTATATATTAAAATATATACTTGTTATATGTGCATATGTTCTGTGTAAATGATTAAATAAATGTATTTTTATGATATGAAGTTTTTATTGTTTTGATTCTAGGTATAATTCTAAGAAATATTCAGTCTTCAATTTTCTGTTGCCTTGGAAAGGTAGTCTCTTATAGGAAACACATTGTTCATCACTTTTCCATCTGGCAGTCTTTGCTATCAACAGAATTGACCTTGCTACTTTATATCCAAGTCTTTTGTGGTTTTTTTTTACTTAAGAACTTACAACAAATGGTTTATATTTGATGATACATTTAACATAGATTTTAGTAATGACAGATTTTCTGCTTGAGGTTTTTAGCTCACCTGAGCGTAGCTCAAGTGAGCTATTGTCATAGTGCAGCGTCCGTCGTCCGGCGTCCGTCGTTAACTTTTCTACATTTTCGACTTCTCCTCCAGAACCGCTGCACAGAATTTCACCAAACTCCATAGGAAGTAAGTAATCAAGGTCCTCTACAAAGTTTGTGTTTTTTATGCCGATCCGTGATCCAAGATGGCCGCCATTGGCTCTAATTGGTTGACACATTTTCGACTTCTCCTCCAGAACTGCTGCACAGAATTTCACCAAACTTCATAGGAAGTAAGTACTCAAGGTCCTCTACCAAGTTTGTGTTTTTTTTGCCGATCCGTAATCCAAGATGGCCGCCATTGGCTCTGATTGGTTGACACATTTTCGTCTTCTTCTCCAGAACTGCAGCACAGAATTTCACCAAACTTCATGGGAAGTAAGTACTCAAAGTCCTCTACCAAGTTTGTGTTTTTAATGCCGATCCGTGATCCAAGATGGCCGCCATTGGCTCTGATTGGTTGACACATTTTCGACTTCTCCTCCAGAACCGCTGCACAGAATTTCACCAAACTTCATAAGAAGTAAGTACTCAAGGTCCTCTACCAAGTTTGTGTTTTTTATGCCTATCCGTGATCCAAGATGGCCGCCATTGGCTCTGTTTGGTTGACACATTTTCGACTTCTCCTCCAGAAAAACTGCACAGAATTTCACCAAACTTCATAGGAAGTTGGCACTCAAGGTCCTCTACCAAGTTTGTGTTTTATATGCCAGTCCGTGATCCAAGATGGCCGCCATTGGCTCTGATTGGTTGAAACATTTTCAACTTCTTCTCCAGATTGGCTGCACAGAATTTCATCAAACCTCATAGGAAGTAAGTACTCAAGGTCCTCTACCAAGTTTGTGTTCGGGATCCAGATTCCCTCAGGGGTGGATCCAGGGCGGGACCAAAAGTGCCCAGAAGAGTACCCCTCTTCAAACATCTTCTTCTCCAGAACCAGTACATAAATGGGGAAACTAATTGCATTTCAACAATCTATAAAGATGGGTTATTAAAAATTGTGTTCGGCGTTAAGATCCGTCAAATAGAAATTTACGCTTTTTTGACGTGTTTCTGGACTTAGTCATTTCAATGAAGAAAAGTGTCATGTTTTTCAATTAATTGATATTGATGATTTCTTAATGACTATTTTGATAACAATTGTGGTAAGGAATATTATTGTGAAAGAATTTTGTCGTTATCTCAATTTTTGGATTTTTTATGAATTTTTTAAGACTTCCAGAAAAAAAAAGGGGGGGGGGGGGGTTTGGCCATTTTTCACATTTTCAACTTTTTCTATAAAACCACATAAAAGATTTTAATGAAACATGGAATACATGAAGTACTAAAAGTCCTCTATCAATTTGGTAAATTTCATCCAAATTGGTTAACAGATAATGCCACCATGTCTAAAAAGTAGGTCTCACAATGGTACATATACCACTTGGTAATTGAAATATGGAGAGTAGCGGTTCAAATCCAGCTGTGGTCAAAAAAATTTTTTTTTCATTTCTTTACACATCTAAATAAGTTTTTAGATGTTTCTCAACACTCAACATATGAAATTAGGAATTTTACGTTCAAGACTTCCAAAAAAAAAGGGGGGGGAGAGGCCATTTTTCACATTTTCAACTTTTTCTACAAAACTGTTTGAAGGATTTTAATAAATCTTGGTAGAAATAAGTCACTTATGATCCTCTTCAAATTCTGTTGTTTTTGTCCAGACCTGTTTACAGGTGGCGCCACCATAGTCAAAAGTAGGTCACAAAAGAGTTCCCTCCTTTAACAATATTCTTTTTCATACGGGCTGTATACAGAGACAAACAGAATGCATAGAAATGATCTAGAGGGATGAGTGAAGACGTATTGTCATTTTGGTTCCCTTCCAAAATCAAATTTTAGAATTTTTTTTTCGACATTTATTTGGACTTGGTGATTCAATGCAAAAAAAAAGTGTGATATTTCCTAGTTAATTGATAATGATGATTTCTTATGGACTATAGTGATCATAATTATGGTAAGGATTGTTACTTTGAAAGAATTTTGTCAATATCTCAATTTTTGGATTTTCTATGAATTTTTTAAGACTTCCAAATGAGGGTGTATAGGAACAATTCAATCACATTTTTCACTTCTGCTGTTATACCGCATGAAAGATTTTAATGAAACATGGAATACATGAAGTACTAAAGGTCCTCTATCAATATGGTAAATTTCATCCAAATTGGTTAACAGATAATGTCACCATGTCTAAAAAGCAGTTCTCACAATGGTACATATACCACTTGGTAATTGAAATATGGAGAGTAGCGGTTCAAATCCAGCTGTGGTCAAAAATTTTTTTTTCATTTCTTTACACATCTAAAGAAGTTTTTAGATGTTTCTCAACACTCAACATATGAAATTAGGAATTTTACGTTTAAGACTTCCAAAAAAAAAGGGGGGGGGGGGGGAGGCCATTTTTCACATTTTCAACTTTTTCTACAAAACTGTTTGAAGGATTTTAATAAATCTTGGTAGAAATAAGTCACTTATGATCCTCTTCAAATTCTGTTGTTTTTGTCCAGACCTGTTTACAGGTGGCGCCACCATAGTCAAAAGTAGGTCACAAAAGAGTTCCCTCCTTTAACAATATTCTTTTTCATACGGGCTGTATACAGAGACAAACAGAATGCATAGAAATGATCTAGAGGGATGAGTGAAGACGTATTGTCATTTTGGTTCCCTTCCAAAATCAAATTTTAGAATTTTTTTTTCGACATTTATTTGGACTTGGTGATTAAATGCAAAAAAAAAGTGTGATATTTCCTAGTTAATTGATAATGATGATTTCTTATGGACTATAGTGATCATAATTATGGTAAGGATTGTTACTTTGAAAGAATTTTGTCAATATCTCAATTTTTGGATTTTCTATGAATTTTTTAAGACTTCCAAATGAGGGTGTATAGGAACAATTCAATCACATTTTTCACTTCTGCTGTTATACCGCATGAAAGATTTTAATGAAGCATGGAATACATGAAGTACTAAAGGTCCTCTATCAATATGGTAAATTTCATCCAAATTGGTTAACAGATAATGTCACCATGTCTAAAAAGCAGTTCTCACAATGGTACATATACCACTTGGTAATTGAAATATGGAGAGTAGCGGTTCAAATCCAGCTGTGGTCAAAAATTTTTTTTTCATTTCTTTACACATCTAAATAAGTTTTTAGATGTTTCTCAACACTCAACATATGAAATTAGGCAATTTTAAGTTAGATCTGGACAATATTTGAAACAATTGTTGTTCATGACCCAGACTTGAAATCAGTCAACAAAAGGCCCCACCTAAAGAAAATGACTAACTTGTTGCCCTGAATGACATCTTGCAGAGACAAAGGAAATGCTTAATATCAAAATCACCTGAGTGGAAGTGCAAAAAAGTGTTGTTTTTTATTCTAGCCTGAAATAAGATTTGACATATTTTCAACATCTGTGTTGACTTAGTCACATTAATGCAAAAATAAATGAATTCTTCCTTCATGCATGACTGATCATCTAGGTACGCAGGTGAGCGATATAGGCCCACTTGGGTCTCTTGTTTTTTGCTAGTTTAGTCAGAAAACTGTTCAATAAGAGTATTCAAGGAAAATACTAATGAATTCAGGAGTTTAAAATTTACAGTATGTCGTAAGTTCTTTGGTAAAATGTGAACTTGGTGTTATCTTGTAATGTACAGAATAGCGCACATGTACATATCTAAGCGTGATTCATATTGTAGCACTGTCCTTTGTGCTTTAATTCCCAACTTCAAATGTTTATTCAAGGACAGTCACAGGTCACACCAACTCATGACTACACTAATACATTATAAATCTCAACGTAGAACATTCTGCAGCAAGATAAGTACACATATACTGTGATTTACTTCTTCATTTTTTGGGACCCAAGTTTTCATGGCCATTTGCACTGATGAATTTATCTATCACAAATCATAGTACATGTAATATGACAAAAATAAAAATTTATCACTTTCAAGCTGAACTTGTATACCGCTATAGCGTCTATGTAAGGAATATTCAGCACAGGTAAATTAATGCGAAAAAAAACCACTTGCCCAAATGTAAGGTAATGAAATGACCATTGCTTGGTGAAATTGGTTTACTGGGGCAACTGAATAATTATAATC
Source organism: Pteria penguin (assembly GCA_035048485.1). Lineage (NCBI taxonomy): Eukaryota > Metazoa > Mollusca > Bivalvia > Pterioida > Pteriidae > Pteria > Pteria penguin. The sequence continues at coordinate 11,910,322 of CM068583.1, read as the reverse complement.
TAATTCAAATTACATGTACTGGGGTTTTTTTGCATTGCCACATCTTGTACACAACATCTTGTCTATTTCTCAGGGATTTTGGTAAATGAGGTTTTAGAAATTTTTTTCATTAGAGGTGCTATACTCGAAATTTACTAACCTGTATTTAAAAAAAAATCGCAAATCAGAAAGGCAAAAGAAGAATAATATCTATTGTACACACTAAACCATTGTAATTGATTGAGAAGTTACAGTATCTTTACAACAATGACTTTTGCAATTTACCACTAGCTATCATAGTTTTTCAAGTTACTGAGCAAAAAGGAAACTTTATGGTTTTCATTTCCGGTATACATAAAAAAATCTGCCAACTCTACATTAGTTGAAGATAATGACCAATAAAACCTTGCATATGAAGTATGAACAATATGGAGAAAAGGTATAAATTAACTTTATCACATATATCATTGCTCTAGCATTTGTTTCTTAGTTTTATGAATCAATTTGCATGCCACATGATGATACTTTAGTATTGTGAAGTGTATCGAGAATTATAGAATCTCTTTGTCACCTAACAGTAACTGTTGCCTTGCTGTCTTTGCCTAGTTCTTTTTGAGTCCCTTGCAACACTGCACTGTGGTAAGATAATCAAATTTGAATATAACATTGGTAACAATAATTCTTAAGTGCACCAAAATCAAAAGAACAAATATATTGGAAGAAGTATATTCATTTTTGTGTCGCTTACAAAACAAATGAATATATAGGGATCACTGTGCAGTACCTCTGCCTGTCTGGTAGGAATCTGACTTTTGATATGTGGATAATGGGTGATACATGTTTCTTGGTTCAATAAAGTTCAATGGGCTCATTTCAATAATCATATGTGCCACGTTTCATCAAAACTTGCATGCTTCTCAAGACTGGAGTTACCTGCTCATGCTTGGTATCGCTGTGCAAAGAGACAGGTGATCACCACTATCCTGGAGAGGCTTTTTCCATTCCGGCTAGTGTTATTTATAGCAACAGGCGGTACATGTAAAGGCAGATAACAAGCAGTACATACTGTGCATGTGTAGATATTTGTCTGCAGTAGCATACGCAGCATGTGTATACAGTATTTTATATAATTCATGAGAGGCATGTGATGTTTACCCTCATGGATGCCATTAATTCTTTCAGTAATTGTTGATTCTAGATTGAATGAATGAAAGAAAACCAAATTCAGCGAGACAAAAATAACCGATAACGCTTCACTTGAACCTAGGTCAGCCTCATTATGAATTAGTGGTCATCTGTTTAGAAAATTTTACATCTAGACAAGCATTGCCAGTCTAGCTTCTCGAGGAATTTAATGTATAAATCTAATATCAAATCATCATTAACATAATTCAGTTTTGGACATCGTTTTAATAGCTTTTATGCAAGATCATAATGGTGGAGAGATTCGAAAACAAACAAAATATTAAACTTGACATGCATTGATTACAACCTCTAAAGATAACTCTCAATAAAACAAACTTGAATGGTTCATACAATACAATTTTAAACTAGTTCTACTTAATGAGAAATTCAAGTTATCATGTCCGAGTAAATGAGATTGTATTGTAATTGATTAATTAATTGAATGGATATACATGTATTAATTTACTTCTTGTAATACGTATTAGTATAAGTAATATATGAAATATCAGTGCTCCCTTACCAAACTTCATGAAAATCTTTTACAGAAAAATTTCATATACAAATTATGCACTATGATTAATTTTGTTTTAAAATAAATTGACAATTTGACCTTACCTTTGAGCAATATTTGGAGTCAATATCTTAGATATAGAATATGAAAATAAACCAGTAATAGACATGATGTGTCCAAGAGGACCTATTCCATTCAGTAATGTGTGAGTAAATTTTATGCTTGCATAATAAAGAATGTTTCAACATGTTTGAGATCACAAGAAACAATCAACTTAGTTTTAATACCAGAAAAATTATGAAAATGCATGAATGCAATGTAATTTTCTAAAATACCTAGAAGTAAAAATATGAAATATAAAAATATTATATCAACAAATCTTTTAAAACGATTTCTTATTTCCTCTGTGAAAACAGTAATGTACAACATTTGCATGTACCACAAATACTAACAATACTAAGTAAATATGTGCCTATTTCTACATTGCAATGTTCAAGTTGTGAAAAAAGAGTGATGAAATCTACTTAATGTTCATGAAAATGGTCTTCATGCTTATCACATGAGCCCATGCAAGGTCTATTCATCAAATATATCCACTAAAGCAAATGACGTAACTAGAGGAACATTTTGTCATTAACACTGACATAAACATTATTAACTTTAAAACCACTGCTGGTACCATTGGCAACAATTTACATTACCCATTAGTAGTTTTTGGACAACCGTTGGTGCAATTTATACAGACAAACAGGACCAATGGTTATTCTACATCTATAATATTGACAAAACTCGGAATGGATCCAAGGTTATATCTTCCATTGGTGGAAATGGAACTGTGTATTGCACATAACCTTCCTCATATCAACAGTTTAATAAACAAGAATTTAAGAAAATGAACGACACATATACATGTACACAATTATCAATGTGAATCTTAGTAAATTCTATATATAAAGGACACCCTTCCCTCCTCTGTCCTTATTCTCAATCCATGAGAGTGTTTTGCTACTGTAAAATATATAATCTAAATATATAATTTAAGTGTCCAACCACTTTTATCACAATGAGTTATCTTTCTTGTCATACATGATTATCTACATGTTTTACTTTCACTCTTTAACAACATTGGTTGAAATAAATTCGTGATACATAAGCATACTTTTATCACCTCATGATAATATGACAGTAATGAAAATAATTTCCTAATGTGAACCACGAGATGTAGTGAAATCTAAATGAACATCTTGAAAAAACATATTCTAAAATACATGTACAATACAAAAGTGACTTAAAGCATTTAACTTTGAACAAAGAAAGACAGATCACAACTATCGTATCCTGTGAGACAGAAAGCACGGCCACCTTGATGTATGAATTGAGCGCCAACTATTTGTTGATCGGTAACACTCTCTGTATGTATGAATTCAATCTGAAAAAAAACCCCTAGAATTCTGAAGTATTTGATACAATCTCCATTACCACACTGGCCCCCCCTCCCCCCAAAAAACACCCCAAAAACCATGATGTGTTTATGAAACACTATGCCTTGAGTGGCAACATAACTTATGCATAAAGGTCAACGTCATAAGGTCACTGATTTTGGTGTAATTTGAAAGGGCTTTATTAGTGGAGTATGCATGCTAAATATGAATTAAGTCTCATTCTCTCACGGTTCAAAAGTTATGGGAAAGGTTAAAAAACGAATGAACAAACTGACAAACAGACAGGACAAAAACAACATGCCCCCAATCTATTAGTCAGGGGCATAAAAAAATCTCTAAATTTGTGCTGTCCTGAAATGAATCAGTATTGACCCATACTTTGTCATGAATTATCAACTACGATATTAACCGAAATGGCAAGCAGGATGTGTTATTTTGACAAAAAGCATGTCTGCTGCACATTTTGTTATAAAACAATACTAATATAGACAGTCAATTACTGATAATTTAAAACATTTGTACAGAGAGTATAGTAAAATTATCTAATATATTCAACAATATACTGATTGAAAGCACCATTTTCACGACCATGACTAAATCTGAGAGATTATTATAAAAGCAATGCCCAAAAACCTACCTCTGGCATGGGTCCAGGCTGAAGTTCCCACACTCTTACAAAAGAATCTTCAGAAACGGAGAGTAACTATAATAAAGCAAAGCAAGTATGAACCAATTATTATACAATTATTTGATACCTGAGATTATCTATTTCGACAGAAAGACTATAAAACATACAATAAGATTGATAAAATGTAATCATTTTTGTACATGTATAGAAATTACTTGGAATATTGTAAATTAGCGCAAGTTATTTAAGCACAGATACCTTTTTCTATTATTGTAAGCAGATTCTTTCCAATGAAGAGAATTTTTAGTTGAGCATTTCAGTCCTACTAATAAGAGACTAGTAATTCCGATGCTCTTCTGGTCATGTACCTCACCATGTTTTATAGAAGATTTTTCTAATATGAGTTACATTCCATTAGGGTAGGTATCTGACATCAGAATCATTATGACATCATATAATTCATATTACTGCATCATTCCACTTAACTTTACATCACTTTCCACAGAAATAGTTAATGTCACCGTTATTCTTTATAAAATACCGGTATCTACTCAAAGGGGTACATAACTCTGTTGCAAAGAAACCAAAGAGACCCTATTGTTGGTAACTTTACACTGATTTATAAATTTGTAAGCCCAATAATGTGAAATAGACCTTTCACTGTTACTGCAGGATTAACATTTTGGTTGGCAAATGATAATGTTTCATGTGAAATTTTAGATGTTATAATAAAAAACTGATGGTCTCTGAAAACATTTTGCAGGAACAGTTATCATTTTGTCAACTAAAATGTTAGTCTTGCAATAATAGTGAAAGCATCTATTGCTTAAAAATCAGAGAAAAAATACATTCATAGATTAATCAGATGGTTGCTGTCATAATGAAAATGGATTATGTAAAACCAATTTCTTACCAAACATTACAAGTATTATAATTCAAGTAACTAATACCTGTGAAGTTTTACTAAAGTACCATTTTTATTATTTTAGAATTCAACAAAAAGTGCTCTTTTGATGGTCAAATGTTTTCAAATGTTATTCGAAACTGTATGGAATAATGTAACACTATGCACTATATACTCCAAGATTTGTATATGACAAAATGGCTAAACAGATAAATGGATATCATTTGACATGACTGACTCTTAAAGAGAAAAGAGAACAATAAAAAGATCTCTAGATATACCATTCCATTATCTTTAGCGACATCCATGGCTGTTATCCATCGAGAGTGAGCATTGACAGCGGCAGCCAGTTTCCCTGTTTTGGCACAATAGATTTTTATCTGCCCATTGCCATATCCTCCTGCTATAATGTTCTTCCACAGTACCAATGAACTGATTGGAATACTAAAAGAGGACGGAAGGTAAAATTTCTTTGTGTACATTTTATCAAACAACAACAGCTTTGGTATCATGGGATCCAATTTTGATGGTTTCACCACAAAATACAGGTTGAGGTTTGTGGATTCATGATTTTGTGGACAGCACCTCTGATTGAAAATGAAAAGGTAAATAGCTGTTCATGGGACATCCCTTCGTAAATACAAAGGATTAAAGAAGCATGAGATGCAAAATAACTATGAATATATAATTAATTAAATGATTAATTGCTCTTCTTAATTCATTTCACCAAACACCAGTCATTTTCATACACCCAATGTAGACTGACATATTATGGTATAGCGTTTTGGTTCTGTGGGTCTATGGTTTTGTGGGTCTGTGGTTTTGTGGGTCTGTCCACACCTTGTTAACAAGATACAGACCATACCGTTTAAGCTAGGACTTCAAAAATTGATACACTTATTTCTTACGGCACAAGGACGAACCCTATTGATTTTCAATACCAAGGTCAAAGAGTAAGGTCATTTTGGGGCAAAAATAGCAAAATTTCAAGAATGCAGCTTGTAAACAAGGTACAGACCAAACTGTTTATGCTACAACATTTGAATTTTGCACACTTATTTCTTATGACTGGAGGATGAACCCTACTGATTTTCAAGTTCATAATCCCTTCAAACTAAGCGAGGGGCATATTATGCCATACTAGACATTGCTCTCGTTTCATTTTTGCTTGAGTCAGTGTTTATTCTACAATAATTTACTTGTGCTAAATACACTCTATTTACAATCATGACTCTGCTTTTGCATTATGTATGTGAAATTAACATGAAAAAATGGATCCCCATGAAGGAAAAGTATCTCACTGTATTACTATGTTTAAAATAATTAATCAGAAATTTTTATGTGCCAACTGTTACCAGGATTAAGGATATGTGTGACTTAGAAGTTGAAGTAATATTCCATAACAGATAGAGGGAAACATTCACTTAACTTCATCATTCTTTGTGAATAATGTTATTACAGATAAAAAATCACTAAAACATGTAAATCCATATTTTTCAATATATCATCACATAAGAAACAAGGGAAATCTTAGGAATGTCAATTGAAAAACCTCTCAGGGATTTCAAGTTTTCCAGCATAGAATATGAGTATCTGAGATGCCGGGATGACTATTAATTTCAAACTACACAATTGCACTTAATAATATCTTTAGACAGCCTCACTGGGTACATGTTTTAATTCCTATACTGCAGAAATCCTACTTAAAGACCTTTTGCTTCATTAGTTGTTATTCCTCTTTAGTTGTGACAGTAGTGTTCATAATGTTTCAGTTATGTCTTCCCTTATGTTACAAACAAAGTATAAATACCTTACCAACCTAGCTCCTACCATAATGATAGATACCTTACCAACCTAGCTCCTACCACATTCAATATATTCAGTATTCTGATCATCAGATATAGTGAACCATAGCATGTTGTGATGGGAAGTCATTGAATGTGTGCTTATTGTTGTACAATCATATTTTGGAGCTAATAGTAGAGTTTAATGAAATGTAAGTGTAATTATAAATTAAAACGACCAGCAACTGTCCTTTTTCTTATCTATAAATATCTTTGTATTAGTATAGTTGGACTAGCAAACAAAGAAAAATGCTTATTCTACTAAAATATGACAATAAGTACACATTCAATATCCTGGATTCATAGAATATCATACTTACAAATTAAATTTCATACATACATTGTATTAGAGGAAATTTGGATGATAATTTGAAGGCTTACTAGGCAGAACTGAACCTGGAAAGGTTATATTTACCCAGTTCCTGTAATAGAGTGCGTTTGTTTGAACTGTGAACCCTGGAGTTCCCAGACAATTATAGTTCCTTGTTCATCACAGCTGACTAGAGTGGACCCTTCTGAGGCTATGTCACAAATAGGGTATTTATGACCTATTCATAAAAACAAAAAACAGAATGAGAGGACAAAGTTCACTAGCCCCCTAAATCTGTCTAAATTTTAAAACTTTTTGATATAAGTATTTAGGTCATCTGATGATACTTCTATATAAACCATTAGATGTTGATGTACAAATATGACATCCAGAGAAAAAATACCCCCTTTAAATCAGTATCTTTGGCAAAATCAGCACAGAATAGGTATATATATATTTCAATTTGAAGGTAAATGTGCAAATACCAAATGGGATATTTTTGTCACAAGTAGTTTTCCAAACAACAAACGAGTTAGTATAAAATAATATTGGGTAAAGATTGCACTTTTTCTTAAAATGATAAAGAAAATGCAAACCTGAGCATTAATTTATCCGGTTGTTTTTCTTCTCTATGCCAATTTTGTGTGTCATTATGACATCATACCGGTGTTAGTTCACATCATAGTGTGAAAAACTTTTTCACAAGTCATTTGGTGGATTTTAATTGAGACAAATAATAGAAATAAATTTATCTTTTAGCAAAATTTCTCCCCTGCAAAAATCGCTAAGCAAGAAGTAGGGGTTAGTAACCCTGGTCCTTTATTGTATTAAAGTTGTTTTCAAGAAAACTCAATCATAAATAAATGAAGTGATCATAAATTGTGTATCTGACATTTATGACATTTCTTTTTTGAAAACACTTTTTGGTTACTAAGAATACTGTAAACGTGGAATTTTTCGCATGTTAGTGATTTTCACGTTTTTTGTGATTACACAATAATCGTGAAAATAATCTCCGCATGAAATCCATGGACTCCAACATGTTTTATGTACATGTTCTTAATGATTTGTGTCATACAGCTTGGTCAGATGTCTTCTGTTTTCTCTTCCAGCCTTAGAGCTAACTTTGATTGAATATACTTTGTTTTAAAACTATGAAAGAGCATTTACATTTCTCAGCGATATACAAAACAGTGTTTCTGATTAATATTCTATCTGGAAAATTTGAAAGATTCTGGCACCCCAAAAACTACCCCCACATGAAATGTCCGACTGTTATTTTCATAAAATTTGCCCCCCCCCCCCCCCAACGAAAATAACCACGTTTACAGTATTTATCTTATGACACTTTAAGTATGGGCCAAATGTTACAACAAGAACTCTGTGTATGAATTATGAAAGAAGAAGAAACTGTGTCATCTGAGTGATACCTATTAAGCTTTCTTTTACAGTAACATTTGTTCCTTTTTCTGGAACATTGAACACATGAATTTCTCCCAGCTGAGTACCTGCAAAACAAGAGTAGTAGTCAAAATAAATTTTAAAATTGATAGGAAATTTTAAATATAATAAATGAGAAAATACAAATCAAGAATCTGCCAAAGACTTGTATACAAGTTTAGTAAAATTCTTTATGATATAACTCTACTGCTAGCATGAAAAATCATTACTTTAATGATATTCTACCCCACAACTTTTTACTCAATTGTATTTGAGAATGAGAATTTCTTTTAACATTCATGAATAAACCAGATATAGCATATTAGAATGTGAAAATCAAATACATGAAAGAAAATAAAGATGTGCTAATTTTATCTAGTGTAATATTCTATAACTGTTCTTGATCTACCCAAAGCAGTGGGAAATCTTCTATCTATTGTGTGACAAGGGATCTCAGTTTATATGGTCTCATCCCATGAACAAACAGAGTGACAGAAAATGGTTTATCACATATTTTGCTGTATTTTTATCAATGGCGCCCATATCCTGGCATCCACTAGTGGGATTTTAGTTTTTCTTTCGATAATTGAAATGTGTATATTTCTATCACATGTTTTGCTGTTTACGCAGTGAAATATCGCTATGTCATAAATTAATTTATGACATAGGTGAGGTCATAGCATACAAAAGAATTGTGTCAAGGCGGTGTTTGATGAAATAAACACCTTTAAACTGAGTGTAAATATGTGATAAAAAGAATCTGAAATGAATTTTAATTTCATACGATATTTATGAAACTTATTGCGTGTTTTATAGGCTCTGGTATATAAAACAAACAACTTGTTTCATAAATACTGTATGAAATAAAAATTCATTTCAGATTATATATAAATCACCTTTGAAAATTCGGAACTCACAGTATGAATTACACCAGGGTTTTTCAGATCTGAAGTCCCTAGTGATAACACTAAATCAACATACCCCTTCTTTACCAACAGAGCTATGCCCACACAAACTTGTTAACAAACTATTTACCAACAACAATCATGTTATCACCAATGCCTGTTATTCCTCTGCCATAGTTTGCATGCTCTGTAAAACATGAACACATAATCAATATCAAATTTATATACTAGGTCACCCTATAAAAATTTTTGGTTTGCTGTTTCCCTTACCAACCCCCTGAAGAATGTCTCATATGTATGGATTAATCTTTTTTCATTCATATTCACATACACTAAATTGGTTTATTGTTATAGATGTTACTTAAAGCACTCTATTTACATAATAAGGTCTAAAAACGTAGACTGGTATTTAGTTGTCAACAATGAAACATATTCATGACTAAATGGAAAGAGAAAAAGGCCCAAAAAATCCTCCCAGTCACTATCTTTTTGACAAATGTGTTAAAAAATCATAAGAGTGATTTTTATGGCTTTGTAAATAATATTATGGACTACAGCAAATTCTTTTCTAAAGGAAGAAGAGTTATCTTGGATGGTTTTGTTTTGGTAGTATATACCATATTAGTTTTATTCCCCATATACTGTCATACATAGTGTTCAATGGTAGAAAAAAACAAAACTAGAGACCATGGATAAAACTACTCTCCTTTGACAGCTTTCCTGGCAAACTTTTCCACTTGCCTCCATCAGAATTATATCTCAGCCTCAGACTGAGTTGAAGGGCTGAAGTAATTTCCTGATCAGGGCTTTTAACATTTAAGGATAAACATCTTCCTTGGATGTTATTTCCAAGTACATTTAAAAATCAAAAAGGCACTTCGATTCTTCTCTCTTAAAGATATTATCTATCAATGTAATTTATCTATATGCAATAACAAAATTTTTAAATCTTTGATTTTTACACATTTAATGTGTTACTCATAGAGAATTTTTTTCGATCATCTCAAAATTCTTAAAAACACTTACCAGAAATTATTAAAGGTTATCAATTCCTATAATGTGTAATGATGTGTAACTAAAACCTTATTTTCATGTTAATGGTATTACACTCTGAAAACACCTACAGGCGCAATAAGTATGGGTATCTCAAATAGACCATATTCCGGTTTTGATAAATGACGTCTTTTTGTCCGAGCTAATACCCTTTGGCATTGTTTTTCTTAGTGACGTTATAATGAATCTATGTCATGCGTTATGACGTCACTATGAAAAATAACGCCAAAATGTATTAGCTCGGACAAAAAGACAGCAATTATCAAAACCTGAATATGGTCTATTAGCTGATCAGCTGGTAATATCTCAAGTACATGTATGTGTTATTTCTTTTCTTACTCTTTTTTTTCTTTGAATCTTACCTAGCACATCAATGCTATTGACATCTCCTAGTGCATGCCAATAAATCATAGCAGATCCATCAGATTCAAACATCTGAAAGACAACAGTACAACAGTATTTCTCTCATGCAGTAAGCATAAAATATGAATACATAACATGCATTATACTAATTTAACAAAGATGTATCACAACACATTTCAAAATAAGGAAGTTTAAGATATTTACAGCAAGTGTTTAATATTTAATAAAAGATATTTCAAGTATGGTAAATGAACAAATGCTTCCTGCTTCAGAGCTCTTAACAATACATAAAAGGGCTCCACTTTCAGACTTTTCACCTTGTCATTTCCACCCCAACATGAGTTTAAACAACCACATTTTAGGATGAACTTGCCTAAATCACCAGCTTGCCTCCTCAAGGTTATGCATCATCTTCATGATATTAGCACTACCGTTGTTGTCATTTTCATTAAATATGTCTTCAATTGAAATTTGAGATAAGTTTTCTCAGCTGTTTGAGATTCTCAATAAGAAAACATTCTGAATATAGTTAGACCGGTTTTGGTTGTTTGCTGATTTCTCCTTTTTCAGATCTAAATTTTGTCCAGAAAACCTGATTTTGCTATCAGCTCGTCCGAACAGCAAACTAAGATGTCAATGAAAGTCAAGCACTGATATAATTCTGAAAATTTGAGAACTCTAGAAGCTGAGATAATTTTTTGTCCACCTGCTTCAATCAATCGGTCCTAAAAATGGTCTTTTCATTTATATAATTAGATTTTTTATAAATAGTCAAATTACAGAATTCTTAATTCCAGTCTAAATTTCCAGTCCCTGTGTATACTGTTTTGCATTAAATGTGTCCCAAATACAGGTCACTCTCAATGGCTTCATACCTCGCCCATGTCACTCATTATGCAACCACTTGATAGTACAATGTACTACTGGTAATCTAGATCTCTCTTTTGAATTCAAAGTGATTGAGCCGTATGAATTTATGATCTATTATAACTTAAATTCAATTAATCATATGCTGCACTAGAGTGTAATCTATTTAGGAAAATACTTCTGACACAGGGTTACTGAAAATATTTTAGCTACTCAGACTTGTATTAAGAATTTGTGCTTTTTTGAAAATCATCTACCATGAAAACCAAACTTCAGAGGCAGTTTGGAGGCAGTTCAGTTTTCTCAAATTTTACTATTTATCAATGTAATACATATATAAGTTATTAATGTTTCATTGAATCTCAAGCTACTCACCTGTATCCCTTTCAGTGAGGTCAACACCATGACAGTACGAATTGGTAACTTTACCCATTTTGCCTGCAAAGTTAGATTTCATATTGAATGAAACAAATTGTTACCTTAATCCTTTTCTTATCATAATGTTTGCTTGGATGACCAAACAGATAAGTTAGTTATCACAACCAGACAAGAGTTCCTGTTGCTCCCAATTCAATATTATCACTGATATACAACTAACCTTAAATCTAGAGAACAAAAATGAACTTTTAATCTAATACAGTGACCCATGTGCAGAAAATAGGCCTACAACTTTGAATCACAGAGTCTTGAGTCTCTTGAAAGTAATTATTTACAATCTGTAATGCTTTAAAATATAATATGTATGTATCAAGAATATTTGCACTTCAATTCATGGCTTCCTTAAAGATTTTTGAAACACAGAGTTATTTCCCACTTATGTAAGTACATGGTATCTGACCTCAAATTTATTTTAAATTATACAAATTCTATGGAAGTATTATTTTTTGTATTCAATTCAAATAATTTTATACCAGTTTCCATGGAATGGGCTTTCACCACAATTATCCTATGTCAGAAACCTGCTCAAACTGTAGATAACTTAAGAAAAGACCAAAGAAAAATTTTTCTATTTAAGAAAGCTTGAGATAAGGTCAGTATAAAAGAAAGTTTGATAAAAGGCTTGTAGTAAGTGAGTTTTAACATTCTTTCACTGAATTTTTTCTTATTAAATGCCATTTCCCAAAATTGGAATTTACCATAATTTGATAACAGATATTGCTGGAAAGATTAACAGTGAAAAAAAAAATGTATTAAAACCAACATTTTCTCTAACTTTCTTATGTTTGGATGTAAAGAAGTGAATGACAAATTGAGTGATAAAATAATAAAAAGTTTCAATTTTTTCCAATTCAATTTTGTACATTCATTTTATGGAAACATTTCAGCCTAAAAGTCTAAAGCTTGGGTCTGACATTTAATTTTTTTTAGGACTATGTATTGCAGGGCTCGAGACTGGCAAAAATTTTGGGTAGTTAAATTGGCAAATTTAAAGGAAATTTGGACAACCTCCTTTGAATTTACTGAAATTTTAGGTTGCCCAAACAGATATTAGGTTGTTTTTGGCGATCTGATGACTGCTCATTTCGAACCCTGTATTGTTGTATAAGAGATCCTAAGAACAAAATGTATGATGCATTTAAGTATTTATTGCCGAAGTGATATCATCTTGGTTCTAGGTAATAGCATCTTGGTTCTTGGTGATATCATTTAGATCAACCATTTTAATCTTTGCATGTATTGTGTAAGAGCAAAACAATTGAAGAATTGTCCATTTATCCAAGGGCACTGTGTTATGCAAATCAGGAAGTGCATATATATAGTCTCAGTTTCACCAAACACACAAAAAACACTTCAATGATGCCAAGGGCTTCAAATCAGTGGTTTGGCTAACAATCTGCTTCTCAATATTATTGTTTAATATGTATTTGTTGTCAACAATTCAAAATGGATAACTCATTGTGCCAATGACATAGTCATCTCAAGTGATTATGTTTACTCTCTTTTTCTTTTTTTTTTTTGAAAATCCTTTAAACTTTTTATTATCCATTATAATAAGGGAATTATCAGAAGAACAAGTTGTAAGTTGTGAACTGTTGACAAGTAATACATGTGTAGCAGGAAGGTTGAAAATCATTGGCCAGACCGGGACTCGAACCCAGGACTTTCTGCTAACCAGATGGATTCTCTACCAACTGAGCTATCTGGGCCAATGTACCAGTCTGCCACACACCTCCCCTGCCAATTTGAGGTTTCCCTGAAACCTCACACCAAGTCCTCCTCTCACAATGGCATACAACCTCTGCCAACTGATGAGAGTTGGTGGAACCTCCAAACTGTGGCAGGAAGGTTGAAAAATCATTGGCCAGACCGGGACTTGAACCCAGGACTTTCCGCTAACAAGACGGATGCTCTACCAACTGAGCTATCTGGGCCGATGTCCCAGTCTGCCAGACATGCTTAAACATAAACATAGTAAACAAATGTGAAGCTTGGAAGCATGCATATATACAAAAAGGTTACAATCTGGGAAGTAGGTTGTGTGCTGACTTTTTGTTTTAATTTTCACAATTAAGAACCACAAATGTTATTTGAAGCAATGGGAAATTCAATTCTGATGTTTTTTAAGTGCATTCTATGAAACTGTAACTAGAACACTGCAAAAAGAAAATATACTCTTTGCTTTGCGTCATGTATCCAATAAATTTTGCATCTGTATAAGGTATACCAGTGTCCCTAGTGATTAGTAAACTGACAGTACCTGAATCACCATAGGCGTAGTTTGCTGTGTAGCAGAAGGTTCTTTACAGATTATCTGTCGGTTGGTAACAGTAGATCCATCGGTAGTCGATGAAATAATGTTAACGACTGCTTTATGTATCACGGCGTAATTTAACGAAGCTTTATCGGCTGTAACAAGAACCGACAAATTATTCGGCAAAGATGATGCGCTACTTTTTAGGGTCAGAGGTCTTTCTTTGCGATACATTTTTATTTCACTTCGATCGTGTCGTTGCCAGTGTCAATCATGTAGGCTAGGTTATTTTTGTTACATCGAACCCGAGAAAAAGTAAAAGAAATGAAAACTGCGATTCCGAAAAATGTTCCGGTTTACATTAATTGCAAATTTATCAGTAATGTTTCTACGCTGCAAACAATAAAATCTACAATAATTGAGATATCTTCAGAACAAACCAAGAAGTAGAATTTGATTTAAGTATAATTCATTTTTCAGGTCCATAAAAACCGTCTACGACAACAGACTTGAACAGTGAGTAGAAAATAGTACCAGAACGGGAAACAAATACAAAAGCTGTTATAGACCCCATACGACTACTAATACTTTTACTCCACTTACAAAAGTATTCAAGCACCTCTAACAATATCCTGTACATCCTGAATTCAGTCACGATATTTTTAATAGAGTTACTTCCCGTAGATAAATATACTTCCTTGTTTTAGGCCTACAAGTTTCAGTATGAACATCCAGCGAAAATGGAAGTGAAATCGGGTGATATTCACTTAAGGAAAGGCCTTTTGGTATGTTACAAATGTTTACATTTATTTTAAGTAACTTATACTTCATAGCAGCAGTGCCACCTAAACAGGCATGGCACAGTAGTATGGGGGAGGTTATCTGGTATGATTCCACCGAGGTAATATTATATTACAGGTGACAGGATCTGTACGTAACTAACTTATTCATGATAAGCCTAGGTAACACCATGCTGTAGGTGTCGGTCAACTACATAGGGGAGAGAATAGGAAGATTACTGGACATCACTGAAAAAGGGGGAGTGGCACCTGCAAGACCTTTTTCTGCTTGTTTCAATGTTTGACATGCGGTATTAGATGACCTATTTTTGATATCATTACTGATCGAAAAGTACATGTATATAATGTTATGTAGATTTATTTTATTTGTGTTGTTGCTTGCAATTGGTGCACATCATTTTTCTTGGCAATACTTTGTCAGGTAATTTTATAAAACTTTTACAACCAGGAGGTAATTTTACTTTCTGTTCAGATTTTTGACTTACATTTTTTAAATCAAACTGAATAAATTTGCATAAGTAGTTCTTTCTCAGTAATTACCTTGGAAATGAGTCAGATGGCCCTAAAGTGAAGTCAGGACCCTTAGTTTTCAATGTAATAATTTTGAAAAAAAAGAGTGGAATTAGAAGGGATGGGAACTATGGGGTTGCATGAGTATGCTCATTTCAAAAGCCCAGTTACACCCCTTAACTGATGCAGATGCACTTTTAATATTTTCATTGATGATTTGCTTACCCCCAATCATGAGTATCTAAACATTCTATTGTGTGTGTTTGGGTAGGGTTTTTTTTTGATTGATTGATTTTTGTTTTACGTCACACCACGAATGTTTCACGTATATGGTGACGGCATCTGCTTGATGCGGGGCATACAAATTTTGACCTTTGCAACGGACCCACCCGAAGCAGTGAGGGATCTTTAACGTGCCATGCATACCATGACACGGGGCCTCGGTTTTTACTGTCTCATCCGAAAGACATGACACCGGCATGACCAGAGCGGGAATCGAACCCCGGCCTCCCGATCAGGAGTCCGACGCGATACCACTAGGCCACGCCGGCTTGTTTGGGTAGGGAGCGGGACTTAATTCACATATGTGTATGCCATTGTTGGGCAACATTTATTTCTTATTCATAATTTGAAAAAGATCTTTATACTAAGGGTTAAACATCTCAGCACCTGTGACTGCTGGGGTTTGACTGTGAGTCAAGCAGGTAGTAAGGAGCTGCCTTTGTACCTGCTGGGGTTTGATTGTGAGTCAGGTAGGTAGTAAGGAGCTGCCTTTGTACCTGCTGGGGTTTGACTGTGAGTCAAGCCGGTAGTAAGGAGCTGCCTTGGTGACTGCTGGGGTTTGACCGTGAGTCAAGCAGGTAGTAAGGAGCTGCCTTTGTACCTGCTGGGGTTTGACTGTGAGTCAAGCAGGTAGTAAGGAGCTGCCTTTGTACCTGCTGGGGTTTGATTGTGAGTCAGGTAGGTAGTAAGGAGCTGCCTTTGTGACTGCTGGGGGTTTGACTGTGAGTCAAGCAGGTAGTAAGGAGCTGTCTTTGTACCTGCTGGGGTTTGACCTTGAGTCAAGCAGGTAGTAAGGAGCTGCCTTTGTACCTGCTGGGGTTTGACTGTGAGTCAAGCAGGTAGTAAGGAGCTGCCTTGGTGACTGCTGGGGTTTGACTGTGAGTCAGGCAGGTAGTAAGGAGCTGCCTTTGTACCTGCTGGGGTTTGACTGTGAGTCAAGCAGGTAGTAAGGAGCTGCCTTTGTACCTGCTGGGGTTTGACTGTGAGTCAAGCTGGTAGTAAGGAGCTGCCTTTGTACCAGCTTAAGGTAACATATTCTGCTTCACAGATCTAAATGATTTACATACACGAACTGTACATGGTTTGGGTGGAAATGACCTGAATGTCACAGAAATTCAAAATCAAACATATTCTATATTTTGTTCATTGTAAACTTGGTAATCACTCTTTGCTTTATTTTACACTTAGCATTTTGTAAGTACATGTATGGTATTTTTTAATTTGTATGTTGCTTCTTGCATTCTTCAAGCACAAACACAAGTTATGTATACATACATGCATATCCTCCATATACATGTATTGCAGTGTTCTCTGTAACCTCGTTATCTTGTGTTGATCACATTTGTCCTTATCTTCCATTTTGTGATCAGCTCACATCTTAATTCCTAAGAAATCATACAGATACCCTACGTCTTTGTGAAAGCAGTGCACACTGCACTTCAACCATGCTAAAATTTTGTGAACTTAACCTTCAATTTGACCTTGACCTCACACCCCACAGTTCAGTCACACTCTGAAGTGTTAAAATCATCCAAACATGGTATGCTTATGTACATCTGATCCTCTCTCATTTGACTTTAGAGTGGAGTAAGTACTAGAACAAAAATGTGAGTTTAATATTTGAAAAGCGAATTACAATTACAGAAATTTCAGAATTTAATATGACATAAATATCAGGATAATGATCTGTGTCTTTTTGAAACGATTATGGTAATTGTATGGTCCATGTGTCAGTTATGCAGAACCTTTATCATTGTATCAAACTTCTATACTGACTACAGATTCTGACACTAACTAACCCTAGTCTATTAAGTTTCACTCACTAACATTTCATCAACAGACTTAATGGTATAGAACTGGTCTTTTTTTACATTTATTCAGGAATTCCTAAAATAAGATGATAATATCTGAATCTTCAATTTCACTTTATCTCAGTTCATAATTTTGACCCTTTGCCATTTATCAACTTGAAATTCAGTTTGCTGTAGGGCAAAAAGGTCATTTCACTTAATTTAGTGTTATTGAGGAGGATGCTTCAGTAGAATATTGTGTAAAAAAATTTGATCACAATTCGAAATGATCATTGAAATGACCCTTTTAGTCAAATAGCAATAAGATTTTATGTTGAGGAAGTGGTGAAGGAAATAAAATTAAATAAGAAGAATGCCGCAAGTCTATAGAGACTAACAAAAAATTCTTTAGACTAACAAAATATCGGAGGTATTGAGTTTTGTGAACCAATGCACATAAAAGTTAGATTCAAACTTTGAATGTTCAGTTTATTTGAATGAGTTTCTTTATACAAGGTTATCTAATTTCCAGCAACTGATGCTTTAGTAATACATAACTGAAAAAAATTGAATTGATTGCATTATTACTTTAAAAATTATCAAATTATTTTAAATTAGATTTTGTTTGTTTTGTTGTAAAGCATTTCTAAATTATTAATTATCTGATTAATAACCAGAATTACATGAACTAAAATTGATATCTGAAATAATATAAACACAGAAATGGTAAAATTTAAATATACACTTTTTGCAGAACAAGAAGAGCAAGAAGTGGTTAGTGGTGCAATCTCACAGTGAAGATGGTCCAGCAGTGCTAAAGGTGTTTGATAACAAAGATCACTATGACAAGCCAGATAAACAAAAGTACAAGACTTACTCCATGGAAAACCTCAAGGAGCAAGACATAGATAAAGTAGTCAAAAGTTCCTCGAAAGAATACTATCTAGATGTACCTTTTAAGAAGGAAAAAGTAACGTTAATGTTCGATTCCGGAGAAGAAGTTGAAGAATGGTATAATGCCCTGATTCAAGCAATGACCACAGATTTAAATCAAGATGGAGTAAGGGAAAATATATTGTATCAGTCACAAGACTTGTCATCAGGTAAATGTAAATCCAATAGCGATAGACGACTTAAAAAAAATCCCATCAGAAGTTTACATTTTAAGCGTATCTATCTTGTATGTGATCTAATGGAGAGGAAGTAAATTGCTTATTTACTGATGACTAAAATTTAAGTTTTCAGATAAATTGTTCCTTAAAATATAAAGCAGCAAAAGGTGGAAATGCTACTGGGGTTGGATTTTAATTCCCAAGGGAAAACCTTTTGTGTTAACATACAAGAAACTCTGTCCAAGTGTGCTTTTTACCTGTAATATGTACATGAGTAGTGTTAGACATTCCTACACAATATTTATACTGTACTGAATAATTTGTTTTAAATCATTGGTTTGTACCTGTTTTAAATATATATTATACATACACACACACACACACACACATATATATATATATATATATATATATATATATATATATATATATATATATATATATATATATATATATATATATATATATATATATATATATGTATGTATAATATATTGGTTATACATATATATATATATATTTAAGTGTACCATCAATGATACTTTTGTACATATGAATGCTACTGAAGACCAAATTTCCTTGTGTTTGAATTGAAAAGTAAACAGTTTGTGCATTTTGGAAAGGACATATACATAAGACATAGCTTGTAGATTTTAAAACGAAAGTAACATGACTGATTAAATTGTACTTGGCAACATGTTCAGCCATTCACCAATTTCAGAATTTTCATAAAACACCTAGAGATTAACTGTCTAAGTATAGTATGGTCATATCATTTAAAGCTACAGTACTGGTGTGGTATCATAATGTATTATTAGGTCGCCTGAGCTGAAAGTTCAAGTGAGATTTTCTGATCCACATTTTTTGTGGCGTCTGTCTATCTGTCCATCTGTTTGTAAACATTTCACATTTTCAGCTTCTTCTTTTAAAGCACCTGACAGATTTTGATCATATTTGGTATACTTGTAGTACAAATGATGTCTTCAAGCTTGTGTTTCTATCCAGATCTGTTGACAGATGGTTCCACCAAAAGCATGCCTAAGAGGGTACCTTCTTTTGAAAATTCCTTCAGAAGGGATGTATTGATTTGAAAACTAATGGCATTTAAGAGTTTTAGAAGGATGTTAATTCAAAAGTGTTGATTTCATTCAAATCAGAAATAGAATTTTATTTTTTCTCTTTTAGGACTTTGTTGTTTTTGCCATTTTTCAGCTAATTTCTTAAATTTTCAATTTTCTCTATTGTAGATTGCTTGTAATGCTTTGATTATGTGTAATTTAACTGATTTTATTACCAGTATAATAAATGTATTTGGAAAAAATTGCAATACAAAGATAATTTTCAGGTTTTTTTCAAGATGAAAAAAAAAGATGGGGGAGGGACATACTACTTTTATGCAATAAAAGCTTTGGTGGACATCTCCGCCAGAGCTACCATAAATGGAAGATTTTGATGAAACTTGGTAGGTATAAATTAATATAGATCCTCTACAATTGTCACTGTTTTTCAACCAGATTTGTCAAGGGATGGATCCAGGGCATAATGACGTAGACCCTGAAGGTACCCTCCTTTGACAATTTATGTCTTCAGACCAGTTGTATAGATCATTATACTGAATGCACCAGAGTGCTCTAGAGGGGTATATAGAGAAATGCTGTTATTCTTGGTTTCATTTTGAAATCAAATTTTTTATTCCTCTTTTGGGTATCTTTTCTGACTCGGTCATTTCCACACATTTTTTGGTTATTTTCTTGATTTATTTTATATAGACGGTAATTGGGAAGTGTCGTATCAAAATTTAGCTTTCTTGATATTCTATGATTTTTTTATCTAGCTTTTTTCAATATTTGCTAGTTCTGCATGCTGAAGGGCAGTTCAAATCCACCAGAGGAAAAATGGTTTTTTTTTCGTTTTGGTCAACTGCTTTATTGAATTTAAATCTAAAGCAAGGTGATTTGAGGTCTCACCACAAATCCCACATATTTTGACGGAGGATGTCCCATACATCATTGTGTTGATTTTTCATAGGTATATTATTCATTACATTTAAACAAGACATGACAGATTGAATTTTTGCTATTTCCTCTCAAACCAAACATTCATCATGGAAATCCCTATGATTTGATAAGTATATACAACTTCAGTACCAATAGAAATTTTTCAATTGATCTTACATTTCATGCCAGACCTACAATAATTTGCAGTAAAACTTTACATCATATTGCTCTGACATCCCAATGCTGGCATTAACAGCATAATGAAAATCCTGGCAAAAAGTAGCATCTATGGCAAAGGGTCCCAACACCATGTTCAAATATCTATTGACCACAAATTCTCAAATATGGTTATAAAATTCTATAATGCCTCCTTCTCATGGAGACATCTTATAAAAAGATATGCACATGTTTGTTATTATAATCCAGCAATAGAGTGCTAAGGTTTGATCTGTTTGAATTTTGGACAATATATTCATACCTCACAAAATATAATCATTAGGCATATCTAATAGGGGAGGTGATCCATTCCATTTTATACCAAAATAGGGGGGGCGGGGGGGTGAGGCTGTCACCAACCTGGCTTCATGGATTTTCTGTGGGTACTCCGGTTTCCTCCCATACAAATGACACCCTTATGCCAGCGAGCAAGATTGTTCTTAACTTGTTTCTTAATTGTTGTAAAATTAATAAAGTAATAAAAAAAAAGAAACCAAGTTGTAAATGTTTTGCTGCACTCAATATGTTAACTACGACATTTAGAAAAAAAGGTATCCAGACTAAATAATTTTCACACATTTTTGTGTCATTGTCTTGATTGAAGCAAATTTAGAGTCATATGTCAAAAACACAGACAGGCATGCTATATGTATGTATGTTTGTGTCTGCAAATTTTCTAAAGTCGGTTGTCTGTGAAGGAACAAATTGGCTCAGGTGAATGATTTAAGGCCATCCCTGAGCCTCATGTTCTTAACCATGCCTAACTCCATGTTGAGAGGTTGGGGGAGTGAGTTGGTATGTTTGGGAGAGGGTTGGTACGTTTGGGGAGGGGGTTTTAAGGAAACAACAACATTATGATGAAATTGACATCTGACATTGATATGAAAGTTAATATGTTGGGCTTAAACAGGTTTTCAACATCATTATGTACAATCAACAGTAATCTTCTAATTATTTTTTTTTAGTTCCATCATTTACTGTTGGAGTTCAAGAATCTGATGCATCAAGGAGAGTGGGTCTCCATGGAAGTTACAACCTCATAGTAACACCAAGTGCTTTGTTACTGGAGGACAAAACATCAAAAGAGGTCAAGTGTAATTGGGCATTTGAATTCATTAGGCGTTATGGATTGGAGAAAAAAACTGGAATATTCCTTATTATGGCTGGAAGGCGTTGTTCAACAGGTGAAGGAAAATTTGAGCTCTTGATCTCAGATGCAGATAGGTTTTCACTCACCAACGCGATAGATAGTCAGGTAAAAAAGAAAGTACCTCCTGGCAGTTATGTTCCACTAGCTACAAAGCTACAAATCAATAAAGAAAAAGAAAGTGATGGGAGGACTAATTTGTCAGACAAAAGAATGTCCGAACCACTTACCATCATGGTTCCATCCAATAACAGCACAACTAACTCTAAGTCTCATGCGGAATCTAGAGAAAGTTTAAAATCTGTCAATCCATCACAACTCACTCCTGAATTTAGACAAGAGTTAGAGGAACATATTAAAAATCCTCCTCCCTCTCCAGATGGTAAAATAGAATTCAAAAACAACAAAGAGAGAGACAAAAATAAATCCAAAGGAGGCTTTAATATATTTAGAAAAGGTGACAAGAAAAAATCTTCAGAAAGAAAATCTGATGGTTCAAAAATTAGTTCAAAGACTCAGTCTGATGCGAGAAAGAATTCCGTGATAAACAGAGATGACCCTGTGTATGATGAAGCAGATGTGAAAAAGATGGAGAAAAAAGCAGAAGAGAGGATGTATGAAGAAGCAGAAACAGTTCGCAGCAATGCCTGGAGTAAAATGGGACAATCTGGAGAAATTCATGAAGAGGATTACGACAAAATCAAGAAAGCAGCAAAAGAGAACGAAGGTAAAACCTTTGATGTCATGCAAGACTCTGTCGAAGATGACGATTTGTATGATCATGTACGTTTAGATACAGATCCAAAACTGAAAATAGATAACACTCAAAATATTTATGGGTTCAGTTCCGGCAAACCATTAAATGAAATTGTAGATGATGAGAATTATGCTACAGCTGATTTTGAAACAGAAAATCTCGAAGAGGATGAATATACTTTTGCCAATACAGAGGATGATCCATATGATGATACTGGAATCCCAGAAGAGAATCCGACAGAGTATATGGATGCTTTATCCCTTCAGAATAAAAAGGCATCAAATAGGCCACAGTTGTATGAGGAGGTGCCTTAAGTTGTGCCATAAAATTTCATTAGAGATTATTGATGCATTTTCAATATTGCTCCTGCATCTCTCATTTTATGGGAAATCAATCTTTACAAAGAAGTGCAGTTTTGTTTATTTTGTTATTGTCTTATGACACTCCAAGGTTATTGCCCTTACAAGGTGGTAGCACTTGCCTGGTGCATTGAATTTGCTTCATAATCTTTTACGTGCCTAAGTATAAAACGATTAGGGATCTCTGTTTATATTGCCTCGTCTGAAGGATAGATAAGGAGGCAAAAGATGATAAATTACCTTCTAAAACTCCTAGCAGACAGCCAGTATTAATATCATGGGACCAACATGCTCCCACAAAGAAGTGCAGTAATATTGCTGTCTGACAATCCTCTAGAGAGTTTAGGCGTCTCAATTTTCACCACAATATAGAACCATCACCACAAAATAGAACCATCAAAAGCAAATATGGAAGTGCTGTAACAGAGTTATCACAATAAGTTTATATAAGTTTTATATGATATATGGGTTTGTGTCCTATAAAATTGTCAAATATGCCATTTCTGGCATTTTTCAGGAAAGTTAACAAAATGAGGGCCAAAATGGTGTTCAATCCCATACAAGAATTTTCTACTTTGAATTATTATCACCCATGTGTTTATCATTATGTATTGAGTACCAACTTTAATTCTCCATGAATTTGAAATGACTCAGTATTGGGGAAGAGGGGTTACAACTTCCTTTTTGGAATGGTAAAGTTTATGGCTATTGCAACCTTACCTTCAAAACCTTTGTATGGCAGTGGCTGTAGACTCAGAAGACTGATAATGGCCATAGCATTTGGCTCTCCTCGGCTTCTTACATTTGATGTAGAATACCAGAATCTACCGAGATGTGCCGATTGGAGCTATAGGCCTCTTGCTTGACAATCACCAGGCTGTTTTTGATTGTTGTCATTTGATATATGTAATTTAGACCTAACTCATGTAATTTCTTTAACTACAATTCATTTCAAACAAGACTTTTATATTATAGAATTCATACTTCCTTGCTTTGTTACCATTTTAATCAGATTCATGTTGACTCACCTATGCTGCTTATTGCATTTTTGTAGTTTTATTGTTATATATATGTAACTGTTCAGCTCCATTGGCATTTAAGTAAAATCTATTTTCAAGAAGAAAAGTTTAGAATCAGTGTAATGTTACATTTCTTAAGATGCTATATCATGTACCAACAATATGTTTTTGCTTCGTAGGTTATTATCTGCACCATTCTTAATATTATGATTCCATAACATCGGTTATATTCATTATTTTGCTTTATCATTCATTGACAGTTTAAATTATTTTGACGAGAGTATACAAAAAGACTGAAATTACATACATTTGAAATTTTTTCTTCAGGGATAGACAGTCAAGCTTTGTTGAAGCATGTAAATACTCCATTGCTTGAAGATACATGTAGCAAATAACCTTTTTATACGGAGTTGGCAAATGCATCGATTAATTAGATCGGAGTACTTTTAATAAGTGTTCAAAGAATTTTTTTAATTCAAGCAGAAGGTGTTTTCATTTATTTCATCTAGTAATATATTGTTTTTAAGAATTTCACTCTTATCTTCATTTCATTTATAAGAATATATTGGGACCCCAAAAACAAAAAACAAAAGAAAAACCCCACCAGTCCATTCTTAATTTCTGGTTTTGAGAATTTATTTCGACCTTTTTTTTCAAGTTGAGTGATCCGGTAGGTAAATTTTCATTCAACTTCAAAGTTTTAAAATTCACTTTTCTATTGATACTTTGTAAGGGTCAGATGCTATGGTAACAATCAAAGTTGAGAATTTAAGAGAACAATGTAGTATATCCGTTGGAATAAATTTTATGTATTGATGTCGGTTTCACAGAGTTACATGTCTTACAAGGACAGGGTAATTGAAAGTAGAAAATCCCTTTACGTTTGACCTTTAATAGACCAGACCTTCTTCAGTGGTATACATGTATATTGGGATGAATGAAAGAAAAAAGAAAAGGATTCCATGCTTCAGATGATGAAATTTACTAACATCTTGCATTTACAGGTTAGAAAATTATTCTAGATGTCAATTTGATGTAGAGGAGAAACTAAAGGAAGTTCTAAATGGGAAGTGGGAATATAATTACAAATAGTCAGATAAGGTTTTGGAATGTCTAAAACAACAAATTGATAAAATATAAATAAACTATCATTATCACATCCAAAAGGTGTGGTTTTGTCGACATTGTGTAGTTCTTGTACATTTATGTAGAGGTATATATGACAAAAAATTGGTGATCATGTTTCTAATAGTTTTACTTTCTAGATATAGAGGGCTTAGTGCCCTACATTGTACTTACCAAATTACATACTGCATTGTCGGATTTTACAATTGGCAATAATGATGAAGTATTATTCATGATATCTGATTGTGTAGTGGCGAATGATACATTTTAGCTATCCATCCAAAAAAAAAAAACCCCCAAAAAACCAAAAAAAAAAAGGAAAAAACAAAAAAAAAAAAAAATAAATAAATAAATAAATAAACCCACCAAAAACAAAATAGAAGAAAGCCCAACTGTAATGTGAACTCTGAACACCTGCATTTTCAAATTTGTCATTTTTCGTTTTCACCAAATGATGGTTATTCACTCTCATTATAGTTTTTTGAAGAGTCATTTAGATAAAATTTGCTGATGAGAAAAGGGAACATTTTAAAAACTGTTTTAAATTGCATTCATATTTTTGAAATTATACCTGGCATTCATTTTGAATCAATCATTGTATCTATTGATGTACATTAATTTGGCATTTACACTAAGTGGACCACTACATTAAAGCAAGTGGACCACTATATTTATACTAAGTGGACCACCTCATTTACAGTATGTTGACCGCTACATTTATACTAAGTGAACCACTACATTTACCAGCTAACTTAGGGAGCAACCATTTGATTTTTATGGTAGAGGGAAGGGGAGGAAGACTTTACAAAAAAATTCCGTTTGGCAATATAGGTAAAACAAATTTTTGGGCCTATGGGGTTGGGGGAAAAAATCCGGACAGGGTGTCTCTAAAAATGGAGGTGTAATATATATGGTGGTGGCCTGAAGGGCTGCTGGAATATTTGGGTTTTGAATGCATGTATAGTATGTTTGGTTGCAAAATGAGGTGGTTGCTCCCTTACTGCACTAACTTTTGGTGGTCCGTCTCATAATCTGTAAACATTTATTGTATTTCGTCTCCTTTAAAAATTTATTTATAGTATAAATTTGTTTTAGAGTTTCTATTTTGTCAGGTATGTGTTTGATAAGTTCCTTTGAAATTTGACCTTAATCTAGACTTTTGAAAGAGAAGATACATTTGTCACTTATCTTAACATAGATCTAACTGCTGAATTTCAATAGCAAAAATGCGATAGAGACATTTACATTCAAATGTATCTAATTCAAGCACAAATGAGTTGTACTCATAGTATTTCGTCTGGACAAATTTGATAATTTTTTTTTTGGTTAATTGGTGTTTTTACGTCGCTTTCAACAATTTTTGAGTTATATCGCGACATGGAAGCAGGAGGTAACCAACCTCTTAAACATAGTGGCACAACCCGGGAATCGAAATCCGATGGTCCGCGCCGCAAGCTAAGCGCTTAACCATTACACCAAGCCTGCCCCGACATATTTGTTATCTTTTCTGCTATGAATGAAGAGATTTCATTCAAACTTTATGCAAATAAGTCCTCAATGATGCCCCTCTGCTGTGTATGGGTGGGGGATTTCCATTGGAGAGAATCTTTTTTAGGTGGCTTCATAGAATGAATAACTATATATATATCAAAGTGATATATGAGAATCTGTGAATAAAGGCCTGTTTTTAGTTAAAATCCAAAATCAAAATTTTGACACTTTTTGATACCTCTTTTGACCTTTTGTAGTTTTAAGCTCAACTGCACTGAGCTCAAGTGAGCTTATATGATAACTTTTTGTCCTTTGTTGGTCTGTCTGTTTGTAAACGTTAACATTTTTTACTTCTTCCTCAGAAACGCTTGAACGATTTTGATGAAACTGAGTATACATGAAGTACTTTAGGTCCTCTACCATTTTTCTTCATTTCATTCAAATCCGTTGATAGGTCTCTGAGGGTACCAGTCTTTAAAAATCTTCCTCTCCAGAACCACTGTGTGGATAATAAAACTAATGACATCAGAGATATCTAGAAGTATATATGTATGTTTCAAGTTTGTGCATTTCGTTGAAATCAGATTAATAATTTTTGACACTTTTTGACATCTTTTCAGGGTTATATTTTTTTCATGTTTTTCAATGAATATAGCATGGTTTTCATCAATATTTTCCCCATGGTTGACTTTTAATCACTGAAATGCCAATTTTAGCAAGAATATCGCCAAGGAATGTTTTTTTATGAAAAAAATTTTGACAAAAATTAATTTTTTTTATAGATTTTTCATGAATATTTTAAGACTGCAAAAGTAAGTGAATATAAAAAGTAAGGTATTAGATTGTAAAGATTTTTTGTTTTTGTTTTTGGTTATTTTTGTTTAGGAGACTATTTCTTCTAATATCGATCTTTGAAAGATTTTGATTGCTCCATTGTGGGACAGAAAAGGTTGAGAAAATTAAACTTCAGATGGCAATGCTCTAGGATTACCATTGCCCACGATAAGTAAAAACTGAGGTCGGGTAACCGGGAATCAGCGAGATAATTACCCGTTGGTAACTTTCGCGAAAGCGTGGGGACATTAAATCTCATTCATCTGTCCGTCTGTCATTCTGTCACAAAAACTTTAACCTTGGTCATAACTTTTTTTTTAACCGTAAGACGTAGGGCCTTCATATTTGGCATGTGTGTCCCTAACTGCGATACCTTTCCGTCGGTACCATTTTTTTTCATCATGTGACCTTGACCGTGACCTATTTCAGTGTAACTTTTTAACCGTAGGACATCGGACCTTCATATTTGGCGTGTTTGTCCCTAATTGCAATACTTTTCCGTTGGTACCAGAATTTTTGTATCATGTGACCTTTGACCTAATTCTATGTAACTTTTTATCCGTAAGAAGTAGGGCCTTCATATTTGGTATGCGTGTCTGTAGACATGCACAACCATGACAATATGTCACAGATCACTGCATCGTTACTGATAGAACCCTGAAAGGACCACAATTCTCTGAATTTGCTTGTATTTTACACAATTTGAATTTCAAAGTGTGCATTTATTTTTAAGGCATTCAGTTTACAATAAGATCTAATTAGAACTCAGTAGGTACAACTTTGATCTTTAAAATCAATATCATTATTCTATAGCATTTTACAAGAGAAGACCAAAGATTATTCTTTTCAAAATAATGTTATTCAACTAAAATTGAGGTAATTAAAATTTTATATTATGGAACCATATGGAAATTCCCTAGGATTTGCTAATATTTTTTTCTTCTTGAAGAGACAAATTTATGAAAAGCATTCGGCGAAAAGTTTGGTTATGTCTTGATAATTTATAATTAAAAGTAAAGTCCATTGAGCATAATCTTAAAGTTTTTCATAACTTTAACAAGGGGAGATAATTTCTATAAAGGGCATTTATATTGTACAATTCTAAATTTTACAATCACTCATATCAATACCGTCTAAGATAACTTTGATATTTACCATTACAAACAGCCATTTTGCAAGGTAACTATGTTTATGTCTTAATTTGCCATTTGAGGCTCATTTTACATGGAAAGTCCTATATTCGGTGAAAATCCTTCCTTATTTATAATAAGATTGTGTTATTGCATGTATTGTATTCAAAAATAGAGATAAAAAAGAAAACATCACATTTTCACAACATTTGAAATATTATATCACTTCCTTATTCATAATGCTAGTTCTTAACTTATTCACGTGGTTATGATAATTTCCTGATTTATAGCAGTTGTATTCATATTAAGAAAGCATAAAAATACAATGCATGTACTTCAATTTGAAACTTTTCATTTATTTCTTATACAGACAATTTTAAGATTTTTATTAAGTATTTTTCAGCGAAAATGAATACAAGACGATCTCTAGCAAATACTGTATATGTGCTCTATTTGACACTGAACTTAAAAGAAATGCTCGATCAGAACAGTGCAGTTTATAAAATGTAATTATTGTAATTATTTGATTTCGACAAGTTAAAGTATAACTCATATATGTATATATATATATATATATATATATATATATATATATATATATATATATATATATATATATATATATATATATATATATATTCTTTGGTATATCATTGAAATTCAGTCTCTAGTGAAATTCTCAATGTGTGAATAAGTTTTGTAATTTTTTTTTTTTTTGGTTTTGTCCAGATCAAGTGCATTGACTTATGAAGGAGATTTGAATAATACATGTTCTCCACTTCTTATTTCCATGGCAATCAGATGAGCGATATATATCCATTTTGGTCTGTTGTTATTTAGATTAGTACATGTATAATCTTGCGAATTTCAATTTCATACACATGTATTTGTATTCATAAAAGAAAGACGTAAAATTATGTAGAAAATGTAGCATGTATATTTTTCAGCTTCTAGATACACACTCAATTTAACTTGTGCTTAAAATAGTAAAATAGATTTTTCTTTTTTTAAAAGTATTTATAGCTGTGTTGATTTGTTGTTGTATGAACAACTTCTCCTATTTTTCTTTACGGTAGATAGACTCGTATCTTACTCGTTATGTCTTAATTTGAAGGACGGCTGATTGGTGTTTTACGTCGCTTTGAGCATTTTTGTTTTCAGTCTTATTGCGACATATGGAAGCAAGAAGTAACCATCGTGTTGAACATAGTGGTGCAATCTGGGATCGAACTTGGGCCGTCGGTGCCACAAACAAAGCGCTTAACCAGTACACCAAGCCTGTCCCCAAAATCGAGAAAGATAGATTTACATATATGTATTTATGTTGACAGATATATATGTAAATGATCAGAAAACATCACAGTTATACAAGTCTGATTCAGTTGTTATCTAGGACTCTCGAGCTCATCAGCCACTGTTGTGTAATACACTTCTGTTCATTAAGAAATATTTTCCAGTCGTTCTCTAGCGTCATTAATGATATACATGTACTTCCAGTTTCTCAACTGAGAATAACATTGTTGATTTTTCAAATCACTATATATATTGTTTGTTAAAATAATATTTATTTCGTTATCTTTGCTATAAATCAAATTTTTTTTGGTATATATATATGTATAACAATATTAGTTATTGTTTGTGATAACGCGGATTCATTCCAGTAACATGAACTATATGCTCAAGAATGGTAATTAAATTTTCAATATTCATTGTGGAATGAGAGTTGTTGATTTTTTTTATTGCTAATACATGTATATACTATTGTAATGCATGTTACAAGAATAACGAGAGTTGTCAAATGACAGTATAGCTCGCCGGTGGGGCATTGTCGGAGGGAAAGCACGTGTTTTTAATCTATTCTCAATTCAAGTTCAAACTCGTGAGGTCAGAAATTTCGAATCAGATAGAACGAACTTGCCACAATGAACACAAACGTTAAGTCTCGACCCTAGTAGATGACGAGGCCTAAAGGCCAAAGTTTAAGATCAAAACAAGTGGACAAAGGGTGAAAGTATTATAAAACATGGTTTCTAGATAATAACTCAAGTACCATATTCCACTTCAAAACTCGTTTGGATATATACTTAATCATGAAGATACCAAAATGCCTATTGATTCTGAGGTCTAAACTCTAAAGAACAAAGGTTAAGAGCACAACATCAACGTGAATATACAAGTGAAAACAGATTTCCAGATTATAATTCAAATACCACACACTGGATTGAAAGATTCCAGTGCACATATTCATACATGCAACACATAAATTACTTACACGACTTTCTATCTGCTTTGAGGGCTCTAGATCAAGTGCAACGAAACTCTTCTTACGCTAAAGTTTAAAGCATTTATTATGTTTAAACAAAATCATAACACTTGTACAACTTCGTCTTTTTAATATACGAAACACATGCCTTACTGTAGTCATGTGTTTACTTTGAAATTGAGAAAAAAAATTAGAAAAAGACATGTTTTAAATTTGCCCCACAATAATGCCGTATGATAGATAGTTTGTAAATATTTATCGTTTATACTTCATTATTATGTATTACTTCTCTACTGGACGATAACGACCAGAGATTTATGCATCCCCTATCTCATTTATAAGGCAATATAGCATGTACCGAATCTGTTGTTAGCGGGGTACAGTATAGAAAGGAGTGCACGTGTAAACATATTTTTAACTTTTTTTACTTAATATTCCTATTTCTGTCTTACGATATCACAACCCCTTCACACATCTTTAAAAATTACACTCGGACAAATAGTGATCTTTTATATTCACACTTCACATTTTATAATAGTTACAGCAAATGTGATCTGTCACGTGTATTACATTTTCTCAAGTGACATTTTTTCTTGCATCAAGACTTTGATTTTATCTTCAACTGATCGCTGCCAATCTGTTTGATCCAGTTTGAACACGCCATGTTCCTCTGTAAATCGCGATACATTCTCATAAAATCTAATCTTGTCTTTTTCGAGGTTACTCTTTAATGTGGCCTGTAAAGGAATAGAATCAGAGAATATAGATACATGTACTGTAAAACACATTTTGTTTTTGAGGGCTCCAGGAGAAAGTAAAGTTTTGGCTGTTCTATTTGAAATATAATATGTACAATGTATATGTCTCTTCGCGAAAACTGTGTCTCGCGAATATACCCCCCCTCCCCCCCAAAAAAATAAAAAAATAATCGCGAAACTCTCGGTGGTCAAGGTCACTCGAATTTCTCGGTAGTCAAGATCACACGACGCTCTCTGTGGTCAAGGTCACACGAAACTCTCAGATCAAGGTCATACGAAACTCTCGGTGTTCAAAGTCACACGAAACTCTCGTAGGTCAAGGCCACACGAAACTCTCGGTCAAGGTCGAAGCATGATAACAGTTACGGGATGTGGAAGTTGCTACTTCATGGTATCATGTGTTGTGATCGGAAAAAAGATAGAAAAGTTTATGTCTTGCTGATATAAACATTGATATATATTGCTGTAAAATCATGAATTTTAACAGCATCATCCTAAAGGTTTATTTTTAATTTTCAAATGCTGTTTTTTTTTTGTACATGACTGGGTAGAGACCCCTGTCTGATTTTCTCATAATGAGGTAGATAACCTATGGTAAAAAATAAACTTTGAAAAGAGGGGTTGGCAAACATTTTGATGTGTTGTTTTCTGCAGTACAATGTTTTTAGTTCATGAAGACAACTGTGGTGGAATATTTCTGCTAGCCACTTCTCAGATAATTATGTCGACTTGTCAAATGTTATGTCGACGCGTCGAATGTTAAGTCGACTTGACAGAAAATTATGTCGATATTATATCTGAGAAGAGGATTGCAGATATTTGCCACCATACATAAAAATTGTTGACCTTCTGATACAGAATGTGTCTTTGAGTAACTACCAGAAACACGACAGACTGGGTACAGAAAACATTGGAATCGTATAATATCGTATAATTCTTATCATTCATAATCATCATAATCATACAGAATCTATCAATCAATAATCTTAATATAATTGAACACTGAATGGGTTATAAAGATACTAAGTCAGGGTTTACTCATCTCTAGGTCTCGGTCATAATCAAACATCCTGAGTGTGGCTATATCTGTGAAAGTTTATCATTTATCGTCACAAAAACAACCCCAAAATTTCAAAAGTAATAGCAAGTGATCACAACCAATGCATGATAGACCAATCATAAAAGCGAAACGTGCTATAGAATTACTTATGCAAACATACAAGGTTTTCCTGTGATGTATCCAGCTCTACCAACAATTTGTTTTTTCCTTCATAAAGTGTTTCTCTTTTCTTTTCTAAAGTGCTTAATGAAAGTTCTGCCTCTGTAAGATCATGTACCTGCATAAAATGAAGCAGTGATATTCATTGATATACCTCATTTAAACCAATTCACATTTTGACAAGAAGAGTCATCTTTTCTGATGTAACCTCTCTATAAGTTTGAATATATATCATTTTAAACTTATTTTCTTGGAATTTTCAACTTTATCTTGCGATTGTCAACTCTTATCTAGAAATTTCTTCTTTTTGTTCATTTTCATTTAACGGATACAACAATACTATGCATGGAAGGAGATGATGGTTACACAGCCATCATATTTTCTTTCTTTAGCTCGCCGTGACGAATGTCCGGAAGAGCTATTGTATTACTCCCGGCTTCATTGTTGTTGTCATCGTCGTCTGTAGACAAAAACTTTAACCTGGATTATAATTTTGGAGCCATTAAAGACAGAGCTTTAATATTTCACTTGTGTGTTCCTTGTACCAAGACCTTTCATTTTTCTTTTTGATCTTGTGATCTTGAAGTTTGACGTACTTTTAAAAAAAACTTTGACTCTGACCTTGAATATTACCCTACGTAGACAAAAATTTTAACCTGGATCATAACTTCAAAGCTATTAAAACAGGGCTTTAATATTTCACATGTGTATTCCTTGTGCCAAGACCTTTCATTGGATACCAAATTATTTACGTTTTGATCTTCACATCGAAGATTGACCTACCTACAAAAACCTTTACTATTTAATTTTGGTTGCCACTGGCGAGCTGTGTTCTCTCCTGACAACTCTTGTTACATTACTGCATATTGCTTTCTTCAGCAAATGATTATCACATACTTATATTTCTTTCTTTTTTATTTGAAATTATTCGAATCAAATTTCATCTGTTCCTATCTCTACATAAAACATGACATGCGTTTTTCCTAACATTCATTTTGGGGACAACCTTGAAAGTGAGGGCACTTTAAAACAGGCAAATTCTGAAAGTTAGTAAAAGACAAATATATGGCAGATTCCTAGTGTCTACCGATTGCACTCACTCTTGTATAGTACGTTTTCCGTAATTCTCTATTTTCTCCTGCATATTTCTCTAGTGTTTCTTGTGCTTCTCTTATTTTCTGTTTCACTGTATAATATATATATATATATATATATATATAAATCTGTGTATCACAGAGTCGCCGTTTGAAGTATCCACAAATATATACCATGCGCTCATTGTTTCGAGTTTGATTTAACGAACTAATCTTTTTTTTTTCGTTGGATACAGTAGTGGTATACCACGAGAATGGGATGGGAAACTACATCATTGCGCATAGCGCATAAGTTTTCCATTATTTTTTATTTCGTGGTATACCTACATCCAACAAAAACAAATTAGGTTTATTCCTTATCATTTAATTCCTTTCAAGCGTGCTTATATTATTAGAAATTGGTGTGTTATGTTTGCACTATATCTCAACATCTCTAAATTTCTCAGTGCCACAGTGTGAATACTGACGTCACAGTTACGAAAACGCGGGAAATTGCGGTCTCAGAGAAAAACATTCTTGGATTAGATATGCCACTAATATCTAAACCAATGAAACAGCACGTTACATGTAAAATTAAATGATTTTGACATCCATGTTAACTTGTGAAACATTTTGTAATACGTAAATTTATCTGAAAATAATGTTGAACTTTAACTCGTTGAATGAAACAATGTAACTTTCATTAGTTTCCTCGTAGACTTATATATAGCAAGATTTTCAATTAGAATAATTTGAGGAGGAGATTTAGAAAATTGAGGCGTAGCAAATTGAATCAACCTTAAATTAATACACGTATCAACACTTAGCGGCGTATTGTCATAAGCGGCCCTGTCATTTTCGTTTCCGGTTAAAACGCGCCTTAGTTACCGCATAAACAACACACGCGGAGGATACAAGAATGACTTTTCTGCATGATTTGTTAATGACTTTGAGCTGTGAACACATTTCGATACTTTTATTTAGACTTTTGATAACTTAAGACATTTTTACAATGGATCCTGGTGATCATAATATAACTTTAGATTCAGTTTCTACTTGGAATATCGAGGCAATGCGAGAATTTTTATCTGAAAGGGGAATGGCAACCAAAGGCACTAAATCTGAACCTGCAGCCCTATGCTTTGCAGCACAGCAGCTTAAAATTGATAAAGTGTTGTCAGCCAAGCAAATTTCCGAGCAAAACAAATGTGACTATCAAAATAGATGGTAAACAAATAAAAGACCCCCTCCAAATATTGTCATATTTAATGGGTTACTCAAAGCCAGTCCATGTCAGAGCTACTAAACATGGGTTAGAGACTGAACCTGAAGCAAAGAAAGTGTACTTGGATCAGTACTGTAAAAGGCATGTTAGTGTTTTCCATTCAGAGTGTGGCCTTTTTGTAGACAAAACGTACCCATTTTTGTCAGCATCACCCGATTTACTAGTTTCTTGTTCATGCTGTGGGCTTGGTTTGTTAGAAGTAAAATGCCCATTGATAGGGAAATGTGACAAGTGTACTTCATTCTGTACTTGTCAAATTCCGTCGTACCTTACTATGAAATCTGGTGAGAATTTAGTTTTGAAGGAGAATACTATGTACCTTGCACAAGTGCAGGGACAGATGGCCATAACAGGAAGGAAGTGGTGCGACTTCTTTGTGTACACTGTAAATGGCCACTTCTTACAAAGAATTGTTTTCAACAGTGAATACTTTAGTAAAATTTTAAACAATTTGGTTCTTTTTTTCAAAAAGTACATGATACCAGAAATTTTGTACAGAAATTTGCAGTCTTCTTTGCAAAATGACAGTAGAAGAGCCAATGTGTATTGATTGATTGATTTTTGTTTTACGTCACACCACGAATATTTCACGTATATGGTGACGGCATCTGCCTGATGCGGGGCATACAAATTTTGACCTTTGCAACGGATCCACCCGAAGCAGTGAGGGATCTTTAACGTGCCATGCATACCAAGACACGGGGCCTCGGTTTTTACTGTCTCATCCGAAAGACATGACACCGGCATGACCAGAGCGGGACTCGAACCCCGGCCTCCCGATCAGGAGTCCGACGCGATACCACTAGGCCACGTCGGCTTCCAATGTGTATTGAAGGTGACAATGTTGCTTCTCCTACTGGTACCATCTCATTCTGTCCTGTTTGCAGATATGTTATAAAGGAGGAAATGATATTACAGCTTTAAAAGACCAGAGTGTGTGTTGTGACGTTTGCCAAAAGTGGTACCATTTTGCCTGTATAAAAGTTACAAATGCATCACTGTCGAAAATCCAAACATGGTGTTGTGAAAAATGTAAATAGAGAATTGTGTGTAAATTTTCAAGTGCATAAGATGTTGTTGACATGACATGGGTTTACAGAAGGTGACATTTTATCCGTGTCACAATGCAATGCGTTGCAACCGGGATATAGTAACGCTCCTGTGCCAATATCATGTCATAATAATTGGCAACAGAAAACAAATGTGACTCTCAGTCAGCCATTTCACATGGTTTGTAATTCAAATTTTAAACTATGAACACTGTACATACATATATACATGTATAATAAAAAAGATATTGAACATATTTCATGCAAAATATGGAAATGATTAATGTATGAGTCCATGATGTTATTATTAACATAGTGAAAAGATTTATTACTTTTGTTGTCTTTGCATTAATGACATATTTATTCTTTCATAGAAATTGTTTAAAAATTCGAGCAAGTTTCCTTGATTGAGTCATTTAATTGTTGTGACAGAATCATCACAGCTTGTGTTTGTTTAGCCTTGTAACCACATCAAGTAAACTTTACTGTAAAGGGTA
The DNA here is from genome assembly GCA_035048485.1 of Pteria penguin. Taxonomy (NCBI): domain Eukaryota; kingdom Metazoa; phylum Mollusca; class Bivalvia; order Pterioida; family Pteriidae; genus Pteria; species Pteria penguin. Next base: position 11,873,486 of record CM068583.1, on the reverse strand, counting down.
ATCTGGCAGCTCCATGTCACATGCAGACAAGATTATTCATATTAATTTGGTACATGTAACTTTGACAGGTGACTGTTCATGTCTGTGTGTGATATTGGGTCGCCATATTACGATTTACCTGTTGCAGATACAAGGTTGAATGTACACAGACTGTAAAGATATGATGATTCTATGACAACAATTAAATGACTTGATCAAGAAAACTTGCTTGAATTTTGAAACAAGCTACAATTCTGCATCTTGCACTACTTTTGATCAGAAAGCACTATTTTTGATTTGAAACTATTTCACACCACAGCTTGTGCTCATCTGTTTGTTTCACAAACTTGTAGATTTTATTTGGAAATATGAAAATGCTTTAATTCAAAGCATCAGAAAATGAACAAAATGTGTTTGTGAAACATGAATGCCCCAAATGGCAGCAAAGTCCAAGGTCATGGTCAAGGTCACAAATCTTGGTTTCATTTGAAAAAACTTCATTAGTGGAGTATGCATGCATGCCAAGTATGAAGTCTAAATCTCTTTTAGTTCAAAATTTATGGCAGTTTAAAAGCTCAACAGAATTATAGACTGGCAGACAGACGAACAGGTGATCCAAATGCTATAGTTCAGATCAGGGCATAACAATTATCTTTGAAAATATGTAAATATAAATATTAATATTAGAATGTGTTTCATAAATATTTAAATACTGATTACACAGCCACTTGAGCTAGATTTGCCAGCTTCAGTGCCTTGTCCAATACCATAACTGTTTGTAGCATGGACTTATACAAAAGATTCATATATGCAGTTCATGCATATGCAAACATACTGTTCAATAACTTATACTTGTTACTGGTAGTTTATAATTGTCTTATATAATGTCTCTATTCCTGTGCAGAAGTATAAAATGTACATTCTTAGTAGAATTTCACATGTTTTTTCATATCATAAGTATGCAGACCTGCCTACCCCTTGCTTGCCGAAAGTGTAACATTTGGCTCTAGAAAGTGTAATTTTGGAGGGCAAAGTGTAATGTGAACCGTCAAGTATATTTTTGAGAGAAAACATCAGTGAACATTGAAGTAATTTATTAAAATCATCATCTTATGACCATTCTTATGGATATTAACTAAAATTTATAAAAGAAATGCATTATAAACATGATAAAATCTAAAATCTAAAAAGAATTGCAAGAAACCTTCAAACATTCAAACAAGATAGTGTTCATAGACATACAAGCACATCATCATGAATAGTACTGTTCTTAGCTAAATCATATGCAGCTACTTATAATGTATGTCAACATCACACCACCAAACAGTCATTTCTTCAAAGATCTGTAATAGGATCCTTTTATATGATCTAGAGTTTTATCACTAATATCTATGTCATGTGTGCTTTTCACAACTAAAACAGCTTCCAAGGTTGAATCCCCCAAGGTTGATCTCTGTTCTGTCCTGTTTTTTCTCACACATGAGAAGACCCTTTCACAATGGGCTGAAGAGTGTGGCATGGTCAGGATACCACACATTAACATAGAGAGTGCCTTCAAATTCTGAGATCCATCAGTCCCTTTTATATTTCCTATTGCCCACCATGTTTTATCAATTGAATCTGATATACAAGCTGTTATATCAGTACTCTGATAATCCGAGGCATTTCCATGTCACAGTGTATTCAGTCTTATATTTCTGACCTATTTTTTTCTTTTTCGCAGTAGCTGCATTGTCATCATTATTGTTATTGAAATCTCTTGCTTCATCGTGATCTGCGTTCACTCGCTTTGACATTGTCACTCGTTGTCACTCTCTATATCAGTTACGCGCTTGTAAATACAATTAGGACTTCGGGTGCATTCAAACGCTTCAGTGACAAAGACGTAAAGTCAATAGTCATGTCGTTTAGAAATAAATTCGAAAAAGATCGTTTCGCGTAAAATTTAGCGGCGAAAGCGTAGAGCGTAATTTCGATCAAAAAATCGTAAAAATTACGCCAAAATCGTAAAGGTAGGCAGGTCTGAGTATGTATGTTTGAAAGTTATAAACACAAGTTTCAGGTAGGCAAACATATATGAACCAGTTTTACGTTGTACTAAGCTTGTCCACTTTAAGCGACCTGCAGGGTCTTTTTTTCAGCTGGAAATGTAAACAGCTGAAAAGGTCTGGGACAGCTACATTTCTTCTTTTCACATTGATGTTGTTCACAAAATGATTTTTCAATTTTTTTCAATTTGTAACCGTTGTTTTTACAAGCAGCAATTGCACAAACTCGGTTGGACATGCTTGTTCAAATCATGCTTAAAGAGTCAAGAAATCGGTATAATTTACCCACTACAGCAACCTTATCCACTGAAATGCATTCAACAGTCACCAAATTAGTATAATCTAGATTTGAAGCAGTAATCAATAACATGCATGCATGCAGCTCAAGTATATACAAATCCCAGTATAGATAGCAAATTCAAACAATTTAATACTGCAAAATGCATTGAAATTGTTTATTGTGCACCCTTAGATGGCTTGGTAAACAAACAAATAATTATTACTAATATCAGTGACAGATACTGTGAGTGCATCCATTGCGGCTGCCTGGTACAATTGGGGTGGGGTATGAGTTTTTTTATCACCTGTGGTGCATAGTAAAGTTTTCATTTCGTCTGTGTGTCAAACTTACTATATTATTTAATGCTACCAAAGATGATGCACTTGGAACACTACAGCTAGTGTTTCATTTCGACTAAAGAATATCAAAGTTAGCAATGAGTGTTATATGGAGAAGGGACTATATATAATTCACAATCTTCTGGATCTGTCACTGAAGGAAATGTAGGTAAAAATCAACCATGCAAGCTAGTGTTTCTGTGGCAGTTTAGCTAATAATAGTATTACATGTACATAAAGAAAAGGTTGGCTAGATGTTCAATTTTAATATACCTTTTTATGTCACCTAGCTGCGCTTAGCAGAGTGACTTGTAGGGATCACTTTGTCCAGCATCTGTCTGTCTGTCTGTCTGTCCGGTAATCACACTTTGGTACATGTCGTCACATTTTACTATCAAAGCTACCTCAGGCGACATCCGTGCGATGAACACTCTGGTTTTGTATTTGAAAGGGGTAGGGGCCTACTATGGACACATTCTGTGACAGAAACACTTGCAGTGCAGTTAATTAAATCTTGAGAAAACTTCATCAACAATAAACACAGGTGGCACAATAATACAAAGGCAATACATTTTAGCAATGACTTGAAATTTTGATATGTAAAGGTACTACATCTCTGAACATCGAGTGTTGATAAATCGCTGTATTGAATCCACAGCGGTAGACCAAGTTTGTTCAATTAAGTCACATTTACATGTACCTTCACTATATAGATCTATAAGTCATTGTGAGGATCAACTGCATGTACATAAAGGTGATTATCTCTTTAGTGACCTCACAATTTAGCCATATAAGCAGAATTTGGATACAGGTGCTTTGAACGACCACAAGTCTACGTCGTGGATTCAGTAAAGTGTTAATTGCCTTCGAGACTGATGGAGTTAATAATTTTACTATCTCTATACTGGAGTGTATATACATGTACATTATACACATAATTCTATGTTGACCTGTGAGAATGGATTAGGACACAATATCATATCAACTACCGGTATAAAGTAAACTGGAAACAAAAAGTTTCAAAATAAACGAAGGAATGGATAGGGTAAATAACCCCCACCCCCCACCCCACTGGTTTTACTCTGCATATCACGGACTTTGTACTTTTTGTACGGTCAGTCATTTATCTGAGGTCTATACATTTAACAAGTTTATTGACAATAATGCCGGGTAAGACACTTGATATACATTAATATATGTATCCGTTAAGATATATTGGACACGCCCCCTTTTGCCACTTGTTTATTTTAGTACTAATAACAATGATTCATGTGTTAATATTGCACGCATAAGAACGAGATCATGTAAAGGTAATGCATCGGAAGTAAATTTCATTCACTGTTTGTGATAAAACACTTTCTGCCGTGAACGTCGCTCAAAATCAAACTCACTTTTTGCGTTTTTGTATTTGCCGCCATGTTGTTTTAACCGATTTTTAACCGAAGGCCACTTACGTTCAAGAGGAAAAAAAAATGGTCGCCGCTAAGTGTTGATTCAAGTATCAATAAGGAAAACCCAAACTAGCGACAAACAGACACAGATTAGATAATACTGATAATCTTTCTGTCTAGTCATGTCTCTTGACACATTCATTCAACATTTCACATTTTCAGTCATTTGTGATTTGATTTGAACATCTGGCATCAAGGTTTTAATAATGAAAAAGGCTCATACTTTCTGAAATATTTTTCTTCCTTTCATGTGCATATTTCTCCGCTTTAATTATCTCACTAAAACATTGATCTAATGACCAAGTTGACGATCCAACAGGAATATTCTGCATTTTAATATTGCCGCTAGTTTGTGTAAAAATTGTCCGGATACAAGGTTTTGACGACTAAATGATGAAATGTAGAACGGTGTAAATGTGAATCCGGTTATATCGGTGTAAGGTTTGTAAATGTCACTACGACCTATCTCTACTTAGTTAAGGTTTCCCTGTGATCTCACTTATATCTCTGTTAACGGTTAAAAATTAGTCTGGTGTTATAACACTTTTCATCACATTGATCCGAATTGACAATAACGCTGGGGGCAGGCTTGGTTTAGTGGTTAAGCGCTTGGCTTGCGGCACCGACGATCCGGGTTCGATTCCCGGGTTGCGCCACTATGTTTAAGAGGTTGGTAACCTCCTGCTTCCTTGTCGCGATATAACTGAAATATTGTTGAAAGCGACGTAAAACACCAATCAACCAACCAACAATAACGCTGGAAGGAGATGGACGGATCGATTGTTTTGTATGATTATAGAATATAGAAGTTTCAGTAATCACTTGCCAATCTTTTGTCAATTTTGCATTTGGGCTTTGACAAAAAGGAGCGTAGCAGAAACATTTTGCAGAAACAGCTTAACGCAGCATTGAATGTAATGCTCAAAGAAGTAAAACCATTACTCTCATAAATCACGAAAACTTATTATCCTCAGTAAGATATAATACCTCATACAGATTGCGATCCCGAGGTATAGCACTCCGCACATCATACAGATTGTGATCCCAATATAACACTCACGTCATACAGATTGTGATCCCATGGTATAGCACTCCGCACATCATACAGATTGTGATCCCAATATAACACTCACGTCATACAGATTGTGATCCCATGGTATAGCACTCCGCACATCATACAGATTGTGATCCTAATATAACACTCACGTCATACAGATACTGATCCTAATATAGCACTCACACAAACAGATACTGATCCTAATATAGCACTCACGTCATACATATTGTGATTTTAATAAAGCACTCACATCATACAGATACTGATCCTAATATAGCATTCACGTCATAAAGATACTGATCCTAATACAACACTCACGTCATACAGATACTGATCCTAATATAGCACTCACGTCATACAGATACTGATCCTAATATAGCACTCATGTCATACAGATACTGATCCTAATATAGCACTTACGTCATACAGATACTGATCCTAATATAGCATTCACGTCATACACATACTGATCCTAATATAGCACTCAAGTTTTACAGATAAATATTATGATAAAGCACTCACGTCATACAGATAATGATCCTACTAAGCACTCACATCATACAGATACTGAACCTAATATAGCACTCACGTCATACAGATACTGATCCTAATATAGCACTCATGTCATACAGATACTGATCCTAATATAGCACTCACGTCATACAGATAATGATCCTAATATAGTACTCACGTCATACAGATAATGATCCTAATATAGCACTCACGTCATATTGATACTGATTCTAATATAGCACTCACGTCATACAGATAATGATCCTAATATAGCATTCACGTCATACAGATAATTATCCTAATATAGCACTCACGTCATACAGATACTGATCCTAATATAGCACTCACGTCATACAGATACTGATCCTAATATAACACTCACGTCATACAGATACTGATCCTAATATAGCACTCACGTCATACAGATACTGATCCTAATATAGCACTCACGTCATACAGATACTGATCCTAATATAACAGTCACGTCATACAGATACTGATCCTAATATAGCACTCACGTCATACAGATAATGATCCTAATATAGCACTCATGTCATACAGATACTGATCCTAATATAGCACTCATGTCATACAGATACTGATCCTAATATAACAGTCACGTCATAAAGATACTGATTCTAATATAGCATTTACGTCATACAGATAATAATTCTGATATAACACTAACACATACAGATTGCGATCCATAATATAATACTCACATCATTCAGATTGTAATTCTATCATAACACTCACATTATACAAGTCGTGAACCTCGTAAAACACTCACATCAAAATGTGATCCCATTAAGTTGCGTAGCTACCATATATGTATGCATGCTTTTAATCATTTTATTTTTAGGGAATCAGGCATAAACAAAGTAGATAAATCAGATATAGCTGACCAAAATTGCAGCATATAATTTTACCGTTGGTTAAGGTATGAACATTAAACACTTTAACCTTTTCTATTCACTACTATCAACAATCATGTTATACAACATGTGATCTAATGATCTAGTCACATCATAGTGATTATGATCTTAATGACACTCACCTCATACAGAATGTGATCTGTGTAACACTCATACTATATAGACGGTAATCTATGTAACATTCACAGCGTAGGGATTATGATCTCAATGACACTCACCTCATACAGAATGTGATTTGTGTAACACTCATACTATATAGACGGTAATCTATGTAACATTCACAGCGTAGGGATTATGATCTCATTGACACTCACCTCATACAGAATGTGATTTGTGTAACACTCATACTATATAGACGGTAATCTATGTAACATTCACAGCGTAGGGATTATGATCTCAGTGACACTCACCTCATACAGAATGTGATTTGTGTAACACTCATACTATATAGACGGTAATCTATGTAACATTCACAGCATAGTGATTATGATCTCAGTGACACTCACCTCATACAGAATGTGATCTGTGTAACACTCATACTATACAGACGGTAATCTATGTAACATTCACAACGTAGGGATTATGATCTCAGTGACACTCACCTCATACAGAATGTGATTTGTGTAACACTCATACTATATAGACGGTAATCTATGTAACATTCACAGCGTAGGGATTATGATCTCATTGACACTCACCTCATACAGAATGTGATTTGTGTAACACTCATACTATATAGACGGTAATCTATGTAACATTCACATCATAGTGATTATGATCTCATCGACACTCACCTCATACAGAATGTGATCTGTGTAACACTCATACTATATAGACGGTAATCTATGTAACATTCACAGCGTAGGGATTATGATCTCAGTGACACTCACCTCATACAGAATGTGATCTTTGTAACACTCATACTATATAGACGGTAATATATGTAACATTAACAGCGTAGGGATTATGATCTCAATGACACTCACCTCATACAGAATGTGATTTGTGTAACACTCATGCTATATAGACGGTAATCTATGTAACATTCACAGCGTAGTGATTATGATCTCAGTGACACTCACCTCATACAGAATGTGATCTTTGTAACACTCATACTATATAGACGGTAATATATGTAACATTCACATCGTAGTGATTATGATTTCAGTGACACTCACCACATACAGAATGTGATCTGTTCACGACTTGTATAATGTGAGTGTTATGATAGAATTACAATCTGAATGATGTGAGTATTATATTATGGATCGCAATCTGTATGTGTTAGTGTTATATCAGAATTATTATCTGTATGACGTAAATGCTATATTAGAATCAGTATCTTTATGACGTGACTGTTATATTAGGATCAGTATCTGTATGACATGAGTGCTATATAGACGGTAATCTATGTAACATTCACAGGGTAGGGATTATGATCTCAGTGACACCCACCTCATACAGAATGTGATCTGTGTAACACTCATACTATATAGACGGTAATCTATGTAACATTCACATCATAGTGATTATGATTTCAGTGACACTCACCTCATACAGAATGTGATCTGTGTAACACTCATACTATATAGACGGTAATCTATGTAACATTCACAGCGTAGGGATTATGATCTCAGTGACACCCACCTCATACAGAATGTGATCTGTGTAACACTCATACTATATAGACGGTAATCTATGTAACATTCACAGCGTAGGGATTATGATCTCAGTGACACTCACCTCATACAGAATGTGATCTGTGTAACACTCATACTATATAGACGGTAATCTATGTAACATTCACAGCGTAGGGATTATGATCTCAGTGACACTCACCTCATACAGAATGTGATCTGTGTAACACTCATACTATATAGACGGTAATCTATGTAACATTCACATCGTAGTGATTATGATCTCAGTGACACTCACCTCATACAGAATGTGATCTGTGTAACACTCATACTATATAGACGGTAATCTATGTAACATTCACATCATAGTGATTATGATTTCAGTGACACTCACCTCATACAGAATGTGATCTGTGTAACACTCATACTATATAGACGGTAATCTATGTAACATTCACATCGTAGGGATTATGATCTCAGTGACACTCACCTCATACAGAATGTGATTTGTGTAACACTCATGCTATATAGACGTTAATCTATGTAAGATTCACAGCGTAGGGATTATGATCTCAGTGACACCCACCTCATACAGAATGTGATCTGTGTAACACTCATACTATATAGACGGTAATCTATGTAACATTCACAGGGTAGGGATTATGATCTCAGTGACACTCACCTCATACAGAATGTGATCTGTGTAACACTCATACTATATAGACGGTAATCTATGTAACATTCACATCGTAGTGATTATGATCTCGATTACATTCGTATGATAGTGACATAGATCTCGATTACATTCGTATGATAGTGACTTAGATCTCGATTACATTCGTATGATAGTGACTTTGATCTCGATTACATTCGTATGATAGTGACTTTGATCTCGATTACATTCGTATGATAGTGACTTTGATCTCGATTACATTCGTATGTTAGTGACTTTGATCTCGATTACATTCATATGATAGTGACTTTGATCTCGATTACATTCGTATGATAGTGACTTTGATCTCGATTACATTTGTATCATAGTGACTTTGATCTCGATTACATTCGTATGATAGTGACTTTGATCTCGATTACATTTTTATCTTAGTGACTTTGATCTCAATTAGATTCGTATGATAGTGACTTTGATCTCGATTACATTCGTATGATAGTGACTTTGATCTCGATTACATTCATATGATAGTGACTTTGATCTCGTTTACATTCGTATCATAGTGACTTTGATCTCGATTACATTCGTATAATAGTGACTTTGATCTCGATTACATTTGTATCATAGTGACTTTGATCTCGATTACATTCGTATGATAGTGACTTTGATCTCGATTACATTCGTATGATAGTGACTTTGATCTCGATTACATTCATATGATAGTGACTTTGATCTCGATTACATTCGTATCATAGTGACTTTGATCTCGATTACATTCGTATAATAGTGACTTTGATCTCGATTACATTTGTATCATAGTGACTTTGATCTCGATTACATTCGTATGATAGTGACTTTGATCTCGATTACATTCGTATCATAGTGACTTTGATCTCGATTACATTCGTATGATAGTGACTTTGATCTCGATTACATTCGTATGATAGTGACTTTGATCTCGATTACATTCGTATGATAGTGACTTTGATCTCGATTACATTCGTATGATAGTGACTTTGATCTCGATTACATTCGTATCATAGTGACTTTGATCTCGATTACATTCGTATGATAGTGACTTTGATCTCGATTACATTTGTATCTTAGTGACTTTGATCTCGATTACATTCGTATGATAGTGACTTTGATCTCGATTACATTTGTATCTTAGTGACTTTGATCTCGATTACATTCGTATCATACATAGTGTCAAATATACTCACATAATATCAAAAACATTTACATTATACACATTGTGATACAGGTAACACTCGTATCATTAAGATTCAATTGGATCTCATACAGGTTGTAATCTCAAAAACACTCATATAGTACAGATTGTATTCTCAAGGACACTCACATTGTACAGATTGTAATCTCAATGACACTTACATGGTACAGATTGTAATCTCAATGACTCTCACATGGTACAGATTGTAATCTCAAAGAAGCTCACATCGTACAAACTGTAATCTCAAGGAAGCTCACATTGTACAGATTGTAATCTCATTGACACTTACATGGTACAGATTGTAATCTCATTGACACTTACATGGTACAGATTGTAATCTCAATGACACTAACATGGTACAGATTGTAATCTCAATGACAATAACATGGTACAGATTGTAATCTCATTGACACTTACATGGTACAGATTGTAATCTCAATGACACTTACATGGTACAGATTGTAATCTCAATGACACTCCCATGGTACAGATTGTAATCTCAATGACACTCCCATGGTACAGATTGTAATCTCAATGACACTAACATGGTGCAGATTGTAATCTCAATGACACTCCCATGGTACAGATTGTAATCTCATTGACACTTAAATGGTACAGATTGTAATCTCAATGACACTCCCATGGTACAGATTGTAATCTCAATGACACTTACATGGTACAGATTGTAATCTCAATGACTCTCACATGGTACAGATTGTAATCTCAAAGAAGCTCACATCGTACAAACTGTAATCTCAAGGAAGCTCACATTGTACAGATTGTAATCTCAATTGACACTTACATGGTACAGATTGTAATCTCATTGACACTTACATGGTACAGATTGTAATCTCAATGACACTAACATGGTACAGATTGTAATCTCAATGACAATAACATGGTACAGATTGTAATCTCAATGACACTAACATGGTACAGATTGTAATCTCAATGACACTTACATGGTACAGATTGTAATCTCAATGACACTTACATGGTACAGATTGTAATCTCAATGACACTCCCATGGTACAGATTGTAATCTCATTGACACTAACATGGTACAGATTGTAATCTCAATGACACTCCCATGGTACAGATTGTAATCTCAATGTCACTCCCATGGTACAGATTGAAATCTCAATGACACTCACATCGTACAGATTGTAATCTCATTGACACTAACATGGTAAAGATTGTAATCTCAATGACACTAACATGGTACAGATTGTAATCTCAATGACACTAACATGGTACAGATTGTAATCTCAATGACACTCCCATGGTACAGATTGTAATCTCATTGACACTTACATGGTACAGATTGTAATCTCAATGACACTAACATGGTACAGATTGTAATCTCAATGACAATAACATGGTACAGATTGTAATCTCAATGACACTAACATGGTACAGATTGTAATCTCAATGACACTTACATGGTACAGATTGTAATCTCAATGACACTTACATGGTACAGATTGTAATCTCAATGACACTCCCATGGTACAGATTGTAATCTCATTGACACTAACATGGTACAGATTGTAATCTCAATGACACTCCCATGGTACAGATTGTAATCTCAATGTCACTCCCATGGTACAGATTGAAATCTCAATGACACTCACATCGTACAGATTGTAATCTCATTGACACTAACATGGTAAAGATTGTAATCTCAATGACACTAACATGGTACAGATTGTAATCTCAATGACACTAACATGGTACAGATTGTAATCTCAATGACACTCCCATGGTACAGATTGTAATCTCATTGACACTTACATGGTACAGATTGTAATCTCAATGACACTCACATCGTGCAGATTGTAATCTCAATGACAATAACATGGTACAGATTGTAATCTCAATGACACTCACATCGTACAGATTGAAATCTCAATGACACTCACATCGTACAGATTGAAATCTCAATGACACTTACATGGTACAGATTGTAATCTCAATGACTCTCACATGGTACAGATTGTAATCTCAAAGAAGCTCACATCGTACAAACTGTAATCTCAAGGAAGCTCACATTGTACAGATTGTAATCTCATTGACACTTACATGGTACAGATTGTAATCTCATTGACACTTACATGGTATAGATTGTAATCTCAATGACACTAACATGGTACAGATTGTAATCTCAATGACAATAAGATGGTACAGATTGTAATCTCAATGACACTAACATGGTACAGATTGTAATCTCAATGACACTTACACGGTACAGATTGTAATCTCAATGACACTCCCATGGTACAGATTGTAATCTCAATGACACTCCCATGGTACAGATTGTAATCTCATTGACACTAACATGGTACAGATTGTAATCTCATTGACACTTACATGGTACAGATTGTAATCTCAATGACACTCCCATGGTACAGATTGTAATCTCAATGACACTAACATGGTACAAATTGTAATCTCATTGACACTAACATGGTACAGATTGTAATCTCAATGACACTTACATGGTACAGATTGTAATCTTATTGACACTTACATGGTACAGATTGAAATCTCAATGACACTCACATCGTACAGATTGAAATCTCAATGACACTCACATTGTATGGATTGTAATCTCAATGACACTTACATGGTACAGATTGTAAGCTCAATGACTCTCACATGGTACAGATTGTAATCTCAAAGAAGCTCACATCGTACAGACTGTAATCTCAAGGAAGCTCACATTGTACAGATTGTAATCTCATTGACACTTACATGGTACAGATTGTAATCTCATTGACACCTACATGGTACAGATTGTAATCTCAATGACACTAACATGGTACAGATTGTAATCTCAATGACAATAACATGGTACAGATTGTAATCTCAATGACACTAACATGGTACAGATTGTAATCTCAATGACACTTACATGGTACATATTGTAATCTCAATGACACTTACATGGTACAGATTGTAATCTCAATGACACTCCCATGGTACAGATTGAAATCTCAATGACACTGACATCGTACAGATTGTAATCTCATTGACACTAACATTGTGCAGATTGTAATCTCAATGACACTCACATGGTACATATTGTAATCTCAATGACACTAACATGGTACAGATTGTAATCTCAATGACACTTACATGGTACAGATTGTAATCTCATTGACACTTACATGGTACAGATTGTAATCTCAATGACACTCCCATGGTACAGATTGTAATCTCAATGACACTCACATGGTACAGATTGTAATCTCAATGACACTCCCATGATACAGATTGTAATCTCATTGACACTAACATGGTACATATTGTAATCTAAATGACACTAACATGGTACAGATTGTAATCTCAATGACACTCACATGGTACAGGTTGTAATCTCAATGACACTAACATGGTATAGTGGTACAGATTGCAAGGTGTGTAGCGCTCGTTATATAAAGACTAGCAAAAAGACCAAGAACTTTCATATAACATAAATGTGTTAAAATAATTTCCCTTTCATTAAATAAAGCAATGTATTCTATGAAAACAGGACGATCTCAATTGACATACAATCATAGTCTGCCACGCCGCCATCCGTATAATCGAGGTCTGTTTCTTCGAAAAGACCCGGACGTGAAACACTCTTCATCCTGATCACCAAATTGGATTTTAGCTCACCTGAGCTGATAGCACAAGTGAGCTTTTCTGATCACTAGTTGTCCGTCGTCTGTCCGTTTGACTGACTGTCCCTCTGTCTATAAACATTTTGTATTCTTCAGAAGCGCTCAAAGGATTTTGATGAAACTTGGTATCCATGAAGTACTATAGGTCCCTTGCCAAGTTTGTTCATTTCGTTTAAATCTGTTGACCAGTTGTCCTATCATGGCAAAAAATAAGTATCAGGGGGTATCCCTCTATGAAAACTTTCTTCTACACAACTCACTGTACAGATAGTAAAACTAATGGCACATCAGTGATCTAGAAGAATGTATATTTTAAGTTTGTTCGTTTAGTTGAAATCGGATAGATAATTTTTGGATCTTAACATTCTCATGCAAAATAGCATGGTTTTCATCAATATTTCCCTATAGTTGACTTTTGATGCACCGAAAAGCTTATTTTAGTCAGAATATATATAACAGAAATTTTTAAGAAAATTTTCATTTTTTTTTTTTTTTTTGGATTTTCGTATTTTTTTACGATTGCAAGAAAAGGTAGAGTGGGGGGTATTTTTATGTGCAATGTTTTCAATGTCTCAGGTGAGCGATATAGGCCCACATGGGCCTGTAGCTTATATTACGTTACAGTAATCGAAAATTCTACACTCATGGCCAAGTCTGATAACTGGTCGGATGTACCGGGGTATAAAGAAACGACTCGGGGCTTTTTTGGGGACGAGAACACTACATCAGCATCGTTTCATACAGATATCTTATATGTTGCCGATACGTATGACTTTCTCTTACTGACATGCATGACTTTGTCTCATTCACTTGATTTGCGTGTCAGCTTAACTTGCGCTTATACTTTAATATCAGATATGTTGTAAGTTTTACTGAAGTATAAAGGAACAGAAAGATTACTTAAATATTTTCACATTTCCTGGTGCTTGTGTCGCCATTTAAAGCCAGAACAAATACTTTGTAATATAATAAATAGGCACGTTTTTTGGTTAATCCGTCTGGTGTATATCAAAAGTAATGTACAGCGAATGATCATTTCATTTGGGTACTTGATTTCAAAATAGAATTGTGTTAATCAGAGCTTTTCTCGTGGATGGATGATGAACAGTGGCGGATCCAGGATTTCTGAAAAGGGGGGGGGGCACATATGTATCAGCCACAGTACTCAGCCATTTTTGGTGCCAAATCATTTGAATTTTTACTTGTAGATATGTAGCAAAAAGAGGGCGGGCACCTCTGTATTTTGGTAGTTAATGCACTTCTTTCTTTTTCTTTCTTTCTTCTTCATTTTTCGTTTTTGTTTTTTTTTATAAGTTTTGTTTATTATCATTATTATTATTATTATCATTATTATTATTAGGGTCTTCCGATTCCATCGGAAGACCCTTCTGTTATTGTGATGTTTTTTCTTTACATTTGTTATTATTATTATTCTCAGCACTTTGACTGCCATTTTCTCAGAAACGGCTTGACCAACAACCTTTTTATCGCGGCTTCTTGCTTGATGAGCCAGGGGAAATTGATTGATAAGAAAAAATATCGAAATATTATGGTTTTAAAGAAAATTACGTAATAGGGCTAAATTGTTTTATTTTCTCAAAAACAAGTTTATTATTTTAGATAGATTCCTCAAATTTTCATTCTCAAATTTGACAGGTGTGTCCTTGACAATGAAATCAACGCCGATTATGTACTTATAACGGTTAAGCCGTTATTAAAATTTAAAAATTACGTAATTTTTAAACTGCTTTGTTTTAAGTCTAAGCATTTTAAAAACGGTATAGAACGATTTAAAATGTAAATTTTATGGTAAAAAAATTTCTTTTAATATTTTAAATCCATTTTTAATTGAGAAATTTAAGTTTTTCACAAATTTGGTTAGTTACGTAATTGCTTCATAACTTTCTTAGTTTTTATCATATGATCACCAAAATTCAATCAGTACAGGAGAAGGGTTAGCGCTTCTGAATTATATTTTCAAAAATATCGAAATATTAGCCCCCTTCCCTCTATCGTTGGACAACCCTATCGAGAGAGGGTCTTAAAACGCCGAAATTTCACCCCGATTTTTCAATTCCATTTTCTGAGAAACGGTTTTATGTACACACTTCATATTGTGTCTATCGACTTTCACAGGCACCGTTACCCGTTTAAGTAAAAAGAATTTACAAAATGAAAGTTTTCAAACACATTACGTAATAATTAGTAAAATTTTAAATTCTCCCCTTTATAGCATTATTTTTCATGCTACACTTTCCAAATTTGAACTGTCATACTCTATAGGTTCATATCTTCATAACTTACATCGGCCGACAATATCTATCTCTTTTAGTTCGGCCGCTATTTCAATTTATAGTTTTTAAATAATTACGTAATTTGCAAAAATGTTTTATTTTTAGTCCGATCGTTTTCAGAGTATTACGAAACGATTTTCCGTAATCATTTCAGTATGAAATATGTTTCTCAGTATTTGAAAGTGACCAATTTAAAGATTTTTAAAAAATATTTTACTTGCGTAACATTCGTGTATCTTCTTATTCTTCGTATGAACAAAGAATAAAAACGAGAGTTTGAGAAAGAATTTGAATTCGAATTCTTAAACAAAAATAACATTTTTTGCACTCTACTGATGAACAACGCAATCTACAAATCTTCTCCGAGCGTCGGGATTACACATTAGAAGACCGTGTTAAATTTGCCTTGCTTAATACCTCGCACAGCGCCGCTCCTATAGAGACGGGAAAAGCGCAGTAACTCGCGATTAATTATTAATTCATTCGCGAGTTACTGGGCTTTCCCCGTGGAATATCTAATCGGCAATTATAAAGGAATCCCTCAATATGTATGTTTACTTAAATTTGAGTTTCTTTATTTCCTTACTATAGTAGTCATCTCAGTGCTATACGTACAGCTAACGTGACCTTTGAAATAAATGCGTAATACACACTCTCTATCCAGCTTTGTCGCATTACGTCACCACGCTTCTGAATGGGAATTCTGTAATACACAGACTTTCTGTAACTTGATTCATGCCGCTTTAATTACATGAGTGTGTTTACATAGTGTCTCGGCGAGATATATACATGTATCTATGTATATACTTCTCATTTGTCCTAATCGGCATAACTATCATGCCGCAATAAATGCGTATACTCATTGCAGTATCTCGTTTCTTTTTTCTTTTTTTTTTTCCTTCTTTCTACGTACATATTTTTCTTTTTTTTTTCTAAAGAGGAAGACCCGCCCTGTTGCCTCGGCAACAGGTAAGCTCTAGTTATTATTATTATTATTATTATTATTATTATTATTATTATTATTATTATTATTATCATTGTTGTTGTTGTTGTTGTTTTTGTATTAGAGAGGCAATTCTCGCGTGGAATATCGTCCTGGTTCTTTATTTAGTCGATCACGTCAAAACAGCTGTTTTCAGGCTGTTAAAGTTGTTCGCGCTCGCTACTCTGTGAAATTTCATGTAAATGATTCTATTTATGATTTTTAACTCATGAGATGATCTAATATTATTTGTTTCATATCTTAACAAGCATGAAACACAATTACACTTCTTGAAGTGTTTTGAAATGCATATCAGTCACTCTCCACACGAGTAAGTGAATTTCTTATAAATCTATCTCATCTATGACAGGAAGGTCGTATTTCATTGTTTATTTCCACAAAATAATATTTATTTGTCTAAGTATCCCCAGCCATTGATCTATGGCCTCTTTTTATATCGAAGCAATGACCAGAGATGAGATGGCCGGTATCAGCTCTTCTCGAGAATTCTGGCTTGTCACGTGATGAGATTTTCAGACCCTATTGCGGAATTACGAAAAAGATGTGAACAGTACGTGTTTTCTCTCAAAACTAATAATATGTTGAAATATCAAGAGAATTTGTAAACGGAGTGATCGCATCTAGACAGTAGTCAATAGGCGGGTGGTCATGAGGTCAAAGTAACTAAAACATACCGATTTGTCGTCGGTCGTGAAGCCATTGTAATTCAAGAGTAATGCGACTACACATCGGTCATGAAGTCAGTGTAACTCAACAGTAACGTGTCGTCGAAAGTCATGGGATCATTGTAACTCAACAGAAACGCGTCGTCCTCGGTCATAAAGTCAGTGTAACTCTACAGTAACGTGCCGTCGTCATTCATGGAGTCATTGTAACTCAACCGCGTTTTCCTATGTCATGTAGTCATTGTATTTCAACATTAACGCGTTGTCATTCGCCATGAAGTCAGTTTTACTCAACGGCACCTAGTTATTATAGGCCATGCATTCAGTGTTACCCAACAGTAACGCGTAATCGTTTGTCATGAAGTCAGTGTAATGTGCGTCCTCGCTCATGGAGTCAATGTAACTCAATAGTAAAGCCTTGTCTATGGTCAGTATAGATCAACAGTAATGAGTCGTCATCGGCCATGAAGTTAGTGTAACTCAAAAGTACCGAGTCGTCGGTCATGAGGTCAGTGTAACTCAATAGTACCGAGTCCTCGGTCATGAAGTGTGTGCAACTCATCAGTTAAGTATTTGGGTCATTGTTATGCAGCAATAATTCGTCGACCCTTGCTCTTTAGTCCGCTTTACTCAGCACGAATGAGTCCATCTCGGGTCACTGGGTCAGTTTAAGTCGGCAGTAATGAGTCGACCCTACGTCACTAGTATCGTTTAACAGATTTGTAGAGTTTGAATATAACCAACATTGACGATGAAATCTTTTACAGTGATCACTTGTGTGAAGGAATTCTGTGTTTTCAATGTTTTTTAAGTATGTGGCTCTAAACATACGCATACTTGTATTTTCTGATTAGTGTTTTTCATAACTGGAGTCCGTAAACTAGTTGATCATATCAATTATATGTGTGTACACATCATTTGCCTGTTCTGTGTTCGGAGTTGTCACTGTGATTGTCACTGGGTTTACGTCGCTACTGGTGGACGTTCAGTTCCCGAGGATATCATAAATCTGTGCTTCAGTACTGTTGTGGTATTGTAAAAAAGATAACTCTTTCATAACTTTCATTTTTATCTGTATGATTCTTTGTAACTCTCCAGGCGAGGGAGATAATTTTTTTTGTGTGTGTGAAAATATGTTTATGAGGTTTTTGGCGGAATAAAACAATTAACTGATCTACGGAGTGTTTGTCTCATCACAACAGTACCTACACGATATACTTCAAAACTAACTGAAATAAAATTTTTGTCGACTGTACATTTATTTTTCATCATGAATGCAAAGCCCTATTCTGAAAGATTTTATACTTTTTAAAAATTTGTCATTTTGGTATATTTTTCTCATTTTATATTTTGGACCAACACATTTCTGAACTGAGTAGAAATTATTTGTCCAACAATTTTGGTATTTCTTTAGTTATTCTTATTGCTTTGGGTGGATGGCCATGCAGGTTAGCTGAAATGTCGTATTTCTTATGTCGGTAAACTGTACCATGCCAGCGTCACTGCCAAACGATATTTAGATAAGGATATTTGGCAATATGTTCGAAGGTCGAGATATTTATCTAATACAAAATATATTTATTCTTAAAATCATCTATAGAACAATGATAGAAGAAAAAGAGGAAGCAGTCAGCGGTATGTGCTTTACTTTACATATTAATACATCAGTATACGAGTTACAGTGACTAAAAAAGCCTATTGACGCAAGCGTCATAAAATACCAGGCCGCAAAAATTAAGATTCCGGATCTTTTAAGTTAAAAGTAATTGAAGAAATCTAATGTATATTGAAATTTACCGAATACAATTAATTAAACATTCTAAAATGTATTTCTCTTTGATGTAAGATTGTAAAGAAATGTTTTTCTATCTTGATTTGAACAAGTTTATCAATACTGAAAATGATGAAGTAATAAACAGAGAAAGGACTTTGACAACATCTCACTGAACTCTTTAGTTCAGGTGAGCCAAAACATTTACTTCACGGATAATGTGAATATGTAAAATTTCATGACACATAGTATACAAAGTTAATTGTCAACAAAATAAGAAAGCTTATGAACAGAAAACACATATTCTTTTCATCAAGGAAAGCCTGTTCTCTGTTGACTCGATTGCTTCAGTGGTAACTTCCGGTTTCTTTTGGTTTGTTGCGCATGTTGTTGTGCAGGATTTAGCTTTTGTTGGGACCAAAAGGGTTTTATTGGAGAGCATCTTGCTATCAGACTGCGATCTAATGTTCGTCTGTTTTTTGTTTCCAAATCTTTTATATACCTCTGACATTTTGCGGTTTCTTATCTCTTCAACTCGACTTTGTATCACCTACAAATGAAATTGTAATAGATTTTAAAATAATCACATTGATCAAATTCGTTTTATATAAATCAAAACTGATTATACTGACTAAAAGTAACTTTAGTAAATAAATTATTGTTTAATCCTATTAAATATAAATGAGTCTTTTACAAGTATGTAGAGGTTAAAAATTTGGTTTTTTTTTTCTTTATTGCTTTCAACTATTTTTCCCCTTCTGGAATCATGAAAAAGTTCATGTGATCTAATTTTATACTCAGGTAAGTAAATAACTGACGAAAAGATGATGTAAGGCCGCGTCATTAAAGTAACTTCTTAAAGCATACCAAAACATTGAATAAAAATACTTCAGTTACCCGAAATCTGGTCAAATCCTTTTCTATCAACTCAGCCTCTAAGCAAACGACATCCGTCATAGTCGAAATGTTGGTGAATTCTGTAATAAGAGG
The DNA here is from genome assembly GCA_035048485.1 of Pteria penguin. NCBI lineage: Eukaryota > Metazoa > Mollusca > Bivalvia > Pterioida > Pteriidae > Pteria > Pteria penguin. The sequence continues at coordinate 11,852,956 of CM068583.1, read as the reverse complement.
ACTGAGATATGACGGAATGTTGGTGAATTCTGTAATAAGAGGACTGAGATATGACGGAATGTTGGTGAATTCTTTAATATGAGGACTGAGATATGACGGAATGTTGGTGAATTCTGTAATAAGAGGACTGAGATATGATGGAATGTTGGTGAATTCTGTAATAAGAGGACTGAGATATGACGGAATGTTGGTGAATTCTTTAATATGAGGACTGAGATATGACGGAATGTTGGTGAATTCTGTAATAAGAGGACTGAGATATGATGGAATGTTGGTGAATTCTGTAATAAGAGGACTGAGATATGACGGAATGTTGGTGAATTCTGTAATAAGAGGATTGAGATATGACGGAATGTTAAGGATATTTCAGCAGGGTAAATCTAATTCATGTTTTGAACATATTAACATTGATCGTCCAAACAAATGATACATTATAAATGATTTTAATTGATCCATTTGTTATTACTGCAATGCCTTTATACCTTTTGTATTGCTTTTATTATTGTGCCTCTTTTTTCCGTGTTTCTCTTTGATCTAAAAGATGACATTAGTAAGCGCCTTACTGTTTGTTGTTTATTTTTTTTAGTTTTGTTTTTATTTTATTTGTTTAAAGAAAACTTTTTTGTTTTTGTTTTGTTGTTGCTGTTATTGTTGATGTTGATTTGGTTGCTTAAAACTGATGATAAGCATGCATACATTTTCTCAGTTAACACGTCATTACATTTCAAAATTAATAATTCGAACGAATAAAAATGGTCTAAATGATACTTTTGTTTTTGAATGTGCCTTAAAAACTTAATGAGTTTATGGCATCAGTATATAATTAATGAGTCAATGCATTAAAGTTCAATCGAAATCAAGTTTACCTTTCTCGTCAATGTTGATCAATCTTTTCTTCGTCAAAGTTTTGAAGAGTTTATGGTCAATCTTTTCGCTCTTCCTTTCCAGCATAGTTACATAGAAATATACTCTAGTTGTCATCTTCTGCAATGTACCTAATTAAGGAATAGTGAAAAATTCAATGATATTTTAATCTAATATGTACAGCATTGGTCAAAATACATATTTATATAGATGTAGAGATGAAAATGCGAATTTGTAAAAATTATTAAAATTCTTTGAATTTTTTTTAATTGTAACATTATTAATGAACACACGTTATCATTGCAAATGAAGACAATGTTAATATGTAGTAAGCTTGTAAAATGAGATAATGTAAGAAGAAATCTAAAAATATTTTTGGAAAATATTTACTCAAGTGGGCTTGCATGATCTGTTTTGTTCTTTTGTCCTCTGTTGCAATTTTCGACTTTGCAGAATATCTCAAGTGAGAAGTCAATTCTAAGATGTATCTGAACATTCCATCTATTTTCAGGATAAAGTGTACCTTTGAAAAGATGGTACATGTATATCACACCAATATATATAATGTTCGGTATACTTAAAGATTTTTTATTTCATAAAAGAAATTACAACGATATTTCAGGAATCTGGTCCTGGAGCATACAAACAAAACAGTTTTATTATCAGAGAGCTAAGCCAGACACTCGACCATCAGCGGGAAAGGAATGGGTTCGAGTTCCACCCTGTTAAAAAACTTGGACCCAACACAAATAGATACAAAAACCGTATAAATTAAGACGACCAAACAACTCAATATATGTGTTTCTCCAAAAAATTTTTATTCTATATAATTTGTTTCACAATTTTGGAAACGGTATTCATGGGAAACCCAATTAATTTTGCAGTTAAATCATCTGAACATACACAGGATTTCCTACAATTAATTGTTTAAAAAACATCGTACCTTGCTCTCGAAGTTCTCCTCTGTCATGGATGCCAGAACTTCGTAAAAGTGGCTCTGGTATTCGCCAGAAAATTTAGTTGTTTCAATCAACAAGTCGCGTACTTTATCATTTGGACTTTTCTTGTGAACGTCCAGTCCATCTCCACGGGAAAATACTTGACTCATTCTCTTTATCAAACCCATAATTGATAATATTGTAGGAGTCAGAAGAACACGTGAAATTTCGACAAACATATAACGTTGTTATGAAGGCAGTTTAGCGTCATTATGACGTCACGTTGCACATCGGTATATGAGTGAAATCGTAGTTTCGCATTATTTGACAACTTTCTCTTTTGCAATTCTTACAAGTTGTTCACAATGAGATCTGTATTGTCTCACCACTTTTTTCATAATGTTAATTTAATTGTTTGATTTCGTGAAGTCTAAGCCTTACATTGGAACTCACTGGTATGTATATTTTGTTTTACTCAGGTTGAATGTCACACCTAAGTTCCCGAAGATATGCCCATGTGGGAATGAGAGGGCAGAGTCCACAATCTAATTAATTTTTGAAACAGGCCAAAGCAAAAATTAATAATGATAAAAATAAAATATATACATTTCACTGCATAAACAGCAAAACATGTGATAAATACTTGTATATATGTAGTATATAATAATATTGATAATAATAATAATAATAATAATAATAATAATAATAATAATAATAATAACAATAATAATAATCAGCCTACTACTGAGTCGGTCCAGCGTGCTTGGCTCAATGGAGTTCGCCGTCATTTGCTGCAGTCCTATTTCAAAGGCAGGAAATAACACATTTTCACACAAAAATTAAGAGGTTCCGAGTTCGAACTCTGAAAAATTTTACTTTAAGGCTTTAATGTCAGTCAGAAGTGACGGCTGTCTGTCTGGTGAATCCAGTACGGCTATTGCGAATTCAAAGGTTCGGTTTAAGAGACCTAACTCTTAAATAACGCTTTATACTTTTGAGGCCGTAGATGTCTAAGCTGTGCTGACGCAACATGAACAAGGATGAAAACGTATTCTTATGGGGAAATGAATGGAAAATACATTCAAAAGAGTTTTATCTATTATATTTATCCTAGCTGGGGAACCTGACCTGTCAAACAGTTACCGATCGAAAATAAAAAAAGTACGTAAGTAAAGTGCCGTGCAGTACTTTTTATGTTGGGAACTTTATTACCGCGTAATTTCGTGGATTTTACTCGACACGAAAACAAAGCTCTCGCTGTTTCGGATTTTACTTTTTGAATATAACGTATGTGATTTCCCGCGAAAATAACATATCGCAAATAATATGAATATGAAAATTGAGATCATTGCATAATTAAAGTTATTTGAAATATGAGTGATTTACAGTAAATAAATTGCCGAAACGACATTACTAATGATAACAAGCGTAACTTTTTTAAAAGCTTACGTTGCAATCGGAATAGCTTTAAATCTTCAAGTTGTTGGTCAAAAAGCCAAACGGCTTTATGTAAACAGGAATTACATGTACTTGTTTTTAAAACCATCTTTTTATGGGCAGTTGTGAATTTTCCCGCTAAAATTTTTTCCTTATTAGGAAAGTAGCCGCACCTTTTTGACTTTTTAGGAAAGTCTCTCGGATGTTCTCGTCAATATTCGTAAATAAGTTGGTTTTTGTAGTGAGCAAACTTTTTTTTTAAATTGTGAACATTTTATAAGATTTATTTCTAGAAATCTCAATATTTACAGCAGGATTATGTGCTAATATTGTTTCTTAGTACTAAATTATTACCCAACGTGCCACGCTAGTGGATGTTTGCACATGCGCTCTCAAAGCGAATTAACTATCGTAATATACAATCGGCCGAGGCCGATTCCAATAAGATGAATAGTGATTTTGAAAGTAGTTACAAAACACCGCTTTCTTTTATATTTCTTACATCTTTGAAAGGACAATGTCCGTCCCAAGAAAACCCCATAACGAATAGAATTAATTGAATAAAATGAATTAGAATTGAGAAGTATGAATAGATATCAAGTGAATTTTTGTTATGAAAGTTTCCGTTCCCAGAAAGACATAAACAAGATGTTTTTGTAAAACAGTGATGTGTCTGGATTTGAATCCATTTCAAAGTTTAAAGGTCAAATGTCAGTGTTAATGTTAAAGCAGAATATTTTGCAGTCAACCGGAAGGTTTTGTCACAAAGAATAGACATATAAAATATGAAAACTTTATCTTTTGTCATCCAAAAGTTTTAGGAAAGGTTAAGATTCTTCCACAAACAAACGACCCCCCCCAACCCCCCCCCCCCAAAAAAAACCCCCCCAGAAAAACAACCCCCACCCCACCCAAATCAGATGGACAAGCCAAAAACTATATGGCCAGAGTCATCAATTCCGCAGGCATAAGTCTATCTAGATGGCGTATAGTTAAACAATTAAGATAGTTTTGTCACAGCAGAACCAAGTTGATAGTTGATGTTTAATACGTATGTATTATAATTATAATTTCAAACGCCGAGATCAGCGTTTAAAATAACATCTTGGTCTGTCAGTATTTGACAGCAACAGCTGATTATTCTTGAGGCAGGCTTGGTGTAATAGTTAAGCGCTTTGCTTGCGGCGCTGACGATCCTACTTCGATTCCCCGATTGCACCGCTATGCTTAAGATGATGAATACCCCCTGCTTCCATGTCGTGATATAACTGAAAAATTGTTGAAAGTGACGTAAAACACTTTTTAATCAACTTATCATTCTTCAGTAAGAAAACGTAGTTACATAGAATTCCAATTTCACAAACTATCTACAGTTAGACAAAGATTTTCTACCGGTGATACTTTTATTTTTTTTTTCTTCCCGTGACAAGCATACAAGTATGTCGACAGGACAACTCTAATATCAGTATTGCATTGCATTCCGGTCATAATCGTACCGTGTCCAGATTGAATGAATGATATTCCTATTTGAGATTATATGGTAAAGGTTGGTTCAGATTTTTTGTGACCTAGTGATCAAAATTTTACCTTTCTCACGGAATCTTTGCTCTGGGTCACCAGTGATACACTTGCTATGGGTCTCCAGTAAAAATTTTGTTACATGAATGGGTCTGTAGTATCAACTTTGTAAAGATTCTCCTCTGTCAACTTTCCCTTATTTGGGTCTTTGACGCTTACTCCTTCAGGGCACCTGGTCTCATCTCTGATTTTCAGGGTCCGCGAGTGTCCGCTGTGGTACATTGTTGTTAGTGTCATAGTCACTTAACACCAGTTACTCTCGTATTTTGCATTATCACACTTATTCCCTTTGCAATGTAGAGATCGCAGAAAAGTTCCCAGGGAGGGTTTGACTTAAGTGTTATTATACCTTTTTCCTATTATGTGGCAATGACACTTTCTACAGCATTTGTACTCGGCTCGTGATCGAGAGGTCCCGGGCGCGACTCTCGCCTTGTACACACCGGTGTTCTGTCTGTCAGACGAGAGAGTAAAAACCGATGTCCAGTATCACGGTAGGCGTGGCACGTAAAAGATCCCTCACTGCTTCGGATGGGTCCGTTGCAAAGGTCTAAATTCATATGCAGTGCATCAGGCAGATGCCGTCACCATATACGTGAAATAATCGTGGAATGATGTAATTCAATAATCAATTAATACATTTGTTTCTCCTGTGTGTACGGGCATTTATGACGGGTGTGACTAACCATTCAGGAGACGCTCACTCCTCCCGGGTTCCTGGTTTCACCTCTGATTTTCAGAGGTCCGTGAATGTCCGCTGTGTTACATTGTTATTAGTGGCAACCTCAACTTTGAATAAATTTCAGAGTATGAATGGTTTCCTATCTGACAGTCATCCATTGGTATGATGCAATTCAGGGAGCATCCATCAGTTTTTTCGATCTTTCTGTTCGTTTCACGGCAGAGTCAACTGTCTTTCCAATAATAACAAAACACTCTTTCTCCACAAATTTGCGGTCCCTTGGTCGTTATCAAGTGGAAACAAAAACGCTGGGCCATACAACGGACAGTAATGTATTTCACATAGATTTCTTCATTTTATTAGTTTCCACTTGATAAAGACCAAGGGGTGGAAATTTGTGGAGAAAGAGTGGTTTTGTTATTATTTTATATTCACTTCCCCTCGATGATTTGTTACATCAATCAGTTATCATAGTTCAAGTGAACTAGGAAGGCCTTCATCACCATTCGTCTGAATAACACATATTGAATTTCAACTGTAATGGATAGAAGCGTGATACCAAAGTGCCAAGATAACAGCACGATGTAATTGAACGATGCAGACATTTCTCTCATCACTATAGTAACAATAAATAATACAAAACGCATAGCATAATTATATTTAATATCATATATGGTAACTTAACATCTTGGGTATGGGGAACAATAATAATTTTAACATCAATAAACTCTGGGAATTAACACAATCTTATACAAATATAGGTGCTAGTACGTTACATTGTTCTTCTCAAATCCAGAACGAGTGGTCTAGCACGTGAACAAAAATTATTTCTAACAAAAAATGACACTCACAATGAGAGTTTTCACCAGGAACATTGAAATCTACTATTTAATAACGAAACATCATCATTGGGTTGAATTTAAATAACTTAATTTGACAAAATACAGAATATTTAAAAAAAGGGCTCCTTCCAAGAAATGACATGTTAAATTGAAAGGGATTGAGATAGGTTTTAAAACTATATGCTCTGATATAATGAAGAAGATGTTATAACATTCAATGAAAACATTTAAATACATAGAATATGAACACGTTGAGCACTTTTCTAAAGGAAGAGGTTGTTCTATATATATAAATATAGATGTATAAAATATCCGATACTATCAAAGACCCGATATTTACATGTTATGTGAACGGTATGGAGGGAAACCTGTTTCTAATGTATCGTTTTCATGATGACACTAGACCTTGGTCAATCGACCATACGTTTTGAAATTTGATGTAACAAAAATGGCGGACAAAGAAACGTATTTAGACAGGTTTTAGAACAGTTCATCAAGACAGGTCAACGATTATCGAAAATGGTTTGTCTTTTGAACACAGACATGATATGTTTTCAGGCGGCGAAGAACACGAAGGCGTTTAAAAATCATACTGAAAATATCTTTTTCTCGAGTTTCTGTTTTATCCACCAGTTTGGTTGCTCCAAAAGTCATCTCTTCTTCCATTTCATCCTGTTGTTTACTTATCTGCTAGTTGAATCTAGAACGGATTTAAAATGCATTCGACAAACCTCAGGTATTTCTGTAATTCTCCAGCCTAATCTAAGCAATGATTTTGACTGTCGAGTGACAAAATCTTCAAAGTGTTCCGAGGGTCTTACGTTAAAAAACATTACATATCCCATGTTTACCCAAGTAAATTGCGTACGTATGTGTGTCCTAAGTAGAAGACTTCCCATGGTAGACAAATGACTTTTTAAGAGTTTTCTGTTCCGCTCTGCCAAACTTGTAAATTTGACCCTTTATACTTATATCTATATATATGTACATATCTCAGATTTAAGTCCTTACATATTACATCCGCTCCTCTGATGTGTTAATATGGACTACATGGTGCTTTTTGTATTATGAAGTGATACTGTGTTAATGCTTTTTAAAATCTAAACTAAGGCACTTAACGATTTAGTTCAATATCTTTAAAAAATATCCAAAGATAAAAAAAATGTTCTGGCATAGTTTGTCACAGGTCGTAATGAAATCTTGATGGAACATGAAAAATGATCGGACAACAAAGTAATGACGATTTACAGAAAGAGAGAAGGAGCCAGCTCCCTCTAGTGTGGAAAAATATGACATCACTGTTACCTAGTTTCGACTTATCTTTATAGTTACTTAGGGCATTCTTTCATTTCCTTAAAATCTTTGATTTACTTCAAAAATATATTTCGTTCACAAAGTATTACATTTTCTGATACGTTTTAAAAGAAACTGAAGAAGAAAATGGGAATGATAGACATTTGAGAGATCACTGCATGTAATAAAAGTTTATATGGCAAGGAATTAAGTTTCACGTCGACAGTCCACTCTTATATCACAGTCGTCCCATAAAAGTCTATATTTAGATCTTATTTACAGTTAACCTCGATTTCAATGTATACAGAAAGTTATATAAAATTACATCACTGTCAAGTGTGCCGACTTTACATGTGATAAGACAATCAAAAATTGTAGGCTATTAGTATTCACAGTCCGAAATTTGATAAAAGTTGTAAACAGTAATTGCTTAGATACATAAGAATTCATATTCTAAGTATGTTAACAGCCATGAAGACAGTTGTTGGGTCATAACTCGTATAGAATGCATGTTAAAACGTGATCATGACACCCCCTTCTCTCTTATCGTAATATTAGTGTTGCAGAGTATCACTGTCTTTAGACGAGTATGGTGTCCATTCACTTAACCATCTATCTGCAACAAGTTTGTCCGATTTCCTGAATTCTATCAGTAATGTCACATGGTGTGTTCATATTTTCTATATATGGAAAGCATAGATTGTCATATAAATTCTCATAAATAAAACATTCAACCATTAAGATCCACAACAATTATATGGGGGATCCAATAAAATGATATCAAAAGCTTTGATGCATTTGCAAATGTATGATAATAAAAATAATTTCTCATGAAAGACTCAACTCTAAAAGGAGTACAGAACAAAAAAGAATACAGAACAAAAACAATACTGGCATATGACACGGTACTTCCTTTCTTCGTCACTTTTTGTGTTTAAGGCTGCACATCCCTTTGTAAACTGAAATGATTTTTTTCTGCAGTTGCGTTTTACCTTTTTTAAATATCCAAATAGATCTAGTATTAAAATAATAAAAAAAATACAATTGAAAGAAGTCAGACCAATCAAAGTTTCCAGAGAAACTACAAATGAAAATTATCTTACTTCTCAAAGGGATGCAATACCTTAAAATAACAACATATACAACCGCACAATGTAAATAAACATACTACCAAAACGAAGTAGTTTCTAACTTTAGTTATAAGTAACCATGTGCAAAACATGCTTCATTCAGAACATGAAGGAATCTCCTTTCATAGATCTATGATGTGGATAAATATTTTTCATCCGTGACGCAGTTATGACCCTTAATCCATGACACAAAATATCTCTTTTCATCAAATATGTACCTTAAGCTCGTAAGTGTCCGATACACCTCAGCGTTCCGTATAAAATCACGATTTTTATTATGGTTTTAGTAACAGACAGTACTGGTTTTATGTACTATGAAATATTTCTAAGTTTGACAAAAACATAATGATATCACACATATCTGTAATATTACATCCTTTTCCAGTGTCTTTGAAGCTCTTCTTGTGATTTTTAATGCACATATGCATCACTGGGTTTCTTTGTACGTCAATGATTTTTTTTCGCAAAGAACGAACGTATCAAACACCCAATTCAGATGGTATTTATAGCATCAAAACCTCAAATCCTCATTGCTGCTTCTGGAAAAAAATTAAATGTCAACGATGAAATTATTTGTCTTTATCAATGCATATGATTAAGGAAACAAATAAAGAGTGAAAATCCCTGCATAAACAAATACGAAGAGTGGTTATAGGTACATTGTACAGCACTAAGTAATAGTGGTTTCCATAGCTCTACGTTGTTTTACCTGTATTAACACATAAACATGTTCACATTACAATATACATGTGCATTTTTTTGTTTGAAAAATTCTGAGTAGTGAAGCTTAGTTTTACTACTGAAAATCCTTTTTTATCCCTCTGAATAGTTAAGAAAAATGCCAATTACATGTTGTCTTACACAGAGGCTAGGAAAAAAAAAGGGAAAGCAGAGGTGGGTGCAATGTTGATTCTGCATGGTAAAAAGAATGAGGGAAGAGAACAATGCTGTCTTGTACAGAGGTATTGGAATGCAGAAAAGAGTTTGATCTCATAAAAAGTGATGGGTAAAAGGAACAAGAGGAACAATGTTGATTTGCAAAGAATTTATGGTATTTATGGAACAATAAACAGACAAATTTCTCCAACAACTTTTCGTTTGCCAGAAGATAAATTGGAAGGAAAAATATTGGCCAGCGTGGAAGGTGAACGTTTCTTAAACGGCTGATATTACGTGTATTTTATGACCACTTTACTGCTCGACAGGTCGTGGTCTAGTCGCTATATGGTTATGTTTATATATACATATATATGTCACAATCATGTCCTGGGTCACGCCCCATGAGTTATCATTGATCTCATAAGCAATGTACATCTCTTTGTGGAATTTTTGATAACGTTGAATACCTTCAATTGACTAAAAGTTGTTAGGAAAACTGATATGCAGCTTTTGAACTTTGAAGTGCATCACAAATAGTATATATATATATATATATATATATATATATAAATATATATATATATATATATATGTATATATATATATATATATATATATATATATATATATATATATATATATATATATATATATATATATATATATATATATATATATATATCTTGACTGTGTACCGAGGGCTGAAACATTACAAAACCCGTTGGACGCATACATAAAAAGTATGATGTTTTGACAGACACGATTAATACATTTTTCACAGTGCACTTATAACCATTTCAACACAGTTTAGGGTTTTTTTGGTTTTATTTTTTGTTGGGGTTATTTGTTTGTTTTGTTTATGGGTTTTTTGGACAGATATCATATTTTGTTGACACCGAGTGTTGCAAAATACTATATTGTGGCTAATATCATATTCAAGGACAATGTGACGAAGCAACAACATGTATTATATACGATTTTTTATACATTATATACTCAAGGACAATGTGCTGATACCTAATTATCTTGGCCGGAAAACATGACAACATACTTAATAATATATCTCATGATAAATCCCGAGAAACGTGTTGAGAGCTTATGTATCAGAACCTATCACATCTGTAATTCCACTAATCACCTTCTGCTGCGAGACCTGATATGATACTGGTATATAATAAGCCCTCGTTTACAGTCGTATTGATGTATAAATATGTCACCGAAGTCCTAGAAAATTGCTGAATATAGCATGTTGTGAGATTTCGCCCCTCATCTCCACTGATTTTACTGATCTTATAACGGGTGTGGTTATTTTTTACTGCGTGTCATATATTACTTCGATCTTCTTAATACGGAGTTTTAATTCCTTTACTCGTTGAGTCAGCTAGGGCTGAGTTTTATGTTCTTGATCATTTGATCTGTCCTTTGCGATTTATATGAGTATTGTGTATGTGGCTGGGACTTCGAACCACTCCTTATGACTAATTTGGTATACCCAGGGTGGTAGACAGGGGGACATGAGGGGTGGTACCATCACTGTGATGTCACACTAGTGATGTACTCCATAATGTCGAAGGTACGGTTCAAAATACTTGGCAAGCAAAGGCGGTGTATGACTGATACGTGATAAATGTAGCGTTCAACACTCATTAATTCTATACGTAGTTTTGTTTGACGGGTTCAACGATAACTTTTTACAAGTATTTAATCATATCGCGTCAACAACGTTTTGCTTTTTGTTTTACGAAAGCTGAAATTTTATAAACCTGTCGAGGGGTAATTAATGCTTGTTGTTTTATGTCAGATCAAGATTTTTTTTTTTCATTTTCATAGTGACTACATATGTCTGATTCATTTTTTGCTGCAGCTCTAAACTTTGTGGAATCAGGTGCTATGGAGAAGTAATCATCCCCCGTCGACCGGCCGCACCCGCCATGTATCCATACTTATTGCAATCCATCCCAGAAATCATAACTAGCACGCAGTAAAAGTTATCAACAGTCAGATTTGATGTTTTGTGGCAGTTGTTTAATTTCAAGGAGTTAAGGTTTACATACAATATAAGAATATCGTTCCATATGATCATGCATGTGCCCCAATGACCTGATAGATCAGTTTTCAGTGAATACATGATAGTATATGTAGATGGTATTCATCGTTAATCAATAAAATGAAACATGAAACATTAGTTAATAAAAATCCTCTCATTGATTCGTAGTATCTTTGTTTGCATAATGATTCACCAGTAGTATTTTGATTGATAACCATGTAATGGCGTCAGTATGTTGGATTAAAAAGCATTGTGGGACCTCGGCGACCGAATATGTTGTATGTTACACTCTTCGCTGGTACTCACTGTTATAGACTATTTTTACCTTGACCAATTCTGTATTCGAAGTCTGATCAGGGAATGGAGAAGGGCAGAATGAATATCCGTCGAAGGTCGGAAGTCGTGCAGATGTCATGCCAACGCGCATTTCTAAATGCTGGTATTGCGCACCATGATTTGTCCACAACTTAACCGTTTGTCAGCAGGTGACATTTTAAAAACTAGTACCAGCTATTAATCGTTGAAAAAAGTACTGAACCAAAACCAGCAAAGGTTTTCATCTCAGTATCATTATAGCTAGGTAACTATGAGGACATGTTATATTCACATTTATCATGCTTTAGAGCGCGTTCCGCTGGACAGTCGTCGTATTTCACCTGTCCTCCACAAGGCACTCACCGCCGACCCGGTATTGATTTATCTTCCCATAGTTAGTACAATGCATGTCTGTATATATAACGTGACTGAGCTTTTTCTAAACTGCGATTATCGCATTTTTTATATGCCCCATGTCAGCAATTTTCCTTTTACCTTTATACATATGCAGTACCTGGAGTCTCGGATACGAGCGGCGTACATGTATTAGTTGTTGACAGTAGTTTCTATTAATACCGTTGATATCAGTTATTTTTGGATTCACAAACAACATGTTTATTCTTCTATCTGAATAAATTATTTTCATCTTGATAAGGCTGCATTAAGAAAAAAAATATTCTAAAAAAGGCTAGCGAGGCCAATTCGAGGTGAACGTACTGAAAGAACGTACTGGAATTACCGAGCTGTTACGATAAGAAAAATTTTGGTGGTTTTTTCTTAATTTTTTTAGAAAAAAAACTATATGGTTAAAAAGCAATTTTATTAGTGAATATGATTATACATAATTGGGGAATTGAGGACTAAGAAGGTAGAAAGATAAATCCTGAGAAAAGGACTGGAGTAAGCGAAGGAGCTTAGCTATTAAAATAAGGAGAGTTAAATGAACAGGAAGGACATGTGTTTAAAAAGAATTGTGTGCGGAAAAAAAGGGGAATTTTAGGGGGGGGGGGGCTTAGATTTTAGTATCAAGAGTGGTTACTGTTGCACAATGTATAAAATCATAACTATCTCCGATAATGCAATTAGCTTAAGTAAGTTATTTTTGTCAACACGTTATGTAGAATTAATTGAAATTCACATACATTTATTCTGATAGTTGTTCAGTTGCTAGGACAGACAGACGCACAACAATTTGGTGGACATGAAATTGCTACTACCAACAGACGGATTAAAGTTTTGGGACATGAAGCTGCTATGAAGGACCAATCGATACTTTTGTGGTCTGAGTTGCTATGACGGACAGACGGGTAAATATTCTGTAGGTGTGGAGGTTTTATGGCGGACAAACGTTTGGTTTTTTTCGGATGCTGAGTTGCTGTGATAGACAAAAGGATAATGTCAAAATAACCTAAATGAAACAGTTGAATGTTTCTAGATTTTTAAGTCGATGATAGACCGTGGGGCATAGTACATGGAGGTGTATTATGTGACAGCAGGTGTTTCCCTTGATAGACAGATATAGGTGCTTACGATTTGTGTATGTTCCCAGAATGCGCCATAAGATTCGGAAGCTTATTAAACTAGAACGGAGGTTTTTTAATTGATGAAATCGGTCCATCACCTTAAGGAATCCACGCAAACTCATCCAAATGATTAGGTGATACTTCATCAACTTTACGTCTTACTATGAACGAATAATTTCTGTATGAAATTTAACACAATCAGCAAATCCCATTCACCTTTAAAAGGTGTCCAATTAAATATACTAGACTAAACAAATGGAAGCGACGTCACGATTTAACAAGAATCAAAATAAATCATATATGCAATCTACACAAGATTAAGATATTCCATATTTTGAAGGGCGGTTGCAAATATGTATATAGCATAAATCAATGAAGTATCACAGCAGCTGTCATTACAATGGATAAACTTGCTTAAAAAAGGAAATCATACAACTACGATAAAGTTGAACATTGTAACGAGAATCTCTGATCGATCTTGATGGAGTAGAAGGTTAAAAACAAACATATTCATTTTGATGATGAGGGCGTCAGAATTACATCTGTTCAAGGTTAATTCTGAATTTAACATGGGTCAAAATATATTATGCAAAGGAATGTATATCACATATATACTCATTGACGATTTGATATTTATTTGACAGATGGCGCATATAAATTTCTCTAGAATGAAATGGGTTTTAAACGACATGTCATTTAAGTATCTGCATTAAATTTCTCGATATATTTTTATCCAGAGTTATCATTCCTGATATACTTTTCTGCGGAAATGCAGCATTCAAATAGAACATAGGCGGATCCTCGGGTGGGGACCGAGATTCCGACGACCCCTTCTGGAATTCGATATAATTGGGATTTTTTCCCTTTTTTACATTTTGTTGTAAAATGAGTACAATAGTTTTACTACTAAGACAAAATAGGACACCATCTCAGAAAATTTGACTGTGGCAAACCCCCTCTTCATAAAATTTGTGGATCCGCGCCTCGGGGATAATGTAACCCTGTTTTGGTCGATCCTTTCTTTTGATTTTAAATATTTGATCCTACATAAGACTTGAATCTTTTTGATACTGTTGTGGAAATCGGAAGACGGAAATCGAAACTTTATCACGAAGTTTTTTCGCGATAAACTGAGTAATAACGTACATTTATTGCTTACCGTGGTGGATGTTTGTCATAAGGGTGTGACTTCTGAGCACTCTGGGACATGTAAGTCCTCATCGATCCCTGATGGGTAGTCACAGACTTCTTCCTCGCCCACGAGACTGCTATCGTCGTTGACAGTAAGTCCTTCCTTGGATTCTTGATCTTGATCGTGGTAACCCGACTCTGAGCTTTCGTCATCCGAGTCACCATTGGCTATACAGAACTGTACATCCCCATCATGTTTTAGAACTTCTAAATCATTTCCAATTTCAATATCTATTACTCTTTGTACAAGCGAATCAACGTCTCTTTCGTTATTTTTGGCGCTCTGGGCCAGAGTCAAAGCATTCACAGTTTCCGACTCGGATTTTGCGTCATCGAGTTCTAAGTCACTTTCACTCTCTTCTTCCAAGGCCTCGTCGATTTCGTGATCTTCCGTTATCATATCCAGTTGGGGAGCAGTGTTTGATTTTGAGATTGGAGGTTTGAATTTTTGCCCGGTTGATAAAAATTGTGTTCTTTTAGGTAAGACATCGCCCGATTGCGGTAATGATTTTGTTCTCTGTAACACAAGTCTAGAGTTCTGTTTCCTGGTTTTTTCTCGAAGGAATTCTTTTAACGCGAATTTAAGCTTTTCATGTAGTTGAAGTGCCATTGCTTTGGCTTTGGCTTCAGTTTTACATAGCACTGCATGACAACGAAGTTCCAACTTCATTTTCTTTCCTTCATGTCGATACACAAAAACGAATAACCTTGGATATTTGGGATGCGCAATACAATACGAAATACGATGAGCACGGTATTCTGTTACGCCTTGTTCTTTGGTTACAGCTCTTAGACCGCTACTGGTGATTGAAAGTTTCATTTCGAGACCCGGATGGGAACTTCTGACGTAGTTATTCCATATCACACCGACAGGTTTGTCCACACACCCATCCCCACGCATCATGGATGTCTGTACATTTCCAAGATATCTCACCTTGTGGGTGACCTCTTTTTCACTGATGGATAAATTTTTTCTCCAATTGAATAAACTCATTGTTTCCAGACGAATATATGCTCTCTGCTTTCTTTATTAAGGCATGGCCATCTGTAATACACAAAATTTTGCTAATGAGACAGTTTAATCAACATCTTCAGGTGACGTCAAAATAGGTCAAGGACATGTGTAATATGCAGTAAATATTGAAGAAGCAGCAGGTATGTGGACGTCATTGTTCTGCCCGGTATGTTTCAATAGGACCTGAGGATATAAAAATGCATGTGAACATAATGACATAATCACTAGCGGAGAGAATACACCTTAATTCTGGACGTGTGACGACTTAGTGACAACTGTACTATCCTAGCAAGGTTACCGAGGGGTGGACGGTGTCGAGGGAACGGCACAACTGCGTCTAGGCTAAAATCTAGGCATTTAAGGTTGATGTGTGTAAAAAAAAAATGGCGATAACGTTCTGTGTTTTCCTGGAGTTAATTTCATTTATGTTTTCTATCTAAAATAGTTATTGTATGTCAAGGAGTTTCTATTTTAAGGAACATAAATTGTGTCCTTGTACATGTATTGATTTCAGGACATGTTGAGATGGTAGAGGTGATAATGGTGCTGTGGGGGTGGTGGCGGGGGTGGGATGTCGCTCTATATGATTAAGCGAACAGTTGGAGGCTTTATATTACTAGCAAACTAACTATTGCCCATAAGCCCCTCTACTTCCATCTTTATCTGATAAATTCAGATTCTGATCCTAGGCATTGTTCTCGCTTATATTTGAGATCTGGATGAGTAATCGTTTGTTAAGGTTTTTAATGAATGATTGATTGATTATTGGTTTACGTCACTCCACGATTTCACGTATATGGTGACGGCATCTGCCTGATGCATTGCATACAAATTTAGACCTTTGCATCGGACCCATCCGAAGCAGTGAGGGATCTTGTACGTGCCACACTTGCCGTGACACGGAACCTCGGTTTTACTGTCTCATCCGAAAGACAGAACACCAGTGCGTCCAGGGCGGGAGTCGAACCCGGGACCTCTCGGTCACGAGCTGAGCACCTTATCCACTAGACCACACCGGCTTCGATAGTTAAGGAAAAAACAAAAACAAAACCAAAACGAAACAAATAAACCACACACATGCGGTAATGAAATCATTCATTACATAGTGCATGTAATATTTAAAGCTTTAAATTCATATTACTTATATGAATAAATATGAATTAAAACATATATGTATATTCTATATATGTATGTAAAGCCCTGAATGATGAAACGCACACCTTCGCGTTTATAAAGGTGACCTTTACGTCATGAGTCAGTGTGTGCGTTTTATTTCCGGAAGGCACTTCTTGTCTGTCAGTGATGTATGGGGTGATCTAAAAACAATCGACATTCAAAAGTCAGCCATATAAAAACTTCCCAATAGGTATTCGAAAGCTAATTAATGAATACAGATGTCGACAGCTCTAACAAGGAATTTCAGTGCAAAAATAAATCGAATAGAGGGAACAACTATCGACAAACACCGAAGAGGCGGCATGTCATCATCGTCTATTTTACACTACAGAGATACCCGAGGATTGATTGGAGGAAAATATTTACTAGTTTGATCAGTAAAATTCGATGACTCCCGAAAGTTTCCCCGATGTCACCGACAAAATACCCGGATATCAGACCCTGAGACTATGAAACATTCGACATTCAAAGAGAATTAAGTTCGTTTGTGCTTTTGGGTTAGTTGATGTTAAGTTTTATTCATATTTTTTCATTATACAGGAATCAGCACATTGATTGCCATCTATAGACCATATGTATACTAGAACAATCCGAACTACTATAGCACTGGACAACAATTCACTAGATCTTGTATGATAGACCATTCATATCTTCCAACATTGGGACTCAAACCATGAACCATGACTACCGATCTGTTCTCTGATGAATGTCACATCACTGTATCATGCAGGCAAGGAGAGACAACAAACAAATCGAGAAACAAAACAATCAACAAGGAAATAAAAATACATAATAAACTGTCCGCAAGCCAAACAAACTGTAAAACAAAACAACTGACATAAAATGAGAATAGGTCTATAAGCTATGGTTTAAAGTCATTTGGTATTTTCATTGAATCATAAAATAAATAAATAAAAAAATAAAAATGAAATAAAGAATGACTGATATACAAAAAGAATACACAAACCAATTCAGATACAAAAAAAACCTGGGTCAGAGATCCAGAAACAGCAATATTTGATATGAATAAGACGGAGACTGTGTCATACTTTTAGACAAGTCATGAAGAAATACAAATATGTTTCATTCTTTATGGTAATCGATTGAAATTTTGGATTCCCAAGCTACGTCTACTCCTGAACATGGCCGTATATTTTCCTAGATATTCTAAGATATTCCTGCACGTACAGAATGACCTCTTCAAGCATACATAGTGAACATGGCTTCCTCAAGCATACATTGGGAGATAGAAACCGGGCCTCTACATGTGCTCATGAATATAAGGTCCCATTCGGACATCCTCGACCTTTTCCTTCGTAGGTACAAGTAAAGGGCGAGGTTGTTCCGAATGTATAAGGTCCCCGCAGTATTGACTTTTAACAGCTGTTGTTTTTACTCAGTGTCGTAACTGCAAAGTTCATGTAAACATGACATTGTTATTTTGAACTTCGATGAGAACAAATATATACATGTACATGTATGTACTTAAGCATATCAACATGCCAGCAAAGTGAACACACCTATTTTATATGCCTTAGATGTGTACACAAGAAGTAATACGATATGGTAACTGAAATTCAAACCATGTAGATCTACCTCGAAAGTTTCTTTTGTGAAATGTTTACATTTTCATGTTTAGGCCAAAGTTACCCCGATAGTTGTTTATTCTAAAATTGCAATCTTTATTTGAAATGATGGAGTGTTTTGGCAGTGTCTGCTTGTTTGGGGTTTATTTATTCATTTATTTTTGTACCTCTCTATTCACTAAAACCACAAAGAAAATTCTCAGAAGGCTGTTGTAAACGTGTAGTACATGTACTGAAATATGCACATGCACTGTCGGAGCGAAAGTGGCGCGGATCCAGAAATTGTATTTTCCGAGAGGGGGTCCGACTACGTGCGGTGTAGATCACCTGTTTTGTAGCCAACCCCCCCCCCCCCCAAAAAAAACCCCAAAACAACTCATTTTCGTGGAATCTCAGGGTGGGTTCGGACACCCCCCCCCCTCTGGATCCGCGCATGACAAACTTTTCGGAAACTCTTATCTTTTTATCGCCGAGTGTGTCTTGCCTATTTACCTTACATCATTGCCAACCGAAAATCGTCAATGACAGCGATCAAAAATCGCGTAGTGTGTAATTGGCAACTACGTAAGTTCACTCGATAGATCATACTGTGTGGCAGAAGCATTTTTACCTCGCTAAAAAGAAAACTGTGTGGACTATTTACTCCGAGTGTGATCCTGTTGCTTTGTAAGCTTTTAAGAGAAAAATGAACTTGCACTGTTTTCTCGGTCATTTTCCGTACACAGACAATGAAACAAGACCCGTACTAAGGTCAAGCTTGTCGTGATGTATCGCTTTAGGAACTGCTGGTTGTCATAAGGCCCTTGTAATGACACATCAAGTTTGAAATAATGGATGATTTGGTAGCAATTGTATGTTTTGCTTTCAACAGGAATTAACAAAATTGTGTATCAGTAACTCTCGCTTGTGTAGTTTGCTCCCCTTGTGTATGTATGTGTGTGGATGTGTGTTTGTGTGTGTGTATGTGTGTGTGTGTTTGGGGTGGAGTGGTCATTTGTTGTTTTTGGTTCTGTTTTCTTTGTTTTTATTGTTGTTTTAAATTAATCTTTTACGAATTCATTTACGCAAACTTTTGTCTCATTGTTTTAATTCAATACTGATCAGTGTTAATGAATATTTTCAGTCGCTTTTAATTTCATAAATTCTCTGTTTTATTTTGCAAATTACTTCAGTTGATCATTTACGTCAATTCTACAAATTATTTATCTTTGTGATAATACTGAAGTTAAGCGGAGAGGATAACTAACACCGGCATTCTTGGTATATCATTCGAATGCAGACCTTTCCAAATGGCCCGGATAGGGAACTGAACTAAGAATGTGTTCCAATACCCAGCTCTCACCACATCGATTCCGAACTCATGACACATTCGTTCTTATTTGTTCTGAAAATTCCAACTTAGAATTTACACGATACTGACAATCTTGTAGAATGAACTCTGTCATGTGAATCTGTATTTATCCTCAATTTTTTTTATTAAAACATAATAAACCCCAATAACATTTACATACAATTTCCCCCAAAAGAGTAGTCTATGTCTCTGAATTTCCCCCCTTTGCTCAAAAGCAACAATTTCGCCGAGGGAGCAGCCATCTTGGATCACGTTGGAGAGCCAGTGCGTGACGCGCCACCCGATCCGCCAAGTCAATTCTTAGAATGAATGTTTTCCATTTGCAGAAAGAAGTGGATCAACTGGTGTCATATGGAAAATGGAACACTGATGTCAGAATATCAGTCCACTTGACAACAAACGGTATATATTACAAACATAGCTACTAACAATTGAAGTAACGTGTCAGGATCAAGTTTTGTCAATTACAGTATTTTTGCTACATTCAATTGGTTACATTACAGATACTCGATACACAACAGATCTGCATTTTTTGTTTTTATACATGTATATAAAGCATGAGACTACTGCCACGTGATTACTTTTGATTATTATCAAAAGTTATAAAAAGGCGCATCTATACAACTGGTTGAAACTAAATTTTAAAAAGCGAAACAGTGTCTTTTGCCACATTTCATATAACTAAGCCAATTAGGACAGAAAATAGCCCGCAATATGATCCTCAGAGATGGAGGCTTTAGATGCACTGAACAAGTGCTTTGCTTCCGTCTTGTAATTTGGATTAGCCAGTAAGGATAATCTGAGTGGGATAAATTGCTGTAAATTACTATTAAAATAAATCCACAAAACACACACATGTATATACATAGAGGATTGATTGATTGATTTTTGTTTAACGTCACACCACGAATATTTCACGTATATGGTGACGGCATCTGCCTGATGCGGGGCATACTAATTTTGACCTTTGCAACGGACCCACCCGAAGCAGTGAGGGGTCTTTAACGTGCCATGCATACCACGACACGGGGCCTCGGTTTTTACTGTCTCATCCGAAAGACAGGACACCGACATGACCAGATGGGGAATCGAACCCCGGCCTCCCGATTAGGAGTCCAGCGCGATACCACTAGGTCACGCCGGCTTTATACATAGAAGAAGCAGACAAGATACAACCGGTCCGCATACAGCTTAAATACCAGATAGTTATGATTTTTAAGAGTTTTTAATTTTTCCCGTTCAGTAAATGAGGTAAAGATATTATACCTGCCAAATGTCATTGTAATCCTTTAAACAAATTCAGTTCGTGTAGGTAGAAGAAATTCAAAGTATTGTAAACAGGTTAACAAAAACAAACTATAAATGACATAAAGACATATAACGCAAGGCTTTGAAAACGAGATATCTGGGTTGTACGTCATCTTTTGTACTCTTAAAGATTTGGTAGAAAGAATTGCGCTATCAATATGGACTGGTAATGGAGTGAATGTATGTCATAGGTAAAAAGAAGTATATCAATTTTACATATTCTTGCTTCATTCAAGGGAATCTTCTTTATTCTCTGGAATCTACGTCATCTTTTGTTAATCAAACGTTTCGGTTCAAAGTTGTTTTATGCAAAATTGTGGAATGATATTATGAAGCGACCGTAAACGAAAACGGTTTTGTTAAATTCTATATCCATATAGGCCGAAAACAACATCGTAATATATAATAATGTCAATGTATGTCAGGGTAGAAACTGTTTGTTTGTTTATTGTTTTGTTGTTCTACGCCACACTGAAGTATCTTATTTTTATATACATGTACATGTGTATACTGTCTTTTTCTAACTTTAAATTTTTATGATTTAAAGTCTCACTTTAAATAATAAAAATTTAAAGATAGAAAAAGACAATACTAACACAAAACACGGCCATTTTTATACGGAAGGAATAAGTTTATGATAGGAGATAAGAAAGGGGTAGATGAACAATACCGTTAATCTTCCTTTCTGTTTAGGCAAAACAAAAAAGCAGACATGGTTACCTTGCTAGGAAAAATAAAGAACAAACAGACAAGTCCCCCCCTCCAAAAGAAAAAGTAAAACAAACGTTAATATACCTTATAGTAATAATTGTATATAATTTTCACTCTAAATCTTTTGTTCTAAATGAAACCATGTACCATAATTTAGAAACAGGTAGAGTAATACGTTTGTAAGCTTCCTTACGTATACTAGTATAATATATCAAGACGCAGTCTTAGCCTCTGATGCAGAGAGGTGGAAGGGGCACAAACATACTGTCCCCACCTTGAAAGTGGGTGTAGGGAATGAAACCCCTCTTCCCCTCCCCTGTACCCCCTTGGTCTATCGTTCTGACAGTCCTGGTGGTGAAGTGAATGGGTGGTTGACTTGTGACATTGTCATTGATTTATATACCGAACTACATATATAAAAAAAGTACTGGGGGCCAAGCGCTCGCTGTAGCCCCTATTACAATTATTACTATAATAATAGTTACAGGGGCTATAGAGCACGCTTGGCCCCTGTGGGAAAATGCATCTCGTGAAGGACGAAGATAAATACGATCGTGTTAAGAGACGAGAAGATGGTGGGTGGCTGATTCTATGACATGAGGTCAGAAAATAAAGCTGATGATGATATTCGAATTAGAATTTAAAATTTCTTTAAACATAGAAATCCAAGTACATGTATGTCTATAAGCGTCATCAGCTTTTCATATCACATCAAATGTAGTTGTTTTAAGTCGCCTTAACCCACTACCAAAGCGGGAAGAGATTTTATTATAGAAAATATTATTTCTACTTCCTTTTGGATAACTTACAAAAGAAAAACAAAATCTTAAAGATTTTTTAAAATCAGAAATCTGCGTCTTATCTATGTCTTAATGTCTTACAAACTATGATACAGTGGCACAAAGCGGTAGTCGAAGTCGGACCAAATGCTCCATGGCATAAGCAAAATGCTTACTACTACACCAAATTTGTCCTTAGTGTCATGTTAAACAACGTCATTACCGATACAAAATATACATATAGATTCATGGAGGCAGAAAAGAAAAGAGCACGTGTCGGGTCCAGAACAATTTAGCTTGATATTTCGGGGGGGGGTTTAATTTCGGCAACCCTACTTATGGACAAATAAGCGGTTTTAAACGACCAAGAAAATAATCCTTGACATGAGCTTACATCCAGACACTGCTAGTGAGAATTTGGTGATGCATTTCATTATAATTTACATTCAGTTGCACGTTTTTCAATAATACTGGTACTACACACTTTCTCGTTCCTTATTAAATTAGAATATCCAAATATGGAAATTGCTACCACCAAAGTTCACTTTAAAAAAGATAAGAAAAATCATTACTCTGATAAATAAAATAGTCAAACCTTTATGTTAACATCCATGGTGTTTTCCTTTTTATATAAATTATCATAACTAGTATTTCTACATTGCATTACAACTATGAAGTTCAAATACTAGTGAACTTGAAATGCATACAGCGGAAGTATATCCCGGAAAGATGAAATGAGATCTGAAGATCTGAAGTATACAATTTTAGAATGAAGGTGTTTCAAACAATTCTTCTGTGTCAAGTAAGTCAAGCTCATATCCCGGTGTACAGATCTAGATATTGTGTCGAGACGTGTTGACCTCTTATTGTTTAATTTCATCTTGAACAACGAGTGCAACTGCATGCATATCAATTATACAGCTGGTGGCGATAGACTTTCATCTTTTAATCTTTTCGTGGTGTCCTATAACATATTTCAGGGGACGGGATGTCCAGATATCATATAGAATGCTTGACACTTAGCTTGTATGGCTGATTCTGAATTAACCAAATAACACAAAGGTATTCAAATCGCGTACAAACAAGTCCGAAGGCAAGACAGTTATTGCTGAATGAAGCATGCTGGGAGCCTTTAACGTGACGTAATATGAAAGGATTCCCCACTGTGTCCTTGAGGTCAGTGCGTACGTCTGATTTCGGAAAACTCACAGCGCGCCACTATTGTATTACTGAGTAATAAACCTTGGTTAGAGATGTCAAAAAACATGAACGACTTCAAATATGGAATTCAACAGACTAATACATACAATGAAATCAGAGGCACGAGTTAAGTCGACAATGTTGATCAAAAACCAGATATTACTAGCTATCTCTTCAAAAGTATTTTGTTAGTTGACATTGCTTTCAATGATGTTCAGTACATGTGTATGGCAATATGGCAGCAGGAGGCACAGAAACCTTAAGCATAAGGGAGCAACTATTTGATTTTTAGGGGAGGGGGGGGGGGCAGGAAGACTTTCGCCGGCCTGAATATTTTTTTGCCCAATTTCAGAGCCGGATTATTATTTATTTATTGTTATTTTTTTTGCCCGCCCTTTGGGTCGGATTATTTTTTTTCCCCCAAATTTGAGCTGGACATTTTTTGCAAAGTCTTCCTGCCCCCTACCCGCCTAAAAATCAAATTGTTGCTCCCTAATTGTTGCGCAATTCGGGAATCAAACTAGAATCGCCTGTACAGTGACGCGCTTAACCACTATACCAGATCTGATCCCTAAATAGGGGACCCATCGTCGGAAACCCATGCTCGGTTGAGCTTCCCATACCTCAAGGAAGCGCAACCGAGCGTGGGTTTCCGACGATGTAGGGGACCAAGCGCCCTATTGGTTTAGCCACCACATCAACACTGTTTGTAGTGTAAAATGTTACAAGATTTCATAAGGATGTTTTAAATTGTTACATAAAATAAAGTATATAACCTGCACTGTTAATTGAGCTTAATATTATATATGTATACATATTTCTGTATACTTAAAAGCATATTTCTAATTTGACGGTCAAAAGTATAATTTTAAAGTGAAGGTCAAAAGAGCATTGACTGATCCAGTATTTAGGACCCCCTCTTGGGGGGAGGGCATAGTTAACAAAAAAACCAATGAGGTGAAAAAGAAGTCGATTGATAACAAATTTTATGTAATAGTATGACAATTGGGTGATAAGGGTAACTGATCTTTGCCCCTCTCAAAGCCTTCCACAGCTGAGCCTTTTTTCTGTTGCAAAATTTGCGCACATAGTGCAGTGTGAATAAGATCGTGAATATACGTAACTGGAGCTTGAGAAGATGTGAACACTATGTTATCATTATGAAAGTGCATATTGTATCGACCTTTGTTCGCACCAAATATAACTTCCCTGTGTGGCAACCTATTGTTTAAATAAGGCAGTTTACATTGGATTTTTGTAAACTTTTTTGACAAATTTTACAGTAAGCACAATACTACACGTATACGTACTCTTAAATTTTGTGTAAAGATTTTTATACTTAGAGAAAAAATCCCACTACATCCAGCCTTTGGTTAATAGTTCGTTTTGCTTTAACATCACTGATAGCGACTAAATGTCCCAGTCATTAAAAGCACATGTAGTGTAAGACACACATTTTTATATTTAGATATATAAAGGTCCGGTAAGATTCGAATCCACGATTTCTTCATTTATGATCCACTCACAACAGTATGGACCAATATTTTGCATGGTTGTCCATGTTTTTTACTGTTATATATAAAAAAAGACACAAATAGGCAACCTAGGAATCTGGTCGGGATTTTGAGCTGGTCTCATCTGCACTTTGTAGACTAGAGACCATTCAGCGTGTTAGGAATGTAGCTACCTGTTGGAAATTAGCATGCGTGACATATACCTAAAATAACTGCCTCCACATGTGACTACGACGAATACCGCTCTCCTCTGACAGTCTATCCATCAGTCAGGTGACAGGAATATACAATATACATTGTCCAGTTATCTAAATACACTGTTGACATCACTAGAATCAGTTTCGTAATCGCCACTACCTGAACTACACACAATCGTATTGTAATTAATTTTGACACATAATTAGTCATAAGACCCCGGAAAATGTTGCAGTCATTAATTTACATAAGTAAGATAACATACTTCCTTGTCTATATAAATGCACTGATGCAGCGATCACTATCGTACTAAATAAAAACATTCCAGATATAAAAGGCTTTAAATACACATAAGAAATCTAAATAGATATTTTGTATGACCTAATTTACCTGTTTCTCACCTGTATGACCAGGTAATGGATGTCGATATGCGTCCACTGGGTAGATATATGTTAATTCCGTGTACAAGTAATACAAACAGCTTGTCAGTTTGTGAAATTACATGATATATTTCCGTAAAATATCAAATTTTATAACAGATTCTTCTAATTGCTACTCCGAATAAACATGCCTTCCACACTCATACCTGTCAGATAATGTACGAATGGAAATACCTTGAGTCATGTGATTCATAACGGCATTCTGATTGGCGGAATTTACCTATCGAATTTCCATTACAGGTAAAACATTACCGCATACCTTTCTATTGTCTAGGATGAATAGAGACGAGGATTAGCCGTATACCCCGAAGTGAAGACGATTATTAAATCTTTCAAGGCGTAGTACAAAATAAACACATTTCAAAGTCTGATCTAAATATTGTGGCCACTTGAGCAAGTTGTGGCCAATTGCAAGTATTGATGATAGCCAATGATGGGTGCTCGTAAAACTGACCGTTACGGTCCTACTATGGCCTGAGGCATGGCCGTTATTTCGGTACGTCCAGAGCAGCTCATATCCCTTCCCTGTTGCATATCATTATGAACTTCCAAGCCCTTGCTGCTATTTTTGTTACGAGGACTCGTCACGGACTAGGTCCTTAATGTACACGTATCTTGAACAAATACGGATTATTCAAATTAGTCCAGCATAACGTCTAAATCATCCACCATAGGACCGCGAACAGCTATCTTTTATCTGTACTAAGGACCATATTTTCGCTGATGCACTTACACAATATGGTTGAATATAACATCTTCTTTTATATCGGTGACTTAAAGTACATTGTGCATTCAATTAAGTGACAGCTTCAACGTCTATATACCAGGAAAGAAGAGAGTTCAAAAAGTACATTTTGCCGATTGTGCCCGACAAAAATAAAGGGGGGGGGGGGGATGGGGGGGATGTTGTTAAATTTTTGTAATAAAACAATAGCGTTGAACTTGTGATTCATAACGTGCATAACATACTTGATCTAGACACAGAAATTTGAGGTTCACATTTCTTTCCAAGAACGGGTGAACAGATGGTTCAAAAACTTCATTATCCGACTTCAAAATTTGCATATAAATGACGAATTTAAATCTCCGTCAACTTTCATTATGCAACAACATTTCGTAACTTCATATATCTATAATAAATATAAAGTAATATATTTAAAATTCAACTCCTGTCTTGTTTTTTGGCTTCTTATGGCAGACAAATAGACTTGACAGTAGTCTATAACTCTATTACTAAAACCATTTTACGATACGGTACATCAGCAGTACAATTCTTTACGACCACGGTTATTTTTGATTATTTGGGAACAACATTTCATGACACGGATTTGTAGAGGGTTATAAATATCTTCTCCAGAGAGAGAGAGAGAGAGAGAGAGAGAGAGAGAGAGAGAGAGAGAGAGCACCCGACGCACTGGTGGACAACGTGATATCTCCTGAAAACATGAAAGTTTCTTTTGAAATATCTTTGAATGTAACATAATGTCGATATATTCCATTTTCATTTCGTTACCTGTCATAAGTTGTCTGTTGTTGAATGGTATTTGGCCACAGTCTTAAACACCAATTTTTCACACAATCTAAGTTCTATCCCTTTAAACATTCATTGTGCCAATATAAATTTTCATTTTACATATACCTTTATTTGAATATTATGTGTGTAAAGCCAATATGTTTGTCCACATTCTTAAGTGCTTTCACATATTGCAGTATGATAGTCTAACAATAGTTTCCGTTTTCTAACTTTAAAAAATAACGAGACCCTTTTCGTCGTTTTTTTTTCTGCGAATATTTATCCAAATTCCTTGTACATGTACTTGAAAAGTACCGCAAAATAACGAGGTAGTTCCGAATGTCGCAGGTTTTGGATCCAATATTTCATACATATTCTGTGGCTGTTACCAATCAAGTTTAATTTTCATTTTAAGCTCCGCAAACTATCCTACACATTGTGCGTGTGTGTTCTATCCTGATTGCCGATGTTTGTTTTTTTTTTCTTCGCTCAAAAATTATAAAACACAAATTTTAGCTTTTAACATACTTACGTACTGATATAATATGTATCTCTTACAGTATAATCACCTGGAGAAAGAAACATTAGCAGCATTCGCTTACAAGAGATGACATTTTACTACAAAGTGATTTTTAAAAATCATTGTTTAGACTAAACATAAACGGATGGTTAAATAAAGGAGGTGATTGTATGGGATATCATGGGTTATCATAGGTTTGACTATAAATAGTAAGATGCGGAAGAAAAAAATTCCAGTCCTTTTCGATCTTCAGATCATAGCTGGAAACCACTTAGATCATAACTGTATACCACTTAGACCATTGTCACTGATCAGAGAGGAAATATATCGGATTGAATTGCAGCGGTTTATAAATTTATAACAGTCTTTAAAAACGAACTGAAGAATGTGTGTAAAACATTTACCCCAGTCGTTATATTTTCATTTTTGTAGTTGACTGTTCCGGAAACCCCAAATTTCAGCTTACGATTTGGAACTGTGCCCTTGACCTCTAACAGATTGTCTTCAAAATCAATGGTTTCTTCCTCTCTCGATAAGAAAGATCATATCGACACTTAATTTGATTTGCCTGTAAAGGAACTGAGTTAAGACCCTAAAACTTCATGACCAAATGGTTCTGGGTTTGAATCTCACCGGTGGTCCCTGGGTGTCCTGTCTTTAGGAGACGAAACCGAGGTCATGTGGCACGTGAAAGATCCCTCGCCACACAAGTGAAAACTATATGATGTAATCTAACACAAGAATCAAAGAAAGGAAATCTTGTAAGGGATAGAATGACAGACTGGGAAACATTACATGCCCTGTCAATTTGATGGCAAGGGTATGAAACTTGATGGAAAAATCAGAGATTAATGAAAAGAACAAAGTCTAGTTTCCAAGCATACGATATGGCTTTCTATAGCTACTAACTAAGCTGTATCCGAAACAGTTTGGCCCAAAAGGCGATTTTTTACTATCAGAAGAGGAAGATGCAAATTTAAATTCCAGGAAACACATCCGGAGACCTATCTTGCTTAATGTACATTGGGAATGATAGTCTAAAAGCATTACATTTTTCAAGACAGACTGCAAACAAAGCAATTCAGAGGATAACATTGACCGGACTCAAAACATATCTTCGACCATTTTCGTAATTCAAATGTTATAATTTTCCTTTCACCCGTGATGAATGATTGACCAGCTGTGTCAAGTTACAATAGCTGAGGCGACATGCCCCCTCCCCCTCTTCTTCCGTTACGAAGTGTACTCATAGGTTGAGCATTATACTTCATGTATCCAAAGTGTGTGACCACAATTTTGTAAAAGCCATATAAATACACATCATATACTTACGATAGCTTCTATGTCTCTTTAACCTTGTTACTAAATGTGACCTTACTTTCATAGTAAATTGTATGTAAAATTTTCATATTTTGTGTACCGTCAGCATTATCCAAAAAAAAAAAAAAAAAAAAAAAAAATAGGGACACATTCTGTGCCTACCTTTGTTAAGAGAATACAAGGTTCGATTTCTATCCCTGATCCCCGCTTACGATAATACCCTTCAAAACTTATCTCGTCTCAGGAATAGATATGACAGTCAAGAAAGATTACTCTTTAATTGTTGACAATAGTATATGAGGCATTTATGATGTCAGTTCGAAGGGCAGGATAATTTACAAGCAGTCATATCATCTCTCACATGATTCCTATTGTACAGGCACTGGTCTATATTCTGACCTATTTGTGCATTGTACTGGGATTGCACTCCTAAAGATGGTAGAAAAGAACCATTCTGAAGATGCAATCCCCCTTAAAAAAAAAAAGAAAGAAAACCCTCATCTTTCGAAAAAGTATCCAGGCCTTATAGGATTTAGGAAAGAATCTACATCGATGGATAATTTCAAATGATAATTATTGAAGTTTTTAGCGTTAGTTTCGTTAATTTTATTAATTAAACCACTCAATCATCAGAAAGTTAATACATGTACATTGTACCTGGAGCAATGCAAGTTTGTGTATATATTGAAATGACTAGTTTTAAGTCGAGGACAGATGACAAAGCACACGTAGTTTGAAATGTAAATCCTTACACAGAGCTAAATTACGACATTTGAAGTGAGTAAAACCAGGGACGTGTATTTTATATACGTCCCTGGTAAAATAAAAAAAAAAAATAAATAAAAAAACCCCCCAAAACCCCATTAAGTTTAAGTGACGCTTACGTGAGAATTAATGACCTTGAATAAACTCTGTCCGGGAGAACTATCGGATATGCAGCTATGAATCTATATCGTACAATGTCAGTAATTGACCCGGGTGTTATCATTGTTATCACTATCGATGAAATCATCATCATCATCATCATCATCATCATCATCATCATCATCACTATCGATGTCATCATCACTGTCGACGTCATCATCATCGTGATGACGTCGACAGTAATGATAACAATAAGTGATGATTTCGTCAATAGTGATGATGTTATTTTCATCGTTATCGACGTCATCTTCAATATCATTATCGATGTCATCCTTATTGTCGACGTCATCATTATAAATAAAATGTTCAATGCCTGTCGAGTTTCAAACAGTAGGATCTCTATTGAGTATACAAATACACATTAAATCGATCATTGGCGGATTTAGAGGGGAGTTGCAACCCCTCCTTCTGATCGGAATATTTTACCGAAAAAGGTCATTTTCGACCATTTTTGGGGCTGCATCCCCTTTCCGGAACGAAAAGTGCAAATATATTTGTCATGGGAGGCTGCAACCCCTTTCAAAAATTTCTAGATCCGCCTATGTCGATACAACTTGTTAATTAAGATTTTGGCTAATCTCGAAGATTCGCGTTTAATGGGTCAAACCGAGTTCAATAGTTTACTTAACAAAGTGTTAACGACTTTGACGTATACTGGATATTGGCTTTAGTGCGTTAGGGATTATTATTCTTTGACGTTTTATATAAATACTACTTCATCTGAAGGCAGAATATACCTTGTGCAAGAAACGTTAACTTTTTTTTAAATCTTAATCATTTTGTATCCCTGGAAATAATTGCCTAAAAGAGCCCAGCTCAAAATATATAGTCTTTAACAACAAACGACATCGTCATAAACAACAACTACAAAACGATAAAAAACCCTTTCTCATGGTATATCTTCATAAATCAAAAAGATAAACAAATCTATATGGACAACAGGTCGGAACAACACGACAGACACTTCTGTTTTATAAGAGAATGAAACCACCACTACAACAAATCAAAGTACGTGGGAAAACAGATGATCAATACAGTGGCGGATCCAGGATTTCCGAAGAGAAAAAAAAGGGCGTGGGTGGGTGGGTTTACATGTGTATTAACCAAACTACTCGGCCATTTTTGGTGACAAATCTGGATTTTTACTTGTAAATATGTAGCGAAAGAAGGGGGCGCCCCTCTAAATCCGCCACTGAATTATAACGAGATACATGCATGTGTATCTGAAAATGAAATATCGTCGGACCGACGGACAAGTCCGGTTATATTAATGCCGGTCCGGTAAATAATCTTAAATTTCTGGACCGATTGTCCAGTAATTTCCAGAAGCGATATCGGTTTCTAACTTACTTCTAATGTCATCTTAATGTGCATTTTGCTTTCCGTCTGGTAAAAATTGTTTCGGTCTGGTGAACTGTCATAGTTTACCAGACCGAATGTCCTGAAAATATTTTTACAATTTCATATTCACTGGTATATATAGTACATGTATATAATGAATGAAAAAACCAGTGGCTAAGTGGATGAGACATTCGACTCATGACCGAGAGATCCTGGGTTCGACTTCCGCCACAGGAACACAGGTGTCCTGTCTTTCAGATGAAACAGTAAAAACCGAGGTCCCGTCATGGTAGGCTTGACATGAACAAAGTGTAAAAAAAATCCCTCATTGCTTTGTACGAGTACAAATTCCTATGCAATGCTCCAAGCAGACGCCGTCACCACATACGCAAGATAATCGTGGAGTGACGCAAAACAAAAATCAATCAAACAATGGATAAATGTTAGAAAGTTGCCTATCCTATTTTTTTCATCTGCCCATACGTACAATAAATACATCACACCCAAGAACTGGTCGCCAGTGCGAGTTGGCGAGTGGAAAGTTTCCCCTCTGGTGGAAAATACAGTTGCATACGCAGAGAAATCCGCTTTGCGATATTGGTAGACCTTCACTTGTGTAAAGCGATATTTCAATCTAGATTTGAAGGCCATTACATCTTTCTATACCTGTATCTGGGTTAAAAACAACCGGTGGCTCGTATGTTTCCGGTCTTTCGAAGGAAGCCGAGTTTCCGTGTGCGGGTAGATGTTAGCACGTAAAAGATCCTTCGCTGTTTTAGGTGGATCCGTATCATAGTTCTGAATTTCTGTGCATCGCATCAGACAGATGCCGTTAATAATGAAGAAAGGAATCCAAATTTGACAGTTTCAGCAACTTGTTCAACCCGTCCAGCGGAGCCTTTTTCTGCACCCTTTACCCTCGGCATCTACAGTACCGGACCTTTTAACTGTCCAAGCCAGAGAAAACAACATTGATCTACACTGTAGAAAACATACATATAACATGTGTCAGGCAGATGCCGTCACAAAATACGTGAAATAATCGTAGAGTGACGCAAAACAATAATCAATCAATCAAAAACACTGTAGACATTATACATATAACCTTGATCTACACTGTAGACATCATACATATGACCTTGCTCTACACTGCAGACATTATACATATAGCCTTGATCTACATTGCAGACATTATACATATAACCTTGATCTACACTGCAGACATTATACATATAACCTTGCTCTACACTGTAGACATTATACATATAACCTTGATCTACACTGCAGACATTGTACATACAACCTTGATCTACACTGTAGACATTGTACATATAACCTTAATCTACATTGCAGACATTATACATATAACCTTGCTCTACACTGCAGACATTGTACATACAACCTTGATATACACTGTAGACATTGTACATACAACCTTGATCTACACTGTAGACATTGTACATATAACCTTAATCTACACTGTAGACATTGTACATGCAACCTTGATCTACACTGTAGACATTGTACATATAACTTTAATTGTTGTCATCTGTTCAGGGACGTATATACGTCCCTGATCTGTTCATATACTTTTCAGTTCAATTACTTTGATAGATATATAATGCTTACATAAACAAAGTGGTGTGATTCTTGTTGGAAGTTGACAAATTTAACACTGGGCCATATGATTACAAGAGTTAGTATGGTTTGACTTGCCTGAAAATCTAAGGAATATCCAAGTAAAAGTGAAGATGCCCATTTAATGGTTAAGATTTGAACTCTTACTGCACATCATCAATTTGATAGCCATACTTAACATGGACACATTATAATGAACATCTGTAATGATGACAGACAACAGACACATGACCTTGATGGTCTATCCCCATGGTAACAATAATAACAAAGCCTTTGAACTTGATTGAAACAATTGTTCTATATATAACTAAATAATTTAAATATAAATACATTATATAGGTATGTACTGAGACAAATTTTGAGTGTCTACTGAAAAATTTACAAGTTCATGAAGTGCATCTTCAGAATTGATCAAACATGCCCTTTCTGAGTGTGTCATAGCAGATACTTCCTCATCCTGAATGGATTCTGAATCACTGCAGAATGCTTGTGATTCTGCTGAAGAAAACGGATTACTTTCTAATTGTGCACATTCAGAACTCATAGCCTGTTTCATCGGAGAAACGAGAGCACCACACTGAAAGTCTTTGCCTTGATCATTTGAGCAAGAGAATGAGACGATATCTCTTTTATCATTCTGATTCAATTCATGAAGTTGTATCTCCCTCTCTTCATAATCAACATGTCTCATATTGCTTTTAATTTGTACCTTCTGCTCTATGGTTTTATCAATATAGTCACATTTTTCTATTTTCCAATTGCAGTTACTAGATTCATTGTAAAAAACATTAGCCTCATAACAAATTCCAGATCCACAAGCAGTTCCAAAACTTGAGCTTCCAACACCAAAAGTAGTTATCATATCAGAGGTTCCAGTCTCACTAGTAGTTCTCAAATCATTGGTTCCAGTCTCACTAGCAGTCCTCAAATCAATACTTTCTAATCCACTAGAGCTATTCCAACAAGACGCTGCAGTCTTCCTAGTATTTGTGGAATTATTGTCTGCCATTTTTGTTTGAATAAGCACATCACTGTTTGATATATCTGGAGAATATTCTTCCTCTTCACTTCCCATTCTTTCAAATTTTTCTTCATCTGATATGCCTACCTCATAACTTGTTTTGCTTTTAGCTGAGTCAACGGTCATATCAGATGACTCTAAGCTTCTCTTCAAAGCATTATTTATTTCAGATTCTAAAAAAAAAAAAAAAAAAAACCAATTCAAATGTGTTAAATTTATAAGAGCTTTCTGTAATGGAATTACACAACTAACTACCACATAACTTTTAATTGCATGCACATAAAAGTATGAAAAGTATGATAACAATCTGAGTTATGATATTGACCTTAGGAGGTCATAATGACCTATGATATTGACCTTAGGAGGTCATAATGACCTATGATATTGACCTTAGGAGGTCATAATGACCTTTGATATTGACCTTAGGAGGTCATAATGACCTATGATATTGACCTTAGGAGGTCATAATGACCTATATTTATCTGGTATAGCTTAGTTATTGGCATGTTTGCATGGAGTCTAGAGGTCATAGATTCCAGCCACATTGGTGACTCCAAGGTGTCGAATCCTTCAGATAAGACGGTGAAAACTATGGTCATGTGTTCAAGTGGAAGAAAGCACATCAAAGACTTCTTATTACTTAGACTGAGTCTTTAGCATTGGTTGAAATTTTAATGATATGCATCAGATTGATTTGTGTTCCACAACCTTAATCTATTTTGTGTGTAAATGATTTTTCCCCCTCTGTCATGTGTTCAAGTGGAAGAAAGCACATCAAAGACTTCTTATTACTTAGACTGAGTCTTTAGCATTGGTTGAAATTTTAATGATATGCATCAGGTTGATATGTGTTCCACTACCTTAATCTATTTTATGTGTAAATGATTTTTTCCCCTACTTTTAATAAATTGTTCGATGAATTCTTGTATACTGAGTGTGGTAAAAGAAGATCCTTTCATAAGTATTGTTTACAATGTATGTTACACCACCAGTCATAAAATCATTGACTGTGGCTACTAAAGGAAAACACTTCTCTTCCAGAACATGCATGTTAATTACAAAGTAAAAGTAATATGCTATCCTCACATCAATTTTATTTCTCAATATATGTTTTGCCACAAAAAAGTAATCCAGCTGTGATATCACGTTTCAAGCATTACTGGTACATCATAAAATCAATGAAAAAAGTAGTTTGTTGGGCATTATTCCTCTTGTAATACTGGAAGAAAGTCTGTTGATAGAGTTTAGATTTCTCTTGCAGAAATATAAATAGGTATAAGATGTGCTTACTAGCTGAGGTCTTGCTGAAAAACTTCTCGATATCACTCTGTTTAGTGGCTTTAAATAACTGAGAGGGTGGGGGTGAGCTCTGGGACATCTGAACATTAATGGATAATTTTCTTTTTATGACAGCCAACTTATGTCTTTTCTTGACTTTTGTCTGCAATATTACCTACAAATTTGCAAACATAATGTATAATACATGTGATAGTACAATATCTATATATATTGAGCATTTTCGTTAAACAGAGTTACTTCCCATTTGGGGCGGTATCTGACGTAAAACAATTATGACATCATTAAATTCCCATTTGTAGACTATCATATAATGAATCGTATAATCGTATAATGAAAAGACCGAATATATTTGAGTTAATTAAATATGATAACCAATGTACAGCACTCATACAGATATACTTCAAACATTATTATTTTCCTGAAGTTCAATATTAAAGGAAATGAATATCATATTGTTAAAGCAACTGTCAATATGGAACATGTCTGATTTTTGTTGGCATTAAGATAATTTTGTTTATAAGGTGACAGTAACTGTCTGAAGCATTGCACAACAAGAGTATTAGTAAAACTGATGGATGCTCCCCGAATGGCAATTATACTAATAATGCAGGAAATTGATGACTCAATTCATATACAAACAAGAGGCCGAAGTGGGCCTATATTGCTCACCTGAGTACCTAGATTATCAGTCATGCCTGGAGGAAGAAGTTATTTATTTTTGCATTACTGTGACTAAGTCAACACAAATGTTGAAAATATGTCAAATTGTATTTCAGACCAGAATAAAAAACAACAATTTTTTGCACATCCATTCAGGTGATTTTGATATTAAGCATTTTCTGTCTCTGCAAGATGTGATTCAGAGCAACAAGTGAGTCATTTTCTTTAGGACGGGCCTTTTGTTGACTGATTTCAAGTCTGGGTCATGAGCAACAATTGTTTCAAATATTGTCCAGATCCAACTTAAAATAGTCTAATTCCACATGTTGAGTGTTGAGAAAATCTAAAAACTTATTTAGATGTGTAAAGAAATAAAAAAAATTTGACCACAGCTGGATTTGAACTGCCACTTTCTATATTTTAATTACCAAGTGGTATATGTACCACTGTGAGACCTATTTTTTTAGACATAGTAGCACCATCTGTTGACCAATTTGGATGAAATGTACAGAATTGATAGAAGACCTATAGTGCTTCATGTATAACAATACCATGTTTCATTAAAATCTTTCATGTGGTATAACAGCAGAAGTTAAAAATGTGAAGAACTGTCCCTATCCACCCTCATTTGGAAGTCTTAAAAATTCATAAAAATCAAAAAATTGAGATATTGACAAAATTCTTTCTTCACTCATCCCCTTTGATCATTTCTACAGCCAGTATGAAGAAGATTGTCAAAGGAGGGTACTCTTTTGTGACCTACTTTTGGCTGTGGTGGCACCACCTCTAAAGAGGTCTAAATAAAAATGACAGAATTTAAAGGGGATCATAAGTGATTTATTTCTACCAAGATTTATTTTTTGTCCAAAAGCCACTAACCTAAATAACACTTTTGGTGAAATATGATCAAATCCTGATGAAAGATGTAGGCGGGATAAGTATTTCAAATTGTATTTTAAGTCATAAATAATAAGAGACCTTGACCTTTCAGAAATGACCTTGAGTGACCTTTGTCCAAAAAACCTTGACCTAAATAACATTTTTGGTACCATCAAATTCTGATGAAAGGTGTAAGAGAAGTAAGTACTTCATGGTACTTTAAATCATAGATAATAAGAGACCTTGACCTTTAAGAAATGACCTGGAGTGACCTTTGTCCAAGAGCCCTTAATCGAAATAACATTTTGGTGAAGTATGATCAAATTCTGATGAAATGTGAAGGATATATACATACTTTGTTGTATTTTAAGTCATAGTTAATAGGTGACCTTGACCTTTCAGAAATAACCTTGAGTGACCTTTGTCCCTTAACCTAAATAACATTTTTGTGAAGTATGATCAAATTCTCATAAAAGGTATAGGAGATATAAGAACTTCATGGTACTTTAAGTCATAGTTAATAAGTGACCTTGACCTTTCAGAAATAACCTTGAGTGACTTTTGTCCAAAAGCCCTTAGCCTTAATAATATTTTGGTGAAGTATCATCAAATTCTGATGAAAGATGTAGGAGATGTACTTCATGGTATTTTAAGTCATAGTTAATAAATGACCTTGATTTTTCAGAAATGATCTTGAGTGACCTATGACCAAAAATCCTTAACCTAAATATTATTTTGTGATGTATGATTAAATTCTGATGAAAGGTGTAGGAGATATAAGTACTTCGCGGTATTTCAAGTCATTGTTAATAAGTGACCTTGACCTTTCAGAAATGACCTGGAGTGACCTTTGTCCAAAAGCCCTTAACCTAAATAATATTTTGGTGAAGTATGATGAAATTCTGATGAAAAGTATAGGAGATATGAACTCAGACAGACAGACAAGACAGCGACTATATGCTTCCCTGAAAGTTTTCGGGGAGCATAAAAATTAAGACCTTTTATCACCTGTAATCCAAAGCAGTGAGGGATCTTTTACATACAATGTGTACCTTAACCCTGAGTTTTAGTTTTTACTGTTTTATCCAAGACTCATCAGCTGAAAAAAAAAAACCTCACACCACGGACCTATTGGTCACGAGCCAAGCAGCTTACTAACTGAGCTATAGGGTTAAGGGTCATATTTATCCAATCACATTGGATTTCAATCTGACATCCTGGATAAGAACTCGGCTGTTGGCAGCGATGTCTCTAAAGAGATGTAACTACTTCTGCCTCCTCAGTTGTCCTTCAGCTGAAACAGCTGGCTACTTGGTGTGTAGCCATTTATTAAACGTGTATCTTTTCTCATCCCTAGTGATGAGTCATTCATCATATTGGTACTTTTCGCTTATCCTTAGAGGTAAGTCCTACAATATACTGGTACCTTTGCCTCAACCCTAGTGGTAAGCCATTCATTATGCTGGTACCTTTTCTCTCAATCCTGGTGATGAATCATTCATCATACTTATTCCTAGTCATGAGCCCTTCATTATAGTTTATACTTGTGCCATTCTCTTATTCCTAGTGTTGAGCCATTCATTATACTGACGCCATTCTCTTATCCCTAGTGTTGAGCCATTCATTATACTGGTGCTATTCTCTTATCCCTAGTGTTGAGCCACTCATTATACTGGTGCCATTCTCTTATCCCTAGTGTTGAGCCATTCATTATACTGGTGCCATTCTCTTATCCCTAGTGTTGAGCCATTCCACGCTTATACTTAGTGTTAAACTATTCATTATACTGGTACTTTTAATTTATTCTTAGTTATATAATTGGCCATAAATTGTACTGGTACCTTTCTTTTATCTCTAGTGTTGAGCCATTCATTACATTGGTACCTGTCTCTTATATCTATTGATGGCCCATTCATATTACTGAAACCAATCCCTCATCCCTAGTGATGAGTCAATCATCATACTGATAGCTTTAATTTTATCTGTAGTGATGAGCGATTCATTATACTGGTACTTTTCTGTTTTCCCTAGTACTAGTAGTGAGTTATTCATTATACTGGTACTTTTCTGTTTTCCCTCGTACTAGTAGTGTCCCAGCAGACATTTCAACGTTGAATAAACGTTGAATCAACGTTGAACTTCAACGTTGATTCAACGTTGAAATATGGTTTAAAATGAAAGTTGTGTCAACGTTGAAGTCTCAACGTTGTTTCAACGTTGATGTTTTAACGTTGGTTCAACGTGGAAGTCTCAACGTTGTTTCAACGTGGAAGTCTCAACGTTGTTTCAATGTGGAAGTCTCACGTTGTTTCAACGTTGAAATAAGGTTTAAAATGAAAGTTGTGTCAACGTCGAAGTCTCAATCTTGTTTATGGTTGAATATTAGTTGCTCTATTCCTTTTGCATGACTGAACCACAGGCGCCCGTAGACAAGCAAAAATCTGTTTACAAGCAAGTATTCAGCCTTTCCTCCAGAATCTGAAATAAACAACTGACAAACTGCATGAATACTTGCTTTTCAACAAACTGAATATTCGCTTGTCTACGGGCACCTGTGGACTGAACATACAAATGGCTGAAAACATATCGATCCCTGAAATTTTAAAACTCCATTGGCCCTCTGTGCAAGAGAAAGTTTCTTCACCGACAACAAACAACATGCTGTCAATTTTAAGTAATGGAGCAAACCTACTGCTAGTGGCTGTCCGGTGAATTTTTCTAAAATATATAATAGCTGAAAAGCCAGAACCAATGTGGCATTGGACATTCATTTGCCCTCAAACTGACACAGATCCTTAACTACTTTCATCCAAACAGATAGTTTAAAAAAACCCAACAAAACAAAACAAACATAATATTTCACTCTATACAATTTAATTTTGTTTAAAATGATACAGTATTATATAATAATCTACAGCATGCTTTAACATTTTAAGTTCTATATCTATAAACTATTACTGATGCCTGCCTCGTCTTCCCCTACCTCCAGTACCTTCTGGGGCATATTTCAAAAAGTTACTGAGTTCTTTGTTAAATTCTGCCTCAGATAAATTCGTATGGGCTTGCAGAGCAACATCTAAAAGATCAAAAGTTAAAATTGTTAGACTTGATATTATCTTAAGCATAAGTAATAACTCAAATATTTACCACAGACGTTCTTTTTTATCCGTCATATATGCGAAATCTCATCTTATCAAATGGAAATCATAAAGCAAACAATATCGACTTATAATATCATAATAATATGTATTGTATTCGATGAAATTTTATCATTAGTATCTTTGAATGTTTAAATTTTTCACATTTTACCTTTTACAACTTGATAAATCTGGGTTTTGGAAAAGACTCATCTTCTGCAGACTACACCTCGTCATCACTTCTAGTTCTATATAGGGCAAGTGCATCCACATGAGCTGAATAGCGTCTCCAACGTCTTAGATAGGTCATTATCTCTAATAACAGAAAGTTATACACAAAACACTGAGAGTGTCTCAAGGTACCATAAAGTAACTAAGTCAGTGGCCTTCTCCCTCCTCCTTTTTTTTTTTTAAATCTCCATTATATCGATATCTGATGAAACAATGTATTGATTATTACGCTGAATCAGTAGCCTAACAACTGGCTTTCATCCAGGGGGTTCGGATACCCCCCCCTCTTTTCATGCACAATACATGTGCCTTCCATTTTGGACATTGCAAAAAAAAAAAAACAATAATAAATTGATTAATATATAGCTGGAATAATTATGCAGGTATAATTATGTACGAACTGCAGAATTTTGCGTTATACTTTATGGTGTTATCATGTTTGTTATAATGCTGGTGAGTCGCAAGGCTAAAAGCTAATAAACATTACAATTAATACAATACAATCATAAACTGCGCCGAATTTTAGTAAATCCCCCTTTCCCATCAAAAACGCCTATACATCAACGATGGTTAAGTAAATTCAGCATCCACCCTCTAATTCAATCAGTCTAGCATTCCTACTTTGAAAAACAAAACAAAAGAAACAAACAAATTCAAAGCAAAGTCTGATCCCCTCGTTCACTGGTCTCGATTCGCGCCATTGATAAAATAATATAAATTAAAACATTTCTGAAAATCGACATGTTATTAATTATAGTCTCACAATGATCTGTTTATTCGTTTGGAATCAGCGTGAAGTCTAGAACATAAGAGAGAGAGAGAGAGAGAGAGAGAGAGAGAGGATCTAAAGCCTGCGGGCTTTCAACTGAGTTTGTAATGCATGTGTAGCACGGACATAGTGGTGCAGGAGAACTGACCGCTGGGTGATTATGTAATTACCACAAGGTTTTCACGCGAGTAAGCTATAAATACTCGTTGAAAATGCGGATGGTCAGGTTGATAAGCAGTTGCTTCCCCGGCACATGTAACATTTGAAGGATTCACATTCCAATATAATTATTCAAAATCTACATTCTACGCATGCACCTCATCCTCTGTCCCTCTGTCATATTCGTGTTGACAATTTATCACATACATGGTGATGATATTATAATATACTTTCTTTGCATAATTGATTAAAATTCCTTTGATAAACTTTATCTGTACAAACCATGTTTACAAAGCTAAAAGGATGTATGATAATTTAATCTGAAATGATTAAAACATTTAAGATCAATCTTTTTATTGTACACCTTAATCTATATAGTTGTTGCATGAAAATGGCAGCTGTATTTGCTTAATTTGAACTGAAAAGAACTGGCAAATTTCAATTCTTATGGTTATATCAGGATTTTAAAGTAGTGTTGTAAAAAATCAGGAACAATTATAAGGTTATTATTTTTATACATACAAACATTTAAACATTATACTGTGTTAAAATATACGAAATATATGAAAACATATACTTACGTACTTGTCTTCTTCGTCAATGCAACGTTACTGTACCGAGATCTTAGTTTGAAATGGGAAATGCGCGGCGAACTGACGTCACACGTACTATCCTTTGTCTGAGGGCGTAATTTGATCTCAGGGTGTGGGAACAGGAAACAAACATCGTTTGTGTTGATAATACAGAAACAATCTGGGTATGCATTCGTGCGATTCTTGCATGTCCCCCTCACCCACCTCTCGATCTTAGTTTTGATACTTTAATGCGATAATCAGCATTTCATACTTATAAAATTATTACAAAAAATTAGTTTACACAATTCTCATTTTTACCCGGTACATTTAAATTTTCAATTGATTAATGAATTCTTTAAAATCTCAATTTTCGTCTTTATGAAAGATTATTTGGAACATAATTGATTTCAAAACAGTTGTTGAATTAGTTAAATTAAATTCAGTTTTTTCATAATGAAACAACTGGAAATTAACTCCTATACAAACAGGACTTCCAAAAATATGCAAACAAACATATATACATCGATTTTTCACAATCAGCGATTTTAATAATCGTAATTGGTTGAAACATGCAACGTCATATAACGTTGTTTCTTTCAACGTTGATTTTTACAACATTGTACAACGTTGAAATATGGTTGATCAACGTCGTCAACCTGGATCAACCAAATTTCAACGTTGATTCAACGTTGCATGTCTGCTGGGGTTATTCATTATATTGGTACCTTTCTCTTGTCCCTAGTGGTGAGCCATTCATTGCTATCAGTGGTTTCTTCGTTCATGGTTGTCAGTTATCAGAGTCAAAATATTACTTAAAGGCAAATAGGACAATATTTTTTGTTGGTCTTTTATGACTTATCTGAAACATGAAATAGAAATTTTCATTAATGAAAGTACCCAAAATAATTTAACCAATATGAAAAAAAAAATGTATATATGTTTATTGTAATTTAATACATGTATATTCTTAAGGTATGCAATATGACATCTAGAG
Organism: Pteria penguin; assembly: GCA_035048485.1. NCBI lineage: Eukaryota > Metazoa > Mollusca > Bivalvia > Pterioida > Pteriidae > Pteria > Pteria penguin. Next base: position 11,809,982 of record CM068583.1, on the reverse strand, counting down.
GAATGAATATTAATGAATCAACAATGACTGACTGAGTCCAAATGGAAATATTTCCAACTATTTATGATTGCTAGATTACTATGAATTTCGTCTTGATATATGTACTTCTACGGCTATATCCTGTTATTTGCCCTGGTCTGTCCAAGTATATTTACAATGTCTCTTTTTATTCTGTATAATACAGAATAAAGCAAATGAAAATTAGTAAAAAGTTTTCAAACATGCTGTTTTAGTAAAAGAGACATCAATTATTAGGCTATATTCTGTTATTTGCCCCGCTCTCTTTACATATTTTTACAATGCCTCATTTTATTCCGCATAATATGGAATAAAGCAAATGGAAATTAATAAACAGGATATATCCTAATAATTGATGTCTATTTGACTAAAACAGCATGTTTGAAAACTTATTATTAATTTCCATTTGCTTTATTCCGTATTATATGGAATAAAACGAAACATTGTAAAAATACGTTGAGAGCGCGGGGCACATAACAGAATAAAGCCTACTTCTACTTTTAAAAATAATATCCGAAAATATACATACGTCCTTGATCCAGCATTAAAATCAAAGCACAAAATCACTGCCACCACAGATGTTTTATATTTTGCGCTTTTGGTTTAAGGAAAAACCTGTACCGAAACGGCCTGTGTCTATCATCCGTAATCGGCTTCAGTGTCATTTATCAGTTATGAAATACGGTCACGTAAAGCACTCTTACATATATATATCTATATATATGAGAAACACTAAGTATCACAAATTTTCGGCCTCGATGTTGTTTTGATTACTTGATAAAAGCCAAAATTATGATATTAAGTGTTTTTGTTTTAAGTTAATAACAAGGTCATTATTGTATTACTGATAATTCAGAATGCAAAAACATTGTTATGTATAAGTATATTAAAATAATGATGATTGTTACAAATTTCTATGCAGTCTGATGTAAAATTCAGACTGAGAACAAAACAAGGTATTATTCAAATTCAATATAGAACGACTTAGAAATGAGCACGAAACGACTTTTTAGTCCATTCTAATAGAAGAAACCGATAATGTGAATTGCTGTCTAAATTTCATCTGTTTATATCGCGGTCCCGTTTATATCGTGTGAGATGGCAGCACTTCTTAAAAAACGGGCTGTAGCCCAGTTTAGTCAAGTCATACAGGTATCTTTTTGTTAATTGGATTAATGGACCAGTAGTGGGCTAAATTATGCAGTTTTGCCCTCAGGACAGAGGCTTGAAATACACAACTGTACTCGGTACAGACTACAGTAATCGGTACAGTTCTTTGGTCTAGGAAAAATTACTCACAGACAGGCCTTGGTTCAGAGTTATAATTCTTTTATGCTATATATATGCAAAATCAATATCGAAGAAGTACCAAACCATTAATCATTCTCAAAGTCCAAGGACAGATACAAAATCGTGTAAGTTTCAAAAGGGAACTGCTGTGAACCCCGATATACTGAAAAATTCCGAGGTGAGACCAAGTGCCCGGGGAGAGTAAGCGTCTCCTGTTTGCATGCATCACCTGTCACTGCAGTTCTTAAGAAACATGTCAAAATCAAGAGTTTTGGTTTCCTAATTGTATACTCAGTACTCACTGCTTGACTTGGTTGTCTGAGGTTTCGGACAAAAACTAGTTTGGACTAGAAGGTTTCCGCCTCAAATCCGGTTCGGGCTTGGAGGTTACGGCCCTACCTTTTTAAAAATGATTATTTTGTCGGTTCTATCAGAGAAATTTCGGCCTTACATTTCCATGATAATTGTAGATCTTTTCAAACATTAAGCCAAGTTATTTACCATAATATGTTACATTGTAACAATAAAGATGAATTCATGTCATTTAAGAAAAGTTTAATTGCTATGTTCTTAAAGCATTGTAAGAAGCCACAAGACATTTTCCAGAAATTTTATGTTTTATATAATAATATGGTTAATTTTTTTTATAAACCCACAGAACTCTGCCAAAAAGCACCAGAAATCGCGAAAATTCACTCACTACAGTACACTAAAATACAGCTATGGTTTAAAGGAGCTGTTTAGATACTTCTTGCATGTAGTGCTTCATATATAGAAAAAGAGATTTTCAGGATAAAAGGATAATTTTCTAAGTTCAGGGGGTGTAACTCCGTCAAAAAATGTTTGATGGTAATCAAATCAAAACTTGACCTAGATATTCTCATGATATATCTGTAGCCTATGTATTTAACTTTAATATATTATATGCACCCATTGCAGGGCCATGGATAATGAAGGGAAACTGTTCAAGTTACGGACCTACCGGTATCTAATGATCTTTCTGCATCCGATCTATGCTGACATGAATAGTCAATCTGATTAAAACATATCTTTATTCTGCTTCTCTATTTGTCCCATTGTGGATAAAGATCTGGCGAAACCCTGTAAGGGTTAATTTTCTGGTGAACTCTGATGATGCTTCAGTCACCGAAACTGTTATTTCCCATAGCCAATCAATGACTTGGCTAGGCACGTGATAGTGATGCAATATGTATGTATGTATGTAAACACTGTTCAAAGATTACTTTGTAGGTCACGCACGCTGGGGATGTTAATTTCATTCCTAGGAATTTGAAGTTGATCCTCTGATTGGCTGAAAATCAGAGTTCACCAAACATGACCCCTTACAGAGTAGGTCTTTATCCACAATGGGACAAATAAAGAAGGGGCAGGCTTGGTGTAGTGGTTAAGTGCTTGGCTTGCGGCGCCGACGATCTGGGTTCGATTCCCGGGTTGTGCCACTATGTTTAAGAGGTTGGTAACCTCCTGCTTCCATGTCGCGATATAACTGAAATATTGTTGAAAGCGACGTAAAACACAAATCAACCAACCAACAAATAGAGAAGTGGAATAAAAATGTGGTTTTAATCATATTGACATGAATAGATGAAATATACATGTTGCTATAAGCAAAGACCATTAAATTGATCTTAGAATACACCAAACTACTTCAATATAACATAGGGATCAAACCAGATTTTGTCTGAAATCTCTGGTTCAAACCTCTTGAGTCTGAACAAGTTTTTGTCCAAAACTTCTGGCAACCTTTGATTCCATCATGCTTTCCAAGTTGTCACACACTTTAATGATGCTTATCGAAGTAATCCTCATTTTCTCTACTTGTTGACATATATTTCAGTATCTATATTCCTTCTGACTAGAAGTTCTTATTAATGCCATATTTTCTTACTTTGTGACCTTGACCTAGACATATTAACATTATGATTAATTTTCAAAAATTTTAATGAGGCCATATATGTTGGAATATTAAAAGATATGGCTTTCATACTATATTCTTTGAACAGTAAGAGATATGATCTTTTATGTTTATTTCTCAGAATTTTGACAAGAGCTTTTGATACCATATTTTTATGCCCCTCTTCTCCAAAGAAGGGGCATATTGCTTTGCACATGTTGGTGGGTCTGTCACTTGATAGACCATATGTTATCCCCAATATCTTAAGAACCCTTTGCTTGATAGTGATGATATTTAATATGTGGGTTAATTATGCGTGGTAGATTTCCCCCTATTGATTCTCAGGTCAAAGGTCACCGTGTAATGCAGCACTGTGTACAATCTATGTCCGCCCAGTATCTTGAAAACCCTTTATTTGATAGTGATGATATTTCATATGTACAATGTAGGTTGGATATAACATGTAGTAGTGGATGACCTTTATTGATTTTCAGGTTAAAAGGTCAGAGGTCACCAAGTGCAATGCAGTACTGTGTGCATTCAGTGTTTGCCCAATATCTTGAGAATCCTTTGCTCGATAGCAATGATAATTCGTATGTGGGTTGGTTATGAGTAGTAGATGACTCCTATTGATTATCAGATCAAAAGGTCAAAGGTCACCGAGTGCATGTAGTACTCTGTACAATTGTACAATATATTACCAGATGAGAGCATATGTGTTTTACAAACATCTTGTTTTATTGACCTTGACCTTGGAACTTGACATTGCAATCAGTTTTCTTAAAGTCATGATGACAACGTCATTGTGATATTAGAGAACAGATTTGAATTTATTTGGAAACTTAATAACAGAATTAAGTTTATTTTGGCTTTGAATTTTTATGCACTTTGGATTACCGGTATATGTCTTCATGCTTAATTATATGATAAGAAATTTGGTATGTTTCAGGAAGAGCCTCGGCCAGCAAAGAAGTTACGTCTTGTGCAAAAACCTGCTGTACCAGAAGTTAACCTTGATCTTCAGGGATCCACTTCATCACATGATGCCCTAAATCGTCTGCTGGCTTTCCAAGACAACATGAGTGATAATGGAAATATAACAGTAAATATTTTACGAGAACTTCTGGATCACTTTTCCAGAGAGAAGGAAGCCATGGTTCGACATAAAATCGCTCAGATTTTGGGTGAGCTTGGCAAGATTCCTCAGTTCAACAAAGAGGGGCTCATAGAAGACATCCTCTCATTGTTGAATGGAGAAGGTGAGTGTTAGCAGTTTGTATGAGTACCTGGATCATGTAGAGTCAGGAAGCAGCCTAATATCTGTTTCCAGTGTGTTTTCATAATACGCAAATATACAGTTGGTACAAAGTGTAGAAGTATTTTTATTTTAAAGCAGTGAAATAGTTACGTTGGTTAATTGTTAATATTATCAAACAAAATTAAAAGTAATAATATTATTTGCATAATACATATTTTTTGTGAGTTTGCAATCTCTATGCAATATATTATTAAGTCACTAAAAATGAAATATCAAAGCACAGGAAATTAATACAAATTATGAAATGAATTATGTTTTCGAGGCAATCTGCCTATTCAGGATACAATATAAACTACAAAAAAATGTGAAGGGACAATTATAATTGTAAAAGTCAATACATACAAACACTATATACCAAACATTTCATGACAGAAAATAAATATTAGTTCACTGGTATCAAAAAGATAATTTTTCAATTGATGTTGCTCCAGAAATAATGAATTTTAAAATAACTTTATTTACTTACTGGAGGAACAACAAAATGATAAGATTTTATAACACAAGGAGTAAGTTACTATTTAACTTGGATATGTTTTGAAATATGATGATGAATTTTATAGTAAATTATAGTTTTGTATGAAATGCTCAGTCATGAAGAGTCAGGAAGCAACCTAGCTCAGTTGGTAGCGTGGCCCTACAAGGGGCTCGCTGCCATTCTTAAGAAGGTATAAACAAAGATCTGGTGTTACAATAGACAAAGGCACACAAACAATCCCTTCAGGTCGGTGACACAAAACATGAAACAAAATAAAGAATCATATTGTAAGCAACTGTGCTTTGTATTAGAAGTAATTATTGTCCAAATCATAATCACTTATGCTATGGTGGTATGAATTTTCTCTTTTACTACTTGTTTTGCATGTATCAAGTGTCGAGAGTTGTGAAAATGATGTTTTCTCAATAATTTGAGAGGCACAAATATAGTTAGAGGCTGGTACACAATACTCTTGTAAAGTATGGTATACCATTTCTGAAATTATCGGTATGCACTGTTTTAAATTCATACTGGTACTAATCCGGCGTGGCCTAGTGGTATCGCGTCAGACTCCTGATCAGGAGGCCGGGGTTCAAGTCCTGTTCTGGTCATGCCGGTGTCATGTCTTTCGGATGAGACAGTAAAAACCGAGGGCCCGTGTCGTGGTATGCATGACAAGTTAAAGATCCCTCACTGCTTCGGGTGGGTCTGTTGCAAAGGTCAAAATTTGTATGCCCTGCATCAGGCAGATGCTGTCACTATATACATGAAATATTCTTGGTGTGACGTAAAACAAAAATCAATCAATTAATAAATCAGTCATACTGGTACTCTTATCAATATATGTACATGTATAGTGATAAAATGAAGGTTTTTCTTTATAACTTGATTTGATTGATTATTGTTTTACGTCACTCCACGATTATTTCACAAATATGGTGACAGCATCTGCCTGAAGCAATGCATACAAATTTAGACCTTTGCAACGGACCCACCTGAAGCAGTGAGGTGATCTTTTACGTGCCACACCTACTGTGACACGGGACCTCGGTTTTTACTGTCTCATCTGAAAGACAGAACACCAGTGTGCCAAGGGCGGGAGTCAAACTCGGGACCTCTTGATCACGAGCTGAGCACCTAATCCACTAGGCCACACCAACTTTTCTTTTTTTATATTAAAGTGCCTTGATGTTGCAGAGAACCCAAAGGAGATTTTTTTGAGGGGGCTTTTGTAAGTCAAGGATTAATAAAGCTTCAGTTTGAAAACGTACAAGGATTTACCCTGTTTTATCCAATAAAGATATATTACTAATGGATCTTTCCAATACTGGTACAGTGAAATCAGAAAACTGGTATTGAGACAGGGAAAAAAAATGACAAAAAATATTTAGAGTGCAACGCAGCTTTTCTAAAGATATTTTTAATGAATATTTGCATAAAGGTTAGAGCAATAATACCTGTTTAAAAGCATTGCGACAGTGACATCTGTTTTGCTGTGCAGCACATCATAATTTCAGTTACAATTTACTGGCTTTCTTATGCCATCTTGGCTAGCCATTCATATGATGCTTATTCAATTTTGTCACTACCAGGAACACTTTTGATACAATGAGTAATTCTTCAGCCTAGTAATTCATTAAGATGAAGGTGTAACCATCAATGTGATATTTCACATTCAAAACAGATTAGTTATAATAGATTTCTCCATTTCCTTGCATATGTATTGTATCATAGATTTCTTCATTTTTTTTGCATAATATATTATTATATATCATATTGATAAAAGTATATTGTTTAGAAATATGGGTGTGGTATTCCACATCTGTTGCCTTATGTTATCAAACCCTAGACACAAACTAGGTAATAGAAATTCTTTTATGCAGCATAAAGTCACATGGGCTTGGTGTTAGACTCAGACCGGTTCTACCTCTCATATCTGGAATATTGTCGGAAGAAAAATTCACTCTATAATGTTGAACAAGTCTAGCAGTGAATGTAAAAAATGTTTCCACGGCAATCTTTTGTCCAATACACACTCTTTTTCCCCATCCAAAAGGCAGGAAAGGCATGTTGTTCATTGTTTTCTTGTCTACTACAGAGCCATCTTTAGTCAGAAATCTTTCTGGTTTGAATTTCTCAGGTTCTGGCCACAGTTTTTCATTATGATGTACATACCATAAGTTACAGAATACAGTGGTTCCTTGAAAAAAGTTAATACATTAATTAAAGCTTTACTCGTTCAAGAAGTCTAGTGTGAGTAAATAAGTAAAAAAAACCCCAGCATATCTGGTCTTATTTCACAATATAAACATTAGTGTTAAAAGTTTATCACAAGAGTCCAAATTTGTGTATGAGCAAAACCTCAAAATTCTCTGACTTTGGTTAAAAAAAGATAAGAAGAAAATTAAAAAAGGTAAAAGATGCATAAAGTAAGATGTACTTAGCTGAATTCTTCATCATTGGAAAGAATTATTTAATGCATTGAATATTGTGGGATACATTTGGGAACAGGAAACCTATGATGATATTTTTGGAAAATTGATTCCAAAATTTTTGAATTTTCCACATTTTATATTTTTTGGTCACCTGAGCCACTAAAGTAACTAAAAATAAATTGCCATTAGTCTTTCTCTGTAGTCATAAATAATTGAACATTTTTAATGAAAAACTATAGTATAATGCCAGTTGTCATCATATTTCACATGAAGCCTCTGTGGGGTAAGAGGCAAGAAATTGTTTATTTTATTATTCATGTGCCAAAGTGGCAGAACCAAAATGGCTTACAAAACAGCCAAATCATGGGCCTCTGTTATACTCAGCTGACCAATGAGCCCTCCACCTCTTGTTGGTATATATAGGACACGGTTTCCTAGATCAGTCAGATCATTACCTTGTGGCAGAACTTTATCTTCTACAGTCACATCTCCTGTTGTCATTCTAGGTACTCCAAAGTGATTGGGTGTCACATGTCTTAATAATTCATAAAGGAATGCAACTAGAATATCAGAAAAATACCAATAGTTAGAGTACTACATTTCTAAAACAAATGTTACAAATTCTCCAGGTCTTAAGCTCTACATTGTATTCCTTCATTTCATAAAGAAGTTTATCCATTCCTTGTTCTCATGCTCTGTGCCAGTGACACTTTCTATATAGCATTATCTCATTTTCATCTCATGCTCTGTGCCAGTGACACTTTCTATATAGCATTATCTCATTTTTATCTCATGCTCTGTGCCAGTGACACTTTCTATATAGCATTATCTCATTTTCATCTCATATCTGTGATGAAATATTTGTGAATCATCTGTATGTGTCGGACGTTCCTGAGGTATGTGTCAGGCAGAACTGGAGATGCTTAGGTGCTTACTCACCTGATTTCAGCTCAGATTATCATCAATGATTGTCCCCTATGGATCATTCGTGTGAGTTACATAGTGACATAGCATAAGTTACCTCTGTAATCAGCATGATATTAACAATCTCTTTTAAATCTATAATATTAGTTTAATCATGAGTTATCATGCAAAGGACAGCATTAACTCCTTAGAAATCAGATTACATTCACAATACCCAGTACATGCAAACGTAAGTAAACAATCCTGTATATAGAGGTCACCTAAAGGAAGACTTAAAAGTGACTTTTATACAGAGGTGACCCTTTTTCAAAGGTGTATCTTGCAAGAAAACAAAGAAAATGAGAACTAAGGAAAAACTCTTTAAACAGGTCTCTTCGTGCTCACTAAAGTATTTTTTACCTTGTATTATGACTAGCTTTCGTAGTGGGATTTACCTGTATAGGGCATCTTGTGTTTGAGAGTAGATGTTATGGTTTCTCCCTGAGAGACTCTCTGAGTTTCCAGGTAGATGATTTCCTGTGTATCTTGATACTGTGCAAGGTATTGCATAATCCAGAGTTCAACACTCGTCTTATTAGTCTCCCCTTGAAGAACAAAGTGTTTTGATTGAAATGAAATGTTGTTTTCATGTGCTGATCAAATGAAGGAGGGTGTATCTTCTGTCTTCATCAATCCGTTCATATGTGTAATATGACCAGTTTTCAAAATGTTTTTATGGTGCATTTGGGTCTTTTATTACATTTTATCAATCGTGCCTTCATTACCTATTATCCTACCCCTTTGATGTCTGTATAAGATATACGACATCGCAGTTAAAGAGATTGGGAATACTAGATGCTTATTTTGTGTATTACACAATATTTAAGTCAGAATCTTTTCTGAAAAAAAAAATGAAATAAAAACTCTGACAATAGGAAAATATCAAAAACCCAAATACATACATGAAAGTTTATGTCAGATTTCTTGAGGGGCAGGCGTGGTGTAGTGGTTAAGCGCTTGGCTTGCGGCGCCGACGATCCGGGTTCGATTTTCGGGTTGCGCCACTATGTTTAAGAGGTTGGTTACCTCCTGCTTCCATGTCGCGATATAACTGAAATATTGTTGAAAGCGACGTAAAACACCAATCAACCAACCAACCAGATTTCTTGACATCAGTAGATACAAATAGTATTGAACAACACATTTTAATACATGGACTAGTATTTCTTGAGCATTCTTGATGGGTATGGCTAAACGGATAACGCTATCTCCCATGGTCTTACATCTGACCCCCAACGGTCCATGTATGTTAATTATTTTACATTGGTTTAAGTGTTAAAGTTATATAGCATCATAAACTTTGGTATTTTATGTTAGCAATTCGAAAAAAGGCAATAAGAATTACCGTTTACAGAAACATTTGTATTTTAATGTCCCATGTTCATGTATGCATGTTAGTATATTTAATAATTTTATCAGTAAAATGTTAGCAAGGTTTACCTACTTGTTGATATTGGAATTAGCAAGGTTTACCTACTTGTTGATATTGGTTGGTTGGTTGATTGGTGTTTTTTTACGTCGCTTTCAACAATATTTCAGTTATATCGCGACATGGAAGCAGGAGGTTACCAACCTCTTAAACATAGTGGCGCAACCCGGGAATCGAACCCGGATCGTCGGCGCCGCAAGCCAAGCGCTTAACCACTACACCAAGCCTGCCCCTCTTGTTGATATTGGAATTATTGAATGGACTTACATGTCAGATTTGAATAGAAGAATATGAAAATGTAAAAAAAAATATGAATAAAATACAACCATTATTTTAATTGATAAAAATTTAGAAAATACATACATAATTACTTATTTGGCACAAGAAAAATTAGTGACATTCATTGGCAGTGACGGATGCAGAATTTTTGAAAAGGGGAGAGGGGGAGGGGGGGGAGGGCACATGTGTATTAGACAAACTGCTCGATCATTTTTTTTTGCCAAATCTGGATTTTTACTTGTAAATATGTGGTGAAAAAGGGGACTCGAATCCCGACTTGCCCTCTAAATCCGTCACTGAATGGTGTATATTAAAGATAATACTAATGTAACTGAATATCAAACTAGGTTGAATATAGCTTTCATCATGGTGGTCATGCTATTAAAGCGGGTTAATATGGATTGCCTTGAATCTAGCTATCATCATGATTGATGAATTGATTGTTTTTGTTTAACGTCACAAAAAATATTTCACGTATATGGTGAGGGCATCTACCAGATCCGGGCATACAAATTTTGACCTTTGCAACAGACCCATCCGAAGCAGTGAGGGATCTTTAAAATAACGCGCCATGCATACCACGACACGGGGTCTCGGTTTTAATTGTTTCATCTGAAAGATAGGACACCGGCATGACCAGAGCGGGACTCGAACCCCGGCCTCCCGATTAGAAGGCGAGCGCGATACCACTAGGCCACACCGGTTTCAGCTATCGTCATAGTGGTGGTCATGCTATTAGAACTGCTTAACATGGATTGCCTTGAATCTAGCTATCATCATAGTGGTAGTCATGCTATTATAGCTGCTTAACGTGGATTGTCTTGAATCTAGCTATCATCATAGTGGTGGTCATGCTATTAAAGCTGCTTAACGTGGATTGCCTTGAATCTAGCTGTCATCATAGTGGTAGTCATGCTATTAGAGCTGCTTAACGTGGATTGTCTTGAATCTAGCTATCATCATAGTGGTGGTCATGTTATTAAAGCTGCTTAACGTGGATTGTCTTGAATCTAGCTATCATCATAGTGGTGGTCATGTTATTAAAGCTGCTTAACGTGGATTGTCTTGAATCTAGCTATCATCATAGTGGTGGTCATGTTATTAAAGCTGTTTAACGTGAATTGCCTTGAATCTAGCTATCATCATAGTGGTAGTCATGCTATTAGAGCTGCTTAACGTGGATTGTCTTGAATCTAGCTATCATCATAGTGGTAGTCATGCTATTAGAGCTGCTTAACGTGGATTGTCTTGAATCTAGCTATCATCATAGTGGTAGTCATGCTATTAGAGCTGCTTAACGTGGATTGTCTTGAATCTAGCTATCATCATAGTGGTGGTCATGTTATTAGAGCTGCTTAACGTGGATTGCCGTACACAGTGAAACATATGTGTAGGGCTGAAGTGAGGGAGGATTTAATAGTGACCCTTATATAGAGGTGACCTTTCTATTAAAGCTGTTTTGGGAATGGAAAAAGTGACTTCTCTTACAGGTAACCTCTTTACAGAGGTGACCATTAAAACCTTTAATTGATAGTTGAGTTGTAGAGATACGGAATAATGAAAATAACCACTATTGTTGTAATCTTAAATACATGTACCTGCCATGAACAGTGTGAAAACTGACATCAAAAGTCCAGGTAAACCGATTTCTGACCGTTGTTGTTCGGTTAACCGTACTGCACAGTTGCCACCGTTCATGGCTCCCACTAAGATGTCCATGACGTCATGGACCTCTCCTGTGTATTCTTTCATGTGATGGACGTATTCCGAATTCATGATGTCATCACGCATCTGAAAGGTGTAGATGTGGTTTAACAGAATGTATTGATATGCATGATATGTCATTCGGGCTTCTTTTGTTATTTATACGAACATATATTTACCTGATATCGTTTTTATCTTCGATGTTGTTGCGAATACCGTTGTTTAAGGATTCAAATTTGAGTATTGTTGTTAGTGTTTGTGGATGCCACTTTATGTACTGTTGCTGGTGTGTTTGGGGTGTTATGATATATCAAGTACTGTTGCTGGTGTTTTGGGATTCCAATTTGAGAATTATTGTTGGTAAATGTGGATGCCACTTTGTGTACTGTTGCTGGTGTGTTTGGGGTGTTATGATATATCAAGTACTGTTGCTGGTGTTTTGGGATTCCAATTTGAGAATTATTGTCGGTAAATGTGGATGCCACTTTGTGTACTGTTGCTGGTGTGTTTGGAGTGTTATGATATGGTGAGCAATGTTGCCGGTGTTTTGGGATTCCAATTTGTGTATTATTGTTAGTATTTGTGGATGCTGTTGACTGTGTGGTGTTATGTCACACACATGTAATGTTGTAAGTGTGTTCTTGTAAACTTTTGGATAATTTCATGACATTGTGGTATTACATCAAGTGAGCTCATGACGTCGTGGCGTTATAACATGTAAGATTCTGGGTGTGCTTATTTTCGTTGTGGTAATGTCATATAAGGTTCTGATGACCTCATCACGTTGTGGTGTTGCATCATAATTTTCATATAAAGATTTTGATGAGTATATCACGTTATGATGTTTCGTCATGGAGGGCTGTGGGTGAGCTCATTTATGTTGTGGTGTAATGTCATTTAAGATTTTTGTGAGCTCATCATGTTGTAGTATTATGTCAATTAAGGTTCTTATGAGGTTATCATGTTATAGTGTTAAGTAAGGTTCTGGGTAAGTGTAGTGTTATATTATGCATTTACATAAGGTTCTAGTGAGCTCATCACGTGGTGACTTTATGTCATGTAAGTTGTACATGAGAACACCACGCTACGATCTTATGTCATTTGAGATTCTATATTAGCTCATCAGAGTGTCTTATGGTATATATAATTGTTCTGGATTAATAGGTCGGGAAAAGAACATTTCTTGTTTACAGATGAATCAAGCTCTTACTTTTGTTGCTTTGTTAATATTTGTAAACATCCTGGTATGACCAAGGAAAGGACAGATGTTCATAGGATGCAGGACAGTAAGTCCACTCTCGTACTGTCTGTGTATCCAGCCTAATCTGTGGAGAAATGGATCATCAAGGGACTCGATCCTACGTCCGAACACAACGCTGGCGAGAATACTCAGATTAGCACTGCGCAAAACCTGACTAGGCTCTAACGGCTGATTGTCACTAGAATCGAATCTGAAGATAGAAGACAGAATGACAATATACTGGTAATTACAAGCATCGTAATAATTAGCTAGGATGTTCGTTAAAAGCAGTTTATCTTAAATGGAGCCTTACGAATCTATAAATACCGACATTAAGGGCAGTCTCATTCTTTAGTTAAACCTTTTGAAAAATATACCATTGAGATTTTGGGCAAATAACAACCAAGCACAATGTAAGTTGCGAAGGCATATGTACATTGTAATTGTGCTGCATTACTACGGCGCTCACATCAACTTGAACAAGTGGACAAATATTGACCCTCCAAACTCCTGCGAGACCAAAATGCCGTTGGACTTAAGAGTTTTATGGTAAGTTATAGAATTTTGGATTTCATATTGAACAAAATTGGATGCCTAAACACAGTAAAAAAGTTCAATAATTACTACAGTATCTACATTTATTGCGTCGCAAAATATATTAAAAATATGGTTTGTTGCAAGCTCTTGGACCAACTTATTGTCTCAGGTTGAGAAATGAAAAGATTCATTTCTATTAAATGTAAACAGGGATGTATTGCCTACAGCTTTATTGCAGCAATGTGTTTAGTATTTGTTGCATACTATGCACACTGCGCTAAGAGTTAAAATCCTCATTGACAGTAGCTTATATGAACATCGATTGAGTAGGGTTTTATGCTGTTCTCAAAAGTATTTGAGTAATTTTTGGGTACACTCAGCCCTGTGCGTGAAATCGTATAAAAAGATACAAGTACGTAGTCTTACGTTTTGAATAGAAGATTGAATGAATTGTCTAATTTGATGTGTAGACACGAAGAATGTATTTTTGTAAGTGCTGTATGTATTATTCTGGTATGCAGCTTCCACGTGACGTCATAGGGCCTACTACCGATGCCATGTTGTTCCCTGTTGCAAACGTAGTCAAAAAATGGAAGCAAGGGTCGAGCAGCACACTGTGAAGAATTCAGAATCTGCAAGGAGTAAACATACCAAAAATTGACGCGTACTATCCCGCACAGGTGTAAACATTACCAAATATTAATGCGTACTACTCCGCTCAGGTGTAAACATTACCAAAATCTGATGTGCACTACCCTGGTACAGGCGTAAACATGACCAAAAATTGATGCGCACTGCCCCGCACATGTGTAATCATTACTAAAAAGTAAACATTACCAAAAATTGATGTCTACTATGCCGCACAGTTGGCAAATTAAGTAAATGAACGTAGTATAGTTGTGGATTTTTTTAAAATTTCAAATTAAAAAAAAAATTTAATCGGGAGATCTGTTTGGATTGCACGACTATTTAGCTACGTGTCGGTAACCAGGATTCCGCTGAAAGACTGGAGCCGGCGTAGCTGAGTGGATGGCGTGTTTAGTGGCTCTTCGCTTGGGGGTTCATCGTCCCACCGGTGACTGACTGACGTTCTGTCTATCGGTTGAATAAGTACCGATGTTCCATGTCAGGATAGACGTTGGCACGGCTCTCTGATGGGTCGAAATTTCTGTGTAATTCATAAAGAAGTTGCCGTCACCGAATAAGTGAAATAATAACTTTAAAAAAATGAAACATTCATAGAGACCCCTGGTTAAAGCGGACCCAGTACAAGACAACGAAAATCATCTTTAATATTAACGCTACAGTTCCACTGTGATCAACTGTAATACATGTACATGTATTTATTAGATAAAATTCAGTGCACCTTTAATCATCTTTGTTAATTGTTACCGAGTTAAATTATATATTTTATTTGATCCAAAGTCGTTGTTTATTCATTCACAGATGAAGACACAGATTTGAATTTGCACACAATAAATTTCAGTTTTCACCAAGATATTTTATTTAAATTAAAGATATCTTTGTATTTAACTTGATATTTTGTGATGGAGTTTGGCTCTTTGGCGTGTAGTAACGTTTAGTTTAATAGACGACTTGCGATGAGAACATTGGATTCGTCGGGTCAAAGCCAGTATTAATCGAAACCCGCCCCCCGCCTTATTTTGAGAGATATCATACAGTTAATTAATGATTGGTCATTGTTAAACATCGCAAAGGATCATTTATCTGACGTATATAATGACGGCAACTGCATGGTGCATTGCTGAATTAAATTTTGACCTATTCAACGGATCCACCTGAAATAGTGTGGGTCCTTAACCGACCAACACCCATAGGGATATACGACGACATTTTAATCAAGGACCGAAGCATATTGCAGTATAAGAAGAAAATGTTTTTGATATGTCTGGTGTTTATTTTAGAATTTGCGAAGACATAATACCTTTGCTAGCGATTGTTCTGATATATGAATTATATTTACCTGTTTAATTAATTCGTAGTCTTGAATGAATACAATTCTTTGTCCGCGGAGGAAACCGAGTCTCAGACTGATCACTCCGCCGTACTTCTGGGCTAAGTCCTTGATGCTGTACTGCTGTTGTCTTGGCTTTACCAGATGCATGTTTAATACTAAGGGCAACGACAATGGTCCAATGGGCATGCACTTCAAATACATTAAGTAAAGATCTTCCAACAGTGGATACAGGACCACCACCAGCAGCAGTATAAAAATCTGTCGATACACCAAAAATTGTCGTTAACGAGTTATTATCCACTGGTTTTACATACACGGCAGACTCACCTGACATTTCATGTTCGAAATGTGCTGAAAAATGTATTCTGGGAAGCATGATACCACGATATGTTACAAAATCCCGGGGGTGAGTAAAATGCAGGGAACCGAGGTATGAACAGTATCACAATCCATCTGTTTGTTACGAAATCATGAAAAATAGAAAACGCACAGATATCGGGACAAACTGAGGTCGAATCATGCGCCATGCCGGGCGGCCAGACTAGTTATTACAAAGTATAGGTAGTTGATATTGCGCTCAGTAGTCATAAAAAGAGGTTATTTTCTCAATTATTGCCAGGATCCCAAATGTCTACCCTCATTTTTCTCATCTCCCATATGGTGGACTTTGATAACATGATGAGTAACTCCGGGCCTCTCGTATGCACACGAAAACCGCCCTAGCTTAAGGACTAACAGGCATAATCGGTAAAATAGTCATGATCAGTCATACAAGCATTAATAGTAAACAATCAAGTCAAGTACAATGGAAACCTCTCTGAGCAACTCTGTCATATAGTAGGTGAGAATGTCTTCAGTTGTACTGAAGTTCGGTTATGTTAGGTTTTGTTTTATTTATTTATTTGTGTGTGTGTGTGTGTGTGTGGGGGGGGGGGGGGGGGTTGAGGTGGAGTGAGAGGGGATGCCCTGGTTTTCATCACCACACAGTTGAAAATTTCCTGGCGAGACATTAAGAAAAAGCGCCCAGCATAATGAGAATGTTGGCACGCTACGTACTTTACTGTGGAAATAGTAGAATTACGCATTCGCCAGCTGGACGATTACCATGGGTGCTTTATGTCGCTCAGCACAATTTTTACTCACATTGGCGACTGGGCGACCACTTATCTCTTTTCCTGTTACAACTTAATTTTTGCATCCAATGTATCAGTTGTTATATCGAAGTAATTTTCGTACAAGTCGACATGATTTTTTTCTCTTAAGTCGACATTTCATCTGCAAATCAACATAATTTATATGACAAGTCGACCTAAGTATCCAAACTGATATTCCACCATACAATGCATCACGCAATGTTGTCACAATGTATCATACACATTTGTAATGAAAGCACGGTGAAAGTCACGAACAAAACCAACAAATCGTCAATAACTACTCCGCTGTGACCGGTGGATGCAGTGTTAGGTAATAATGTTTGCACCGACTTTAGTAAATGAAGTATATCTTACACAAGTATCATTATATTTCTTGCATAAGTACATGCAAACACATGTACCATTGTGTTGGCGGCTGCAAGGTTATATAAGTTTTTTCGTTTATATGAATCGCAAACGAGCGCTAATGAACGGTAGGGGATGAAATCAACGAAGTGATTGGAATTTAATTACAGGTGCAGTGCCGGGGTATACATGGCGTTATTCAAGCACCTGTACTGATTTTACTTATAGTTGAGGTGATTATTTCACTTTCAGAATCGCCGAGGGGTTTTGATGAAGCTTGATATGGATGATGTACTCGAGATACCCTACTGGTATTGTTATATTTTGAGAAGAACCGTCACGGGGTGGATCCAAGGACCCCCACAGAGCCTCCTTAGTCATTTTCATGATTTAAATAATTTCATTTTTTTCATACGAAGAGCAGAAAATTATTCATGATAAAAATTGCTCATATTTACATGTATTTCTATTTTTTTGAAATTAAAGTGAGCAGCAAGTCAATTTACTTTGTTTTATTTGCAAAGAAAAGATACGCAAAATTAATGCATAGGTAGAATTTAGAATATTGATTTTTTATATTCCATCCATATTCAACCATTAGATTTTCTAACATCTCGTATTTTCGCCAACTTTATTCAGGATATTATCAGATATACAATTAGAAAAATCATCTTACCGTAATCAGCATGTTCCCGTTACCAACTTTATATAGAGTTGGAAAGAGGCGTATATACATTCATACTATTATAGCAAAGAACTTGCCTATGGCATCAACGAAAACAACATCAGTAAAGTCGGTTTATGTTGAACTATGTTTTTTTTTTTATTAATATCCTGTTCTATTTTTACTTGTCTTGGAAGTAGAACACTTATAGTCTATTCTGTATTTGCTCTAATAACACTAACAGCTGAATATGCAAGATTAAAACATTTTGGTTCTGGAAGGTAATTCAGAATTTTACATAATCAACGAATTTACAAAATTTCGAATGATTTGTTCTGTATGTCCGAATTCAGCACTAGGTCTTTCCCGTTAGCTAAGTGCTTTGCTAGCCAGAGCTTATCGCTTTTTTACTGAATTTGTGACATTATTTTTATACGCCCGCATATGATGCTGGACGTGGTATTGTATAGTCATGACTATTGTTCGTCAGTCTGTCTGTTATGAATACAAATGATCCGATGGCTTTATATGAAAGGGTATTTAGTTGTAGTATAGTTGTAGGACGAGTGGGTGAGATAATGAATATACTGTGCGCGTTTGTCATACACCATTATAGATAAAAAATAATTTGATATCGGTACGTGAAAATGTATAACATGCAGTTGGGTACCTAGTTTTCAAACAGGCGGTTTGCCCTTTAGAGAGGGGCAAATGGGCGGACAAAAATCTTGTCCGCGGTACTCCTAAACCAGTATAGATACAGCTGGCATATGATGTACCCTTCACAGTACCCTTTTTTCGGTAGCGTGAATAATTAAAAATTACCTTCAGATTTCGTTGCTGCATTGCCGCTCATCTATGCTTCTGTATTCCATCATCCGTTGAATTGTCCTTTGGCGGATTCTACCATTTGCAATTGTGAAAATTTTTATTTTTATGCCCTTCGGATCGATAGATTTGGGCATATTTTTTTTATGTCTCTCTGTTTGTTTGTCTATATGTCTGTCTGTTATCAACTTTTACCTTCGCTATAACTTTTGAACCGTGAGAGATAGAGACTTGGTACTGGCATACATACTCCACCTATAAAGCCTTGTGATTTTGAACATGACCTTTGACCTTCATTTCAAAATTTGTCTTATTTGGACTTTGTTGCCACCGGGAGCATTCGTGTTCCACATCTTGTTTCTTTCTATTTATGGTTTTTACACATTTATGATATTGCAGGTTTATTTATTGTTTTTACACATTTATTATATTGCAGGGTCGCATAAAGTGACGAGTTCTTTGATCCAGAGTCTACGAGTACTGGGCGCATCAGTTCCCGAAAGATCAGATCTGCACACACGCATGGTCGATGCCACTAAAAAAGTAAGTAGATACATACGTTATATATACGTATGAAAGATACCTGAAAATTTGAAATAAGCGCTCATCATTTCCTCTGTGGTACATTTTCCAATATATGTTTATTGTTCCTCATATACATGTAGTTACATTGTGAATACAAATAACAACAGCAACAATAATAAATAGATAAATAAATAAATAAATACATAAATATTGATAATAATAATAATAAATAATTAAAATACGTCCACAGATAAATTCATTAATCAAAAATATTAATGATTTAAGACAGAGAATAATTTAAGCACCTGTCATCTCATCAGAAATTCAAAATTTTGTTAGAATTTTTTTTTAGGATTCTGACAAAAATCATCTTCATCACAGCTAGAAAATTTTTACTCTAAGTATGTTTATAGGGAAGTTGCTCTACTTTATTTCAGTATATCAATGACTCTGATCACAGAGTGAGATGTAGCTGCTTGAAACTGATTGGTTGTTTAGGGTCACATGATTTACAGCATTCTGAAGATTCTTCCAGTACAAATGTGCCGGTGCAGTCCTTACTGGCGAGTATGTGTGACGATCATGACCCAAGAGTCCGCTCTAGTGTGTTCGAAGCAATGGTGAGTGTATTTATGTTTCTTGCATTGTCTTTGTGATATAGGCTTATATACAGGGCCAGAAAATTTTTTAAAGATTATCTGCTAAAAAGCTGCAACACAGTAATTGATTGTTTTACATTACTCCACGATTATTTTAGGTAGATGGCGACGGCATCTGTCTGATGCATTGCATAGAAATTTTTACCTTTGCAACGGAATTAGTTCGAAGAATTGAGGGATGTTTTACGCGCTGCACCAGCAGTACCGTGCCAAGGGACCTCGGTTTTCATTGTCTTATGCGGTAGGCAGGACACCGGTGTGTACATGCGGGAGTCGAACTCGGGACCTCCTGGTCATGAGATGAGCACCTCGCCCAATGAGATACACCGGCTTTGTTGAAAATAAAAAATGTAAAAGATCACGACTGTATGAGCAAAACTACTGACATTACAATCTTATTTCCAAGAAGATAAGGAAAAGTTTTATAGCAAATAGTTTTTTAATGTATATGTGACGGAAAGATGCTATCTGATGCTTGGAGGAATATTTAGGATATTCCCGTATTTTGGTATAAATATACTTAAGATCGAAGGAGTATATATATATATATATATATATATATATGGTCTGATATTTATTGTAAACGTACCTCTACTAAGTACATATTCTGTTTGGTGCACGAAATAGTATGATTAAGTTTGTTGAAGTTGTTTTTGTTTAAAGTGAACGGCGACAATCGGTGTAACTGAATGGTTAACGAGGTAGACGTGTAGTCAGAAGGGTTTTAGGTTCGAAACTGGAATTGTCATTGGGAACTTCAAGGTCTGCGCTAGATGATTGAGAGATGTACAGATAGGATAGAGGGATCAGAAACAAATTAAAAGGTATAGGGGTGTTAAAGGGGAGCAGAAACCTATATTTTCTGTTTAGGTGACCAATAATGGCGGTAAACTTTTAATGTAACTTTGAGTTATGCACAGGTAGTGTCACCATATATAAAATCCGTGAAGTACTCGTCCTGACAAAGTTATGTGGGAGTCCCAGTTTTAGGATATAAAGTCTGTTTTATAAAATCCACAGTTCATTTCTGTTTTATAAAATCTACATTTCATTACATGGATTAAAGTGAAATGCATTGAACTGGATAAGGGACATCTGGGACAGGTCCGTAAGTGGGACGTTCTATATTTTGTTTCTTACTTTAATGATCTAAAAATAAAGTTAGTTATAGTCCATTCTAGTGTAATGCTGACCGAAATCGTGGAAGGGGAGGGATTTCGTTATACAAGGCACGTACGTGGATAAATTATATTCTGAGTGGTTGACCACATTGTGAAGTTTACATATTTTAAAATCCGTATATGTTTTAAATATGATTAGTGGCATACGTCACTGAAAATCCCATTTTTAATGGTATTCTCGAAGTCGGCGCGACATCACACTAAGATCTGAATAAAGATAATCCCCAAACATCCCGAGGATGACCTGGGGGATAAGCTCGGTGTTTATCATAGACCGTAATGCAACTTTGCTGAATTATATTTTAAAAACAGGGGCAGGCGTGGTGTAGTGGTGAAGCGTTTGGCTTGCGGTGCCGACGATCCGGATTCGACTCCCGGATTGCGCCACTATGTTTAAGAAGTTGGTAACCTCCTGCTTCCATGTCGCGATGTGACTGAAAAATTGTTGAACGCGACATAAAACACCAATCAACCAACCAACCAACCAACTATATTTTGAGCACAAGAGCTAAATGAGTTTTAAAACGTCATTGAGGAATCTCACGACGATTGTCTCCCTTAGCTTCTTCGAATTTTATATGACCGCAGATTTCATAATATCGTATTCTTCGTAGAAAGCGATGATAAATCCCGAGGCTAATCCCCCAACGAATATGATGCAAATTGGGTCATGTGACCTGTCCGGCTTCAAGAATGATAGATCTTAAACATCAGTTAAACTTTTAATAGAAAGGCTTTAACATATGGTACACCATGTAAGTCACATATACCATTAAATGTGATTTTTCTCAGTTTTACAAGAATCTTGTAAAACAGCTTCGAGCCGATAACAGAGGGGAAAGGCAGAGAGTAGCGTAGCGCCCTCTGTACGAGAAATTAGATCTACAATACCCGGTATGTAATCTCCTGACTGACTTTTAGTATAACACAGCCCCCAGCAACAAAAGGTGCACGAGGTATATTGAAATCAGATTTCTCTCCGACCATCCCTTTGTCCGTCTGCAGAAACTACAAATAGAGTTAATATATTGTTGAAGTAGGCTTACATTTGCCGGAATTATGTCACTGTCGGTTAAATCAGTTTTCTGGGCCTTTGAGAAATTGGACTGAAACTTACCACACAATTTTATTACCACTAACTACAGACCGAATTTTATTTCCTACAGTTGACGTACTTTTTTTGAAATATGGTCGCTGTTTGAAACTAGTTTTCCGGACTCTCCACACATCCTTTGAAATATGACAACGAGACTTGGTACACAACGTTATTACCAATAACTTGCGACTGTCAGTTTTGTGGCAGATAAGAATTATAAGAATAATAAGAAAAAGAACATTTTATTTCAAGTCGGCATGGCATATAACATATAAACGTAAGCTCGCAGGAGATTTTTACCGACATAATTAACATATAAAACAACAAAATCACGGGTCATGCACAAAAATCCACAATACATACAAGCATGCAGCACAGATGACATAAAAGATTTTTAACAAAATTTTAAGATGAATAATTTAAAACGCGAAAATAAAAAAAGTTTTGATCAAGCAACATAAAAACAGGTAAGTAAGCATTACATGTATTAATAAGCTGGTAAAAATTAAAAACTAGTAAGCTAGCATAAAAATTTGTTTTAGATGGCAGATGTAAAACAAATTATCTAAACTTACCACGACATAAGACAGGTTGGTATTACAGTTGCTTTATCACAGATGTTAGTTTTCACAACAAGTATTACATAAAACAATCACTACCATTCCAAGATTAAAATGATTAAAGCCATCAGCATTTCTAAAATCATCAGGTAAAGAATTCCATAGAGTAGCATCAGCATACTTAAAACTTTGCTTACCATAAGTACTTGTTCTTACACTTTCTACCCGTAGTAAGAGCAGGGACTTATATTTAGATATATACGTCCCTGGTAAGAGCTATTTTATTGGAATGAGGTCAGTGTCTGCAATTAGTTTTCCAGATTTTTTACTCCGATGTTTTGAAATATTTGACGGAAACTTGTACATGTCTTTATCATGAAAAACTTCAGATTCTGAGTGATTTTTGTCACGGTTGACTTAATTCTGCGGAGGTATGGTTCATTGTCTGAAATCACTTTCCCACTAATTCGGTATTTTGAAGACTGTTTTTCGATTGCCTTTCATTCTATTGATTGATTATTATTTTACGTCACTCCAGGATTATTTCTTGTATATGGTAACGGCATCTGCCTGATGCATTGCAGAGAAATTTAGACCTTTGCAACGGACGTACCCGAAGCAGTGAGGGATCTTTTCCGTGTCACGTCTACCGTGACACGATGACCTCGATTTTCATTGTCTCATCCGAAATACAGCTCAACGGTGTGTTCACAGCGGGAGTCAAACCCAATGCCTTTTGGTCTCGAGCCAAGCACTTCATCCAGTGAGCCACGCTTGCTTATCTTTCATTCTAGAATCATGATACTTGGCACATAGGATACACATATCTAAAGGAAGAATCCCTATATTATTATGTGTCTGAATATCATTGGTCATATCTCAATGGTCACTGTAAACATATAACCAAATTTGTTTTTGTATGACTTTGCTGCTGCAGGGGGGTATTTGTCCCGTTAGGTCAGTTCTAGTTTTTTTGTAGCTGAATTGTAAAACTCGGCTCTTAATTTGATGTGAGGCGGGTGGGCGGGCATCCGTCAACAATTGATTTTCGGACCATAAGTCCAATATGTTAAGTGCTATTGCAATGAAACTTCATACAAATTTGTTTTTGTATGACTTTGCTGCTGCAGGGGGTATTTGTCCCGTTAGGTCAGTTCTAGTTTTTTTTGTAGCTGAATTGTAAAACTCGGCTCTTAATTTGATGTGAGGCGGGTGGGCGGGCATCCGTCAACAATTGATTTTCGGACCATAAGTCCAATATGTTAAGTGCTATATATTGCAATGAAACTTCATACACTTACTCACTATGAGTGAAAAATGTGCTCCAATGTATCTGGGGTCAAAAGGTTAAAGGTCAAGGTCATAGGAGTGGAATACAAAAAATTGGTTTCCGGACCATAATCCGATACGTTTAGTGCTATTGTAATGAAACTTCATACACTTACTCACCATGAGTTGAAGATGTGTCCTATAGTTTCTGGGGTCAAAAGGTCAAAGGTCAAGGTAATAAAAGTGGATTATAAAAATTGGTTTCTGGACCATAAATCCAATACGTTTAGTGCTATTGCAATGATACTTCATACACTTGCTCATCATGAGTGGAGGGCAGGCTTGGTGTAGTGGTTAGGCGCATGGCTTGCAGCGCCGACGACCCGGGTTCGATTCCCAGGTTGTGCCACTATGTTTAAAGAGGTTGGTAACCTCCTGCTTCCATGTCGCGATATAACTGAAAAATTGTTGAAAGCGACGTAAAACACCAGCCAACCAAACAACCAACCAGCTCATCATGAGTGGAAGATGTGCCCTTTCGTTTCTGGGGTTAAAAGGTCAAGGTCATAGGTAGGGGACTCTAATCTGTCTTAAAACAGTGTACCAAGACATTATTCACTCTAAGGTGCAAGTTTTGCAACTCGACACATTGCATCTTTAATGCAAATCTCTTGTTTCAAACATACTATGGAAGGATATTCTGTTGTATCTTCTTACAAATATTTATACCTCTCAAAAACCGTAATGAAGTAAAGTTCTGGATGACCGTCGTAAGGAAATTATGTATTGAAATGTACAGGTCCTTTACATCAACTCTGGAATCTAAGCGATACCTCATCATCACTGTACATTGTAGGCTTACTGTAACCACATAATACAGAATTTCCCCTTTGCTTACGAAGAAGGATAAGCGAAAGGGATATTTTGTATTGGTTGGTTACAGTAAACCTATGATACAAATGATCTAATAGTTGCATATGAAATACAAGCTGTGTTTGTGAAACACGAATGTCCCCGGCGATAATAAAGTGTCTTTTGAAAGAGTTTCAGTAGTTGAGTACTCATGAGTCATGTGAAATATAAAGTCTCTATCCCTCAGGGTACAAACAAACAGTCAAACAGACAGACAGAAAAACAGACAAACAGATAGACAGGGCAAAAACAATATGCCCCGATCTATCGATCCGAGGCATAATTATTATTTGTAGTTGTGCTTTTGGGTTTCAAATCGGAGCTTTAATTCCTGGGGAAGTGAAAATGGGAGATGTGAAATAAGTATTCGTTTCTCTTCCTTTTAATATTATAGATATAAACGGCCAGGTGGTGGAACTTGAAAAGGTATCACTTGCAGTTTTGCACATGAGTTTTAAACTGGGTTTTTGACCCAGTTCGGCAGCTCATGGAAAAGATGAAAAATATCCATACTTCCTCTAAACATTGTAAATACAAGTGATGTGATGGTGGTACTGAAATGTGTGTCAATAGAGGTTGTGCACATGCACGCATTTTCACAAGGAATCGGAAGTTTTTCCTGAAGTTTTGACGTACGGATTCCTTAATGATTTAAGGATTTATTTTGTACGTACGTAAAAGAAATTACGTATGACTTTTTTTGTGAAAATGCCTTCTGTTTTCAAATAGGAGGTTTAGCTCCTGTCGGGTTGAAATGGGTGAGGCGATTATGTTATCACAACTGCTTCTTCTGTAAATCAATGTAAATGATGATAGTTCTGCACATGGCTTTGGCCCATGGAGCAAATGCAGTGGTGCTCTCTATTTAAAGAGAGGCCTTGGATAAATCACTGAATCACTAAATGCACAGTGTCGAAAGGGAAACAATTAACTATGTAATAAATGAATAAATAAGTAAATAAATTAGAAGATTAATTGATTGATTTTTGTTTAACGTCACACCTCGAATATTTCACGTATATGGTGACGGCATCTGCCTGATGCGGGGCATACACATTTTGATCTTCGCAACGGACCCACCCGAAGCAGTGAGGGATCTTTAACGTGCCATGCATACCACAACACGGGGCCTCGGTTTTTATTGTCTCATCCGAAAGACAGGACATCGGCATGACCAGAGCGGAACTCGAACCCCGGCCTCCCAATCAGGCGGCGAGCGCGATACCACTAGGCCACGCGTGTTTTAAATTAGAAGATAAATCTGAATGTACATTGTAAAAATGAAAATATTATACATGGTCGTAAGTAGGATAGATTATTATGAATTTATTAATATTCCAGTACTCATTCAGGTTTGAATAGATCTCATACAGTTAGGTATAAGGTCACGATTTGCACCGTGCGTAGGTGGTACTGCCTGCTGGATATGACAGACAGACAGAAAAATAGACAAACAGATAGACAGAGAGGGCAAAAACAATATGCCCCGATCTATCGATCTGAGGCATAATTATTATTTGTAGTTGTGCTTTTTGGTTTCAAATTGGGGGTTTAATTCCTGGGGAAGTGGAAATGGGAGATGTGATACCACAACACGGGGCCTCGGTTTTTATTGTCTCATCCGAAAGACAGGACATCGGCATGACCAGAGCGGAACTCGAACCCCGGCCTCCCAATCAGGCGGCGAGCGAGATACCACTAGGCCACGCGTGTTTTAAATTAGAAGATAAATCTGAATGTACATTGTAAAAATGAAAATATTATATATGGTCGTAAGTAGGATAGATTATTATGAATTTATTAATATTCCAGTACTCATTCAGGTTTGAATAGATCTCATACAGTTAGGTATAAGGTCACGATTTGCACCGTGCGTAGGTGGTACTGCCTGCTGGATATTCATTGTAAATGCAAAACTTATGATAATGGCATGAAGTGAAGTACAAGGGCTGGTGCTGGTGAATGAATTCTCATTTGCCCTTGTATTTTATTCTTTAAAACTGTCAAACTATTCCGTAGGGAATGACTTGAATTATCTGTTGATTAAAACTCTTTATTCAACGTTTCGGCCAATGGCATTTATCAAGATGATTCACTTAAACAATTAGTCACATTTCATTTCTCGCTACATTTACACAACTAAAAATTGAAATACAATTGTAAATGTAGAATGAAATGAAATGTGAATAATCGTTTAAGTGAATCATCTTGATAAAGGCCATTGGCCGAAACGTTGAATAAAGAGCTTCAACCAACAGATAATTTGATTCTTTACTTAAGCTTTGGTTTTCCACCTCTTTGCCTGTGATCATTTACATATCAAATTCACTTTTCAATGCCTCTGTGTTGTTTTTTTTACTTCATCTGAGTTAATATTTCTACTATGTATTTACAGCTACAGTTGCATCAGCGTGGGCTTTCCTTACCATTGGCAGTTTATCAGCAGGCCTGTAGTGCACTGACAGACGATTACGAGGATGTCCGAATGGCAGCCGTCAAACTCATCTGGGTGCTTTGTCACATATATCCAGAGAGGTAAAGAATGTTATAACTGTGTATTATGACTGGCATGTATAGTAGGTCAAAGCATAGTAATTCCATTTCCCATAGGGTCCCATGTTAAATTACCGAACTTCCAGCAAGATTTACACAACATCCTACATTTTAGCTATATATAATCCACATATCAAAATGTTTGTCAGACCCTCCTCTATCAGAATTTTAACAGTTTACCATAGGTTATCCACCTTAATTTCGAGAAAATCATGCTGGAAGGGGGATACCCCCCAAAATTGGCCAAAATTCAAATGTAAACAACCACCCCTTTTTAGGTCATTAAATCTTTACATTAGCGAAATGAGATAAAAATTCATGATTTTACAGCAGAATCAATCTTTATTTATACATAAATCAAATAATTTCATCCAATCACAGCTCCTGATACATTGAAATAGTAGTCCCTCTCTCCCTACACCACATCAGCCAATCACGGCTCTCGTTAATTACCTTTCTTTGACCTATAGAGGCATTTAACTACTTTATCAAACTAGGAAAACCGCTATCAAACAAAAGTGTGTTGATTTCTGAATAAAATGACACAAATTTCATGAAAATCCATGCAGTAATTCATAAGAAATGTCACTTTAAAGATGCCTACCCCCATCTGGAGTGTATTGAAAATGGGCACAAATTTGGATTAGGGGTCATGTCTAAGGGGCCTGTAAATTGATAACACTTTATGACTTTTGCCTGGTTTAGCCTTTCAGTTTTGTTCATTATACATTGAATAAACATGTTCTAATAAAATTTTAATCAGTTTGTGAGTCATATTGATTTTTGAATAATACTCTTGAAAGCTAAATATGCCATTTTCTGTACAAAAATACAGACATTCCATGATGTTATTATTTTATGTAGAACTTTGGAGGTAAATGATGTTATACACATTTCGGCTTAATTCGGTGTGTTTTTGACTTGTACGGGGAAGATCATATGATAATTTTTATCGAAAATCCCCAAAAATTTACATCGAATTGCGTACTTTTACAAATTCAAGTTTCACAGTCCACGATGTAAAAAGTGCACAAAATCCGAAAAAATTGGGATAAAATTCTGTAAATACTGTTTCAAATGTCTCAAATATCCAACACAATGGAATCAAATCAGTCATCCATGCAAAATACACAAAATTAATTTGTTAAAATTTGGCAAATTTAAACCACCCCCCTTTTTTTCCAGAAATTTCAATATTGAAAATTCTAGGCACTTTGAATCAAAATTTGGGGCCAATTTGATATGATTTTAGGTTAAATGGACTGCATGAACAAGAAAATGAGGTCAAACTGCATTTTTGAGAAATTTAGTATTTGGCGTATAGGTCAAAGCATAGTAATTCCATTTCCCATAGGGTCCCATGTTAAATTACCAGCTTCCAGCAAGATTTACACAACATCCTACATATGAGCCATATATAATCCACACATCAAAATGTTTGTCAGACCCTCCTCTATCAGAATTTTAACACTTTACCATAGGTTATCCACCTTAATTTCGAGAAAATCATGCAGGAAGGGGGATACCCCCCCAAAATTGGCCAAAATTTAAATGTAAACAACCACCCCTTTTTAGGTCATTAAATCTTTACATTAGCAAAATGAGATAAAAATTCATGATTTTACAGCAGAATCGATCTTTATTTATACATAGATCAAATAATTTCATCCAATCACAGCTCCTGATACATTGAAATAGTAGTCCCTCTCTCCCTACACCACATCAGCCAATCACGGCTCTCGTTAATTACCGGTACCTTTCTTTGACCTATAGAGGCATTTAACTACTTTATCAAACTAGGAAAGCCGCTATCAAACAAAAGTGTGTTAATTTCTGAATAAAATGACACAAATTTCATGAAAATCCATGCAGTAATTCATAAGAAATGCCACTTTAAAGATGCCTACCCCCATCTGGAGTGTATTGAAAATGGGCACAAATTTGGATTAGGGGTCATGTCTAAGGGGCCTGTAAATTGATAACACTTTATGACTTTTACCTGGTTTTAGCCTTTCAGTTTTGTTCATTATACATTGAATAAACATGTTCTAATAAAATTTTAATCAGTTTGTGAGTCATATTGATTTTTGAATAATACTCTTGAAAGCTAAATATGCCATTTTTTGTACAAAAATACAGACATTCCATTGTTATTATTTCATGTAGAACTTTGGAGGTAAATGATGTCATACACATTTCGGCTTAATTTGGTGTGTTTTTTACTTGTACGGGGAAGATCATATGATAATTTTTATCGAAAATCCCCAAAAATTTACATCGAATTGCGTACTTTTACAAATTCAAGTTTCACAGTCCACAATGTAAAAAGTGCACAAAATCAAAAAAAAATTGGCGTAAAATTCTGTAAATACTGTTTCAAATGTCTCGAATATCCAACACAATGGAATCAAATCAGTCATCCATGCAAAATTCACAAAATTAATTTGTTAAAGTTTGGCAAATTTAAACCACCCCCCTTTTTAGCTCACCTGAGTCAAAGGCTCAAGTGAGCTATTGTGATCAATCACCGTCCGTCGTCCGTCGTCCGTCCGTCATCTGTCGTCCGTCGTCCGTCGTTAACTTTTCACATTTTCGACTTCTTCTCCAGAACCACTGAACAGAATTTGATGAAACTTGATAAGCATGTAGTACTCATGGTCCCCTACAAGTGTTGTTGTTTTTCGTCCAGATTCATCAACAGGTGGCGCCACCACAGGCAAAAGTAGGTCAAAGAGGGTACCCTCCTTTGACAAACTTCTTCTTCAGACCGGGGGCATACAGAGACAAACCAAATGCATAGGAATGATCTAGAGGGATGTGTGAAGAAGTGTTGTTATTTTTGGTTCCATTCCGAAATCAAATTTTTGACGTTTTTTTGACGTTTTTTTGTACTTGGTAATTTTAATGCAGAAAAGAGGTATTTTTTTCTTTTAGTAAACATTGATGCATTAATTTGGTTTAATTTGATCATTTTGATGGTAAGAATTACTACTGCGAAGAAAATTTTTCAATATTTTATGTTTTGGATTTTTTATGAATTTTTTAAGACTTTCAAGAAAAAGGGGGGGGGGGGGGTGTGGGATAATTGGTGTAAACATTTCACAGTTTGAACTTTTTCTTCGGAACCACTTGCTGGAATTCAATGAAACTTGGCATGCATCAAATACTCAAGGTCCCCGACAAATGTGGTCATCTTTGTCAGGATCCATGAACAGGTGGCACCACCACAGACAAAAGTAGGTCACAGAGGGTACCCTCCTTTGACAAACTTCTTATTCAGATCGGGTGCATACAGCGACAAACCAACTGCATAGGAATGAGATAGAGGCATATGGGAAGAAGTGTTGATATTTTTGGTTCCATTCCGAAATCAAATTTTTGACTTTTTTTTCATTTTTATTTTGGACTTTGTTATTTTAATGCATTAAAGAGTTATTATTTTCTTTTAGTAAACATTGATGCATTCATTGGTTTCATTTAATCATTTCTATGGTAAAGAATGCTGGTGTGAAGGAATTTTTTCAATATCTCGATTTTTGAATTTTTTATGAATTTTTTAAGACTTCCAAGAAAAGGGGGGGGGGGGACAATTTTTCATATCTTCAACTTGATCTACAGAACAACTTGAAGGATTGTGATAAAAACTGGGTAGGATGCAAGTACTCATAGTCCTTTTCAAAGGTTTTGTTTTTTGTGCGGATCATCCAAATTGGTTAACAGATAATGCCACCATGTCTAAAAGTAGGTCTCACAATGGTACATATACCACTTGGTAATTGAAATATGGAGAGTAGCGGTTCAAATCCAGCTGTGGTCAAAAAAATTTTTTTTTTTTTTTTTACACATCTAAATAAGTTTTTAGATGTTTCTCAACACTCAACATATGAAATTAGGAATTTTACGTTTAAGACTTCCAAAAAAAAAAGGGGGGGGGGGTGTTGGGGGGGGGTGTTTGGCCATTTTTCACATTTTCAACTTTTTCTACAAAAACTGTTTGAAGGATTTTAATAAATCTTGGTAGAAATAAGTCACTTATGATCCTCTTCAAATTCTGTTGTTTTCATCCAGACCTCTTTACAGGTGGCGCCACCATAGTCAAGAGTAGGTCACAAAAGAGTTCCCTCGTTTAACAATATTCTTTTTCATACGGGCTGTATACAGAGACAAACAGAATGCATAGAAATGATCTAGAGGGATGAGTGAAGATGTATTGTCATTTTGGTTCCCTTCCAAAATCAAATTTTAAGAATTTTTTTCGACATTTCTTTGGACTTGGTGATTCAATGCAGAAAAAAGTGTCATATTTCCTAGTTAATTGATAATGATGATTTCTTATGGACTATTGTGATCATAATTATGGTAATGATTGTTACTTTGAAAGAATTTTGTCAATATCTCAATTTTTGGATTTTCTATGAATTTTTTAAGACTTCCAAATGAGGGTGTATAGGAACAATTCAATCACATTTTTCACTTCTGCTGTTATACCACATGAAAGATTTTAATGAAACATGGAATACATGAAGTACTAAAAGTCCTCTATCAATTTGGTAAATTTCATCCAAATTGGTTAACAGATAATGCCACCATGTCTAAAAAGCAGTTCTCACAATAGTACATATACCACTTGGTAATTGAAATATGGAGAGTAGCGGTTCAAATCCAGCTGTGGTCAAAATTTTTTTTTCATTTCTTTACACATCTAAATAAGTTTTTAGATGTTTCTCAACACTCAACATATGAAATTAGGCAATTTTAAGTTAGATCTGGACAATATTTGAAACAATTGTTGTTCATGACCCAGACTTGAAATCAGTCAACAAAAGGCCCCACCTAAAGAAAATGACTAACTTGTTGCCCTGAATGACTTCTTGCAGAGACAAAGGAAATGCTTAATATCAAAATCACCTGAATGGATGTGCAAAAAAATGTTGTTTTTTATTCTAGCCTGAAATAAAATTTGACATATTTTCAACATCTGTGTTGACTTAGTCACATTAATGCAAAAATAAATGAATTCTTCCTTCATGCATGACTGATAATATAGGTACTCAGGTGAGCGATATAGGCCCACTTGGGCCTCTTGTTTTCTAGAAATTTCAATATTGAAAATTCTAGGCACTTTGAATCAAAATTTGGGGCCAATTTGATATGATTTTAGGTTAAATGGACTGCAGGAACAAGAAAATGAGGTCAAACTGCATTTTTGAGAAATTTAGTATTTGGCGTATAGGTCAAAGCATAGTAATTCCATTTCCCATAGGGTCCCATGTTAAATTACCAGCTTCCAGCAAGATTTACACAACATCCTACATATGAGCCATATATAATCCACACATCAAAATGTTTGTCAGACCCTCCTCTATCAGAATTTTAACACTTTACCATAGGTTATCCACCTTAATTTCGAGAAAATCATGCAGGAAGGGGGATACCCACCAAAATTGGCCAAAATTTAAATGTAAACAACCACCCCTTTTTAGGTCATTAAATCTTTACATTAGCAAAATGAGATAAAAATTCATGATTTTACAGCAGAATCGATCTTTATTTATACATAGATCAAATAATTTCATCCAATCACAGCTCCTGATACATTGAAATAGTAGTCCCTCTCTCCCTACACCACATCAGCCAATCACGGCTCTCGTTAATTACCGGTACCTTTCTTTGACCTATAGAGGCATTTAACTACTTTATCAAACTAGGAAAGCCGCTATCAAACAAAAGTGTGTTAATTTCTGAATAAAATGACACAAATTTCATGAAAATCCATGCAGTAATTCATAAGAAATGCCACTTTAAAGATGCCTACCCCCATCTGGAGTGTATTGAAAATGGGCACAAATTTGGATTAGGGGTCATGTCTAAGGGGCCTGTAAATTGATAACACTTTATGACTTTTACCTGGTTTAGCCTTTCAGTTTTGTTCATTATACATTGAATAAACATGTTCTAATAAAATTTTAATCAGTTTGTGAGTCATATTGATTTTTGAATAATACTCTTGAAAGCTAAATATGCCATTTTTTGTACAAAAATACAGACATTCCATTGTTATTATTTCATGTAGAACTTTGGAGGTAAATGATGTCATACACATTTCGGCTTAATTTGGTGTGTTTTTTACTTGTACGGGGAAGATCATATGATAATTTTTATCGAAAATCCCCAAAAATTTACATCGAATTGCGTACTTTTACAAATTCAAGTTTCACAGTCCACAATGTAAAAAGTGCACAAAATCAAAAAAAAATTGGCGTAAAATTCTGTAAATACTGTTTCAAATGTCTCGAATATCCAACACAATGGAATCAAATCAGTCATCCATGCAAAATTCACAAAGTTAATTTGTTAAAGTTTGGCAAATTTAAACCACCCCCCTTTTTAGCTCACCTGAGTCAAAGGCTCAAGTGAGCTATTGTGATCAATCACCGTCCGTCGTCCGTCGTCCGTCCGTCATCTGTCGTCCGTCGTTAACTTTTCACATTTTCGACTTCTTCTCCAGAACCACTGAACAGAATTTGATGAAACTTGATAACCCTCCTTTGACAAACTTCTTCTTCAGACCGGGGGCATACAGAGACAAACCAAATGCATAGGAATGATCTAGAGGGATGTGTGAAGAAGTGTTGTTATTTTTGGTTCCATTCCGAAATCAAATTTTTGACGTTTTTTTGACGTTTTTTTTGTACTTGGTAATTTTAATGCAGAAAAGAGGTATTTTTTTCTTTTAGTAAACATTGATGCATTAATTTGGTTTAATTTGATCATTTTGATGGTAAGAAATACTACTGCGAAGAAAATTTTTCAATATTTTATGTTTTGGATTTTTTATGAATTTTTTAAGACTTCCAAGAAAAGGGGGGGGGGGGGGTGTGGGATAATTGGTGTAAACATTTCACAGTTTGAACTTTTTCTTCGGAACCACTTGCTGGAATTCAATGAAACTTGGCATGCATCAAATACTCAAGGTCCCCGACAAATGTGGTCATCTTTGTCAGGATCCATGAACAGGTGGCACCACCACAGACAAAAGTAGGTCACAGAGGGTACCCTCCTTTGACAAACTTCTTATTCAGATCGGGTGCATACAGCGACAAACCAACTGCATAGGAATGAGATAGAGGCATATGGGAAGAAGTGTTGATATTTTTGGTTCCATTCCGAAATCAAATTTTTGACGTTTTTTCATTTTTATTTTGGACTTTGTTATTTTAATGCATTAAAGAGTTATTATTTTCTTTTAGTAAACATTGATGCATTCATTGGTTTCATTTAATCATTTCTATGGTAAAGAATGCTGGTGTGAAGGAATTTTTTCAATATCTCGATTTTTGAATTTTTTATGAATTTTTTAAGACTTCCAAGAAAAGGGGGGGGGGGGGGGGACAATTTTTCATATCTTCAACTTGATCTACAGAACAACTTGAAGGATTGTGATAAAACTGGGTAGGATGCAAGTACTCATAGTCCTTTTCAAAGGTTTTGTTTTTTGTGCGGATCATCCAAATTGGTTAACAGATAATGCCACCATGTCTAAAAGTAGGTCTCACAATGGTACATATGCCACTTGGTAATTGAAATATGGAGAGTAGCGGTTCAAATCCAGCTGTGGTCAAAAAATTTTTTTTTTTTTTTTACACATCTAAATAAGTTTTTAGATGTTTCTCAACACTCAACATATGAAATTAGGAATTTTACGTTTAAGACTTCCAAAAAAAAAAGGGGGGGGGGGGGGTGTTGGGGGGGGTGTTTGGCCATTTTTCACATTTTCAACTTTTTCTACAAAACTGTTTGAAGGATTTTAATAAATCTTGGTAGAAATAAGTCACTTATGATCCTCTTCAAATTCTGTTGTTTTCATCCAGACCTCTTTACAGGTGGCGCCACCATAGTCAAGAGTAGGTCACAAAAGAGTTCCCTCGTTTAACAATATTCTTTTTCATACGGGCTGTATACAGAGACAAACAGAATGCATAGAAATGATCTAGAGGGATGAGTGAAGATGTATTGTCATTTTGGTTCCCTTCCAAAATCAAATTTTAAGAATTTTTTTCGACATTTCTTTGGACTTGGTGATTCAATGCAGAAAAAAGTGTCATATTTCCTAGTTAATTGATAATGATGATTTCTTATGGACTATTGTGATCATAATTATGGTAATGATTGTTACTTTGAAAGAATTTTGTCAATATCTCAATTTTTGGATTTTCTATGAATTTTTTAAGACTTCCAAATGAGGGTGTATAGGAACAATTCAATCACATTTTTCACTTCTGCTGTTATACCACATGAAAGATTTTAATGAAACATGGAATACATGAAGTACTAAAAGTCCTCTATCAATTTGGTAAATTTCATCCAAATTGGTTAACAGATAATGCCACCATGTCTAAAAAGCAGTTCTCACAATAGTACATATACCACTTGGTAATTGAAATATGGAGAGTAGCGGTTCAAATCCAGCTGTGGTCAAAATTTTTTTTTCATTTCTTTACACATCTAAATAAGTTTTTAGATGTTTCTCAACACTCAACATATGAAATTAGGCAATTTTAAGTTAGATCTGGACAATATTTGAAACAATTGTTGTTCATGACCCAGACTTGAAATCAGTCAACAAAAGGCCCCACCTAAAGAAAATGACTAACTTGTTGCCCTGAATGACTTCTTGCAGAGACAAAGGAAATGCTTAATATCAAAATCACCTGAATGGATGTGCAAAAAAATGTTGTTTTTTATTCTAGCCTGAAATAAAATTTGACATATTTTCAACATCTGTGTTGACTTAGTCACATTAATGCAAAAATAAATGAATTCTTCCTTCATGCATGACTGATAATATAGGTACTCAGGTGAGCGATATAGGCCCACTTGGGCCTCTTGTTTTCTAGAAATTTCAATATTGAAAATTCTAGGCACTTTGAATCAAAATTTGGGGCCAATTTGATATGATTTTAGGTTAAATGGACTGCAGGAACAAGAAAATGAGGTCAAACTGCATTTTCGAGAAATTTAGTATTTGGCGTATAGGTCAAAGCATAGTAATTCCATTTCCCATAGGGTCCCATGTTAAATTACCAAACTTCCAGCAAGATATACACAATATCCTACATTTGAGCTATATATAATCCATGCATCAAAATGTTTGTCAGACCCTCCTCTATCAGAATTTTAACAGTTTACCATAGGTTATCCACCTTAATTTTGAGAAAATCATGCTGGAATGGGGATACCCCCCAAAATTGGCCAAAATTCAAATGTAAACAACCACCCCTTTTTAGGTCATTAAATCTTTACATTAGCAAAATGAGATAAAAATTCATGATTTTACAGCAGAATCAATCTTTATTTATACATAGATCAAATAATTTCATCCAATCACAGCTCCTGATACATTGAAATAGTAGTCCCTCTCTCCCTACACCACATCAGCCAATCACGGCTCTCGTTATTTACCTTTCTTTGACCTATATGTTCAGGTTTCACTATTCATATGTCATTTCCATGTTGTGTCATGCCATGTCATACATGTTCATGTTTTTGGCATGTATAATATGTTCATATGACTTTGGCTTTGGCATGATGTTATGGTCATGTGTCATTGGCATGATGTTATGGTCACTTGTCAATGGCATGATGTTATGGTCATGTGTCATGATATTATGGTCATGTGTCTTTCATGATGTTATTGTCATGTGTCATTGGCATGATGTTATGGTCATGTGTGATAGGCAAGATGTTGTGATCATCATGATATTATGGTCATGTGTCATTGGCATGATATTATGGTCATGTGTTATTTGTATGATATTATGGTAATGTTTCATTTGCATGATGTTATAGTCATGTGTGATTTGCATGATGTTATAGTCATGTGTCATTGGCACGATAATACATGTTTTTTCATGTGCCTCTGGTTTGACGGTAACTTAATTTGGTATTGGCATCACAATATGTCCAAGTTTTCTTGGCATGTGTCATTGGAATAATATGATATGTCATTAACTTTATATGTCCATTGTACATCTTCCTTGTATCAAGTCAAAGGAAGCAGTGTTATGACATTGTGAAATAAGACAATGTCATGACATTATTTTTTATTTCCTTTGATAAATGCCAAGTGACTGGAAATTCACAAATATAGAGTGTTATGGTTTTATTAATGTATATCAATTTCCCTATTGAAAAATTATTTGTGTAATTTTGTGTGAAATATGATGTTGAGATCATATGATTATCATGTTCTTAGAATTTTTATGCCCTCGGATCAATAGATTGGGGGCATATGTTTGTTTGTTTGTCTGTTGTCAACTTTTGGACCGTGAGGGATAGAGACTTCATATTTGGCATGCATACTCCACGAATAATACCCTTTCAAATTACTTCAAGGTCTTTGACCTTGTGACCATGACCTTGACCCTGACCGACATTTCAAAATTTACTTTCTTTGCTATAACTTTTGAACTGTGAAAGATAGAAACTTTATATTTAGCATGCATACTCCACTAATAATACCCTTTCAAATTACACCAAGATCATGGACCTTGTGACTTTGACGATGAACTTTTACTTAAATTTCAAAATTTGCCTTATTATTAGTTTTTTGTTGCCCTGGAGTCATATGTGTTTCACAAAAACATCTTGTTTCATTTTAGATTGCTTCCTGGCTTTGATAAGAGTCTACGCTTTAGATTGCTTCCTGGCTTTGAAAAGAGTCTACGTTTTAGCTCTACTGGTAGAAAACAGTCAAGCTAGTCTATAAAGATTTCTCGTTATTGCACTTCCCTGTAGACTGCTTATCACAGGAGGTCAACTATGATCTCGACTTGTCAAATGTATGATTCATTTAGATGATATATATGTGATTATCTTATTTCCTGCTATTTCAGTATGCTGCCGATGTCTTCATCCAAACCTCAGTCTGGAGAAGACCTACGATTGGTCGATGATGGGTTTGCTAAGATCTGTAACATGGTTAATGATATTTCTGTCAAGGTCAGAGTAGAGGCAGCAAATCTCTTGGTAAATATATTACAAAACATGTATAAGGCATTGTCATATGTTTAGTTATCTGCCCTTGTTTTAGTCTGATGACTAATCTTATTTAGGTAGTCATTGGAGAAAATTGTTCAGTGACTTAGTTCTATATTCTTATTTTCATGGTCAGTTGACCATGGTGTGATATGATCAGTCAAATAACTGTCACCGTTTTATACATCATCATGATATGCAGACTGTGAGAGAATTCTTTTTTCGCACACGAGACTGAAGAATTCCAGCAGAAGTGGGGTTCTAGATCAGTCAATCTGGAACATCGATCCAGCACAATGTATTACTACATACTTATTACTGTACATACTGATATACAGAAAAAGAATTAACTTTTTTATACTTATATGTTTGTTTACTTATGTTGACTGGTTTCATGTTCTTGTTACACACTGTTATTGCTGTTAAAGTAACTTTCCTATCTGGAACCATTTTTAGCGTAGTAATGAAATTAGGACAAAGATGTGTAAAGTGTCAGGAATGAAGAAGCACTGAAAGGGGGTAGAAAGGGGGTTTATTTGGCAAGAAAAAGAATCAAGAATCACCTCTCGTCCAAGATTGAAAGATATCAGTCTCGGGCAACATACTTCGACATCCCAACCTCGACTAACACCGTGGTTGGAATTCTGTCAAAGTATGTCACCCTCGACTGATATCTTTCGATATGGGACTCAAGGTGATTCTAGATTCTCATAATCTAGTGCTGATGAACCATCTCACTGGATCCTCTTATTGTTGACCTCACACTTGTCTTGTTACCTGATATGATTCTATAAAAATTTGTCCCATCCTGGGAACAAAAGAAGGTCTGAAAATCTTGATTTGCCTAGTTTTTGCATATATTGAAATATGCACATTTTGCTTCATAGATGAGGAGGGAAAAAACATATTTTTGACTTTTCAAAATCATTTAAACATTTTTAATGTTGAACAACCAATAACTTTAACAAATAATGAAATTTCTCCTATAATCATACACTAGTTATTGTAATTTCATTGATCATGGAAAATATTTATCTTTTGACAAACTAATGTGAAATAATGATCAAACAAAACTTTCTCTTAGTCACATGATTACAAAGCAGCAGACTTGTTTAGGTGTAAGGGCTTTTAAAAAGAATAAAGATAATCACTTGTATTAATATACACAAGTATTAGTTATACAGCAGTTGAAGTTAGATTTCAATGTACAAATGCTCGTAAACATCCTGCATTCAGGGCTTCAACTGTTTATATAGCTGATATTTGACCATAATCTCTATCGCATATCACATTTTTCATTCCCATACTTTGACAAAAAAATTCAATCATAAACACATAAATATTTTTGTTGATGGGTTGTCAAATTGAAATGAATAGCATGATTGAATTCTAGGAAAATTGCTGTGTTAAATAATGTATTAGAATTAAGTTAAGTAACAAGAAGACAGAAGACAGTAAGATCTGTTTACTACAATTTTTAAACATTTCATCATAGCTACATGTATTTTGCCAAAATTTCAAAATTTTTAGCAAACACTATGAAATTTCTACTTTCACAAAAATAAAAGATAGCACAGATATTTCCATTGTGATCATTACAAACTGTATGTTATTATAATTCTTCTGTTAAATAAACATCATATTGTACTGATTTCTGAGTATTGGACACATGATTTTGGGGTGAAAGTTTTAGAGTTTATTACAGTATTTGTTCTGGATTTCAGGGATCTCTTCACCATGTCAGTCCAAGTTTCCTCGATCAGACACTGGACAAAAAATTGATGTCTAATATGAGGGTAAAAGACTTGATCATGATACATCAGATTTTGTTATCACATTTCCTATGTAGTTTAAGAGATTAATCTTGAATTTCACATCGATTATAATGCCTTTTCATCTTTTGTTTCAATGATGGATTAATGTTACAATAATTCTGACTTCAACATTCTGTTCTTGGCAGTTTGGGGTCAATTCCGTTCATTGTATCTCTTGTCAAAGTCTGTATTATATAAACATTTTGAGGATCAAGTTGCTAATGCTCTTGCCTTAATGCTGCAGGTTGTGTAATCATGTCTTGTTCTTTCATTCATTTATGAATTCAATACAAATACATCATGCATCTGTATTTTATATCAGTCCATATTTTGAGCTGGGTATAGAAATATCTGTACTATTTGATAGAGGAAAACCAGTGCCCATGAACGAGCACGAGATCATTTCCAGTCAGGAGAGTGGGCTACTGGACAGAAATGGGCTGACGACGCCCCCAAGGAGGAACTTGATCCTGAAAACATTAGTCTCATGAATATCGGGGCATGTGGTGCCTTTGTCCATGGCACAGAGGATGAATTTCTAGGTAAATTGTATAAACAGTTGATTCCAAAAGAGAGCTAGGGGTGACGTAAAGTCCTCGTCTAATTGTTTGTAGTATTTTGTACTGGTAATAGATTAGAACTGTTTATAGGTACATGTAGAAGTAGCAAATCATTTTGTACTACAGGAATGGACAAATATTAATGATCCCCTATTTAACGAAAGGAATGTATATAGAAACAGGTGAAGCTGGGTATCTTGTTTGCTTGACTGTTTAGTTAATTCCATCCAACTCTAATTTGGAGTCACCCTGGGTGTCTTGTTTGTTTGACTGTTTAGTTAGTTCCATCCACTGCTAATATATTCCAACATTGATTACTTGAATCTATGGATAAAAATTTGGATTTTAAGTGATAGAGAGAAAATAGCTGTGAGTTAATTATTACCTTGCTGTGATGTGCTTTTAAAGTATATAATTATGAACTCTTTGAATCATCTGTTCTTTTCCATTCAATAAAGTAAAACTTAGACTCAAATGTATTAGTTAAAAAACTTGTTTTTCTGTTAGTAACAGTGTGTGTTTTATACAGAGGTAAGGAATGCAGCACTAGATTCTTTGTGTGAATTAGCTGCTCAGTCTGCCAGCTTTGCCAACCAATCACAAGACTGTATAATAGACATGTTTAATGACGAGATTGAGAGTGTCCGACAGAATGCTATAAATAGCCTTAGAAAGCTGAGTAATTATATCACGCTGAGAGAGGATCAGTTAGAGATCATTCTCGGAGTTCTACAGGTTTGTTTAATAGCTTATTAAACTTAATTGTTTGACCAAAACAATTTTCAGTACCATGTACATATATGCTCATAATGATTATGACTCATTCAATTTATGTATTTAGTTTTGTGCAATTTTTTTTTGGAACACTGCATATTTGAAACTTGGGATTCTTGAAGAGAAACTGGTGCCAAAATACATCAGGCAGATGCCGTCACCATGGAAATAAAATAATCATGGCATTTGTTATTCATAATATGGTTGATTGTACTGGAATATGAGCTCCTTTGCTGTTTGCAACAAAATTGTTGCAGTTCATAGTTCATAGTCTTCCTTACCTCCCTTCTTTGTTTTACCAGTACTTAACATGTAGGTGAAAATTATAGGACTTTGCATAATGCAAGAGTCATGATAAAAAGTTCTGATAGAGTAGTAAATTCTGCTGTGCATGAATTTTGTTATTTGTAATAATTGTCTTTTGGTTTTTTTGTTTCACAGGATTTCTCGTCAACAACGAGAGAGTCCCTCAGAGACATGCTTTGTGACATGACACTGGCCACTCGAGAATGTCTTAGCAAATCTATATTTGGACTATTAGACAATCTCAGAAGATATCCTCAGGACAAATTATCCATTTGGAAGTATGAAGTTTTACTGCTCTCTGCAGTATTTAATTTTTTTGCTCTAAATTTGATATACAACTTTAGTATTCCCACTTTAAAAGTTTTGCTTTACTTTTAACGTTATTTAAATGCCTTACTTTTGATTGCCTAGTAAGTACATGTGGTTATGAAAAGGAAATATGACATTAACAAGGCATTTGTAATTCTATTCAAAGATGATGTAATGATTAATATCAACCACAATAATATTGTTTATGATAGAATTTAAGTTCATATTCTTCTATGTTATAAATTTTTCTATTTAAATAGATGTATGAAGCACTTGGGAAGACGTCATCCCCATCTGACACTTCCTCTTGTTCCGGAACTCCTCTGCCTCCATCCTTATTTTGACACTCCAGAACCAGATATGGATGATCCAGCATGTATCCTTTTACAAACTTCATACCCCAGTGATTATAATAAAATGATCCGTTATTAAGTTGTGAATTTCTGATACGCTAAGGCCTTTAGGAATATTGTGAGTAGTTATAAAAATGTTTAAAGTAGGTTTTTTTTTTCTTTCTTATTTAAAATTTTTTTTTTCAACATGCTTATTACCCCTGCTGATAATTATGTACATGTATTTAGCTTTAGATACCTTGCTATGTAAATTTGAGATTTTTTTAGATTATGTTTTGCTTTGATTGTAAATTGTTTTGTGACACACCAAACTTTATTTCACTCATTAGTGATGGCATCTGCCTGACCTGAATTTAAACCTAACCAACGGACGGAACTGAGGCAGTGATGGATTTTTTATGTACCGACAATTACCATGACATTCTTTTACTCTCTCATTTAAAAGGCAGGACACTAATGAGTTGCCAATGCTAATCAACCTTGGGACCTCTTAGCCATGAGCCAAAATTTGCCTTTTGAGTTTTATTGGCTCTCAGATTATCTTTTTTCACCAATCCTAATGTGAAATAAGAGTGGATGTTTGTTTGTTTCTTGTTTTATGTTACACCAAAATTATTGCACTTATATGGTAATGGCATCTGATGCAGTGCACAGAAGTTCAGACCTATACAACAGACCCACTCGAAGCAATTAGGGATCCTTTCTGTGCCATTCTACTTGGACATGTAACCTTTGTTTTTACTGTCTTATCCTAGAGACAGGACACCAACAAGGGAACTCTTGGATACAAGCCAAGCACTTGAATTGAGCTACGTTGACTCAAAATAAGAGGGCAACTGGAGCTATGTTATTGGCAGTTACTTCACTGTGGAATGCACCACAATAGACACTCATTGACCTTTGAAAGTCAGAGCTGAGTGTAAGTGACAGAAAGGATTCAGCTTCTCCTGTTTGACTAGCTGCACCTCCATAAATGATAAATAATTCAAATATACACATGATAAAATTCAAGCAAGAATCACATTAATCAAGTTGAAAATGCTTCATAGTGGTTGAACAGCAGTAAAAATTTCAAAATGAAAAATCAAGAAGTAGATGTAGAGTTATGTAAAGCAGATTTGAATGATGGTGTTTTTGTTATGAACTTCTTGATTATAATTATCCTTAACAATGTATAGATATAAGTGTGCTGATGTTAGTGTTTAACTCGGCAGTAGAGAGTCCTACAATGATGACCATGTTTCAGGACCATACATGGAGACACTATCGTTATCTACAAGATAGTCTACCTGACCTTGTGCCTGACCTTCATGTAAGTAAATAACCTTGATCCTGCAATGAGTTTTATTAAAAGTTGCATGCCAAGTCATTTCTTTCTTGTTAGTTTAGGTTTTTGAGTGATCTATGTTTCATAAAACAGCTTAAGTCTTAAAAAGACAGATGTCTAAAATTTGTGTATTCTTTGAAGGGGAGGGGACTACGAAAAGATATTATTTGACCTCTTAACAGCAGGTTTTTTTTCACAGTTTTCTGTCTTTTGAGATATATATCACTCAAGCATTAAATGGTGCTAAAATTCAGTGGATTTTATCTCAAATTTATTGAAACATCGTGATGTCATGTAATAAATTATGACAGTACTTCATGTAGCTGCAAATGAGTAATTCTGGGTACTGAATGTTGTTGCATACTACATGTTTCAAGATATTTAATCTTTAATTCTATACAAGACCATTAAAGACTGATTTAAAAAACGCTAGCGCTTC
The DNA here is from genome assembly GCA_035048485.1 of Pteria penguin. Taxonomy (NCBI): domain Eukaryota; kingdom Metazoa; phylum Mollusca; class Bivalvia; order Pterioida; family Pteriidae; genus Pteria; species Pteria penguin. The sequence continues at coordinate 11,765,736 of CM068583.1, read as the reverse complement.
CCCTTTCTTTTTTTATTTTTGAAACATCGTTATTTCCTTAGTCAGAGTAATTTCTATATCATTAAACAATGAGCATTTTCAGAAATAATTTGCCAATGCAATTCAATGTTTTCTATTTTGTTTTTGATTGTAGAAATCTGCAAATGTGATAGATACTAAAACAGCACAACAGAGTAAAGTAAAAAGCTCAGAGGAATTTCTAAAACAGTGTTTACACCAACTGGACAGTATAGACAAAATGGACTCGGTGGCTGCTCAGTCAATGTTGCAGGTCATGGTTTGGTGAGTTTCTCAACCTTAGTTTAGTCTATGTTTCTTGACCCCTATCTCTTATCCTTCTTTTAAATGAGAACCCATGTAGCTTATTTGATGATGTAATCGGCTTGTGAACTCTCTATTCCTACTCTCTGAATTCGAATTATGATAATCAATTCAGTTGTTGTGTAAACTTTCTGCTTTATTTTTCTTGATACATATGTTGTATCTGTTTACAGTGACTTACAACGTCTGTCTGAATTGGATGAAAGATCTGGCTCATCTGCTGAATGTGTCTGCCTATTTCTTCAGAGCCAACTTCTTCTCAGTAAGGTAATGCAATTTCTTGCATAGGAGACTGAAGAATTCCACTAGAAGTGAGGCGCTAGGTCACACGATCTAGCACATCGATCTAGCACAGGGCGACCACTTATTTGTGACGTCTCACTACTCTATCATGTTTTTTTTTGTTTTATGTTCAGAACAAGATAATAAAGGCATTAATTTAAAGGTTAGTTAGTGAGAAAAAGAATAAAAAATAACCTCGTCCCAGATTGGGAGATATTAGTCTTGGGTGCCTCAGTTGGGATTATGTCCAAACATGTCAACCTTGACTGATATCTTTCAATCTTGGACTCAAGGTGATTCTAGATTTTTGTAACATGAAGTGTTACACTGTTATGGACCCGGGTCATGGGCGCTGCCATATTGGGATTCACCCCTTTGCCCATGTATTCCTACACTCAGTGAAATAGGTCCATGATTATGTGCATTAAATTTGCAAATATTCATGAACATTTGATACTTCTGGTATGTTAATAACTACATATTCAGCAAATTATTTAGGAAGATGAATGGAAAGTTTATACCAGAGCTGAACAAACACGATGATTATTTTTTAAACTAACTGGCGTGTAACCTATGTTTTCATTCAGTCGTTGATTACTACGCACTGATCGCATATTTTCGGGCCTTTCCGTTGGCCCTTGCCAACCACAATAACAACATGCTTTTGATGACGTTATGCCGAAAAATTGATGTATTACTTGATTAAAGTGGGACAGCAGACTGTATGAGTTAAATATTTTTCTTTCTGTATTGTAAACATTCTGCGTAAGTTTCACCAGAGCTAGGTATTAACGTGAAATTGCCCCCCCCCCCTTTCCAAATTCCGCGTTGCTAAGGGACGAATAGCGTTATGTATAAAATTCTTCCGAGAAACGAATTGATATTTAGTGCACCGACATAAGACGTTTCTTCGGTTTCATATTCTTAAAATTCCATGATTTAAATTATTAATCACAAATTGATTCATACATTAGTGACTTGACATCGCATCGTAAACAGCTGAACAGGCAGATTTGCTCTGGCACGGCGAGATGAACTAACATGATGGAAAACATGTTGCACGGTGTCGGTGGTACGCATGCATGTCATGTACGTTGTCAGTTTTGTTGGTTTAACTTGATTGTAATAATTGTGCACGTGAATGGTAGAACTTGCAAATTGTCCTTGATATGAGATTTAAGATGGACGTTAAGAGCAGTGAACGAAGTTGGTTCAGACAGAATTTTTGATAGTTGGAGTCAGTGGCAATGTGGACAAAGAGTAGGTATAATGACTATTAATGTATTAATAAATTTGAGGACGGTATATCGTGGTTATACATGTCTGAACGCTAATGTGTGGACCAATCAGAATTATCAAAACAAAACAAATTAATTAGAATGTTTTTTTAACATCACTTTTTGTCCCCCGCTTTTGTGAAAGCAATCTCATATACTCCTCCAACTGTCAGTCTGTCACAAAAAACTTTAACCTGGGCTATAACTTTTGATCCAGTAGGGGTACAACTTCACCTGTAGATTCCTTGTGATGAGACTTTCCCCTCCTAATTACAAACATGGATTCACCATGTCTTCTCTGTCTTTGTACTCATCAAATCCACAGCAAATGGTCAGAGCAAGGACAGTTTTATGATCACATTGTCCATCCATCTCTCTGTCTATCTGTCTGTCACAAAAACTTTAACCTTGGTCATAACGTAGGGCCATCATATCTGGCATGTTTGTGCCTAGTTGCAATACCTTTACTTTATCTGTAGACATGCACAACAATGACAATGTCACAGATCACTGCACCCTTACTGTTAGAGCGTCAAAACAGGGAACCACAATTCTCTGAATTTGCTTGTTCCATTTGAGTCATTTTGGTATCCTGTTTTGGGCACGAGTATCTCAGTTTTGGACACTACAAGTACCAAAGTTGCACCAATGATCATCTATGGGATCCACACTAGAGTACCAGGTTCGATTGCTTCATGTGACAGTTTTCCATTTCAGTGATTTGGTTCACCTGTTAGGGGTACCTCAGTTTTCGACAAACTAGTAAAAATAAAAGACTTGGCTGTATGCCAAGTCGCCTTGACTAAACAGTGTGTGAAAATTCCCAAACTTGTGCTAATGGTTCATCTTGGGATGCAGACTTGAATGCAAGCTTCGTATAACTATTCCCACTTCAATTTTGTTTCATTAAAAGAAAATTGATTAGAATAACTCAATAATGATTCAAGAGTCATTTTGAATTTGTACTGTTAATTGTAGAATGAAACTAGTCCTCAATTAAGGGGGTAGTCTGGTGAACTAGTAAAAAGAATTAAAATCTACAACTGGCTATTTCATGCATACATTGTATTCTATAAGAACAGACAAAGGTAGATTAAATAATAACAAAACGTATCATGTTATGGAACAAATTATTGTACTAGAATCAATGCAAATTAACACTGTGTCATGCCTATTTCGATATAGAGAAATGTCATTTTAGAGCAGGTTATATAGTTTTTCTCACAAATATGACACAGAAAAGTTTGGGTTTTTTTATTTTGGTAGATAAACTTATGAATTTACACTGATTGATTGGAAAAATAACAAGGATTAGGGAAAGCTGTGAGAACTTATGAAGCGTTTCATAGTGGCTATAGTAATTAAACAAACCTACTAAAATGATGACAATTTCACAAGAAGTACACTTATTTGATAATTTCTGTAATCTGCATCACTGTGATATTACACCGAAATGTGCAATGGTCTGTCGTAAGTCAAAACAACATAAAATTACAATAGGTAATGGAGCATTTTACAAAGAAATTTGATAGATATTACACCCTCCCTCCATTTTGCTATAACCTCATTTGTGTGTAATATATATTGAATGAAATATTTCCTTTTCATGATCAAGAAAGGAATTGATTTGTATACATATAAGCTTCTAATGGCATTTCAAATTAAAACCATATTTAGATTCGATATAATCAAAATATATAAACACATTAATGCCCTCCCCCCTTTTAGGAAGATGGAGGCTATTTGGAAAACAAGTACATATATTTCCTTGAAAAATCTGCCTTTGTGGTACATATATAACTACTTCAATGAATATGTCAGTAACAACATCTTAGTATTATTTAAAAGTTTAAAATAACTTCTTTTTAATGATATGTAAATCCTGCCTCTACTGTGAACGAGTCCTGAGATATAATGGCTCAAAGACACCATACTTTTCAACAAACAACATATACAGCAGGTGCGACGACATCACGTCATTAAGACGTAACGTCTCAATAACATCATACTCTACTGTATGACGTAAATCTTCAGCCCTTTTCAAATACGTTAGCACTCTAAGGGTTAAAAATAAAAACCGTCTCTTGTTCATTAAATTTAGTTTTTATTATTTCAAGATAATTAAATATACTGGCCTTTGCTTTTAGTTGACTATCTTGTGCTTTTTTTGGTTTTAAAATATTTTATTTATCCCATTTCGTATTTGCTGCATAGAGATCTATATCAGCATTGTTGATTACTAGAGCAACGGAAACCGGTATGTTGTAAACAAGTTTTGGTCAATAGAATAACTCTAAAAACGGTTTTCTTCAATATCACATGATAATTTACAAACACACGCATAATAGACAAATTATTGAATATTATTTCTGTATTTTCTATCACGACTAAAAATGTTACATCATCGTGAGGGTATGAGTTACCTCCCGTTAGGCAGATTACTTTTAGGCGTAAATCGCTCACCAGACTACATCCTTGATGCTATTGATAAAACGATATCCTCTTCATCTTCATATGAGTGTTACTCAGGACCTTCAGTCCTTTGATTATAGTAGATCTCAGTACATCAGAGTACTGATGAAGTTGGGCTCAGAATCAGAAGATCATAGGTTTGAATCTTGTCAAAGGAATTTAATATGAAGCATTGTCTTATAGAAAGCATTGTTGTATAAAAATCTCTGTAAAGTTGTTGCAAGGACACTCTTTTGAAGGTTAAAATCTGATATTTTGAGAAATTTAATTTTCATTTTAGTTTGATTGTTGTGTGCATTTGTAGTCTTGAACAAGAATTTTCATGTTATTTTCACAGTGTGATAGTGGAAACCAAGGTCTGTAGTAATTCTGGTATGTAATATTAGTTGGTGAATAGTAATTGAAAGAAACCAGAACTCTTGGTAGATGTATTTTCTGGTGTTATCTAATTTCATGAATAATGACAGATAGATACCAGACTTTGAGGTAGTACTGATATGTGATATCATTTGATGAATAATAATGGAGAGACACCAAGCTTTGGGTGTAGCATTTGTGAGCAGATAACATTGTCGTTTTAATCTTATGTTGAATAATGGATTATTTTTAGATGATGAGCCATGATGGGATGCAGTGCAGCAGTAGTATCACAGACAGCCATGTTCTCTCCACAGTAAAGAAAGTAAGATACTGGGCATTCTTTGGAAAATCGTCTCCATAAAATAATCTGAATCACGGAAATAAATTTGTTGTCATCAACTTAAAATTGATCTCATTGCAAACAATTACTTGAATATGAATTACATTTTTACATCCTCTTTGGGCATAAATTTCATGCATCTAACATTTATACCATTAATTGTATAATATGCAAAGTCAAAATAGTGGTCAATAAATAGTGGTCAATAAATTTGCAGAATAAGGATGTCATGTATAAATCTTTTTATAGGATAGAAAGAATTCCTTAATTTTAGTACAGTCAAACTTCGATATGTCAAACACTGATATCTCGAATACCCGGGATATCTAGAAGTCGGACTTCGGTCCCGAAAAAAATCCTTTATAATATGATTGAATTTACCCATGATGTGTCGAACACTGATGTGTCGAATACCATGCTTATCTCGAATACATTTTAAAGTTCCGATGTTCTTATTTACCCGGTTTATCTCGAAGTTGGCTTTTTTTTTTCTCCCCGCGGTGTCTTTCCTAGTTGAAAGATCGTGCGCACGGTTTGATCAATTGACCGTGTCTGTGTACAATGTAGAAGGCCCCAGTAAATACATAATCGATGAGTCCATTCATACCTTGTTATTTATACTAATTGTTACCACATGATGGTAGCTTATTAAATTTGACATTGCAATTTAAAAAAAAACATTAACTCAATTTTTCATACCTGCATTTATTTAAAGAAATTTGTTTACATTGTTCGTTAATCTGTTTTTATTTCGTATCCATGAGTATGTCAGTGTATTTTTATGCAAAGTAATAGTAGCTTGATGTGTTTTGAATAAAATAGAATTATGACATGTTTCTTCACCTCGTCTCATGTATCAGTCCGTCCTTGGTTTAAAGTATAGTATATGACAGTTATATCCAGTATTGAATTTAACATACAAAATTACTGAGAACTAAACGTGACGTTCTCAGTTTTTGGGTATATTCTCTTTATATATCTATAAATTAAAGATATGATATTTAGATTAATTATTTTGTAACTATGTACATAAACGGGTATTTTAAATACATCACATACTCTAACAATCACAAATTCAAAATTTGTGATTCTAAACCTGAAATTTGGATATCTCGAACTACGGATATCTCGAAGTATTTCCCATGGTCCCTCCGACTTCGAGATATCGAGGTTTGACTGTATCTATCTTTGCAAATAAGAAAAATGAAAGTGAACTGAACTTTTGGCATATAAATGCCAGTTCATATGTACATTATTAAGCCATTCAAAGTATTCATTATATCTAATCTAATTTTAGATTTGATTGTTTCTACTTCAGATTTTCAGCTTGACTCAGAAGCTTCAGCACCTGTATCTTGGACTCGGCAGTGAGGAACTTGGCCTTCTCCATCAGACTCGCGTTAAAGCCCAGACTCTACACTTACTGACAAAGATGACGTCGGACCCAACCAGATGCAACAAACTGAAGGACAATCTTATAAAGCAACTTCATAGTCTTAAAAAGTAGGTCAATATGGCTTACAAATTTGACTATAGATGAAAGTTCAATGTTTACTTCCAAATCCTGACAAAATTTACTGAAATCATAATTTGATCACTAAGGATCTAGTGTTACTTTTATCCAGATCTCAGAATTTCATCTTATTTTCCTTGACATAAATTTTTTGTTATTGCTATTAAAAGAAATCATGTTTTCTATAGCTTGAACAAAAACATTATTTTCAGTGTCATTTGATACTTATATTTAAAACAAACTAGATGGAAAAATGTGACTTTTGTTTTTAGGGTGCATTTTGCATTGTTGTATGTTTACATTGATTTCACAGTTTCAATCCTATTTGAATTTTTATTTGTCTGCTTCAGATTTTTGACGGTGAATAACATTTCCGCTGACAGCTGTCTGACTTTCTTATTTTCTGTGCTACATGAACTGGAAGATGGCAAGATCTCGGATTTTTTGCTTCATTTACAAAAAGCTGTCAAGCTCATCTCACCTAGTAGCTTTATACAGAGGAATAAAATCAGGAAGGTCTCGGTTGTTGTGACAGAACCAACAGGCATATCAGACAATCCAGTTAAATTCACAGCAGGACTTACTGTTGCTGTTCCTGTAGATGCTACACTAGAAAACATTACCAACACGTCACAAGTCCGAATCAAGGTCAGAATGTCATGTACTTCATCCAGATCAGATTATTTGATGACATTTTTTCAAATCTGTTTGTGTGTTTAAGTGAGAACAGCCAAATTTAAGCACAAAATGTTTGTATAGAGGTTTGCATAATATGCTTTATTGTCAATGTTCTATATTTATCAAGATTTGTTGGCTGTTCCGTCCTAGAAACTCCAACCACCAGCCGAGGCAGCTAAATAAAATAGTATTTTCAGGACCCAATCCATTTTCCTTTTTGATGCATTATTGCACATATATATATATATAGAATAAGTGTCTTAATTTGTGTATTGGTACTTGTATGAAACACATGGTAAGTGCATTTATTGTATGAAATGCACTAACATGCATCAAAGTCTGAAACACAAATTAAGACAAGCCGGCGTGGCATAGTGCTCACCTCCTGATCGGGAGGCCGGGGTTCGAGTCCCACTCTGGTCATGCCTGTGTCCTGTCTTTTGGATGAGACAATAAAAACTGAGGCCCCATGTTGTGGTATGCATGGCACGTTAAAGATCCCTTACTGCTTCGGATGGGTCCGTTGCAAAGGTAAAAATTTGTATGCCCTTCATCAGGCAGATGCAGTCACCATATATGTTAAATATTCGTGGTGTGATGTTAAACAAATATTAATCAATCGAATTAAGACACTTATTCTTTAAGTGCAACATGTGTTTGTCTTCTATATCGTGGCATACATTTGTGTTAGGGTAGTAATGGAATAATACTCAAAGGACTGCACTTTCGATGCAAAAATATTAATCTCTTAAAGTAAGTAACCATAATCAAAGTCATGCAGTTTTAGGATGAAACAGTCCAGATTCACATTCTGGTGATGCACAGGTCTTGCACCTTGGCCATGATCTGATTTTCTGTGAAAGAGATGTTACATGATACATAAGCATATGAACTGTTAACAGTATAAACATCGAGGTTGTATAATTTATTAAGAAAAACAAAGATTGTTATGCCAAAAACATGGAATACTTCGCACTGTATACAGCATTTGTGGTTTATCTGCTATGACATAAATTCTTATGGCAAAATATTGATTGGAAAAAAACCCCAAAGGTCAACAGAACATGATTCCACTGCTGGTTTCTCTGTACTTTCCGTAAGATGCTATGCAAAAATAAGTCAACATCTGGTTTTTATCAGACTGATCATTTTTCAACAAATATTAAGCAGGAGTAAGTGAACATGTGATTTTCATCAGACTGATAAATTTTTAGTGAAACCGGTGTGGCCCAGTGGATAAGGTGTTTGGCTTGTGCCTAAGAGGTCACAGGTTTGACTCCAGCCATAGGCACACTGGTGTTATGTCCTATGGTTGAAACAGTAGAAACAAGATTCCATGTCATGGTAGGCATGGCATGTATAAGATCCCTCACTGCTTCAGATGGGTCTGTTGCAAAGGTAAAAATTTCTATGTGATGCATCAGGCAGATGCCAACAATATGTACGTGAAATAATCGTGGAGTGATGTAAAACAATTATCAATCAATCAATTTTTAGTGCACAATATTTCACATTTTGTTTATTAAGGTGAAGTACCCAGACCAGACTAGTCAGATTATCATACCTCCTCAGAAAGATTTCCATAAGTTAGCTCCCTTGCGTCACAGACTTTCCACTCAGGCGGTCTTATCACATTCTCTTTGGTCAGGTAAATCATAGTTTCATCATAATCTATCAATAGGTTACTGTATGTGTATTAATTATAGCAGGGTTTGTATTGGAGCAGAGTTGACCGTCCATTATGGCCAGATGTATGTGTATGTGAATACAGATGTATTCAAATACATGTATAGGAATGAGAAGTGCAATACATTGGATTTAAGTGTTGTTATAGTAATTATACCCCCAGCCTAGTAATTATACAAATAATTTTTACTTGTTTCAGTGTGCACTTAAGTGCATAGGAGCTATTGCAATACCCCTGGCATAGGAGCTATTGCAATACCCCTGGCATAGGCATTTGCATTCAAAATAAGTATATGGAGTATCATTCAACATTTTACGTAGATAGACAATGAAGAAATTTAAGAAATGTTTCATAGACATATTTTTAAACACCAAATTTGTCATTGATAAGTGTATATTACAAATAAAACAAGCTGTGTTTGTAAAACACTAATGCTCCTGGTGGCAAAAAGATCCAAAAAGTTAATTGTAGCGTGAAGGTCATTGTCAAAGTCAAAAGGTAATTCACTGTGGTGTCCTTTGAAAGGGCTTTATTAGATGAGTACGCATGTAAAATATGAAGTCACTATCCCTCACTGTTCAAAAGTTATGGCCAAGGTTAAAGTTGACAACAGACAAACAAAAGCAAACAGACAGACAGACAGGACAAAGTTAGCTAAGGGAAGGAGATATAACGAAGAGGGTAAGACTTTGAAGTAATGAAAACTAGCACCTGTGCTGTTTGCATATTTTATTAGAGGATAGATACAGTTCCATCAGGTGGTTAATTAAAAAGTATTGATGACATAATTTTTACTTCCAGACCAATCTTATATCGAGATAAATCTAGCACTACAGGTGAAGGATTACAGCCTAGAAGACGAGGAAACCCATCTCATAGATCTTTGTAAACCAGTGAAAGTAATAGTAGCACCAAAACCAGCAAAAAGATGATAAATCGTGTCTTCTCAGAGAAAGTTGTAGCGAAGGCACTTGAACCACCCAGGATATGATGAATGGTTTGAAGGCAAATAACAAGTATAAATGAAACCAGTCAAGTGGGAAATAACAAGTGGTTATAAAATCAGTCAAGCATGCTTGATGTTATCTTTTAAGGTCTACTGATTACATATATAGATTTTACAGAATTAATTCAAGTTTATGTTGAATGCTACAAGTGTTAGTCAGAAGTACCAGATAATTTACATATTGAAAGTATTCTGTGGATTACTATATGGACAGTGTCTTTATATGTATTTTGGACACATTTATTATGGCACATGCTGGGGAAAAGTTGTATTAATGAATCCAAATTAATGAGATCACAACATTTTCATACAGGATGTGTCTGAATTCTGCAGATGAATTGAATAAATTTGTCACCACTTTGTTATATTCTGTATGGTTGTTGAATGTAAGTAAAGTTGGTGTAATATTTTTTGTTATTGTGTTGTTGCTTTAATAATTAGCTTGGCTTGCGGAGTTGACGATCCGGGTTGGATTCCCGGTTTGCGCCACTAGGTTTAAGAGGTTGGTTAACTCCTGCTTCCATGTCACAATATAACTGAAAAATTGTTGAAAGCCATGTGAAACACCAATCAACCAACCAACCATGAATACTTATAGTAATGATCAGGACTGGGTTATTGACAAAAAGTACCATGACAAAACATGCTCAACCAAAACGTACCCAGTTTTGGTCAAAACGTACCCATTTTTTTGGTCAAAATGTACCCAACCCACCAAATCGTACCCAATAGCTTTTATGTTTATAAATGTAGTATACATTTATTATAAGCATAGAATGCATTTAAGTCTATACATCTAAAAGTTATTTCATACAGACAAATAAGCATTTCATATGGATGATACACCAATATATTAAATAATCAGGCCACAGGCAATGGTATAGTGAAGAGGTGGGGAGGAATGGTTACTCTTAACACATAAAACCTAACAATCGGTATTATACGATTGCCTGTGAATCAGGCTGTATAAAGTGATAAGCATAAAACTGTGTTCCACACAACACACATGTAAATCGAAAAATGTTGATCAAATATTTTCTTTCCATCACGCGCATATGTACCTATAAAAAGGAACCTCTTCATTTATGTATGTAAAATTATTTATTATCAATCTACATATGTTTCGATAGTTTCATAAAGTCCAATGATAGATTGTTGTCTAATGACATCAGATCGAAGAAATTACATTTTAAAAATGTGTAAAATTTGTTTTAAACACCCAAAACATTTTGACCAACACTTTGGGTACGTTTTGATGAGTTGGGTACGTCATGACAAGTTTTAGGAAAGTATGCACACTTTGGACTTCATTTACATCAGACCAAGGGATTTCCCCAAATTTTAGTTGGACTTGATTTGCATTTCAGGGAGCAACAACAGCAACACAAAACTTATCGTTAAAAACCAGTAATAATAATATTCTCACAGAGGATTAAATGAGAAAAAAATCAAGTGGCTGCAGACTTGTAAAAGGAATGGTCAGTCTTTTTAAATATACAGAAGGAAATTCATTACTACTAGAAAATGAAAACTCCCGTTCACTCTATTGTGTTCCTACTGATGATAGAAAAAATGAGTTATATGAGTTATGAGTTATATGTCGCAAACCCACAGCATCATGGGTACTATCTGGCAAGAGGATTTAAGGGGATTGCTCAAGATGGCGACCTCTGGCGGAGTGTTTTAGGCATTACTGTATCCAAGGACTTATTGCTGTATCACAAGGATCTATAAGTCCTTGCTGTATCACAGTTATATAATAGATGAAAACCTATGCATTCTTAATCACAATTTAACTAATTACAACATGTGTAACAATGATTCGATTCCGAACTCTGTCTTTTACCGTATCCTCTTAACATTTACCTCATCATATCACTATAGAGGAAAAACCCCACCCATGGGGACCATAATAATGCTTAATGATATTGTTTTGTGTGTTCAAGTATTACATAACCAAACCAAATGTAAATACCAAAGAAGGAAGAGAAATATTGAAATATGATAATAATTTGACCTTAATATATACCTTAAATATCATTTTGATATCCAAGGACAGACGGACAACGGGCGAGTTGATTTCAGTATACCCCATACTTCGTATTCGTGTCTTATGTATCACCTGATGTCCAAGGATAGACAGACAACGGCCGAGGTGATTCCAGTATACCCCATATTTCGTATTTGTATCTGAAGTATCACCTGATGTCCAAGGACAGACGGACAACCGGCAAGGTGATTCCAGTATTCCCAATACTTGGAATTCGTGTCTTAAGTATCACCTGATGTCTAAGGACAGACAGGCAACGGAGAAGGTGATTCCAGTATTCCCCATACTTCGAATTCGTATCTTAAGTATCACCTGATCTCCAAGGATAGACGGACAACGAGCAAGGTGATTCCAGTATTCCAGTATTGATGTCTAATATGAAATGAATAGTTAAAATTATTAACGCTAGTCAAAACACTACGACCGATTTGGCTTACAACCAGACTTAAGCCCTTTTGTTAAACTTTGCCAAAGACTAACTGTCCATTACAAATTGGACATTACATATTTCTTTTCCTGATTACATCATGCTGATGTGGAGCTTTCGAGCCTCCGTCACCTGGACAGACCCTCTTAGCAATAGTTCAAAGGTGAGGGATGACACTCCTGTAAGATGTACAGTAGTTAACTGGGGTCACTTTTAACAATCTCCAGCCATTTTGCGATATGAAGATGGAAATGAATGATTTCATACACATAGTGGCACAATCTGGGAATCGAACCCAGATTCCTCTGTCGAAGACGACGCACTTAACAGTTATATCAAGTCTTTATATTGAGCAAAAAAACGTGGCTCCTCCAGGGGGAGTCTCACCACCGCTTTTCAAGGCGAAAAATGACTCGATAGCAACGCAGAAAGTAAAATAAAAGTGGGGATCGGGGACCTATAAAAAGAAAGCTTCCGATTCTTGGCTATCAATGTAATGAACTTTGCATCAAGTCACCGTTTGATCCGCCGAAAAAAAAAGTGGGGCACCCTCCCTTTCTTTATACCTGCACACATACGAAGAGGGAGTTCACCTCAATTTCAGCAATTAAAAAGATTACCAGCCAGGTAAAGACATGCACGAAGCCTCACATCGTTACATCGGTTTCAGAACAGTATGGTATTTGACGATGTACTGTTACCTTCCTTCTTTTGGATTGTCGTGATTGCATTGAGTCTTATTTGGTTTATCTTGTGAGAGAGTGACACCTGTAATACAAGCAGTCGGCACTTGCTAACCCTTATCGTAGTCGTCTCAGTCTGGACACTGATCTTGCACATCATGTAAGCAAAGTTATTTTCTTCAGTTTTTATTTTCAAATCAATGCAACATTTATCTTGATATTTATGCAATGTAAATGAAAATTCGACAGATTTGATGTAAGGGAAGACTTTAAACCCACCATTGTATTTTGTTTTTTTTATGTTCTTGATAGGAGTTAAATAAAAAAATGTATCAACTGTTAATCATGCTAAATTATTCATGGAATTTAATTAGCAAAACTCATTCAAAGTTAAGAACTTTGGATATTTTCTTTCATATATAGCTATCATGAAGTACCTTGGTTTGTTGGGTCTTTGCTATCTCCTGTGTGGGGCACATGCCAACTTCTTTGATGATTTAAAACATGTAGCAAGCCAGATAGGCCAGCAAGTCACCCACTATGGTGGCCAAGCTCTCCAGTCAGCTTTAGATGCTCTAACAAAAGATGGTGTTAAAACCTTGGTTTCTGCCGGAGTCTCTGCTGCCGCTACGGGTAAACTACAATCTCTCGGCATATATATATTGTGCAACTTCAGAGTATACTGTATTGAATCCTTCTCAGAAAATACATATATTATCATTATAACTCTAAGATTTAGACAAACCAAATTTATGAATGAAATAAAAATTGAAATCTGTAGAAAAGAAGTCTTTACTTTTTTTGCATTGATTTGTAATCATACAGTCACTTGTATCAGAATATCGGCAACGATGGCCATTTTGAAATTCTTACTCATTACGTTTTAGATTTTGTACATAATTTTCAAATTAATTTCAGTAAATTTTTAAGGTGTTGTTGTTTCTTAGTAAATATCAACAAAGGTGTCAATATTGAAAATTAGGGTTTGTATGATACACGGTTTATGTTGTAGTTTTTTTTATTTTTTTTAAAGTGTAATGAAAATAAATATGTAAAATCTAATTGGTAAATTTTCAATGACATTAACTTTTCCGTATGAATCATTTCAGCCGCATCAGCTGCGTTGCTGGGAAAGCGAGATATCAAGTAAGTGCGCATATTGTATTGATTTCTTTTGTTCCAATAGTCCATTGCTCGCTGCAAGCAATGACGGATTTAATGGGACTGGTACCCGAACCCATACATCATAGGTCATTCATTTCTTTCAAACTTTCAAAACGAAATATGATGAATTAAATTGTAATAATTGTATAAAGTTTATTTTTACATTTGCTCGTTCTACCTCTCAGAAAAAAAAAATCCAATATGGCTTCTCCTTATGCAATTGGCTGTCATTTTGGAGGTCATGGAACCAGGACGAGCGACTTTATGGTTGTTGCACTACACGTATAGTGCGTACGTATGATGGAACACGTGACAGGGTTGTTGGATTGACTTAAAGGATCGAGGTCTTTATCGTAATCTCTTAATGTACCTTTCTGTCTTTGTGTTATGAGTAAAAAACCAAGAAGTACCGAAGGGTAAACCATATCTCATAGTCCATGGAATAAAAGGACATAATCGTGTACAGTGTCGTATTCAGACAAATGCGAATCCCAATAAAATCGAGGTGAGACGAGGTGCCCAGGAGGAGTTAGCGTCCCCTGGTTGCATGAAACACCCGTCGCAAAAGTCCTGCAACAACTTTTCAAGTCAAGGAAGTAAATACCGGTACATAAATATACATGTATGAACATACGAAGGAGACAAGAACACGAAGTCAAATTTTCCTATTCAAGACATGCAATGTTGTTTAACTGAAATTCCGGCGTCGGAAATCACGTGAACAAATGTCTGTAGATATATGTATTATGTCAAATCAGAAATAGTCAAAAAGTTAAGATGGTTTTCTGAGATAAATCACTTGGTAATTTATATTTTAACAGATTAAATGAAAAATGAAATAAAATAACAAATAAATAAACAATTATATATAAAAGCGAATATTCATAATTTCGCTTTTGAGTTACCAATTAACGAAAGATATGTATTGGCAGCGAAGCAGTAGAGGCTGTCGGAATCCTGAAACAAGATGCCGTAAAGCTGGAGGATATTCTTCACAGATACAGTGCTGATCTACAGACAGTCTACAACAAGATTCTTCTGGATATAGGCAGTACCGACATCCCTGCCCTTCGAGGTCAGTTTTGTGTAGTAAAATCATGTGATTTTCGTGTCGCCTGCGATACATTGGTCTTTATAAACACAATCTATAATTAGTTCTCATACACAGGAAGGCGTATAGACAATATAATCCTGTCCTCGCTTCTTAATCCGTGACATGAAAAATCACGACAATTTAAATATTTCTGAAGACATAATCATGGAAACTTATGTAGATAATCGAAACAAATTAGTCGTAACAAAAATAAGATTACTGGACACATTACAGCTATTGGGTGTTAATTTTATCTAAATTTAACTTTAATATGACTTTTCCCATAGAACAGTATGACAAAATTAAATTCAATAAAGAGTTTTTAAATTAAATTATTTCATTGATAATTGTAAAGGAAATTTAATCACCAAGTTTCAAATAAATCTGTATACCTTTCTATAAGATATGACATTTTGAAAGTTAATTTTCCTTCGGAGTTATCATTCTTCGTCATGCTCTATCAAATTTTAATTTTGTAACAATAGGTTCCTTGGCAATAGGAATATGAAAATAATCGTTGGATCTGGTGTATTGACAATTTAATATCGCATTTAATGATTTTTTAGTCGTATTGCAACATGGAAGCAGAGGGTAACCAAAACTCTTTTATATAGTGACGCAATCGGAATCGAATCCTCATCACTATCGAATTCACCGCAAGCACTATTGGTTGCCTCTTTAACTCACACTTAATATATCAATTCTTTAATTATTTTGATACTCTAGTGAAGATGAATGTTACAGACAATTTAAGAACATATTTGTTAACAGGAGGATTGTCTTTTAAATTTGATATCATTGACAGATCCAAAGTATAGGTCACTGGAGTTGCAATCCCTTCCTTATGATGGAAAGTTTGACCTACCTTTATAAAGATTAGTTTGGCTATTTTGTAAATTGCACCGCCTTTATTTGCAAAATTTTGCTTCCAAAGTATGGGACCTCTTTCGAAAATCGCTGGACCCACCCCTGAATATAATACTTTTTTTTCAAATAATATATCAATATTGAAATTAACATGTGGTAACAAATTGTAGCATAAGCAATTCATCTGAGTTCATAATTGATTTTATGTCTTAAAAAGTATATTTTTATACAGCTCAATGATGTTATTCGTGTATAGTTCCACAATTTTCTACTGAGCTTTTAGCCTAAATTGTTCTAATGTTGTATAGCTATGACTCATACCGTGTTGGTCCACACTATTTTATGGAGTTGAAATCGAGTGTTATTTTTGTGTCTTCAGTATGTCTTGGGCATTGATGGCGGGTGTAGTCAGTCAAACAAGAGACGCTTACTCCTCCCGGACCAGATGTCATCTCTGATGGTTAAGGGTTCGTGTCTACCGTAGTATATTGCTATGAATGTCACGATCACATGACATCAGTTACCAAATTATAGATAATTAAAAAATATCTCACTCTAATCACAAAATTTTCGGCTTATATTATTCTTAACTTATACTTTAGCATCATTCTCTCCACTTGCTAAAGGCCAAGTTTCCGAAAATTTGTGAATAGAATGTAGTCTTCCAAAATATGAGTACTTCGACTCCCCCCGGAAGGTGTTTATTGTGTTTGTTCTGCGTTTTATTTATCAAGGACAAAGCCGTTATAAAACATAAAATTCGTGAAATTATAGAATATTTTTGATTATCTTGAATAGAAGTATAGTATACAGGTTCAGGAAAAGGATATAGTGTATGGTTTGTTAGTTTACTGATAAGGGATTTAAATGCCTTTATTGCAATCGGCCCCGGTCAATTGTATATTACGATAGTAAATTCGCTTTGAGAGCGCATGTGCAAACTCCATTAGCGTGGCATGTTGGGTAATAATCTAGTACTAAGAAACAATATAAGCACATAATTCTGCTGTAAATATTGAGATTTCTAGATATAAACCTTATAAAATGTTCACAGTTTAAAAAAAAAAATAATTGCTCACTACAAAACACAACTTATTTCCGAATATTGACGAGAACATCCGAGAGACTTTCCTAAAAAGGAAAAAAAAGGCGCGGCTACTTTACTAATAGGGAAAAAATGAGGCGTGGCTTTAGAAATTTTAGCGGGAAAATTCACAACTGCGCATAAATAGATGGTTTTAAAAACAAGTACATGTAATTCCTATTTACATAAAGCCATTTGGCTTTCTGACCAACAACTTGAAGATTTAAACATATTCCGGTTGCAACCTAAGCTTTTTAAAAAGCTACGCTTGTTAAAATTTCAGTAATGTCACTAAATTGAAGCCAGAGGCTATCAACCTTTAAACATAATAGCGAAATCTGAGAATCCAGGCCGGGTCGCTTGCATCGCAAACCAAGCGCTTAACCGCTACATCAAGTTTGTCTTTTAAATCTTGGGGTTTGGTTTATTTGACTTATTTTTTATTGATAGCAAAGTACGAAAAGGAGTTGGACTCTCTCGTCCAAGAATTTGAAGTCAAGATGGCTGTTCTACACGGAAAGCATCACAAGAGAGGTCTTTTGGATGGTCTGACAAGCGCTCTTCATTCAACAGTCGATGCATTTAAGCAGGTGACAAATTTTATAACCTTATCCAAAGAATTCTAATAACACCCGAAAGAAAAGGATTGTCTAAAATATTTCATACATTCGCCTTTATTTGAGCTAATAGGAGGATATTTCATAAATCGTATTTTAGATAATAGAATTAAGAAAGTAATAATTAAAGATATTAGTAGTAGTAGTAGTAACGTTAGTGTTGTTGGTAGTAGTAGTAGTAGTAGTAGTAGTAGTAGTAGTAGTACATGTAGTAGCAGCAGCAGTGGTGTTGGTATTAGTATAAGTAGTATTAATAGTGTTAGTGGTAGTAGCAGTAAAGGCTATGAATTAAAAAAAAATAATGATAGTTTATATGTCCCACGGTATATGCAACCCCATTCTGAAAACTGAATTATTCTATCCGTAGTCATTTGGACAAGTGTCATCAAATTTACAAGGAGGTGGTACCGGTTTATTGGGAACTCTGACAACTGCAGCCGCCGGTTTGACTGCTAAACTGTCTGGTCTGAAGGAAACAGCAGCTCAACTATTGGCCCAAGGACAGGAAGGTCTGCAAAGCTTACAGAGCCAGACAGGGACGCATGTTGGTACGTAAATGCATGTATAAATATATCTCTTCAATCTTGGCAAAGGATTTGAAATAAATGAGTAATATTTACTTTTTCAATTTATACAATTCCGACCCTCAGGACTCAGGACATTTATATCCGCCTCACAGAAGTGTCGCTATAATGTGATCCACATATCCGTCCGTCTTTTTTTTCGTCTTTTACAATTACTGTGTCCAGATGATAGAAGAGCAGTAGTAAACAAGAGTAGATATATTCATCTGTGGCAACCGACTTGCAGACTACAAAACAGAGGCCATATTTTATTTTTCACACTTTCATTTTATTGTTTGGTTGTGTTTTCAGATCAGGCCCAAAGTGGACTTTCCGGAGCCGCTCACCAGGTGGTGGATACACTACTCCATCCACAGAGACGCTAACACGGAAGTGCATCGGAAACCATAAACCCATTGCTTGTATCATGTTATTGTATTAGAATTTACGAATAAACTTGATACTAAGTCAGTTAACATCGCGTAGACAATATGAGGCTATATTTGTTATAATTAAACATAAACACTATATGCTATTTTGTGAATATAATCTATGTATATGAAAACTCAGCGAGCCATGTATAAATAAATACATAAATAAAAGAATGAATATGAATGAATAAATAGATAGATAAAACATATGGATAAATAGAGAAATAAATGAATAATACATTGATAAATAGATAAATGAATAAATAAATGAACAATAACCACACAGATAAATAATAAATAGATAAATAAATGATAGTATTGTCATGATCGGCATGAAGATTGTGTTCCACCTGAGGTGTGTGGCATTCGAAGTTCAGAGTTCGAGGTCTTGATTGCAAGCGTCTCAACGAAAAGAATCTACTGTACTAAAATGATGTCTTGAAAACAAGTAAGGCTATGGCTTCTAGGTAAATAATATATGATGGATTTAAAAAACAGCTTAATCCTGCAGAATTTATTCGAAAAGTTACAATGACAGCCATACATACATCAAATCTTTGTCTGAAGCTATAAATCTGTCCATTCTGTTTATCTCCCTACTTACAATATTTTCAATAAAATGTAAGATATATTATTTTTATGAGTGTCGATGCTAAATGGATATCATCGGGTATTCAGTGTAAGTGTCAATGCTCAATGGTTATCCGCGAGTATTCAGTTTTAGTGCCAATGGTCAGTGATTATTTTAGTGTACTCAGCTTTATTGTCAACGCTCAGTGGTTATTTCGGGGTATTCAGTGTGAGTGTCGATGGGCAGTGGTTATTTCTCGGGGTATTCAGTGTGGGTGTCGATTGTCAGTGGTTATTTCAGGATATTCAGTGTGAGTGTCGATGGGCAGTGGTTATTTCGGGGTATTCAGTGTGAGTGTTTGTCAGTGGTTATTTCAGGATATTCAGTGTGAGTGTCGATTATCAGTGGTTATTTCAGGCTATTCAGTGTGAGTGTCGATGGGCAGTGGTTATTTCAGTGTATTCAGTGTGAGTGTCGATGGGCAGTGGTTATATATTTCAGGATATTCAGTGTGAGTATCGATGGGCAGTGGTTATTTCAGGGTATTCAGTGTTAGTGTCGATGGGCAGTGGTTATTTCAGGGTATTCAGCGTGGGTGTCGATGGTCAGTGATTATCTCCGGGTATTCAGTGTGTCAATGGTCAGAAAGTATTTCAGGGTATTCAGTGTTAGTGTCAATGGTCAGTGTGAGTGTCGATGGTCAGTGGTTATTTCCCTGTTCTCCAACTAATCAAAGGTTGTGATTTAGTTGAACTCATAACTTTCTATAACATTATAAGTCATAAACCATTGATGCAATTACACCCAAGCAAGGTTATTTATTTTTATACGCCCGTCATTAGACGGGACGTATTATGTTATGGCGCTGTCCGTCCGTCCATCCGTCCATGCATCCGTCCATGCATCCGTCCGTCCGGGGTCATGTTTTCCGGACTTTTTTTGCCGTCTTTCAAGATATAGAGTTGAAATTTGGTATATAGCTTTATTTCAAGCGGCGTCAGTACCAGATCGAGTTTTGATAGGATTGACCTACTTTTGACGGATTTATGGCCCTTGGACTTGTAAATTTCAAGATTTTTCTCAGAAATTCATTAAAGATCTATTTTTTGTCAAAACATTATGAAATTTCTCATGAAACAAGTAAAGTGTACCAACTATCACATATGTTATATAATATCTTTTTCTTTATTTTTGAGAAATTTATAATTTTAGGGGGGGGGGGGGTTGACCATATGTCCTAGGTCATGTTTTCCAGACTTTTTTGCCGTCTTTCAATATATTGAGTTGATGAGTTGAAATTTAGTATATAGCTTTATATCAAGCAGCGTCAGTGCCAGTTCGAGTTTTGTTATGATTTACCTACTTTTGACGGATTTATGGCCCTTGGACTTGTAAATTTCAAGATTTTTCTCAGAAATTCATTAAAAATCTATTTTTTGTCAAAACATTATGAAATTTCTCATGAAACAAGGTAAGTGTACCAACTATCACATATTTTACGGTTTTTAATATCTTTTTCTTCCTTTTTGAAAAATTTATAATTTTAGTGGGGGGGGGGGGGGGGGGGGGGGTTGACCTTATGTCCTAGGTCATGTTTTCCGGACTTTTTTTGCCGTCTTTCAAGATATTGAGTTGAAATTTGGTATATAGCTTTATTCCAAGCGGCGTCAGTACCAGTTCTAGTTTTGTTACGATTGACCTGCTTTTGACGGATTTATGGCCCTTGGACTTATAAATTTCAAGATTTTGTTTTTAAAATTCATTAAAAATCTAATTTTTGTAAAAACGATATGGAATTTACCACCATGAAACAAGTAAAATGTATCAACTTTCACATATTTTACAGGTATTGATATCATTTTCTTCATTTTTGAGAAATTTATAATTTTAGGAGGGGGGGGGGGTGTAAGGGGGGGGGGGGAGCTTGTATTAAAAAGTTTCAAGTTTTTTTTTGCAGGTCAAGTTCCAAGATGGGTTGGATAGGACCATTTCTGCAGGAGTTATTGCCCTTGGACTTATTCCTATGATAAAATGCTATGAATCGCAATTAATTTCAGTAAACGTCAGATGTTTTTCATGAAAATCATGCCAAATGCGAATTGATCCTGTCCGAATAAAGCGACGGGCGTATTATGCCACGCTAGGCGTTGCTCTTGTTAATGTAATTCTTTGATATCTTTGGATTGGCGACACTGAAAGTGCTTTATAATATAAGGCTATGTAAATTTAATTTGAGAGTTTGACCTTGTGTGTTGGTAGTAATTCAATTGTTAAAATTTATTTATTTTATATATAAACAAGCTGTTTATATTAGACATGTAAAGATGGATGTTACGCAGATCTACTGTACAATTCTAACTACTATTGCTTTATAAAGGCCAGGAGGCCGAAAATTTGCGGCAAAGAGTGTTTGTGTTATTTCTTTTACTATATTTTTCTTCCCTTTGGAGGACTACTTATTATATCTTTGGAAGCAGTTTTCATTTTTTTGCCACTAGAGAGATGCGAACCCAGGCATGACACCGAAGGATGCAATAAAACGTACAGACAAACAAAGAAGTATATTGATTATCACATTTCCTCAAGCTCAGCAAACTGTACTATCCGATATATAGGGTTACAATCTGTGATTTCAAACTGTTTAAGCACATAAATTTACTTTCTCATTTGAAATTATCTCTTCTTCCGGTGATCAATTAGCCGCCACCTCCCTCACCCCACTCCGTTTTTCTTAGATGCCATTACGTTATTTACATTTCTTCCATTACGTTATTTACATTTTTCGATATGCACACGAACAGAGAATAAGCATGTGATTATGTATACAAATGACGTAAGTATAAAAACTCCGCACAAGACATCCAGTTAACATGTTCGGCCTCAGCTACGTTGACTATGATGTTATTAGCCTCAACTGAGGACGATCTCCATTATTTCGAGTCGGCGATATGAGGAATCTTCTCATTTGAGTACACCTCGATGACCTCAGTTGAGAACCGAGTTTAAGATAAAAAAGTGGTGACAACAAGGCCGGAAACGTAAAACTTTACGGTAAAAGTTTGAAACTTCCCCTAACTCCAACATCCGATGGATCATCCCGTGGTCTACAAGGCTGTTTTAATACCATTTTTAGGATGTTAAAACCTTTTTTCATTTTGTGTCTTATCCCGAACCTCAGATTAACGATATAATCTCCAGTGTTCACCTGCAACGCAGCCGCTGACGTAAGAAAAAAGGATAGCCGCAATCCTTTGAGTATCAACAATAATAAGAGAAATGAAAAATAAGCCCATATATATATATATATATATATATATATATATATATATATATATATATATATATATATATATATATATATATATATATATATGAATTTTGAGTTTTCTATGATACAGCACAGTATAGAAAATTTGTTCAGAAAGACCTTACATCGATGCAACCCCTTTCATCTGCTTCATATGACAGTTCTAAATAATACGGAAGAGATGTTCCGATGATTCAAAGTTCTTCACACATTTTGCCATATCTGACGAGGCTTCTAAACCTTCTTCTAGATAAGATTATCAATGGAGCTTAATTAATGACATACATTGTGGTGAAAATTCTCCGCCTAAAAGCACATTTGTTAGCTAATTGTCGATGACATGAAGCCATTCCTCTTCAGACTATAAAACTGCATCGAAGATAAAATTCATTCCTTTGTGTTTCTCGGAAAGGGTAGGTATTTACCAGACATTTTCCGGTTCTCTTTGTCTGCATCTCTAAATATGTATGACCAATGAATTTTAGAGAACACGTAGGAAAAAAAAAAAAAGAAAGAAAGACACACTAGAATTTTAATGTGTCGGTTCGACACAGATGCCCCCGCTGGCAGCTAAGATAGTAAAATATAATTGCCAGAGAACTAATATTTGAAAATTCAAAAAATTTCTAATGTTCAGGGGCAATTACTCTGTCAAAAATTACCGGAACACACCCTTATTTGAACTTGACCTGCATTTTCCCTTGATACATATACATCCATATACCCAGTATCAATTAAATCCACCAAACCTTCACCGAGAAAATGAGCGGAAACTGTAATTTTTAAGAAATTTTTTATGTTCAAGGGGAATGACTCTGTCAAAAATAATCGGACCACACCCATATTCGAACTCAACCTGCATCTTTCCTTGATCCATCTTTATACCAATATCAATTTAATCCATCAAACTTTCAAAAGAGAAAATGAGCGGAAACTGAATGATGACGGAATGACAGAATGACGGAATGACGAAACAGGGTAACACTATATGCCCCGGCCATTTCATTGCGGGGGCATAAAACCCAATTCCGAGGGTGTTTAAAACGGTCCAAGTGGGCCCAGATTGATGAAAATCACGAATGTAAGCAGAAGTGCAGACAATGCAATTGATATCAAAACTTATATAATGCAAGAAACGTTCAAATTAGTCTTGATCAATTCATTCATTGGTCATGGTTATGGTAAGCAATTTTGGGTCAAATATTCGGCAGTAAACAAAGAAAAACTTTCCATCTAGGATTTCATTGTTTTAAGCCCATTTGATAAATGGGTTTCTAAAGTAGTGGAACCTGCTGAATATCTTTAGCCCTAAGCTATATCCACACCGGCAAAAATCTACCCGACAAACAACATCATTGGTAGAGACCAGCAGTACTTCATCCCAAACCAAATTTCATAAAAATCCCCCAAAGAATTGAAGAAAAACCCGTTTAATCTGCATTAAATCAGGTAGCTATACATTCTTTTCAGAAATATATGTTGAAGTTATATTATACATTATATTTATATTTAGTTACATTGAAGCAACATAAACACAAATTTGATACTTTATCAGGAATTTTAAATGCAAAAATAAAATAGGAAAATGTGCCTTTGATTCACACATCATTCTAGATTACTCTTAAATTTAGTTCTAAATTAAAGAAATGTAAATTAAATGTAGCCCATTTCATAGGAAAATTCTCAAGGAGGGTACACCTCTGAAATACCGTGCCTCACCTCGAATCTATCTTTGAAACGCTCAGTATAAAAACACAAATTTCACAGAGTTTTTCATAAAAGTGACTACAGTGGACGGGCTCAATTTACATTCTGGTGATCCAAACACCAATGATTATTATTGAAAGTATATAAAAGACATGATTTCTGAAAGCTTATGTGAAACGCTACGAAATGAACCGTTTGTATTTTGGCCGTTTATCATCAAGGATTAATACATACACCCATTGTTTGTTAGATGACTGATACTGAGGGATAAAACCACGATTGTTCACAAAAATCACTGAAAAACTGCAAAATGTTTCTAAAATCAAGGATATATTACAAATATTATAAACAATCAGTTATGTTATCCGAAATACCTTGTTTAATGAACATTTCCCAGAGATAAAAATCGTGATCAGGAATGTAAAACATGTAAGTAACGGATGACATCTAGGGTCAGTGTGGTCTACGAAATGTTTGGCAATCACAACACTGACCCATAGTAAATATTCATAGACCTTTGGGCGTCATAATTGATATTAATCACCCGGATAGAACAACTGACTTTTGTTTGACTTTCCACAGCCATCATCAATCAGACCTGTTAGGGAAGGTGGAAGATGGCCTTTTATTACAGGTTGAATTTGCATGAAGAATGAGTAGTAATGATCGGAGAAGGGAGTTTCTTATGACATATGATTGCTATGTACAGGTAGTCTTTAAATCAGGTTCGACTGTACATTGACAGTTTTGTCCAGCCTTCTATCGTTGATCGGTCGGTTGATTATTGTAATTTTAATCCAATATTAGAAGTACATGTAATATCTCTTGTACTGAGTTTGCCAATCTGTAGGATGTAATATTCTGAATTGTTTTCTTCATAGATATGTGCCTATTACCCGGATGGCAATGCACAATCTGCGTTTCGCTTGATCTCTTGCATACAATTAATAATATCCAAATCAAATTTGGTTGGTTTGTAGACACTGGTAAGTTCTGTCCGACTGATGCAATATCTGGTGACCTTTACCTTGATTTTACTTTCCAATGAACACATACATATGATTGCTTGCATACATTTTATGTTTCCAACATCCAATGACCTTAAAGGTTACACATGTATGTGATTTATTAATGTAAATTGTACAGGTGAGGTCTGAAAATTAAAGGAACCTGCTTTTCAGTTCACACACTCTTCGACGGTTATAATCTAATAACTTTAATAATTTAGATATTTTTTAAGAAATGGCAATCATGGGATTCAATATCTCAATATCATCAGTTAGTCTATGTGGTCATTGCAACTGTTCAATGTAATACATTTGAAAAATTACCGTTCGATATTCGGTATTCAAAGTTCACTTATACATTGCAAATTAAGTTGTAATGGTTTCAGCGAGAACAGCTGTGACTCCCAAATGGGAAGAGACCTGGGGCTAGTTGTTCGAAACTTTAACCACTGGTTAAGCTAACCAATGGTTAAATTTCATCTAACTCTATCTTTGAAATGAGAAGACTTCATGTTATAGGGTGTTTACTGATTTGAAGCATATGAAAGAAGCTTTGCAAAGTGATTTAGATTTTTATACAGAAATCTTATAAATTAATGTAATTGTCTCTCAAATTTTAACCACTGGTTAGCCTAACCAGTGGTTAAAGTTTCGAGCAACTTGCCCCTGGTGTCTGGAAGGAAATCTTATAAATTAATGTAATTGTCTCTCAAATTTTAACCACTGGTTAGCCTAACCAGTGATTAAAGTTTCGAGCAACTTGCCCCTGGTGTCTGGAAGGAGCTCCTCCTGCTTGTTTTGCTATATTTGTCGCAAATGTTTAATAGAAATCTCTACAGTAGTGTTCGACGGTAAAGTAATAAATGTAATTTTCAAATCGGTAATGTAATTTTGTTTTTATTTCTATGTATGCCCATGGAGGATCTCTCTTCTTTTTTATTTTAAATTGAGATCTACTTACACGTTATCAAAACTAATTTCCGGTGAATTTGAAGAGAACATTCCCTATAAAAATAATATCATTGCATTAGGAATGAAAATTAGATATGGCCTTTTTGCAATAGAAAATAGATTATTTCTATTGACACCGAACTAAAAAGTTGGAACACCTTTTTTGTCGCCTACAATAATACTGTAACGAGCATGGTGATATCACTCACGCTTCATTCAAGCATCTATAAAAGCTATAAAAGTAAGCGAGGATACCATTATTTTGAATAAATTTTCTCCTGAGTTACAGATGACGGGTAAGTAGATTTTATTCTATATTTAAATTAAAACTCAATTCAACATATTGCATATTTCCTTAGAATCGATGAGCAGTATTTTCAAAATTCAAAATGAAAAACTTACTGCGTGGGTTCTTATTTGAACAAATCACAATTTAAATGCATTTCAGTTGGTTTAATGGTATTTTACGTCACTTTTGACAAATTTGTCTGTCTTATCTCGAAATGGAATCAGAAGGGAACTCAAAGTGGCGCAATCCACTTTAACGTTGAAAGAAGATATATATTAGCTTTTCAGGAATTAATAGCATGACCTGTTTTTCTCCGTGTCACAGATGTCCATTTGGAAAATAAATATTTGGTGCACAGAAGGTAGCACTAGCTCCACTAAGTTGTAAATCCTGTTAAAGTAATACACGTCTTCAATTAAGGTTTATAATGAAATTAAAATGTTATTTACTAAAAACTTGTTGTGTTGGAAATAATCGAAGAAATTGACTTTATTGCAATTAATGAAAGAAATAATAATAATAATAATAATAATAATAATAATAATAATAATAATAATAATAATAATAATAATAATAATAATAATAATAATAATGAAAAATAATATCGATAAATGAATAATAATAAAACAAGAAACAACATTTATTAGTGTGTCTTATTAACAAGGTAGCCCTGCAAAAATTAAAGTATTTGTTGTAAACAGTTCATTTCAATTTAGATTATACAAAAAAGTTTAAAAGTGATTTTTACCAAAACATTTCTGTATTAGAATTTATCAAATAAATCTATCGTACTAAAATTTACCAAAGAAAATTACTCTATTACAATAATAGTAACAATAATGATAATAATAATTGATTGATTGATTGATTTTTGTTTAACGTCACACCACGAATATTTCACGTATATGGTGACGGCATCTGCCTGATGCGGGGCATAGAAATTTTGACCTTTGCAACAAACCCACCCGAAGCAGTGAGGTATTTTTAACGTGCCATGCATACCACGACACGGGGCATCGGTTTTTACTGTCTCATCCGAAAGACAGGACACCGGCATGACCAGAGCGGGAATCGAACCCCGGCCTCCCGATTAGGAGTCCAGCGCGATACCACTAGGCCATGCCGGCTTATGATAATAATAATAACAACAGTAATAATAACATCATGATGATAATTATAATAATTATAATAATAACATCATGATGATAATAATAATAATTATAATAATAATAATAATAATAAATAATTACTTAATTAAATAAATTTAGATAAATTAGTAAAGGAAAATAAGATTGTGGTACCTATTAATATTTTCATATTTTCAATTTCAATAAAAAGAAGCAAAGTTAAAGTGCAGTTGAACCCATATTGAGGTAATTGGTGTTCCATAGGGATACATGTTAATGAATTGAGAAGTTTCTATAAAAAGAGTATAATTTGGAGCTTCCATTACATTCAATGACAAGAAGACATGAAGACCCCCCCCCCCAAAATACATTAAACATTAGTGACCCACTAAATAAGTTTTCATATTGTTGTTGTCAACAGATAGTCCCTAAATAGCATTTCGATCAAAAAATGTACCTAGCAAATATATCCACTCAGAAGCAGGACTATGGTAGCCAATACGCTGACTCCAGTCAGGGTTAATTGGTAATTCATGCCTATAGACACTATGTAGTGCTTTTTTTAAACCTTTAGTTTAACAATGTAAATCAAACAAAAGTTAAATACACATACAGTATCTTTTTTGAAGATACTAAGTAGTGTGTCTCTTTTTTTAAGGCCGGTAGTGTAGCAATAAACATCCGGCAAAAATACGATGAGAGAAAAAATCAAACATCTATTTATAACTTATAACATATTAACGAGTGCATTGCACTGTAAATTACTGGTGACCAAACTAATGTCCTTGTCCCAAAAATAAAATTGAATTAACAATACACTCCAATAATAATAATAATAATAATAATAATAATAATAATAATAATAATAATAATAATAATAATAATAATAATAATAATAATAATGTATAAATTTGAAGTCCACGATTTAGGGCCATGAGTATCATTGGAAAGATTATCTATTGAGGAATGTATACGGTGCAAAAATCCATATACATGTTCTTATAACCATAATATATGTTTATTTGACTTTTACTTTTGAATAATATCAATGAAAACCTGTAAAGCTATCAATAAATCCACAACACCGATAACTTTATCAACGTAAGTTCGTGATAGTGATACACCTCTGTTTATATACACATATCTGATTAGGAGTAGAAAGCAAAAGTACTTTTATTGGACAGTCATACTAGACCGAGAACAGGTAAAAAAAAACCCAACACACAAAATCGGAACGGACGTAGGCAATGGGGAGAATTTTACACCTTCAGAAACAGACCATACTTTAGCAAAATAATGCGAATTTCAATCAGTCATAATATTATATGATAAATTTCATTGATTATGTAATAAAGAAAACGAAGTTAAGTGTTTTACTGGCTCTTTCTAGCAATCTCCATTCATTATGTAATGTATTCCTGGTGGTGGCTATGCTTTTTTTGTGTTGTACATAATAAATAACACAGTATTAAGTTGAAAAATAGCGTTTACTTGAATTGCAAAAGGACAATAATGGTTTTCACCACATTTTTAGACACACATATCCTAGCTTACTTGATAATATACGAGTTGATAATAGATAAAGCAAATCTATTTACAAACAACCAATGAAATTTCCTGGTGCTACGTAGAGGGAATTTCTATTCTATATACAGTACTCTCACAACTTCGTCATTTGGATACCATGAAAAAAAACCCGAAGTAGAAATAAGAAAACAAGAAATGATAAACATTGTAGTTGCATATGATAATTAAATAGTTGACAGAAAAATACTTGTGTTAAATTTTATCTTTCGGAAAAGACTGCATTGTATTTGTAGACAAATTTCTAAGCTTTGCTTTCCAGGGGTCAAAAAGTGGTCATTTGGGAGTCTAGTTGTGACAATGCATCATATCCTTTTATATAATTGTCACACTTCTAGTCGGGTGTATCCTAACCTTACACTCTAGTACACTAGACAAGTGCCCTTTATGTCAGATATTTTTTGTTCAGAATACCAGTCATAACGTTTAGTCAAGTGTATGCGATATAAAATTTACTTATGTAAGCAGTAATTCTATATCCTAGTGCACTTATCACGTAACACCATATTTACCTGTTAAATGATTAAATTATCAATTTTCATGAAAAATGATAACATCAATCATTCATTATGTGCTTTAAGATTGTTATTTCTTTATTCATTAATAATGGAATAACAACAATAAATAAATATTTAGAAACAATAAACTATATGACCTTACGGATGTTAATTTCACTTGTTGACAATGAAAAGATTCATGTTTAAGGCAAAAACGTTTCCTGATTACTATTTCACTCATATTAAATGTTTGATTTCAATTTATTACCAACTTCCCTTTTCTGAGTAGCAACATACCTTCCTCTCCCGCATATGGCGTCTTCATTTCACAACTTATATGCTACGCCAGGGCATGCTCTAAATACGAAAATTTCGTCCAGAGAGCGAGGCTTCTTGCCACGAAACTACTCTCACAAGGATATATTGAGGGACGTTTGAAATTGTCACGGAGGAAGTTCTGTGGTCGTTATAGGGATCTATTGTAATTTCAGATTCCTCTTTCAAGAATGTTCACCGATATTATGGGAACTGACTATACAAAATAACCATCTTAACTTTATGACTATACTTGATTTGACATAATATGTATATACATGTATTCACCTGCGTTTCCGACACCGGAATTTTAGGCAGGCAGCATTTCTTGCCTTGAATGGGAAATTTGACTTCGTGTTCCTGTCTCCTTCGTATGTTCATGCGTGTATATTTATGTATTTACCTCCTCGACTTGAAAGGTTGTGGCAGGACTTTTGCGATGGGTGTTGCATGCAACCAGGGGACGCTTACTCCTCCCAGGCACCTGGTCTCACCTCGATTTTATTGGGGTTTGCATTTGTCTGAATATGACACTAAACACGATATTGTCCCCTTTATTCCATGGACTATGAGATTTGGTTTACCCTTCAGTACTGCTTCGTTTTTTACTGTACTAAATTAAGCAAATACTCGATAATGACTTGTGGACTGATAATTAAGCCATGTGAAATAAAGATGTAGATCTGAAGTATCCTATGCCCAAACTTGAATCAAGTTTATTGAGAAACTAGGAAAAAAGTTGAGTAGTAAACTATATGACGAATTTTCTCCATGGCAAACTAGAAAAGTAATTCTGAAGTTAACTTGAAGTGTACTACATGTAAAGTTAGAAATGAATCCAACTGTATTTCTTTTGCATTTTTAAAAAACTTTATTTTACAACGATTAAGAAACAACTAAAACCTTGCCCGTTGGCACGGATCTTGGGTGTGGTTTGTAAGGGAGGAAACCGGAGTACCCGGAGAAAACCCACGGACCCAGGTTGGTGACAGCCTCACCATCTCACGCACCACACCGGAATCGGACCTGGGTCGCATTAGTGAGAAGAGCGCTACCGACTGTGCTAATTGGCCCCCATAATTCCTTTGCAGTTCTGCAATTAGTTGTACGAAGAAGATGTTTATTAATTTGTCGAAAAAATTGTTTCCAGTACAAGATCTTATTAAGCAATAATTAGTCTTCTTCCTGAGCCCGTGCCATTTAAATATATTTCACTGCAATCATATGTGTAGTACATCATGTTAGACTTTATAATTATTAAACCCTTTTCTATTGTTTGTGGCGAAGTTTTTTTTTTGGTCCCGTAAACCGGTTAACCGCACCATTTGTTTGGCTTTTGTCAAATTAAATGACCGTCCTAACTCGGTATCGTAATTGCACTACAATAAAATATTTTTGTAATGTGTTACTAGTATATGTGCTAATATATTATTTATATTCATGTATTGTATAGCTCTATGGTGACTTCTGCCACATAACTGAGCCAGTAACTCCTCTTTTTTCTCAAAAGACCAGTAGGTAACCAGTGATTTCCAAGAATTCATTTATGTTGTGATCATGATACATTGTTGTGAATGTCATAAAGCGAATTACATTCATCTGTTGCGTCAAATTTACATGTATGTTTGATATTGTATTTATCAAGGATCTGAGCTCGCTTACAGACGGGCAGAGAACAGTTTACTTATGTTGATGTCTTCTTATATATTTTTGATAGCAACATATTATTCTATAATTTCGTGTGTAATAAATTTTTATGACCTCTCTCCTTGAGAAACCTGTAGATCCTTGTTCTCTATACGGAGGATTATTTATAAATTTTTAAATGTGTGCCCTTTGATTGTGCTGCTTTTGTGGTGAGTGGGAAGGCGGGCGACGGTAAACCGGTAAACCGCACCAAATGAGTGACGTTTGTTACTTCAATTGACCGTCCTAAGTCGGTATCGTAACCGAAGCACAATCGAAAACTTTTGTCGTTCTGTGCATATTATGCTATTGTCATTTTTTTTTGTGTGCAGGTCTTTGGTGATTTGTGTCATACAGTTTGTCAGATGTCTTCTGTTTTCTCTTATATATCACTTATTTTCTTCACAGGAATTGGAAAGCTGTTATATACAATGTGTTTAACACTATTAATGTTGTATGATCTGAACGCTAATCAAGAGGGCTCCGATGATTTTACCTTTCTTCAAATTGATGTGTGCTGGCCATGCTCAGGATCTAACGTTACCAGAGACATGCAGCTTCCCTCATCACTGGAGGAAGGGAGAGAGCGAACACTCGGTAGCTTAGGCACTACAGTGACGACCTTACATCAGCAACTTGAGCGAGAGAGAGCTAGATACGTAAGTAGCCAAATGTAGTGGAAGCGCGGTAAGATTCTCATGTTGATTCGATATGAGCATTTTATAATTATCGGTAATTTTGACATCAACTCACCAGAAGCTATTTTATAAAGGAAATCAATTGTAAGTGCGGCTGTCAAATCTGGAGATATGCATGCCTTCTTATTTATAATCATCCAAGATACGTGGATTAACTTCTGTTTACCACGTTTCCGAAAGCATTCATCATGATACATATTTAGCAAGATGAAACTAGATAGTTTATTAGTTTATCTCAAACTACATTATGTTTTTCATTTCATAAATATTGCTACATTGAGAAAGCAAACTTAAGAGAGATATACATTCGTATAAAGATATTCCATTATGTCGTGACGTTTAAGTGTCTTCTTTCAATCATATTCTACAACGGAATTTGAAACAGAGGTCAACAACAAATGAAGAATCACCAACCCATCCGTATATCTTGATTGTACTTGATTTTACGTGTTTGGTAAAATCATGTTTAACAGATAAATAAATTTTTCCATGTCGTATATTATGTGATTCCATAATGAACAAAAATCAACAACTTTGAAGTTTCATAAATTTTATGGGCTTTTCCACTTAACTTTTAACAATGTCGTAATTATGATTAGTTATGAATTTCTATCTGTATATTCTTTAAAAAGGAACCGTAATCCTGTTAACTAAACCATTTGAGTGACGACTTTAGTTAATCGTGTTCAGTCAATACAGCAGTTGTATAACAGTTTTAGCTGTCTACCAGCTCACCGAAGGGAAATTTTACTTCCTCTTCGTTTGTCTGTCCGTCTGTCTGTCCGTCAGTCTGTCAATAATATGTTCCACTCCGTATTTCAGTCCCCTGATGATGGTTTTCTATTAAACTGCACAAATAATTCTGATGAGCTAAAGGTGCGTCATGATTTTGAGTAAAGGTGATATTCTTACTTTAAGGTCATTAACTACACGTGGCTCATGTTTTATTCAGTTTCCATCAAACTTTGCTCAAATGTTCCTCAGGACCCAACGGTTTCTTATGACTTCGAGCCCATGTCATACCTATTTTTTCAATGGTCAACGGATAAACATAGTCTATGCTCCTTTACACTTAAGTCCTGTGGATGCATTTCTTACAATGTTTTGAGAGAACAAATGTTTTACTGACGTAATGCAAATAGAAATACAGGATTTCAGCGGGCAACACAGTAAAGTTTTATACACATCTGTAAAATGAATAGGAACTTCATATATGACACGCATACTCTCTTGAGTACATATATTGCTTCAGCAATACTGTCAAAGTGCTCGTTGTTTTCTTTTTCTTGTTTTCTCTGCATGTCTGTTGCGACTTTTGCCAAACAGCTGAGTCCGTTGTCTTCTCTACTTTCTGTTTAGTACTTTGTCTGTTGTGCTAACCAAAGCCAGAGCGGTGCATCTTGAGAAGCATAATCTTACACCTACAGCATATTGTATTAATGATAACTGTTACAACAATATATACCACTATCATATGTCCTCACATGAGTTTACAAGAATTGATTACAGGACGTTCATTTAGCTTCATCTATATTTTATTATATCTAGGTCGATACCATTTCTGGTAGACTATTACTTCCTATTACTTTTAGGTCAATACCGTTCCTGGTAGACGAACATCTATTATTACCTTTAGGTCAATATCGTTCCTGGTAGACTAATATTTATTATTACCTTTAGGTCAATATCATTCCTGGTAGTCTAATATTTTTTATTACCTTTAGGTCAATATCGTTCCTGGTAGACTAATATTTATTATTACCTTTAGGTCAATATCGTTCCTGGTAGACTAATATTTATTATTACCTTTAGGTCAATATCGTTCCTGGTAGAGTAATATTGATTATTACCTTTAGGTCAATATCATTCCTGGTAGACTAATATTTATTATTACCTTTAGGTCAATATCATTCCTGGTAGACTAATATTTATTATTACCTTTAGGTCAATACCGTTCCTGGTAGACTAATATTTATTATTACCTTTAGGTCAATATCGTTCCTGGTACACTGTTAATTTCCGAGGATATCGTAAGCCAAGTTTCAGTACATCTGTACTGACCTGCAGTATATAGGTCAAACTACTCTGATTACAATTTGTAAATTATTCTAGAACTACAAAGAATCATCCATAACTTTTTTGTTAGATGGGTATTTGGCTAATACTGTAAGATCAATATGGAAACTGGTTTGCTCTTTGCTGTTTTGCATTTTCACAATTACGGCCTCAACCGAAGAGACGTAAGTTGTTGTAATGTTGATATGGTGCGATATTTACATTCTTATATTTCTTGTACCTCTTATATTTCTTATATTTGCTGTATATATATGTTGTGACTAATCAAACCGAAAAATCTAACTCTCTCATGGTCATGGGCATTGTCGTGGCCACACCTATAATTTCAGTGGGTCCATGTGTACCGTGGTAGAATGGTTAAGGTGTCATTGCACTGATAATTTCAATAAGATGAGTAAGACACCTGAGATATCATACCTTTCAGTCTTTATTTTATAACAAAGAGCAATTAACTCATTATTCACAACATAGTTGTTCTTTGTTTTATGACACTTCCCTTCGGAGGACTATTAAGATGCTTTATTTTATAGAATACCTATTTAATTTGGTATACAGTTTCCTTTTTCTCCGAATTCTATATGATTTGGTATACAGTTTCCTTTTTCTCCGAATTCTATATGATTTGGTATACAGTTTCCTTTTTCTCCGAATTCTATATGACTGGTATACAATTTCCTTTTTCTCCAGAACAGTATATATCATACCTTTTAGTCTTAGTTTTATAGAATGCTATTCGATTTGGTATACAGTTTCCTTTTTCTTCAGGAGAGTTCCTTTTTCGATGGAGATCCATCGCCAGCACACAATGTCGACCTGAGTCACATTTTACATGGCATGGAGGCAGTGAGTTTATTTCCAGATTGTAGTCGGGTAATGTTTTAATAACGCTTTGTTTCACTACTCTTATTTTGGAGAAATTAACACTAACGTCAGTTCTGTTTATAGAATCTTACAAAATATTTTTATCCAAACTACAAGTATATATTTTTCCATTAATTCTCCGTTAATTTCATTGAAATATTACTATTAGACTAAATAAAAGTCATTCCATAGCGTTATCGATGGTATGCAAGTGAAAGCTGTAAACAAATTAAATTTTTACTTGTATCAAATGTCATCTTCAATATTAAGAATGGTATCAACAAAAACTGGAAAATGAGAAAATTAAGTAATTTATGTCATAATTGAAGTCTTATGTACACGAATATTAGTTTATGAATTCTCTTTGTACAAGGCGACTAGTGCAGAAATAATCAAATGAAATTTCCCAATACTTTACATCGGACTACTTTAATAGTCTTCAAACAATTAAAATAAATTCAAATGCTCTTGATGTGAGATTGTATATCGTAGTAGAGGGACTATTTCACATCATTTACCCTTATCTACATATGCAACGTTATAATTGAACATTTAAAAATGTTATGCCTCGATTTTACATACGTATGTCCAACAAAAATGTGGGTGGGGTGTGTTCTACTGGAATCAGGTTGTCTGTCCGTCTGTTTGTAGACGCAAGATGTATTGGTTTCCTTTCTATACAGTTTCTCCATTTCACTTAGAGTCAAGATACCATACATCCAGGCATACAATAGTGCGAAAAATTATTTCAAGCTGTAAGATATTTCAATCACCCATCGTATTTTCAATCACCATCCTTTGTCATTACAAATCACACAAGGATGTTTAATTATTAAGTGTTCTATTTAAAAGTCTTGGACGGTTTTTCATTTCCTCTGATTATTTTTTTTTATCTCTGAAACAATTTCTTGGGTTGACCATTGGGTCAACATCATCTTAACACACACATTTTTCAAGGAATGCAACTGCACAAGTTTATACTACCCACAACTTCCCTTTTCTTACCTGGGGTTTTGTCATGCCCTTGACCTGATCTCCAATAGGTCAAGGCTATATTCAAAGTATCATTATGCTGGCCGGGGATGGGTGGGGGTATATTTACCTGCCCATGACGATATAACAAAACAGTTCTTGTTTTACAACATTAAAGAACTTAATCTATCTATCTATCTATCTATCTATCTATCTATCTATCTATCTATCTATCTATCTATCTATCTATCTATCTATCTATCTATCTATCTATCTACGTATCTATCTGTGCGCCGTATCTGACATCAATGCACTAAATATGACATAATTGCACTATAAACATAGAATCAACACATTATATATATATATATATATATGACACTATTGCACTATAAACATAGAATCAACACATTATATATATATATATATATATATATTATATATATATATATATATATATATATATATATATATATATATATATATATATATATATATATATATATATATATATATATATATATATATATATATATATATATATATATATATATATATATATATATATATATATATATATATATATGACACTATTGCATTATATATTCGTTTTTGGTATACAGCGCTAAATATAAATACTAATAAACAACATAATAACTAAGATTCGAAAAGTGAAACTGTCAAATGTTTTCTAAACACACCATTTGAATGACGTTTGTTATATTGTATAGCTCTATGGTGACTTCTGCCACATAACTGAGCCAGTAACTAATCTTTTTTCTTTCAATTGACCGTCCAGAGTCACTATCGTAACGTTTCAATCGAATATTTTTGAAACGTCGTTTTTCAGTGTATATTCTATCATTATTTTGTTTTTATGCATGTCCTTGGCATTTTTGTCATACAGCTTTGTCAGATGTCTTCAGTTTTCTCTCTTCTATTTCAGAACACAACAGTGCATTGCTTATATCAATTATTACTCGATGTTAAAGTAAAACTTCTTTTGGCTGAAGTCGATTACGCATTAGACCATAACATGTCCATTCACTGGACAAAAGGATTAATGCATCTTGCTCTGTGTTATACTAAGAAACTTTCCCTAGCTATCCAGCAGGAATTAAATACTCTGCCGTGTCGAACGAGGATTTTAGTGCGCACACCGAGAAGCCGAGCGGAACTTGGCAGATGGATGTACAAAGTTCTAAGTGACAGTATCAACATTTTGGAGAACGTATTCAGCATCAGTCGGCATTTATTACGGCATTCATGATAATTCCAAACAGCTAAGGATATCTAAACTAAGAAAAAGACCAGATTCAGAATGTAATTTACATAGAAATAAAGACTCCAAAGTAAATATTAGGATTTATTTCTAACAATATAGGAATGCAACAAAGTATTAAGTCCAACATGTAGCTGCAAATATTCATATTTCAAAGTCAAGAAAAGTTAAGAACATTTATGTTTGATGTAAATAAAAGGACGCATTTTCTACCTCGAGTTGTTTTTCTGTCAATATGTTCTTCACGTTGCGGTTATAGATTGGAGAGATAAACACTACCGACTGAAAAGAGAAGAAAAGGGTTAAAATTCATCTACATTTACAAATAAACCATCTGAAAAAAACAATCCACTCTAAAATCCACTTTTCTGTATTAATGTATGTTTTGTTCTAAAATCCTTTGAAATGGAAAAGAAGCAATAAAGCAAATTCCGTAAAAGTGTTAGGTTTTGGACTTTTCATGGATTTGGTGCATCAACTACGAAAACGTAAATGTTTCGACTTAATTGACATGTTTAATTACCCATTTGATACCAAATTGATAACCTTAAGTCTGCAAGATACATAGTGAAATTATCATCTGATCTTCAATTAAATAAAGCCATTAAATCTAATAAGGAAACGACTCTTTTTTTTAAATATGTTAAAATCATTGACAAAAATAGTTATACTGGCATTAAGAATAAAAGTGAGTTTTGATTTCCTACTGTAAATTTCACCTGATTAGATGGCAGTGTCCATAACTTCCCATCATAATGTGTATTTTTCCCACATATGTTAGAGCCTGCTATAAAATTAAGTATTTTAAAGGAAAACATCTATATATTACCGACAAGCTTTTAAACCAGGATAATAGGTATCAAAAACGTAGAAAGACTTTTGAAACAGAACAGAACAGGGGCATTGGCTAGCTTATAATCTAGCCATGGTTATATTTTATCATGTTCTCTCAACTTGCATTGCGAAATCTGTAAATGTTTGTTCTCTATATGAAGGAACATTTAAAAACTCAAATGTGTGTTCTTTGATTGTATTGCTTTTGTGGTAAATGGGAAGGTTGGCTGGTAAACCGGTTCACCTCAAAGAACCTCGGTTGTTACTTCAACTCACCGTCCTAAGTCAGCTGCATTACAGTCGACTATTTTGGTGCTTTCTTTTTATGTGTCAATTCCTGTTCAATTATTGTATATGTCCGTATCGTTTTGTTTTTGTTTTGTTTGTTTGTTTGTTTTTTTTATCATACAGCAAGATAAAATGCTTTCATTCCCTTCTTCGTATGTGGGTAAGCACTGTTATTAACATATCTAAAGTGAAAGGTATTTCATTCATATAGTGGACTATCCGCTTATCTGATAAAAATGCGTGAGATAGTATCTATACTACAGACACTAAAATGTAGTGGTTCAACGTAGCGGGACTTCCCGTTCTATCTTTAGCACTTTCAATACTGACCATTGACATCATGAAACCGATGAGAGACTGTGAGGTCAGAATTTAGAAAACCAGAGAAAATTTGCGGTAATATTAGTATAAATAAATTGTTCATGTCCATCATTCAATAATTACATTAATTTGTAACAGTGGAAGAGTAACAATATAGTAAGCTGATATATTCCTTGAAAAAACATGGATTCAGTTGTATTGAGTAAGTTCAAACTAAATGTTAAGAAAAACAAATATAAATGTCTCTCCTCAATAAATTGTTTTTGTTTACTTTATTGTACTCCGTGTTTCACTATAATTTTGGCAATATCAATTATTATTGCATTCGGATTATTTATTATTGCATTTAGGTTTGAAAAAGGTGAAAAGTAAAAAGACTATATAAAAATCACTACATATTAATTATTCATTCACAAGCTTTTACAATTTTGATTTGTTTAAGAATAATACCCGAAAACTCTGACATTAAGTACTCATTATTAATTTTTCATTTACAGAACTTTATCTGATCATCTGTCTATCGGTTATTCCTTATTGTACATCATTACCAACATTTCCTGTCACAAAATCGGACAGTTCTCGTATTCAGACTAGAAATGTCAGTCTTTTTTCTAGTCCATATGAGGACGTAATAAATAACAATCCTTTTCAAAGTAACACTATCGAGAATAACGTCACATCAAACAGCAATGAAACATCACCAATAAATACAGTATCTATCAACACTGAAATCAGTGCGAACCAAAGAAACGACAGATTTCTACTAGATGAGGTCAATACTAAATTATCACATAGCGAGAATACGTGTGTAAATGACACCGTTCCAACACCACATGATCTTCACTGTATGAGGCAGCGACAAAAATCCCTGAGTGAAATTCAAAATGAAATTAAGCTTGACAGTGATCTTATGAATCAACTCATTCAAGATATTGGCCGCAGATTTGTGAGTAGATAAGAGTTTTTTGTCCATGTCTTTCTCTAGTACTTTAAACACTCTTTTTTATTTGAGCTCTATCTGTATGTTAATTCGCTCTTAGGTTCACTTCATAAATACTTAAGGAAATAAAATGATTATCGATTTTGTAAATCACTGCAAAACTAAGGAGTACCTTATGCAGAGCTCTGTCCTTAGATTAATGTTTTGGTTCATTTTTTCGGTAAGTTTGGTTTAACACTGCTCTTCAAATATTTCTATATTATGAGAATTCAATTATTTGGCCACGAGCATTACTGAGATATAAGTTGTCGAAATGTGCATCTTGTGCACAAAATTAAAAGGTATATATTTTCTATATTTATCACAATTTGTTTTCATAGATGTCCAGAGATTATATACCATCACAGAATCCAGCCTACTTAAATATTCCTACACTTAATAAGGTAAGACTGTATTTCATTATTTTACCTTAAAATGTAAACCTCGAACATTGGCATATTAGAATTTCGCTTTATATATGCAATATTTCTTTCATAAAACTTATTTCAACTTTAAACACATTAATCATATATAAAGGATTGAAAACCAAGCATCACTACTGGTATATCACGGGATATATATTTTTTATCACTATGATACTTTTAGGGTGCCACAGTGCACAATACATAACACTATTACAGAAATCCTTTGTTTGTTTTTCCAGTGCAGATGCTAAAATTTTCAACTCATTTTTTAATTCTTATTTCATTTTTTCCCAATATAGACAGATGATTATCTGCAGTTGCTAGGCGACTATCTTCATAATCTTCGTATTTACTACACATATTTGGAAATGATGGTGAGCTACGAATCTAGGATTACTATTAATTACAACGTCTCAACAATTCAGCAACTTCGAAAATTAAAAGACCAAGTTGAATTCTTGATTTGTCCATTAGATAGTTTCTTGCATGTTCAATCGGATCCCATTGACATAAATTCCTTGCTTTGTCTTAAAAGCATATCATTGTTTTCACTTTACCAGGAAAATAGTTTGAATGTTATTCACAGATTGAAACAGGACAACGCATTCGTAATTCATGAGGCAAATTAAACTTTGATTGAATTACACCCCTAAACCACATACATCATTGTTATGTTTGTGTAATCCAAATTGGATATTGAAGACGAATTTATATCGTATTTATTTTCTTTTTGAAACATTTTATTACTTTTTTCAATATAGTTTGTATAATTAAGAGTCTTTTATTTCTGTGTCGACATCCTTAGCTTGATTGATGTTTATGATATATGTTTGTATTATTTATTGAAGAATTACATTCACAATTCAATTTTTATGTTTTTATGTTTTGTACGAATGATCTTTTAACATACATTTGTTCTATATTTTCATCTTCTCACATCAACCTGTAAAAAGATAAATAAAATTGTAACCATAAAAAATTTCCTTAGCTTTTATTTAAAATCAGGAAGTATATCTGATAATTAGAATACATTACGCATAGGTTATTTTTCTTACTTTGTCACAAAAACCTATCCGACGGACACACCCATTCAGGAATCGTTCATTTGCAATTTAGACCGAGATATGGGAACTCTGTTATAACTGTGCTGCCTCATCCGAAATACAGGGCATCCAACTCGGGGCATTAAGCTCACGCAACAAGCACCTAACCGACTGTATTTGTCTATTCTAAAGTAAATAAATCAGATACGAGAATACAATCCATTCACGTGACAAAATTCAGCGCATCGTAAATCAGTACAAAAAACGAGGTATTGTTTTTGTTGTATTGTTAATATTAAGTTCGTTAAGAAGTAGTTCATATCCACAAGTATAAAAGCTTTAATAATTTATAGACATTACACTTCCAATAATGTCTGAATTCTACTTTGAAGGGCATGGCCATATCCTTTTTAGGCTGACACAGAAGCTTTTATATGCATTCAGCCTCGTACGAATAAAGTAACAAATCAACTAATGAAAGTTTACAATCAGTGCCCATTAAAATACAGATGGTTCGACATCTTAATCGAGCTTGGAATTGACTCTTCCATTTCACAATCGAGATAATCTGGTAAAACATACATTTGTCCCACTTTATCATGGAAATAATTTTGAATGTTATTCACAGATTGAAAGAGGACAATGCATTTGTTATTCCTAAGCAGGGTATTTCAAATCTTGAAACTTGTCATTGTTTTACCTATTCAGAATAAGTACATTAACATATTGTGGGATGTTTTTGTAATCCAAATTCGATATGGAACACAAATTTAAATCTTAGTTTCTGTCTTGTATTTAATGTTAAGCAAAAGCTTTTTTGAAGTGATACAGTTAACTGGTGTGATGAACTCATTTATGGGACATTGTTCAAGTTTACCATGAAAACACAGGGGGCAGGCGTGGTGTAGTGGTTAAGCGCTTGGCTTGCGGCGCCGACGATCCGGGTTCGATTCCCGGGCTGCGCCACTATGTTTAAGAGGTTGGTAACCTCCTGCTTCCATGTCGCGATATAACTGAAATATTGTTGAAAGCGACGTAAAACACTAATCAACCAACCAACCAACCAACCATGAAAACATCATGTCAATGGATTCTCTGTATTTTTTTTTGCTTACGTGATAAAGCTAAATCAAAATGACTACATTATGATCTCATTTTATCCTTACATACGGACAAAAAATCATAGAATAACACACTTAAATCTGTTATATGTTAAAGTGAAAAAAGGATTTGTTCCATGTAGGAACGGTCATTACGTTATAAGTAGTTTAAATTGAAAGGTTCATATCTGATTACATAATGTTTTGTAACTTTCTAAATTGCTGTATATCGTTTACATTAAAAGTGAAACCTGCAGAAATCATGTAACGTGAAACATTCATCATTTTGCATTAAACGTTTTACTAACTTCTCCCTTCGGATATATGTCATCTGGTTTACTTCCATTTCTCGTTAAAAATAGAAAAGTTGTTTAAAACAGATAAAAAACAATCAATTAGACAGATTTATTTTGAATACTTATGTACCAGAGAGTCGCCGAACCAAGTATTTTGAAATGAACAATAGTTCTAGTATAACATGTAGAACGTGGAGATAAGCAAATTTTTGTCAAATAGGACTTTAGTATATATAATTATTCAACTATTGTGATGCAGCCTCAAATCTCTCCAAACCATATCAAAACACTAACATGGCATAACTAATATAAATATATATATATATATATATATATATATATATATATATATATATATATATATATATATATATATATATTTTTTTTTATATATATATATATATATATATATATATATATATATATATATATATATATATATATATATATATATTTTTTTTTATATATATATTTTTAATAGTGCATTGCCGTGTTCACTTTTGTCATACGGCTAAATTGGATGCTTCTGTCTTTTACTTGGTTTTGGATATCTGACCGAACACTGGAATACAT
The DNA here is from genome assembly GCA_035048485.1 of Pteria penguin. Classification (NCBI taxonomy): domain Eukaryota; kingdom Metazoa; phylum Mollusca; class Bivalvia; order Pterioida; family Pteriidae; genus Pteria; species Pteria penguin. The sequence goes on along the minus strand of CM068583.1, from coordinate 11,722,032 downwards.
TTCCATAATTCAAGCAGCAGGTACTAGTATTTCATTTAAAAGAATTGACTGTTGTAGTTCGCTGCCGAGCTCAGTTGATAAAACTTCTCTCGAGACAGTACGTGTACTTCAGCAAAGGATAGTGAAAATGAGTGTATCAATGTAATTGGACTCCCTGTTCTATCTTTAGTACTTTCAATACTGATTACTCATGTCGCAAAACTAATGAAACAAAGGTAATAATTTTGGAAACCTGAAACATTTAAGGTAATATATAATATCCATGTTCTCATTAGATCGAATCCTATTTTTACATAGATTAGTCAGATGAAAACAATTAAATAAGTAAGTTGAAAATAAAGAAAAAATGTAAAAGAAAAGAAAAAGAAAAAAAAAGGAAGAAGGAAATTACAGCTAATATATTCCTTGAAAATCATTTTAAGAAATATGGTAAAATATCTATTCTTTAAAAGTGGGTCACTCCTGACCTAGAGATCAAGAATTCGTCATAACGTGTACGCCTTTTGTGAGACGTTGGCAAGTCAAGATTCACACTACGTCAGGTGGGTCCGCTAAATAATGTGTTCATCTTTCTGTCGTTTTTCCTAATTTTATACGAAATATTGTCTACAAGAACTTCCAAATCTTAATGATGTCATCTACAGAATTCTTGATGTCCGAAATAATTACCATTGTATAGGAAGCTGGGAGAGGGAATGTAATATAGTAATACTACAGAGTATAGCATCAACAGAGGAACGGACGGGCTATATGCATATTATAAATCAGATATCTCAATACACTTAGTATGTGAAATAAAATTCATATCTAACCTTTTACGAGTCCATTTTTGTCACTATCTCAAATAATAATTAATTCGCGAAATATGCCTAATATATATAAAAAGCGTTGTTTATACTACAGTTATGTCAATTGACCGTCGTTATCTCAGTTGCATTTTAATCGAAAGTTTTTGTGATGTTCTTATATGCCTTTTTAAAAATTATTACATCATGAACAGTGCATTTCCGTGGTGTCTTTTGGCTTTCGGCGGAGTCCGATGCTTTTATCTTTCACTTGGTTTTGTATATTTGACCGAAAACTGGAATACATTTCCATAGTTCAAGCAGCAGGTATTTCATTGTAAACAATTGACTTATTGTAGTACGATGTCGAGCTCAGCTGATAAAAATACTCGCGAGATAATACAAGTACTTCAGTTACGGATAGTGAAAATGAGGGCATCAATAAAATGGGACCCACTGTTCTATCTTTAGTACTTCCAATACTGAAACCAATGAAACAAAGCTAATAATTTTGTAACCTAAGACAAATAATGTGATCTATAATGTCCATATTCTCATTAAATTTCATTCTATTTTAAGATAGATTAGTAAAAAGAAAAAAAACCCCAAAATAATTAAGATAAAAAACTGATATATTCCCAAGACTTGAGTTGCGACTACATGTATATACTAATTCCAGCACTTTTATATTTCATCACAGATATCTTAACAGAGAATTTCGTTATTGCAGCTACGAAATTCATTCATTTAAATCAAAGATGAAGATTAAATGCATATTCATTAAAAACTGAAATAAAAAAGGACAACAAACTATTTGATGCAAGCACCAAAGTGTAGGTCGGAATGGGATCTTTGATAAAACTGCAAAGAATTTTTGAAAACAGAATAACGTTTTAAAATATGTAATGTACAGTCATGTGACTGTTAATTACCGGACATATAAAAACCATGATGATAGACCACAGATGTATAAATCTAAAATATCACTTCCGTCGATATTTCAGCTAATGGTATATATTTGGGATCATTTAGACCCATTCAGTACTTAAGGCAATACCGAGTTTATAGTCTTACGGATTAGCCTACATATGATACGGAAATGAACTTTTAAAATTACTAGCCATATCATTTACTTTTTGTTTTAAAACCAGTGGGTTTAGTGGATGAGGTGAGTGGCCGTGGGCACATCGCTGTCCTGTCTTTCAGAAGACAGTAGAAGTCCCTTGTCACGGTAGGCATGGAAGGTAATAGATCTCCCACTTCTTTGGGAGGGGCCGTTGCAAAGGTATAAATTTCTATGAAATGCATCATGCAGATATCGTCACCATATACGTGAACTAATAGTGGAGTGACGTGAAACACAAATTAATCAATCAATCTACTATATATTTTTAACAACAAGACATAACCAAGCTATAAGCAACTGGCTGTTTGCTGGGGTAACCAACCCTTTACTGGTTAAACTCTTGGTAGTGGTGTAGACGTGCTGGTTGGCAATCTTTTTATTCTCACGTTTTAATTTGTAAACAATAATTAAGGTTTATTGTCTTGCCAAAAGAAAGAATTGTAGAATATAATTGGTTATGTTGGTACGTCCTTCTAAATGTAGCAATCTGTATTCTGGAAGTTTAGTAGGACTTTCATCACGGTATAATTAACCAAATGTTATTTACACAAACGAATAATAATTTTGCTAATGCGAGAAAGCGCACAAAATATTCTAAAATTATAAGGTAACCCCCCCCCCCCCCCGAAAATATTCCAACAAATTTTATACAAAATGTCCTGTAATGTAAATCAGCGAAGAATGGTGACACGTGCTCTCTCTGCAGTGATTATATTCCTAATTTTATCATTGCTGTAAAGTCCTGGGGATATGTCTTTACTGTACCGCAGAAACGCATGCAACTTTCCCAAGCTAATGTCAATAAATGGCCGGTTAGTGCCGCCCACAATAACGACTTTTGACGCACAGCCGTATGCCAAAAATCACTGAGATTAAAGCAGACAATAAAGACATGAAAAGACATCTCGAATAAATTCAAATGTAATGCAGCTGGGGCATTGACATAGTATAGTCAATTTAAAGATGAATTTGCCTATTGTTTTTTGGCATCAAGAGCGACGCATTTGTACGACGTTTCCCGCGATAAGTCAACGTCGTTATATTCAAAATGGCGTCTGGTTACAAAAGTCGCTTCTTCAAGTTCAAAGGCAGTTATACGCCAAGAGAAACATTTGCCTAGCAAGGCAAACACTAAACGGAGACATGTCAAATCCAAACAAATTTAATGATGTTAAACTGCCATGGATTGAGGGCAAACGGCGAAAAATAAAGCCCATTGAAGTTATCAAACGGTTGATCGAAGGGTGCGATAGCTATTATAAGTTGACGCTCACTAGAACCGTGCAGGAAAAAAAGGGGTGGCCTTTCATCTATGATGTATATCATATGCAAGTGCGGGATGCTGAACAAAGTTAACACCTGCAAAATCCACTACCAGGAATCTAAGAAGAAAACACTGCCAATTTTGACATCAACACCAAAGCAGCAATTTGTCGACGACGCTTATGCTGTTCAATTTGTCCGGTGTCTATCCGTCCTTCTGTCCTGCCTTTGTCCTTGACTGTTTTGTTTTGTAATCACACCTTAATACTATCAAAGCTACCATAGGAGATATACGTGTTTCTCAATCACTCTGTTTTACGATTAAATCATTCAAAACAGGAAGTACAAATGTATAAAAGCTTATTATTGCAAAACGATCAAGTGAAAATGCAAAGCGATGTATATTACCGGTCACTTTCAGAATTATAAGGACGTCTATATGATAGATAGCGAAGATGATGTTTCTTTGAGAGACATATTTAATTTAGTGAAGAAGCAAGGTGCTTCTTTGCAAATTCTGGACGCGAAATTTACGAATGAACTGTCAACTCTTAAGCATGCGGTTAGTGGGTCATCTCAGGCTGTGAAAAAACTAGAGTCTGAATCTTTATTCAAGTGGAAATTTGAAGGGAATCGGATTCAACACAAATTTAATCTTGAACTTACAGACGAATTGAAACAAATTTCATGGGCCGTTGAGAATTCTAAATCATGTTATGCTAGAGAACTTTTAGAGGCGGCCTTGAAAAAAGTTCATCAACGCAACAAACTGATTAAAATTGCTGATAGCAGTGAGAGAGGTTGGGAGACGGTGCGCCAATATGAGTCAAATCCTATTGCCAGTGATTCTGAAGACGAAAGCAGAATTATTAAAGCCGAAAACCGGGCTATTCGTAAGCGTAAGCAATTCAACAATGCCAAAAAATCTACAAAAAAGGGCAAATCCATCGACAAAGAGAGTACTGTTTCTACTACTCCTCTGCCTAAGCAGCCCTTTATCGGGCCTCGTCCATGGATCGGCGAACATCGGGAATTCAACGCTGGGTTCGGACAGCATGTTTACCCCAAGCAGAGAGGAGCGTGCTTCGGTTGCGGGTCATTCCAGCACTGGAGGAATTCTTGTCTTTACAACCAGAAATCATCTACCAAATCAAAGCAAGAGTGACATAAAAGATGAGTATATTGAGACTTTACAAGATAGTCTAAATTTGACGAATAATTATTTTGATACGAACAAGGTTTAGCTCAAATCATTGTTAAAGGTCGTTTAAAGTCTTGTTTACCTTTTTGGAAAGAGATGGGTATAGAAGATATTTAATTTTGTGCACCATATGCGCATTTCGACAAGTTATGTCTCTTCAGTGATGCTTGTGGCCGAATGATTGGAATTCTCAAAATATATGAAAATATGAAGAGCAGTGTTGAAGCCAAACTGACCGAAAAGTGATCCAAATAATCTATCTAAGGACAGAGCTATGCATGAGGGAGATACTCCTTAGTTTTAGAGTGATTTACTTAAGGTGCTTGTCAATTTATTTTGGATACAATTAAGAATGGTTATAAAATACCTTTTTATTCTACACCAGAGTCTGTCGTTTTGAAAAAAAACAAATCTGCTAATGATAATGCGTCTTTTGTTACAGAAGCTATTCATGATCTTTTGATCCGTGGCCTAGTGGTAGAGTGTTCGAACACTCCCTGTGTTGTTAATCCTTTGACTGTTTCAGTCCAGAGTAATGGTAAAAAGAGATTGATTTTAGATTTGAGACATGTCAACAAACATCTTTGGAAACAAAATGTTCATTTTGATGATATCAAGATTGCTATGCAATTTATTACAAAAGATTCTTACATGTTTAAATTTGACCTCCATTCGGCTTATCATCATGTAGATATTTTTAAAGATCACTGTACCTTTTTAGGTTTTTCGTGGAAATTTGGAGAAACTGTTAAGTACTTTGAGTTCAGAGTTTTACCGTTTGGTTTAAATTCTGCGCGTTACATTTTCACAAAATTAACTCGTCCTCTTGTAAAGAAATGGCGGAGTGAGGGTAAACAGGTATTAATGTACCTTGACGACGGTTTAGCTGTAGATCAATGTTTTGATCGGTGTGTCAGTATGCCATCTGATATGCAAAATGATTTGTTGAAGTCAGGTTTTGTACCTAAAACTGAAAAGTCCCTTTGGTTTCCGTTAAAGCAAATTATTTTCTTAGGGTATTTTATTGATACTGAAAAAGAAATATTGCAGATTAGAGATCCTAGAATGGAAATACTAGATATCACATTAAAATTTATGCAAGTAGATTGCTCACAAAATAATCCTATTCATGTGAGGAGAGTTGCAGGTTTAGTTGGTCAGATTATTTCCATGTATTATGTATTGGGAAATATTGTATATTTGATGACAAAGGCAATTTCTATAGATGTGGAGAGAGCAAGATCTTGAGGATCGAGAATTATTCTCAGTGAGCACAGTGCTCGTATGATTGATTTCTGGAAATCAAATATAAAATTTCTAAATCAGAAAAAATTCATTTCAGACTTGTCAAGTAATGTAATTGTTTACAGTGATGCAAGTAGTACCGGATACGGTGGTAATGTTGTTGACACTCCCTACAGTATTGTTCATGGGATGTGGTCAGAAGGTGAAAGTTCAGAGAGCTCCACTTGGAGAGAACTTTCTGCAGTACATAGAGTGCTCTCGTCTTTAGAAACTTCATTTGCAAATAAGAATGTGAAATGGTTTTCTGATAATCAGAATGTTATCAGTATTATTTAAAAAGGAAGTATGAAATTTCATTTGTTAGAAATTGCCTTGTCTATATTCAAGATATGTTTATCATCTAAAATAAATTTAGAAATTGAATGGGTACCACGCACGTTGAATACCAAGGCAGATTTTTTGAGTAAAATTGTTGATACGGATGATTGGTCCGTTTCTGTAGAACGTTTTGATTATATAGATTCCTTTTGAGGTCCGCATGAAATAGACTTTTTTGCAAATGAAAAGAATAATAAATTACCCATTTTTTATTCTAGATTTTGGACACCTTTGTCTATTGGCATTGATGCATTTACAGTGAGTTGGGATGGGGTCAATGGTTGGTTTGTACCGCCAATCCCCCTTATATCCAAAGTTATCAAATATATGAGACAATGTAAGAGTTATGGGACTTTGATTATACCAGCTTGGTATTCAACAAGTTATTGGCCTCTTCTTTGTGACAGAAGAGGAAATTTTGATAAAGCTGTGGTTAGTTTTGTAGATTTACCCATTAATAAGGCATGTTATATACCCGGTAGATTTTCGGGAATATTTTGGCGTTCAGATTTGCCTTTTCGCATGTTAGCGATCCGTTTAGATTATTCGATATTTTGATAAGAATGTTAATGTCATGTTTACATATGTTTTTGCAGGCATTTAAAATGACATTGAGACGCTCCCTGAGGCCTTAGTTGAGAAAGTTCATGTGCTCTCTGATCTCCAACTTGAAAGTCGGTCATCCGCAACAATTAAGGTTATTTTTACGCATTTAAGAGGTGGAAATCATGGGCCGTTGCTTATGGTTTATCAGAGGAAGAAATTCTCCCAGCTAAGGCTTTCCATGTGGAGCTTTATCTTGCAAGTTTGACGCAGTCAAGTCGATCACCCAGTCCAGTAGTGCGTTTTATGCATTAAAGTGGATAGATAATCTTGTTTGTGTTACATCTATTATGGAATCTCATCTTGTGAAAAATACGCTTGAAGGAGCTAGAAGACGTCTAAGTGTACCGATCAACAAAAAAGACGGAGTTACACCAGAAATGTTAGAAAAAATGTATGACATGTTCAATATTGATTGTAATTTGTATAAACAAAGAACGATAACATTATATTTGATTTGTTATGCTGGTTTCTTCCGTATTAGTGAATTATTATATTTGAAGAAGGGGGATATCAAAATGTTTGATACACATATGGAAATATTTGTTGAAAAAAGCAAAACTGACATTTATAGGGACGGAAACTGAGTTATTATTGCTCGAACTAATACAAAGCTCTGTCCAGTTGCAAATTTTGAGAAATATTCACAATATGCATGTATTGATTCAGATGATATTTATGTATTTCAGAATTTAATGAAGCGTGACAATGTTTACTGTTTTAGAAATGTAAACAAGCCTTTGACTTATACTAGAGCTAGAGATTTATTCATTGAAGCATTTTCTCCTATTGTTTCAGACATAAGTAAATTTGGTCTGCATAGTCTCAGATCTGGTGGCGGCTAACAGTGGTATCCCAGACAGGTCGTTGGCGATCTGAGAATGCTAAGGATGGTTATATTAGAGTAGTCTGTCTAAACGTCTCTGTTTCTAAGTCTTTTTATTTAAAGGTATCTTTTCTTAGTATCAATATATGATTTTGTGCAGAAAGATTTTCATCATAATATTAACATTTATTACTTATTTCCCCGTTCTTTGGTTTCGAGGCAGCGTTTGCGCGTGTTTTGCTAAATGAGCATTTGTAGTTGTGTTTTGTTTATCAGAAAGCTTTGTTGTACAGGAGAAATATAATTTCATACGTTTGAGCGAAGGGCATTAGGATGAAATTATTTTCTCCTGTATTGGATATCGAATGATAAACAGAGGTCGCTTTTTCCCGCGTTTATGGTAAAGGAGTGTTCGATTTGTGCATGATTTTTCATTCCACACGTAAACGCTGACCAGTTAAACAGCTAAATTTTAAATACTTGTTTACTTTTCATGAAAGTATATCGGGAGATCGATTTAACAATCTCCATTCATTATGTAATGTATTCCTGGTGGTGGCTAAGCTTTTTTGTGTTGTACATAATAAGTAACACAGTATTAAGTTGAAAAATAGCGTTTACTTGAATTGCAAAAGGACAATAATGGTTTTCACCACATTTTTTTAGACACACATATCCTAGCTTACTTGATAATATACGAGTTGATAATAGATAAAGCAAATCTATTTACAAACAACCAATGAAATTTCCTGGTGCTACGTAGAGGGAATTTCTATTCTATATACAGTACTCTCACAACTTCGTCATTTGGATACCATGTTTCCTCGGAAAAAAAAACCGAAGTAGAATTAAGAAAACAAGAAATGATAAACATTGTAGTTGCATATGATAATTAAATAGTTTACAGAAAAATACTTGTGTGAAATTTTATCTTTCGGAAAAGACTGCATTGTATTTGTAGACAAATTTCTAAACTTGGCTTTCCAGGGGTCAAAAAGTGGTCATTTGGGAGTCTAGTTGTGACAATGCATTATATCCTTTTATATAATTGTCACACTTATAGTCGGGTGTATCCTAACCTTACACTCTAGTATACTAGACAAGTGCCCTTTATGTCCGATATTTTTTATTCAGAATACCAGTCATAACGTTTAGTCAAGTGTACGCGATATAAAATTTACTTATGTAAGCAGTAATTCTATATCCTAGTACACTTATCACGTAACACCATATTTACCTGTTAAATTATTAAATTATCAATTTTCATGAAAAATTATAACATCAATCATTCATCATGTGCTTTAAGCTTGTTATTTCTGGATTCATTAATAATGGAATAACAACAATAAATAAATATTTAGAAACAATAAACTATAAGACATTACGGATGTTAATTTCACTTGTTGACAATGAAAAGATTCATGTTTAAGGCAAATACGTTTCCAAATTACTATTTCACTCATATTAAATGTTTTGATTTGATTTATTACCAACTTCCCTTTTCTGAGTAGCAACATACCTTCCTCTCCGGCATATGGCGACTTCATTTCACAACTTATATGCTACGCCAGGGCATGCTCTAAATACGAAAATTTCGTTCTGAGAGCGAGGCTTCTTGCCACGAAACCACTCTCACAAGACTATATTGAGGGACGTTTGAAATTGTCACGGAGGAAGTTCTATGGTCGTTATAAGGATCTATTGTTATTTCAGATTCCTCTTTCAAGAATGTTCACCGATATTTTGGGAACTGACTATACAAAATAACCATCTTAACTTTATGACTATACTTGATTTGACATAATATGTATATACATGTATTCACCTGCGTTTCCGACACCGGAATTTTAGTCAGGCAGCATTTCTTGCCTTGAATGGGAAATTTGACTTCGTGTTCCTGTCTCCTTCGTATGTTCATGCGTGTATATTTATGTATTTACCTCCATGACTTGAATGGTTGTTGCAGGACTTTTGCGATGGGTGTTGCATGCAACCAGGGGACGCTTACTCCTCCCGGGCACCTGGTCTCACCTCGATTTTATTGGGGTTCGCATTTGTCTGAATATGACACTAAACACGATATTGTCCCCTTTATGCCATGGACTATGAGATATAGTTTACCCTTCAGTACTTCTTCGTTTTTTATTTTACTAAATTAAGCAAATACTCGATAATGACTTGTGGACTGATAATTAAGCCATGTGAAATAAAGATGTAGATGTGAAGTATCCTATGCCCAAACTTGAATCAAGTTTATTAAGAAACTAGGAAAAAAGTGGAGTAGTAAACTAAATGACGAATTTTCTCTGTGGTAAATTAGAAAAGTAATTCTGAAGTTAACTTGAAGTGTACTACATGTAAAGTTAGAAATGAATCCAACTGTATTTCTTTTGCATTTTTTTTTTTAAACTTTATTTTTAAACGATTAAGAAACAACTAAAACCTTGCCCGATGGCACGGATCTTGGGTGTCGTTTGTATGGGAAGAAACCGGAGTACCCGGAGAAAACCCACGGACCCAGGTTGGTGACAGCCTCACCATCTCACGCACCACACCGGAATCGGACCTGGGTCGCATTAGTGAGAAGAGCGCTACCGACTGTGCTAATTGGCCCCCATAATTCCTTTGCAGTTCTGCAATTAGTTGTACGAAGAAGATGTTTATTAATTTGTCGAAAAAATTGTTTCCAGTACAAGATCTTATTAAGCAATAATCAGTCTTCTTCCTGAGCCCGTGCCATTTAAATATATTTCACTGTAATCATAGTACATCATGTTAGACTTTATAATTATTAAACCCTTTTCTATTGTTTGTGGCGAAGTTTTTTTTGGTCCCGTAAACCGGTTAATCGCACCATTTGTTTGGCTTTTGTCAAATTAAATGACCGTCCTAACTCGGTATCGTAATTGCACTACAATAATATATTTTTGTAATGGGCTATATGTGCTAGTATATTATTTATATTCATGTATTGTATAGCTCTATGGTGACTTCTGCCACATAACTGAGCCAGTTTTTTCTCAAAAGACCAGAAGGTCACCAGTGATTTCCAAGAGTTCATTTATGTTGTGATCATGATACATTGCTGTGAATGTCATAAAGCGAATTACATTCATCTGTTGCGTCAAATTTACATGTATGTTTGATATTGTATTTATCAAGGATCTGAGCTCGCTTACAGACGGACAGAGAACGGTTTACTTATGTTGATGTCTTCTTATATATTTTTGATAGCAACATATTATTCTATAATTTCGTGTGTAATAAATTTTTATGACCTCTCTCCATGAGAAACCTGTTGATCCTTTTTCTCTATACGGAGGATTATTTATAAATTTTTAAATGTGTGCCCTTTGATTGTGCTGCTTTTGTGGTGAGTGGGAAGGCGGGAGACCGTAAACCGGTAAACCGCACCAAATGAGTGACGTTTGTTACTCCAATTGACCGTCCTAAGTCGGGATCGTAACCGAAGCACAATCGAATATTTTTGTAATGTCGTTCTGTGCATATTATGCTATTGTCATTTTTTGTGTGCATGTCTTTGGTGATTTGTGTCAAACAGCTTTGTCAGATGTCTTCTGTTTTCTCTTATATATCACTTATTTTTTTCACAGAAATTGGAAAGCTGTTATATACAATGTGTTTAACACTATTAATGTTGTATGATCTGAACGCTAATCAAGAGGGCTCCGATGATTTTACCTTTCTTCAAATTGATGTGTGCTGGCCATGCTCAGGATCTAACGTTACCAGAGACATGCAGCTTCCCTCATCACTGGAGGAAGGGAGAGAGCGAACGCTCGGTAGCTTAGGGACTACAGTAACGACCTTACATCAGCAACTTGAGCGAGAGAGAGCTAGATATGTAAGTAGCCAAATGTAGTGGAAGCGCGGTAAGATTCTCATGTTGATTCGATATGAGCATTTTATAATTATCGGTAATTTTGACATCAACCAGAAGCTATTTTATCAAGGAAATCAATTGTAAGTGCGGCTGAGAAATCCGGAGATATGCATGCCTTCTTATTTATAATCATCCAAGATACGTGGATTAGCTTCTGGTTACCACGTTTCCGAAAGCATTCATCATGATACATATTTAGCAAGATGAAACTAGATAGTTTATTAGTTTATCTCAAACTACATTATGTTTTTCATTTCATAAATATTGCTACATTGAGAAACCAAACTTAAGAGAGATATACATTCGTATAAAGATATTCCATTATGTCGTGGCGTTTAAGTGTCTTCTTTCAATCATATCCTACAACGGAATTTGAAACAGAGGTCAATAGTAAATGAAGAATCGCCAACCCATCCGTATATCATGATTGTACTTGATTTTACGTGTTTGGTAAAATCATGTTTAACAGATAAATAAATTTTTCCATGTCGTATATTATATGATTCCATAATGAACAAAAATCAACAACTTTGAAGTTTCATAAATTTTATGGGCTTTCCACTTAACTTCTAACAGTGTCGTATTTATGATTAGTTATGAATTTCTATCTGTATATTCTTTAAAAACGAATCGTAAACCTGTTAACTAAACCATTTGAGTGACGACTTTAGTTGATCGTGCTCAGTCGATACAGTAGTTGCATAACAGTGTTAGTTGTCTACCAGCTCACCAAAGGGAAATTTTACTTCCTCTTCGTTCGTCCGTCTGTCCGTCAGTCTGTCAATAATATGTTCCACTCCGTATTTCAGTCTCCTGATGATGGTTATCTATTAAACTGCACAAATAATTCTGATGAGCTAAAGGTGCGTCATGACTTTGAGTAAAGGTGATATTCTTATTTTAAGGTCAATAACTACACGTAGCTCATGTTTTATTCAGTTTCCATCAAACTTTGCTCAAATGTTCCTCAGGTCCCAACGGTGTCTTATGACTTCGAGCCCATGTCATACCTATTTTTTCAAGGTCACCGGATAAACATAGTCTATGTCCAGTACACTTAAGTCCTGTGGATAGATTTCTTACAATCTGTATACAAATGTGTTTTGAGAGAACACATGTTTTACTGACGTAATGCAAATAGAAATACAGGATTTCAGCGGGCAACACAGTAAAGTTTTATACACATCTGTAAAACGAATAGGAACTTCATATATGACACCTTTAGGTCAATATCGTTCCTGGTAGACTAATATTTATTATTACCTTTAGGTCAATATCGTTCCTGGTAGACTAATATTTATTATTACCTTAAGGTCAATATCATTCCTGGTAGACTAATATTTATTATTACCTTTAGGTCAATATCATTCCTGGTAGACTAATATTTATTATTACCTTTAGGTCAATATCGTTCCTGGTAGACTAATATTTATTATTATCTTTAGGTCAATACCGTTCCTGGTAGACTAATATTTATTATTACCTTTAGGTCAATATCATTCCTGGTAGACTAATATTTATTATTACCTTAAGGTCAATATCATTCCTGGTAGACTAATATTTATTATTACCTTAAGGTCAATACCGTTCCTGGTAGACTAATATTTATTATTACCTTTAGGTCAATATCATTCCTGGTAGACTAATATTTATTATTACCTTTAGGTCAATATCATTCCTGCTAGACTAATATTTATTACCTTTAGGTCAATACCGTTCCTGGTAGACTAATATTTATCATTATCTTTAGGTCAATACCGTCCCTGGTAGACTAATATTTAATATTACCTTTAGGTCAATATCGCTCCTGGTAGACTAATATTTATTATTACGTTTAGGTCAATACCGTTTCTCGTAGACTAATACCGTTCCTGGTAGACTAATATTTATTATTACCTTTAGGTCAATACCGTTCCTGGTAGACTGTTAATTTCCGAGGATATCGTAAACCAAGTTTCAATACATCTGTACTAACCCACAGTATATAGTTCAAACTAATCTGATTAAAATTTGTAAATTATTCTAGATTTACAAGGAATCATCCATAACTTTTTTGTTAGATGGTTATTTGTCTAATACTGTAAGATCAATATGGAAACTGGTTTGCTCTTTGCTGTTTTGCATTTTCACAATTACGGCCTCAACCGAAGAGACTTAAGTTGTTGTAATGTTGATATGGTGCGATATTTATATTCTTATATTTCTTATACCTCTTATATTTCTTATATTTCTTATACCTCTTATATTTCTTGTACCTCTTATATTTCTTATAGTTGCTTTATATATCTGTTGTGACTAATCAAACCGAAAAATCTAACTCTCTCATGGTCATGGGCATTGTCGTGGCCACACCTATAATTTCAGTGGGTCCATGTGTACCGTGGTAGAATGGTTAAGGTGTCATTGCACTGATAATTTCAATAAGATGAGTAAGACACCCGAGATATCATACCTTTCAGTCTTTATTTTATAACAAAGAACAATTAACTCAGTATTCACAACACAGTTGTTCTTTGTTTTATGACACTTACCTTCGGAGGACAAATAAGATGCTTTCTTTTATAGAATATCTATATGATTTGGTATACAGTTTCCTTTTTCTCCGAATTCTATATGATTTGGTATACAATTTCCTTTTTCTCCAGAATAGTATATATCATACCTTTTAGTCTTTGTTTTATAGAATGCTATATGATTTGGTATACAGTTTCCTTTTTCTTCAGGAGAGTTCCTTTTTTGATGGAGATCCATCGCCAGCACACAATGTCGACCTGAGTCACATTTTACATGGCATGGAGGCAGTGAGTTTATTTCCAGATTGTAGTCGGGTAATGTTTTATTAACGTTTTGTTACACTACTCTTATTTTGATTAACACTAACGTCAGTTCTGTTTATAGAATCTTACAAAATATTTTTATCCAAACTACAAGTATATATTTTTCCATAATTCTCCGTTAATTTCATTGAAATATTACTATTAGACTAAATAAAAGTCATTCCATAGCGTTATCGATGGTATGCAAGTGAAAGCTGTAAACAAATTAAATTTTTACTTGTATCAAACGTCATCTTCAATATTAAGAATGGTATCAACAAAAACTGGAAAAATGAGAAAATTAAGTAATCTATGCCATAATTGAAGTCTTATGTACACGAATATTAGTTTATGAATTCTCCTTGTACAAGGCGACTAGTGCAGAAATAATCAAATAAAATTTCCCAATACTTTACATCGGACTACTTTAATAGTCTTCAAACAATTAAAATAAATTCAAATGCTCTTGATGTGAAATTATATATCGTAGTAGAGGGACTATTTCACATCATTTACCCTTATCTACATATGCAACGTTATAATTGAAGATTTAAAAATGTTATGCCTCGATTTTACATACGTATGTCCCACAAAAATATGGGTGGGGTGTTTTCTACTGGAATCAGGTTGTCCGTCCGTCTGTCTGTAGACGCAAGATGTATTGGTTTCCTTTCTATACAGTTTCTCCATTTCACTTAGAGTCAAGATACCATACATCCAGGCATACAATAGTGCGAAAAATTATTTCAAGCTGTAAGATATTTCAATCACCCATCGTATTTTCAATCACCATCCTTTGTCATTACAAATCACACAAGGATGTTTAATTATGAATGTTCTATTTAAAAGTCTTGGACGGCTTTTCATTTCTTCTGATTATTTTTTCATCTCTGAAACAATTTCTTGGGTTGACCATTGGGTCAACATCATCACAACACACACATTTTTCAAGGAATGCAACTGCACAAGTTTATACTACCCACAACTTCCCTTTTCTCACCTGGGGTTTTGTCATGCCCGTGACCTGATCTCCACAAGGTCAAGGCTATATTCAAAGTATCATTGTGCCGGCCGGGGATGGGTGGGGGTATATTTACCTGTCCATGACGATATAACAAAACAGTTCTTGTTTTACAATATTAAAGAACTTAACGTGCTCTTCATCGGCTGAATTTATGTAGAATGAAAGTAAATTATAAGATATCTATCTATCTAATTATCTATCTATCCATCTATCTGTCTGTCTACCTACCTATCTATCTGTCTGTCTGTCTATCTATCTATCTATCTATCTATCTATCTATCTATCTATCTATCTATCTATCTATCTATCTATCTATCTATCTATCTATCTATGCGCCGTATCTGACATCAATGCACTAAATATGACATAATTGCACTATAAACATAGAATCAACACATTATATATATATGACAATATTGTACTATAAACATATAATCAACACATTATATATATATATATACGTTTGTTACTTCAATTGACCGGCCAGAGTCGCTATCGTAACGTTTCAATCGAATATTTTTGAAATCGTTTTTCAGTGTATATTCTATTATTATTTTGTTTTTATGCATGGCCTTGGCATTTTTGTCATACAGCTTTGTCAGATGTCTTCAGTTTTCTCTCTTCTATTTCAGAACACAACAGTGCATTGCTTATATCAATTATTACTCGATGTTAAAGTAAAACTTCTTTTGCCTGAAGTCGATTACGCATTAGACCATAACATGTCCATTCACTGGACAAAAGGATTAATGCATCTTGCTCTGTGTTATACCAAGAAACTTTCCCTAGCTATCCAGCAGGAATTAAATACTCTGCCGTGTCGAACGAGGATTTTAGTGCGCACACCGAGAAGCCGAGCGGAACTTGGCAGATGGATGTACAAAGTTCTAAGTGACAGTATCAACATTTTGGAGAACGTATTCAGCATCAGTCGGCATTTATCACGGCATTCATGATAATTCAAAACAGCTAAGGATATCTAAACTAAGAAAAAGACCAGATTCAGAATGTAATTTACATAGAAATAAAGACTCCAAAGTAATTAGGATTTATTTCTAACAATCTAGGAATGCAACAAAGTATTAAGTCCGACATGTAACTGTAAATATTCATATTTCAAAGTCAAGAAAAGTTAAGAACATTTATGTTTGATGTAAATAAAAGGACTCATTTTCTACCTCGAGTTGTTTTTCTGTCAATATGTTCTTCAAGTTGCGCTTATAGATTGGAGAGATAAACACTACCGACTGAAAAGAGAAGAAAAGGATCAAAATACATCTGCATTTACAAATAAACCATCTGAAAAAACAATCCACTCTAAAATCCACTTTTCTGTATTATTGTATGTTTTGTTCTAAAATCCTTTGAAACGGAAAAGAAGCAATAAAGCAAATTCCGTAAAAGTGTTAGGTTTTGGACTTTTCATGGATTTGGTGCATCAACTACGAAAACGTAAATGTTTCGACTTAATTGACATGTTTAATTACCCATTTGATACTAAATTGATAATCTTAAGTCTGCAAGATACATAGTGAAATTATCATCTGATCTTCAATTAAATAAAGCCATTAAATCTAATAAGGAACCGACTCTATTTTTTAAATATGTTAAAATAATTGACAAAAATAGTTATACTGGCATTAAGAATAAAAGTGAGGAGTTTTGATTTCCTATTGTAAATTTCACCTGATTAGATGGCAGTGTCCATAACTTCCCATCATAATGTGTATTTTTCCCACATATGTTAGAGCCTGCTATAAAGTTATGTATTTTAAAGGAAAACATCTATATATTACCGACAAGCTTTTAAACCAGGATAATAGGTATCAAAAACGTGGAAAGACTTTTGAAACAGAACAGAACAGGGGCATTGGCGAGCTTATAAACGAGCCATGGTCATATTTTATCATGTTCTCTCAACTTGCATTGCGAAATCTGTAAATGTTTGTTCTCTATATGAAGGAACATTTAAAAACTCAAATGTGTGTACTTTGATTGTATTGCTTTTGTGGTAAATGGGAAGGCTGGCTGGTAAACCGGTTCACCACAAAGAACCTCGGTTGTTACTTCAACTCACCGTCCTAAGTCAGCTGCATTACAGTCGACTATTTTGGTGCTTTCTTTTTATGTGTCAATTCCTGTTCAATTATTGTATATGTCCGTATCGTTTTGTTTTTGTTTTGTTTGTTTGTTTGTTTTTGGGGTTTTTTTATCATACAGCAAGATAAAATGCTTTCATTCCCTTCTTCGTATGTGGGTAAGCACTGTTATTAACATATCTAAAGTGGAAGGTATTTCATTCATATAGTGGACTATCCGCTTATCTGATAAAAATGCGCGAGATAGTATCTATACTACAGACACTAAAATGTAGTGGTTCAACGTAGCGGGACTTCCCGTTCTATCTTTAGCACTTTCAATACTGACCATTGACATCATGAAACCGATGAGAGACTGTGAGGTCAGAATTTAGAAAACCAGAGAAAATTGCGGTAATATTAGTATAAATACATTGTTCATGTCCATCATTCAATAATTGAATTAATTTGTAACAGTGGAAGAGTAACAATATAGTAAGCTGATATATTCCTTGAAAAACATGGATTCAGTTGTATTGAGTAAGTTCAAACTAAATGTTAAAAAAATCAAATATAAATGTCTCTCCTCAATAAAATGTTTTTGTTTACTTTATTGTACTCCGTGTTTCACTATAATTTTGGCAATATCAATTATTATTGCATTCGGATTATCTATTATTGCATTTAGGTTTGAAAAAGGTGAAAAGAAAAAAGACTATATAAAAATCACTACATATCAATTATTCATTCACAAGCTTTTACAATTTTGATTTGTTTAAGAATATCACCCAAAAACTCTGACATTTAGTACTCATTATTAATTTTTCATTTACAGAACTTTATCTGACCATCTGTCTATCGGTTATTCCTTATTCTACATCATTACCAACATTTGCTGTCACAAAATCGGACAGTTCTCGTATTCAGACTAGAACTGTCCGTCTTTTCTCTAGTCCACATGAGGACGTAATAAATAACAATCCTTATCATAGTAACACTATCGAGAATAACGTCACATCAAACAGCAATGAAACATCACCAATAAATACAGTATCTATCAACACTGAAATCAGTGCGAACCAAAGAAACGACAGATTTCTACTAGATGAGGTCAATACTAAATTATCACATAGCGAGAATACGTGTGTAAATGACACCGTTTCCAACACCACATGATCTTCACTGTATGAGGCAGCGACAAAAATCCCTGAGTGAAATTCAAAATGAAATTAAGCTTGACAGTGATCTTATGAATCAACTCATTCAAGATATTGGCCGCAGATTTGTGAGTAGATAAGAGTTTTTTGTCCATGTCTTTCTCTAGTACTTTAAACACTCTTTTTTCTTTGAGCTCTATCTGTATGTTAATTCGCTCTTAGGTTCACTTCATAAATACTTAAGGAAATAAAATGATTATTGATTTTGTAAATCACTCCAAAATTAAGGAGTACCTTATGCAGAGCTCTGTCCTTAGATTAATGTTTTGGTTCATTTTTTCGGTAAATTTGGTTTAACACTGCTCTTCAAATATTTCTATATTTTGAGAATTCAATTATTTGGCCACGAGCATTACTGAGATATAAGTTGTCTGCATCTGGTGCACAAAATTAAAAGGTATATATTTTCTATATTTATCACAATTTGTTTTCATAGATGTCGAGAGATTATATACCATCACAGCCAACTTAAATATTCCTACACTTAATAAGGTAAGACTGTATTTCATTATTTTACCTTAAAATGTAAACCTCGAACATTGGCATATTAGAATTTCACATTATATATGCAATATTTCTTTCATAAAACTCATTACAACTTTAAATACATTAATCATATATAAAGGATTGATAACCAAGCATCACTACTGGTATAATACGGGATATATATTTCTTATCACTATGATACTTTTAGGGTGCCACAGTGCACAATACATAACACTATTACAGAAATTCTTTGTTTGTTTTTCCAGTGCAGATGCTAATATTTTCAACTCATTTTTTATTCTTATTTCATTTTTTCCCAAAATAGACAGATGATTATCTGCAGTTGCTAGGCGACTATCTTCATAATCTTCGTATTTACTACACATATTTGGAAATGATGGTGAGCTACGAATCCAGGATTACTATTAATTACAACGTCTCAACAATTCAGCAACTTCGAAAATTACAAGACCAAGTTGAATTCTTGATTTGTCCATTAGATAGTTTCTTGCATGTTCAATCAGATCCCATTGACATAAATTCCTTGCTTTGTCTTAAAAGCATATCATTGTTTTCACTTTACCAGGAAAATAGTTTGAATGTTATTCACAGATTGAAACAGGACAACGCATTCGTAATTCATGAGGCAAACTTAAAATTTTGATTGAATTACACCCCTAAACCACATACATCATTGTTATGTTTGTGTAATCCAAATTGGATATTGAAGACGAATTTATATCGTATTTATTTTCTTTTTGAAACATTTTATTACTTTTTTCAATATAGTTTGTATAATTAAGAGTCTTTTATTTCTGTGTCGACATCCTTAGCTTGATTGATGTTTATGATGTATGTTTGTATTATTTATTGAAGAATTACATTCACAATTCAATTTTTATGTTTTTATGTTTTGTACGAATGATCTTTTAACATACATTTGTACTATATTTTCATCTTCTCACATCAACGTATAAAAAGATAAATAAAATTGTAACCATCAAACAAAAAATTCCTTAGCTTTTTATTTAAAATCAGGAAGTATGTCTGATAATTAGCATACATTACGCATAGGTTATTTTTCTTACTTGGTCACAAAACCTATCCGACGGACACACCCATTCAGGAATCGTTCATTTGCAATTTAGACCGAGATATGGGAACTCTGTTATTACTGTGCTTGCCTCATCCGAAATACAGGGCATCCCACTCGGGGCATTAAGCTCACGCAACAAGCACCTAACCGACTGAGTATGTCTATTCTAAAGTAAATAAATCAGATACGAGAATACAATCCATTTACGTGACAAAATTCAGCGCATCGTAAATCAGTACAAAACACAAGAAATGGGTTTTGTTGTATTGTTAATAATAAGTTCGTTAAGAAGTAGTTCATATCCACATGTATAAAAGCTTTAATAATTTATAGACATTACAATCCCAATAATGTCTAAATTCTACTTTGGAGGGCATGGCCAAATCCTTTTTAGGTTGACACAGAAGCTTTTATATGCATTTAGCCTCGTACGAATAAAGTAACAAATCAACTAATGAAAGTTTACAATCAGTGCCCAATGAAATACAGATGGTTCGACATATTAATCGAACTTGGAATTGACTCTTCCATTTCACAATCGAGATAATCTGGTAAAACATATATTTGTCCCACTTTACCAGGGAAATAATTTTGAATGTTATTCACAGATTGAAAGAGGACAATTCATTTGTTATTCCTAAGCAGGGTATTTCAAATCTTGAAACTTGTCATTGTTTTACCTATTCAGAATAAGTACATTAACATATTGTGGGATGTTTTTGTAATCCAAACTCGACATGGAAGACAAATTTCAATCTTAGTTTCGGTCTTGTATTTAATGTTAAGCAAAAGGTTTTTTGAAGTGATACAGTTAACTGGTGTGATGAACTCATTTATGGGACATTGTTCAAGTTTACCATGAAAACACAGGGGGCAGGCGTGGTGTAGTGGGTAAGCGATTGCCTTGCGGTGCCGACGATCCGGGTTCGATTCCCGGGTTGCGCCACTATGTTTAAGAGGTTGGTAACCTCTGCTTCCATGTCGCGATATAACTGAAATATTGTTGAAAGCGACGTAAAACACTAATCAACCAACCAACCAACCAACCATGAAAACATCATGTCAATGGATTCTCTGTATTTTTTTGCTTACGTGTTAAAGCTATAATAAATCAAAATGACTACATTATGATCTCATTTTATCCTTACATACGGACAAAAAATCATAGAATAACACACTTGAATTTGTTATATTTTAAAGTGAAAAAAGGATTTGTTCCATGTAGGAACGGTCATTACGTTATAAGTAGTTTAAATTGAAAGGTTCATATCTGATTACATAATGTTTTGTAACTTTCTGAATTGCTGTATATCGTTTACATTAAAAGTGAAACCTGCAGAAATCATGTAAAGTGAAGCATTCATCATTTTGCATTAAACGTTTTACTAACTTCTACCTTCGGATATATGTCATCTGGTTTACTTCCATTTCTTGTTAAAAATAGAAAAGTTGTTTAAAACAGAGAAAAAGCAATCAATTAGACAGATTTATTTTGAATACTGATGTACCCGAGAGTCGCCGAACTAAGTATTTTGTATGAATCAATAGTTCAAGAATAACATGTACAAGGTGGAGATAAGCAAATTTTGTCGAATAGGACATTAGTATATATAATTATTCAACTATAGTGATGCAGCCTCAAAATAGTCCGTTCTCTCCAAACCATTTCAAAACACTAACATTGCATAACTAATATTGATATATATATATAATGCATTGCCGTGTTCACTTTTGTCATACGGCTAAATTGGATGTTTCTGTCTGTTACTTGGTTTTGGATATCTGACCGAACACTGGAATGCATTTCCATAATTCTAGCAGCAGGTACTAGTATTTCATTTAAAACAATTGACTGTTGTAGTACGCTGCCGAGCTCAGCTGATAAAACTTCTCTCGAGACAGTACGTGTACTTCAGCAAAGGATAGTGAAAATGATTGTATCAATGTAATGGGACTCCCTGTTCTATCTTTAGTACTTTCTATACTGATCACTCATGTCGCAAAACTAATGAAACAAAGGTAATAATTTTGAAAACCTGAGACATTTAGGGTACCGGTAATATATGATATCCATGTTCTCATTAAATCTTATCCTATTTTAACATAGATTAGTCAGATGAAAACAATTAAATAAGTAATGTAAAGATGATGGATAAATCCAAACCACAAGTCCAAAAATCATGAAACCATAGGACATACAAAATCAGTGAAAATGAAAAACAAATGGAAAATAACAAAATATGTCTACTTGAAGAGCATATGTGAACCCCTGTGATGGAGTGAGATCAGGTGCCCGGGGAGAGTGAGCATCTCCTGCTTGCTAGCAACACCCGTCACATATACCCCGTAGAAAGAGAGAAAGTTGAGAATAAAGAAAAAATGTAAAAGAAAAGAAAAAGAAAAACATAGGAAGAAGGAAATTAAAGCTAATATATTCCTTGAAAATCATGCATAACATTATTTTAAGAAGTATGGTAAAATATCTATTCTTTAAAAGTGGGTCACTCCTGACCTAGAGTCTAGAATTCGTCATATCGTGTACTGTCTTTTGTGAGACATTGGCAAGTCAAGATTTACACTACGTCCGGTGGGTCCACTAAATAGGTCTAAATTTCTATGCAATGCATCAATGGAGTTGCATCACCGCAGCGCGATGCAAGACATAAAAACCCCCCCGAAGTATTTAGTTTCTAACAATAAAGATGAAATATTGAAAAAGAATTTCACTCATGAATAAAGCATGGTAGTCGATTCAATCATTATGATAATTAGCATAATATAAGGAAAATCACCCTTGTATAAACGGCGATTTTATAATGATTTCAGTAGTTTTTCTTTTACGGAATTATGTGTTTATCTTTCTGTCGTTTTTCCTAATTTTATACGAAATATTGTCTACAAGAACTTCCAAATCTTAATGATGTCATCTACAGAATTCTTGATGTCCGAAATAATCACCATTGTATAGGAAGCTGGGAGAGGGAATATAATATAGTAATACTACAGAGTATAGCATCACCAGAGGGACGGACAGGCTATATGCATATTATAAATCAGATATCTCAATACACTTAGTATGTGAAATAAAATTCATATCTAACCTTTTACGAGTCCATTTTTTGTCACTATCTCAAATAATAATTAATTCGCGAAATATGCCTAATATATATAAAAAGCGTTGTTTATACTACAGTTATGTCAATTGACCATCGTTATCTCAGCTGCATTTTAATGGAAAGTTTTTGTGATGTTCTTATATGCCTTTTTAAAAATTATTACATCATGAACAGTTCATTTCCGTGGTGTCTTTTGGCTTTCGGCGGAGTCCGATGCTTTTATCTTTCACTTGGTTTTGTATATTTGACCGAAAACTGGAATACATTTCCATAGTTCAAGCAGCAGGTATTTCACTGTAAACAATTGACTATTGTAGTACGCTGTCGAGCTCAGCTGATAAAAATACTCTCGAGATAATACAAGTACTTCAGTTACGGATAGTGAAAATGAGGGTATCAATAAAATGGGACCCACTGTTCTATCTTTAGTGCTTCCAATACTGAAACCAATGAAACAAAGCTAATAATTTTGAAACCTAAGACAATTAATGTGATATATAATGTCCATATTCTCATTAAATTTCATTCTATTTTAAGATAGATTAGTAAAAAGAAAAAAAAACCCCAAAATAATTAAGATAAAAAACTGATATATTCCTAACACTGAGTTGCGACTACATGTATATACTAATTCCAGCACTTCTTTTTTACGAAATTATGTTTTCATTTTGATGATGATATCAATTTTATATTTCATCACAGATATCTAAACAGACAATTTTGTTATTGCAGTTACGAAATTCATTCATTTAAATCAAAGATGAAGATTAAATGCATATTCATTAAAAACTGAAATAAAAAAGGACAACAAACAATTTGATGCAAGCACCACAGTGTAGGTCGGAATGGGATCTTTGATAAAACTGCAAAAAAATTTTTGAAAACAGAATAACGTTTTAAAATATGTAATGTACAGCCATGTGACTGTTTATTACCAGACATATAAAACCATGATGATCGATCACAGACGTATAAATCTAAAATATCACTTCCGTCGATATTTCAGCTAATTGCATATATTTGGGATCATTTAGACCCATTCAGTACTTAAGGCAATAGCGAGTTTATAGTCTTACGGATTAGCCTACATATGATACGGAAATTAACTTTTAAAATTACTAGCCATATCATTTACTTTTTGTTTTTAAACCAGTGGGTTCAGTGGATGAGGTGAGTGGCCGTGGGCACATCGCTGTCCTGTCTTTCAGATGAGACAGTAGAAGTCCCTTGTCACGGTAGGCATGGGAGCTAATAGATCTCCCACTTCTTTGGGAGGGGCCGTTGCAAAGGTATAAATTTCTATGAAATGCATCACGCAGATACCGTCACCATATACGTGAACTAATCGTGGAGTGACGTGAAACAAAAATTAATCAATCAATCTACTATATATTTTTAACAAGACATAACCAAGCTATAAGCAACTGGCTGTTTGCTGGGGTAACCAACCCTTTACTGGTTAAACTCTTGGTAGTGGTGTAGACGTGCTGGTTGGCAATCTTTTTATTCTCACGTTTTAATTTGTAAACAATAATTAAGGTTTATTGTCTTGCCAAGAGAAAGAATCGTAGAATATAATTGGTTATGTTGGTACGTCCTTCTAAATGTAGCAATCTGTATTCTGGAAGTTTAGTAGGACTTTCATCACGGTATAATTAACCAAATGTTATTTACATAAACGAATAATAATTTTGCTAATGCGAGAAAGCGCGCAAAATATTCTAAAATTATAAGGTACCCCCCCCCCCCCCCCGAAAATATTCCAACAAATTTTATACAAAATGTCCTGTAATGTAAATCAGCGAAGATAGGTGACACGTGCTCTCTCTGCAGTGATTATATTCCTAATTTTATCATTGCTGTAAAGTCCTGGGGATATGTCTTTACTGTACCGCAGAAACGCATGCAACTTTCCCAAGCTAATGTCAATAAATGGGCCGGCTAGTGCCGCCCAAAATAACAACTTTTGACGCACAGCCGTATGCCAAAAATCACTGAGATTAAAGCAGACAATAAAGACATGAAAAGACATCTCGAATAACTTCAAATGTAATGCAGTTGGGGCATCGACATAGTATGGTCAATTTAAAGATGAATCTGCCTATTGTTTGTGGGCAGCAAGAGCGACGCATTTGTATGACGTTTCCCGCGATAAGTCAACGTCGTTATATTCAAAATGGCGTCTGGTTACAAAAGTCGCTTCTTCAAGTTCAAAGGCAGTTACACGCCAAGAGAAACATTTGCCTAGCAAGGCAAACACTAAACGGAGACATGTCAAATCCAAACAAATTTAATGATGTTAAACTGCCATGGATTGAGGGCAAACGGCGAAAAATAAAGCCCATTGAAGTTATCAAACGGCTGATCGAAGGGTGCGATAGCTATTATAAGTTGACGCTCACTAGAACCGTGCAGGAAAAAAAGGAGTGGCCTTGCATCTATGATGTATATCATATGCAAGTGCGGGATGCTGAACAAAGTTAACACCGGCAAAATCCATTACCAGGAATCTAAGAAGAAAACACTGCCAATTTTGACATCAACACCAAAGCAGCAATTTGTCGAGACGCTTATGCTGTTCAATTTGTCCGGTGTCTATCCGTCCTTCTGTCCTGCCTTTGTCCTTGACTGTTTTGTTTTGTAATCACACCTTAATACTATCAAAGCTACCACAGGAGATATACGTGTTTCTCAATCACTCTGTTTTACGAATAAATCATTCAAAACAGGAAGTGCAAATGTATAAATGCTTATTATTGCAAAACGATCAAGTGAAAATGCAAAGCGATGTATATTACCGGTCACTTTCAGAGTCATAAAGACCTCTATATGATAGATAGCGAAGATGATGTTTCTTTGAGAGACATATTTAATTTAGTGAAGAAGCAATGTGCTTCTTTGCAAATTCTGGACCCGAAATTTACGAATGAACTGTCAACTCTTAAACATGAGGTTAGTGGGTCATCTCAGGCTATGAAAAAACTAGAGTCTGAATCTTTATTCAAGTGGAAATTTGAAGGGAATCGGATTCAACACAAATTTAATCTTGAACTTATAGACGAATTGAAACAAATTTCATGGGCCGTTGAGAATTCTAAATCATGTTATGCTAGAGAACTTTTAGAGGCAGCCTTGAAAAAAGTTCATCAACGCAAAAAACTGATTAAAATTGCTGATAGCAGTGAGGGAGGTTGGGAGACGGTGCGCCAATATGAGTCAAATCCTATTGCCAGTGATTCTGAAGACGAAAGCAGAATTATTAAAGCCGAAAACCGGGCTATTCGTAAGCGTAAGCAATTCAACAATGCCAAAAAATCTACAAAAAAGGGCAAATCCATCGACAAAGAGAGTACTGTTTCTACTACTCCTCTATATATGCCAATGCAGCCCTTTATCGGGCCTCGTCCATGGATCGGTGAACATCGGGAATTCAACGCTGGGTTCGGACAGCATGTTTACCCCAAGCAGAGAGGAGCGTGTTTCGGTTGCGGGTCATTCCAGCACTGGAGGAATTCCTGTCCTTACAACCAGAAATCATCTACCAAATCAAAGCAAGAGTGACATAAAAGATGAGTATATTGTGACTTTACAAGATAGTCTAAATTTGACGAATAATTATTTTGAATACGAACAAGGTTTAGCTCAAATGATTGTTAAAGGTCGTTTAAAGTCTTGTTTACCTTTTTGGAAAGAGATAGGTGCTTGTGAATTTATTTTGGATACAATTAAGAATGGTTATAAAATACCTTTTTATTCTACACCAGAGTCTGTCGTTTTGAAAAATAACAAATCTGCTAATGATAATGCGTCTTTTGTTACAGAAGCTATTCATGATCTTTTGATCCGTGGCCTAGTGGTAGAGTGTTCGAACATTCCCTGTGTTGTTAATCCTTGGACTGTTTCAGTCCAGAGTAATGGTAAAAAGAGATTGATTTTAGATTTGAGACATGTCAACAAACATCTTTGGAAACAAAAACTTCATTTTGATGATATCAAGATTGCTGTGCAATTTATTACAAAAGATTCTTAGATGTTTAAATTTGACCTCCATTCGGCTTATCATCATGTAGATATTTTTAAAGATCACTGTACCTTTTTAGGTTTTTCGTGGAAATTTGGAGAAATTGTTAAGTACTTTGAGTTCAGAGTTTTACCGTTTGGTTTAAATTCTGCGTGTTACATTTTCACAAAATTAACTCGTCCTCTTGTAAAGAAATGGCGGAGTGA
The DNA here is from genome assembly GCA_035048485.1 of Pteria penguin. NCBI lineage: Eukaryota > Metazoa > Mollusca > Bivalvia > Pterioida > Pteriidae > Pteria > Pteria penguin. Next base: position 11,694,641 of record CM068583.1, on the reverse strand, counting down.
GGGTAAACAGGTATTAATGTACCTTGACGACGGTTTAGCTGTAGATCAATGTTTTGATCGGTGTGTCAGTATGTCATCTGATATGAAAAATGATTTGTTGAAGTCAGGTTTTGTCCCTAAAACTGAAAAGTCCCTTTGGTTTCCGTTAAAGCAAATTATTTTCTTAGGGTATTTTATTGATACTGAAAAAGAAATATTGCAGATTACAGATCCTAGAATGGAAAAACTAGATATCACATTAAAATCTATGCAAGTAGATTGCTCACAAAATAATCCTATTCATGCAGGAGAGTTGCAGGTTTAGTTGGTCAGATTATTTCCGTGTATTATGTATTCGGAAATTTTGTATATTTGATGACAAAGGGAATTTCTATAGATGTGCAGAGAGCAAGATCTTGAGGATCGAGAATTATTCTCAGTGAGCACAGTGCTCGTATGATTGATTTCTGGAAATCAAATATAAAATTTCTAAATCAGAAAAAATTCATTTCAGACTTGTCAAGTAATGTAATTGTTTACAGTGATGCAAGTAGTACCGGATACGGTGGTAATGTTGTTGACACTCCCTACAGTATTGTTCATGGGATGTGGTCAGAAGGTGAAAGTTCAGAGAGCTCCACTTGGAGAGAACTTTCTGCAGTACATAGAGTGCTCTCGTCTTTAGAAACTTCATTTGCAAATAAGAATGTGAAATGGTTTTCTGATAATCAGAATGTTATCAGTATTATTGAAAAAGGAAGTATGAAATTTCATTTGTTAGAAATTGCCTTGTCTATATTCAAGATATGTTTATCATCTAAAATAAATTTAGAAATTGAATGGGTACCACGCACGTTGAATACCAAGGCAGATTTTTTGAGTAAAATTGTTGATACGGATGATTGGTCCGTTTCTGTAGAACTTTTTGATTATATAGATTCCTTTTGGGGTCCGCATGAAATAGACTTTTTGCAAATGAAAAGAATAATAAATTACCCATTTTTTATTCTAGATTTTGGACACCTTTGTCTATTGGCATTGATGCATTTACAGTGAGTTGGGATGGGGTCAATGGTTGGTTTGTACCGCCAATCCCCCTTATATCCAAAGTTATCAAACGTATGAGACAATGTAAGAGTTATGGGACTTTGATTATACCAGCTTGGTATTCAACAAGTTATTGGCCTCTTCTTTGTGACAGAAGAGGAAATTTTGATTAAGCTGTGGTTAGTTTTGTAGATTTACCCATTAATAAGGCATGTTATATACCCGGTAGATTTTCGGGAATATTTGGGCATTCAGATTTGCCTTTTCGCATGTTAGCGATCCGTTTAGATTATTCGATATTTTGATAAGAATGTTAATGCCATGTTTACATATGTTTTTGCAGGCATTTAAAATGACATTGAGACGCTCCCTGAGGCCTTAGTTGAGAAAGTTCATGTGCTCTCTGATCTCCAACTTTAAAGTCGGTCATCCGCAACCATTAAAGGTTATTTTTACGCATTTAAGAGGTGGAAATCATGGGCCGTTGCTCATGGTTTAACAGAGGAAGAAATTGTCCCAGCTAAGGCTTTCCATGTGGAGCTTTATCTTGCAAGTTTGATGCAGTCAAGTCGATCACCCAGTCCAGTAGTGAGTGCGTTTTATGCATTAAAGTGGATAGATAATCTTGTTTGCGTTACATCTCCTATGGAATCTGATCTTGTGAAAAATACGCTTGAAGGAGCTAGAAGACGTCTAAGTGTACCGATCAACAAAAAAGACCCAGTTACACCAGAAATGTTAGAAAAAATGTATGACATGTTCAGTATTGATTGTAATTTGTATAAACAAAGAACGATAACATTATGTTTGATTTGTTATGCTGATTTCTTCTGTATTAGTGAATTATTATATTTAAAGAAGGGGATATCAAAATTTTTGATACACATATGGAAATATTTGTTGAAAAAAGCAAAACTGACATTTATAGGGACGGAAACTGAGTTATTATTGCTCGAACTAATACAAAGCTCTGTCCAGTTGCAAATTTTGAGAAATATTCACAATATGCATGTATTGATTCAGATGATATTTATGTACTTCAGAATTTAATGAAGCGTGACAATGTTTACTGTTTTAGAAATGTAACAAGCCTTTGACTTATACAAAACCTGAGATTTATTCATTGAAGCATTTTCTCCTATTGTTTCAGACATAAGTAAATTTGGTCTGCATAGTCTCAGATCTGGTGGCGGCTAACAGCGGTATCCTAGACAGGTCGTTGGCGATCTGAGAATGCTAAGGATGGTTATATTAAAGATAGTCTATCTAAACGTCTCTCTGTTTCTAAAAGTCTTTTTATTTAAAAGTATCTTTTCTTAGTATCAATATATGATTTTGTGCAGAAAGATTTTCATCATAATATTAACATTTATTACTTATTTCCCCGTTCTTTGGTTTCAAGGCAGCGTTTGCGCGTGTTTTGCTAAATGAGCATTTGTAGTTGTGTTTTGTTTATCAAAGAGGTTTGTTGTACAGGAGAAATATAATTTCATACGTTTGAGCGAAGCGCATTAGGATGAAATTATTTTCTTCTGTATTGGATATCGAATGATAAACAGAGGTCGCTTTTTCCCGCGTTTATGGTAAAGGAGTGTTCGATTTGTGCATGATTTTTCATTCGACATGTAAACGCTGACCAGTTAACAGCTAAATTTTAAATACTTGTTTACATTTCATGAAAGTATATCGGGTGATCGATTTAACTGACGTTGTTATAACGTACGTATGTTAATTATATGGAAAGAGAGATGACGGATGATGTCAATATGAATATATGTTATTGAAGACTGTTTTGTTTATCAGAGAGGTTTGTTGTACAGGAGAATAGTAATAATAATGTATAAATTTGAAGTCCACGATTTAGGGCCATGAGTATCATTGGAAAGATTATCTATTGAGGAATGTGTACGGTGTAAAAATCCATATACATGTTCTTATAACCATAATATATGTTTATTTGACTTTTCCTTTTGAATAATATCAATGAAAACCTGTAAAGCTATCAATAAATCCACAACACCGATAACTTTATCAACGTAAGTTCGTGATAGTGATACACCTCTGTTTATATACACATATCTGATTAGGAGTAGAAAGCAAAAGTACTTTTATTGGACAGTCATACTAAACCGAGAACAGGTAAGATAAACCCAACACACAAAATCGGAACGGACGTAGGCAATGGGGAGAATTTTACACCTTCAGAAACAGGCCATACTTTAGCAAAATAATGCGAATTTCAATCAGTCATAATATTATATGATAAATTTCATTGACTATGTAATAAAGAAAACGAAGTTAAGTGTTTTACTGGCTCTTTCTAGCAATCTCCATTCATTATGTAATGTAGTCCTGGTGGTGGCTAAGCTTTTTTTGTGTTTTACATAATAAATAACACAGTATTAAGTTGAAAAATAGCGTTTATTTGAATTGCAAAAGGACAATAATGGTTTTCACCACATTGTCTTTAGACACACATATCCTAGCTTATTTGATAATATACGAGTTGATAATAGATAAAGCAAATCTATTTACAAACAACCAATGAAATTCCCTGGTGCTACGTAGAGGGAATTTCTATTCTATATACAGTACTCTCACAACTTCGTCATTTGGATACCATGTTTCCTCTGAAAAAAAAAAAACCCGAAGTAAAATTAAGAAAACAAGAAATGATAAACATTGTAGTTGCATATGATAATGAAATAAAAGAAACAACAGAAACACTCTTTGCCGCAAATTTTCGGCCTCCTGGCCTTTATCAAGCAATTGTTAGAAAAGTACAGAAGAACTATGTAACATCCATCTTTACATGTCTAATATAAACAAGCTTCTTTTTGAAATAGTTGACAGAAAAATACTTGTGTGAAATTTTATCTTTCGGAAAAGACTGCATTGTATTTGTAGACAAATTTCTAAACTTTGCTTTCCAGGGGTCAAAATGTGGTCATTTGGGTGTCTAGTTGTGACAATGCATTATATCCTTTTATATAATTGTCACACTTATAGTCGGGTGTATCCTAACCCTACACTCTAGTACACTAGACAAGTGCCCTTTATGTCTGATATTTTTTATTCAGAATACCAGTCATAACGTTTAGTCAAGTGTACGCGATATAAAATTTACTTATGTAAGCAGTAATTCTATATTCTAGTGCACTTATCACGTAACACCATATTTACCTGTTAAATTATTAAATTATCAATTTTCATGAAAAATGATAACATCAATCATTCATCATGTGCTTTAAGATTGTTATGTCTGGATTCATTAATAATGGAATAACAACAATAAAGAAATATTTAGAAACAATAAACTATAAGACCTTACGGATGTTAATTTCACTTGTTGACAATGAAAAGATTCATGTTTAAGGCAAATACGTTTCCTAATTACTATTTCACTCATATCAAATATTTTGATTTGATTTATTACCAACTTCCCTTTTCTGAGTAGCAACATACCTTCCTCTCCCGCATATGGCGACTTCATTTCACAACTTATATGCTACGCCAAGGCATGCTCTAAATACGAAAATTTCGTCCAGAGAGCGAGGCTTCTTGCCACGAAACTACTCTCACAAGGATATATTGAGGGACGTTTGAAATTGTCACGGAGGAAGTTTTATGCTCGTTATAAGGATCTATTGTAATTTCAGATTCCTCTTTCAAGAATGTTCACCGATATTTTGGGAACTGACTATACAAAATATACATCTTAACTTTATGACTATACTTGATTTGACATAATATGTATATACATGTATTCACCTGCGTTTCCGACACCGGAATTTTAGGCAGGCAGCATTTCTTGCCTTGAATGGGAAATTTGACTTCGTGTTCCTGTCTCCTTCGTATGTTCATGCGTGTATATTTATGTATTTACCTCCTTGACTTGAAAGGTTGTTGCAGGACTTTTGCGATGGGTGTTGCATGCAACCAGGGGACGCTTACTCCTCCCGGGCACCTGGTCTCACCTCGATTTTATTGGGGTTCGCATTTGTCTGGATATGACACTAAACACGATATTGTCCCCTTTATTCCATGGACTATGAGATATGGTTTACCCTTCAGTACTTCTTCGTTTTTTACTTTACTAAATTAAGGAAATACTCGATAATGACTTGTGGACTGATAATTAAGCCATGTGAAATAAAGATGTAGATGTGAAGTATCCTATGTCCAAACTTGAATCAGTTTATTAAAGAAAAAAGAGAAGTTACTGGCTCAGTTATGTGGCAGAAGTCACCATGGAGCTATACAAGACATGAATATAAATAATATACTAGAACATATAACACATTACAAAAATATTTGATTGTAGTGCAATTACGATACCGACTTAGGACGGTGATTTAATTTGACAAAAGCCAAACAAATGGTGTGGTTAACCGGTTTACGGGCCCACCTTCCCACTCATCGTAACAGCAGAACAATCAAAGGACGTACATTTAAAAATTTATAAATAATCCTCCATGTAAAGAACAAGGGTTAAGAAACTAGGAAAAAAGTTGAGTAGTAAATTAAATGACGAATTTTCTCTGTGGTAAACTAGAAAAGTAATTCTGAAGTTAATTTGAAGTGTACTACATGTAAAGTTAGAAATGAATGCAACTGTATTTCTTTTGCATTTTTTTTTTAAAACCTTGCCCGTTGGCACGGATCTTGGGTGTCGTTTGTATGGGAGGAAACCGGAGTACCCGGAGAAAACCCACGGACCCAGGTTGGTGACAGCCTCACCATCTCACGCACCACACCGGAATCGGACCTGGGTCGCATTAGTGAGAAGAGCGCTACCGACTGTGCTAATTGGCCCCCATAATTCCTTTGCAGTTCTGCAATTAGTTGTACGAAGAAGATGTTTATTAATTTGTCGAAAAAATTGTTTCCAGTACAAGATCTTATTAAGCAATAATCAGTCTTCTTCCTGAGCCCGTGCCATTTAAATATATTTCATTGTAATCATAGTACATCATGTTAGACTTTATAATTATTAAACCCTTTTCTATTGTTTGTGGCGAAGTTTTTTTTTTTTGGTCCCGTAAACCGGTTAACCGCACCATTTGTTTGGCTTTTGTCAAATTAAATGACCGTCCTAACTCGGTATCGTAATTGCACTACAATAAAATATTTTTGTAATGGGTTATATGTGCTAGTATATTATTTATATTCATGTATTGTATAGCTCTATGGTGACTTCTGCCACATAACTGAGCCAGTAACTCCTCTTTTTTCTCAAAAGACCAGAAGGTCACCAGTGATTTCCAAGAGTTCATTTATGTTGTGATCATGATACATTGCTGTGAATGTCATAAAGCGAATTACATTCATCTGTTGCGTCAAATTTACATGTATGTTTGATATTGTATTTATCAAGGATCTGAGCTCGCTTACAGACGGACAGAGAACGGTTTACTTATGTTGATGTCTTCTTATATATTTTTGATAGCAACATATTATTCTATAATTTCGTGTGTAATAAATTTTTATGACCTCTCTCCTTGCGAAATCTGTTGATCCTTGTTCTCTACACGGAGGATTATTTATAAATTTTTAAATGTGTGCCCTTTGATTGTGCTGCTTTTGTGGTGAGTGGGAAGGCGGGCGACCGTAAACCGGTAAACCGCACCAAATGAGTGACGTTTGTTACTTCAATTGACCGTCCTAAGTCGGTATCGTAACCGAAGCACAATCGAATATTTGTGTAATGTCGTTCTGTGCATATTATGCTATTGTCATTTTTTTGTGTGCAGGTCTTTGGTGATTTGTGTCATACAGCTTTGTCAGATGTCTTCTGTTTTCTCTTATATATCACTTTCTTTCACAGGAATTGGAAAGCTGTTATATACAATGTGTTTAACACTATTAATGTTGTATGATCTGAACGCTAATCAAGAGGGCTCCGATGATTTTACCTTTCTTCAAATTGATGTGTGCTGGCCATGCTCAGGATCTAACGTTACCAGAGACATGCAGCTTCCCTCATCACTGGAGGAAGGGAGAGAGCGAACGCTCGGTAGCTTAGGCACTACAGTGACGACCTTACATCAGCAACTTGAGCGAGAGAGAGCTAGATACGTAAGTAGCCAAATGTAGTGGAAGCGCGGTAAGATTCTCATGTTGATTCGATATGAGCATTTTATAATTATCGGTAATTTTGACATCAACTCACCAGAAGCTATTTTATCAAGGAAATCAATTGTAAGTGCGGCTGACAAATCCGGAGATATGCATGTCTTCTTATTTATAATCATCCAAGATACGTGGATTAACTTCTGTTTACCACGTTTCCGAAAGCATTCATCATGATACATATTTAGCAAGATGAAACTAGATAGTTTATTAGTTTATCTCAAACTACATTATGTTTTTCATTTCATAAATATTGCTACATTGAGAAAGCAAACTTAAGAGAGATATACATTCGTATAAAGATATTCCATTATGTCGTGGCGTTTAAGTGTCTTCTTTCAATCATATTCTACAACGGAATTTGAAACAGAGGTCAACAACAAATGAAGAATCACCAACCCATCCGTATATCTTGATTGTACTTGATTTTACGTGTTTGGTAAAATCATGTTTAACAGATAAATAAATTTTTCCATGTCGTATATTATGTGATTCCATAATGAACAAAAATCAACAACTTTGAAGTTTCATAAATTTTATGGGCTTTTCCACTTAACTTTTAACAATGTCGTAATTATGATTAGTTATGAATTTCTATCTGTATATTCTTTAAAAAGGAACCGTAATCCTGTTAACTAAACCATTTGAGTGACGACTTTAGTTAATCGTGTTCAGTCGATACAGCAGTTGTATAACAGTTTTAGTTGTCTACCAGCTCACCGAAGGGAAATTTTACTTCCTCTTCGTTTGTCTGTCCGTCTGTCTGTCCGTCAGTCTGTCAATAATATGTTCCACTCCGTATTTCAGTCCCCTGATGATGGTTTTCTATTAAACTGCACAAATAATTCTGATGAGCTAAAGGTGCGTCATGATTTTGAGTAAAGGTGATATTCTTATTTTAAGGTCATTAACTACACGTGGCTCATGTTTTATTCAGTTTCCATCAAACTTTGCTCAAATGTTCCTCAGGACCCAACGGTTTCTTATGACTTCGAGCCCATCTCATACCTATTTTTTCAATGGTCAACTGATAAACATAGTCTATGCTCCTTTACACTTAAGTCCTGTGGATGCATTTCTTACAATCTGTATACAAATATGTTTTGAGAGAACAAATGTTTTACTGACGTAATGCAAATAGAAATACAGGATTTCAGCGGGCAACACAGTAAAGTTTTATACACATCTGTAAAATGAATAGGAACTTTATATATGACATGCATACTTTATTTATTTCAACCTTTCAAAGGAGGCGATATAGCTTGTCAACTGAACCGTGACCTTTATTCTAGTTTCCAATAAATCAGCAAAATTTCTACATCTCATGAGTACATGTATTGCTGACTGTCAAAGTGCTCGTTGTTTTCTTTTTCTTGTTTTCTCTGCATGTCTGTTGCGACTTTTGCCAAACAGCTGAGTCCGTTGTCTTCTCTACTTTCTGTTTAGTACTTTGTCTGTTGTGCTAACCAAAGCCAGAGCGGTGCATCTTGAGAAGCATAATCTTACACCTACAGCATATTGTATTAATGATAACTGTTACAACAATATATACCACTATCATTGCACCATATGTCCTCACATGAGTTTACAAGAATTGATTACAGGACGTTCATTTAGCTTCATCTATATTTTATTATATCTAGGTCGATACCTTTTCTGGTAGACTATTACTTCCTATTACTTTTAAGTCAATACCGTTCCTGGTAGACTAACACCTATTATTACCTTTAGGTCAATATCGTTCCTGGTAGACTAATATTTATTATTACCTTTAGGTCAATATCGTTCCTGGTAGACTAATATTTATTATTACCTTTATGTCAATATCGTTCCTGGTAGACTAATATTTATTATTACCTTTAGGTCAATATCATTCCTGGTAGTGTAATATTTATTATTACCTTTAGGTCAATATCGTTCCTGGTAGACTAATATTTATTATTACCTTTAGGTCAATATCATTCCTGGTAGTCTAATATTTATTATTACCTTTAGGTCAATATCGTTCCTGGTAGAGTAATATTGATTATTACCTTTAGGTCAATATCATTCCTGGTAGACTAATATTTATTATTACCTTTAGGTCAATATCATTCCTGGTAGACTAATATTTATTATTACCTTTAGGTCAATATCGTTCCTGGTAGACTAATATTTATTATTACCTTTAGGTCAATATCGTTCCTGGTAGACTGTTAATTTCCGAGGATATCGTAAGCCAAGTTTCAGTACATCTGTACTGACCTGCAGTATATAGGTCAAACTACTCTGATTACAATTTGTAAATTATTCTAGAACTACAAAGAATCATACATAACTTTTTTGTTAGATGGGTATTTGGCTAATACTGTAAGATCAATATGGAAACTGGTTTGCTCTTTGCTGTTTTGCATTTTCACAATTACGGCCTCAACCGAAGAGACGTAAGTTGTTGTAATGTTGATATGGTGCGATATTTACATTCTTATATTTCTTGTACCTCTTGTATTTCTTATATTTGCTGTATATATCTGTTGTGACTAATCAAACCGAAAAATCTAACTCTCTCATGGTCATGGGCATTGTCGTGGCCACACCTATAATTTCAGTGGGTCCATGTGTACCGTGGTAGAATGGTTAAGGTGTCATTGCACTGATAATTTCAATAAGATGAGTAAGACACCTGAGATATCATACCTTTCAGTCTTTATTTTATAACAAAGAGCAATTAACTCATTATTCACAACATAGTTGTTCTTTGTTTTATGACACTTCCCTTCGGAGGACTATTAAGATGCTTTATTTTATAGAATACCTATATGATTTGGTATACAGTTTCCTTTTTCTCCGAATTCTATATGATTTGGTATACAGTTTCCTTTTTCTCCGAATTCTATATGATTTGGTATACAGTTTCCTTTTTCTCCGAATTCTATATGATTGGTATACAATTTCCTTTTTCTCCAGAATAGTATATATCATACCTTTTAGTCTTTGTTTTATAGAATGCTATATGATTTAGTATACAGTTTCCTTTTTCTTCAGGAGAGTTCCTTTTTCGATGGAGATCCATCGCCAGCACACAATGTCGACCTGAGTCACATTTTACATGGCATGGAGGCAGTGAGTTTATTTCCAGATTGTAGTCGGGTAATGTTTTAATAACGCTTTGTTTCACTACTCTTATTTTGGAGAAATTAACACTAACGTCAGTTCTGTTTATAGAATCTTACAAAATATTTTTATCCAAACTACAAGTATATATTTTTCCATTAATTCTCCGTTAATTTCATTGAAATATAACTATTAGACTAAATAAAAGTCATTCCATAGCGTTATCGATGGTATGCAAGTGAAAGCTGTAAACAAATTAAATTTTTACTTGTATCAAATGTCATCTTCAATATTAAGAATGGTATCAACAAAAACTGGAAAATGAGAAAATTAAGTAATTTATGTCATAATTGAAGTCTTATGTACACGAATATTAGTTTATGAATTCTCTTTGTACAAGGCGACTAGTGCAGAAATAATCAAATGAAATTTCCCAATACTTTACATCGGACTACTTTAATAGTCTTCAAACAATTAAAATAAATTCAAATGCTCTTGATGTGGGATTATATATCGTAGTAGAGGGACTATTTCACATCATTTACCCTTATCTACATATGCAACGTTATAATTGAACATTTAAAAATGTTATGCCTCGATTTTACATACGTATGTCCCACAAAAATGTGGGTGGGGTGTGTTCTACTGGAATCAGGTTGTCTGTCCGTCTGTTTGTAGACGCAAGATGTATTGGTTTCCTTTCTATACAGTTTCTCCATTTCACTTAGAGTCAAGATACCATACATCCAGGCATACAATAGTGCGAAAAATTATTTCAAGCTGTAAGATATTTCAATCACCCATCGTATTTTCAATCACCATCCTTTGTCATTACAAATCACACAAGGATGTTTAATTATTAAGTGTTCTATTTAAAAGTCTTGGACGGCTTTTCATTTCCTCTGATTATTTTTTTTTATCTCTGAAACAATTTCTTGGGTTGACCATTGGGTCAACATCATCTTAACACACACATTTTTCAAGGAATGCAACTGCACAAGTTTATACTACCCACAACTTCCCTATCTATCTACAATCTATCTACCTATCTATCTGTGCGCCGTATCTGACATCAATGCACTAATATGACATAATTGCACTATAAACATAGAATCAAAACATTATATATATATGACACTATTGCACTATAAACATAGAATCAACACATTATACATATATACATATATATATATATGTGACACTATTGCATTATATATTCGTTTTTGGTATACAGCGCTAAATACTAATAATAAACAACATAATAACTAAGATTCGAAAAGTGAAACTGTCAAATGTTTTCTAAACACACCATTTGAATGACGTTTGTTATATTGTATAACTCTATGGTGACTTCTGCCACATAACTGAGCCAGTAACTAATCTTTTTTCTTTCAATTGACCGTCCAGAGTCGCTATCGTAACGTTTCAATCGAATATTTTTGAAACGTCGTTTTTCAGTGTATATTCTATCATTATTTTGTTTTTATGCATGTCCTTGGCATTTTTGTCATACAGCTTTGTCAGATGTCTTCAGTTTTCTCTCTTCTATTTCAGAACACAACAGTGCATTGCTTATATCAATTATTACTCGATGTTAAAGTAAAACTTCTTTTGGCTGAAGTCGATTACGCATTAGACCATAACATGTCCATTCACTGGACAAAAGGATTAATGCATCTTGCTCTGTGTTATACCAAGAAACTTTCCCTAGCTATCCAGCAGGAATTAAATACTCTGCCGTGTCGAACGAGGATTTTAGTGCGCACACCGAGAAGCCGAGCGGAACTTGGCAGATGGATGTACAAAGTTCTAAGTGACAGTATCAACATTTTGGAGAACGTATTCAGCATCAGTCGGCATTTATTACGGCATTCATGATAATTCAAAACAGCTAAGGATATCTAAACTAAGAAAAAGACCAGATTCAGAATGTAATTTACATAGAAATAAAGACTCCAAAGTAAATATTAGGATTTATTTCTAACAATATAGGAATGCAACAAAGTATTAAGTCCGACATGTAGCTGCAAATATTCATATTTCAAAGTCAAGAAAAGTTAAGAACATTTATGTTTGATGTAAATAAAAGGACGCATTTTCTACCTCGAGTTGTTTTTCTGTCAATATGTTCTTCACGTTGCGCTTATAGATTGGAGAGATAAACACTACCGACTGAAAAGAGAAGAAAAGGGTTAAAATACATCTACATTTACAAATAAACCATCTCAAAAAAAAAACAATCCACTCTAAAATCCACTTTTCTGTATTAATGTATGTTTTGTTCTAAAATCCTTTGAAATGGAAAAGAAGCAATAAAGCAAATTCCGTAAAAGTGTTAGGTTTTGGACTTTTCATGGATTTGGTGCATCAACTACGAAAACGTAAATGTTTCGACTTAATTGACATGTTTAATTACCCATTTGATACCAAATTGATAACCTTAAGTCTGCAAGATACATAGTGAAATTATCATCTGATCTTCAATTAAATAAAGCCATTAAATCTAATAAGGAAACGACTCTTTTTTTTAAATATGTTAAAATCATTGACAAAAATAGTTATACTGGCATTAAGAATAAAAGTGAGGAGTTTTGATTTCCTAATGTAAATTTCACCTGATTAGATGGCAGTGTCCATAACTTCCCATCATAATGTGTATTTTTCCCTGATATGTTAGAGCCTGCTATAAAATTAAGTATTTTAAAGGAAAACATCTATATATTACCGACAAGCTTTTAAACCAGGATAATAGGTATCAAAAACGTAGAAAGACTTTTGAAACAGAACAGAACAGGGGCATTGGCTAGCTTATAATCTAGCCATGGTTATATTTTGTCATGTTCTCTCAACTTGCATTGCGAAATCTGTAAATGTTTGTTCTCTATATGAAGGAACATTTAAAAACTCAAATGTGTGTTCTTTGATTGTATTGCTTTTGTGGTAAATGGGAAGGTTGGCTGGTAAACCGGTTCACCTCAAAGAACCTCGGTTGTTACTTCAACTCACCGTCCTAAGTCAGCTGCATTACAGTCGACTATTTTGGTGCTTTCTTTTTATGTGTCAATTCCTGTTCAATTATTGTATATGTCCGTATCGTTTTGTTTTTGTTTTGTTTTGTTTGTTTGTTTGTTTTATCATACAGCAAGATAAAATGCTTTCATTCCCTTCTTCGTATGTGGGTAAGCACTGTTATTAACATATCTAAAATGAAAGGTATTTCATTCATATAGTGGACTATCCGCTTATCTGATAAAAATGCGCGAGATAGTATCTATACTACAGACACTAAAATGTAGTGGTTCAACGTAGCGGGACTTCCCGTTCTATCTTTAGCACTTTCAATACTGACCATTGACATCATGAAACCGATGAGAGACTGTGAGGTCAGAATTTAGAAAACCAGAGAAAATTTGCGGTAATATTAGTATAAATAAATTGTTCATGTCCATCATTCAATAATTAAATTAATTTGTAACTGTGGAAGAGTAACAATATAGTAAGCTGATATATTCCTTGAAAAAACATGGATTCAGTTGTATTGAGTAAGTTCAAACTAAATGTTAAGAAAAACAAATATAAATGTCTCTCCTCAATAAATTGTTTTTGTTTACTTTATTGTACTCCGTGTTTCACTATAATTTTGGCAATATCAATTATTATTGCATTCGGATTATTTATAATTGCATTTAGGTTTGAAAAAGGTGAGAAGTAAAAAGACTATATAAAAATCACTACATATTAATTATTCATTCACAAGCTTTTACAATTTTGATTTGTTTAAGAATGATACCCGAAAACTCTGACATTAAGTACTCATTATTAATTTTTCATTTACAGAACTTTATCTGATCATCTGTCTATCGGTTATTCCTTATTGTACATCATTACCAACATTTCCTGTCACAAAATCGGACAGTTCTCGTATTCAGACTAGAAATGTCAGTCTTTTCTCTAGTCCAGATGAGTACGTAATAAATAACAATCCTTTTCAAAGTAACACTATCGAGAATAACGTCACATCAAACAGCAATGAAACATCACCAATAAATACAGTATCTATCAACACTGAAATCAGTGCGAACCAAAGAAACGACAGATTTCTACTAGATGAGGTCAATAGTAAATTATCACATAGCGAGAATACGTGTGTAAATGACATCGTTCCAACACCACATGATCTTCACTGTATGAGGCAGCGACAAAAATCCCTGAGTGAAATTCAAAATGAAATTAAGCTTGACAGTGATCTTATGAATCAACTCATTCAAGATATTGGCCGCAGATTTGTGAGTAGATAAGAGTTTTTTGTCCATGTCTTTCTCTAGTACTTTAAACACTCTTTTTTATTTGAGCTCTATCTGTATGTTAATTCGCTCTTAGGTTCACTTCATAAATACTTAAGGAAATAAAATGATTATCGATTTTGTAAATCACTGCAAAACTAAGGAGTACCTTATGCAGAGCTCTGTCCTTAGATTAATGTTTTGGTTCATTTTTTCGGTAAGTTTGGTTTAACACTGCTCTTCAAATATTTCTATATTATGAGAATTCAATTATTTGGCCAAGAGCATTACTGAGATATAAGTTGTCGAAATGTGCATCTGGTGCACAAAATTAAAAGGTATATATTTTCTATATTTATCACAATTTGTTTTCATAGATGTCCAGAGATTATATACCATCACAGAATCCAGCCAACTTAAATATTCCTACACTTATTAAGGTAAGACTGTATTTCATTATTTTACCTTAAAATGTAAACCCCGAACATTGGCATATTAGAATTTCACTTTATATATGCAATATTTCTTTCATAAAACTCATTACAACTTTAAACACATTAATCATATATAAAGGATTGAAAACCGAGCATCACTACTGGTATATCACGGGATATATATATTTTTTTCTGATCACTATGATACTTTTAGGGTGCCACAGTGCACAATACATAACACTATCACAGAAATCCTTTTTTTGCTTTTCCAGTGCAGATGCTAATATTTTCAACTCATTTTTTATTCTTATTTCATTTTTTCCCCAATATAGACAGATGATTATCTGCAGTTGCTAGGCGACTATCTTCATAATCTTCGTATTTACTACACATATTTGGAAATGATGGTGAGCTACGAATCCAGGATTACTATTAATTACAACGTCTCAACAATTCAGCAACTTCGAAAATTACAAGACCAAGTTGAATTCTTGATTTGTCCATTAGATAGTTTCTTGCATCTTCAATCGGATCCCATTGACATAAATTCCTTGCTTTGTCTTAAAAGCATATCATTGTTTTCACTTTACCAGGAAAATAGTTTGAATGTTATTCACAGATTGAAACAGGACAACGCATTCGTAATTCATTAGGCAAACTTAAACTTTGATTGAATTACACCCCTAAACCACATACATCATTGTTATGTTTGTGTAATCCAAATTGGATATTGAAGACGAATTTATATCGTATTTATTCACTTTTGAAACATTTTATCACTTTTTTCAATATAGTTTGTATAATTAAGAGTCTTTTATTTCTGTGTCGACATCCTTAGCTTGATTGATGTTTATGATGTATGTTTGTTTTATTTATTGAAGAATTACATTCACATTTCTATTTTTATGTTTTTATGTTTTGTACGAATGATCTTTTAACATACATTTGTTCTATATTTTCATCTTCTCACATCAACCTGTAAAAAGATAAATAAAATTGTAACCATAAAAAAAATCCTTAGCTTTTATTTAAAATCAGGAAGTATATCTGATAATTAGTATACATTACGCATAGGTTATTTTTCTTACTTGATCACAAAAACCTATCCGATGGACACACCCATTCAGGAATCGTTCATTTGCAATTTAGACCGAGATATGGGAACTCTGTTATTACTGTGCTGCCTCATCCGAAATACAGGGCATCCAACTCGGGGCATTAAGCTCGCGCAACAAGCACCTAACCGACTGAGTATGTCTATTCTAAAGTAAATAAATCAGATACGAGAATACAGTCCATTTATGTGACAAAATTCAGCGCATCGTAAATCAGTACAAAGCACAAGAAATGGGTTTTGTTGTATTGTTAATAATAAGTTCGTTTAAAAGTAGTTCATATCCACATGTATAAAAGTTTTAATAATTTATAGACATTACACTTTCAATAACGTCTAAATCCTACTTTGGAGGGCATGGCCAAATCCTTTTTAGGTTGACACAGAAGCTTTTATATGCATTTAGCCTCGTACGAATAAAGTAACAAATCAACTAATGAAAGTTTACAATCAGTGCCCATTAAAATACAGATGGTTCGACATATTAATCGAACTTGGAATTGACTCTTCCATTTCACAATCGAGATAATCTGGTAAAACATACATTTGTCCCACTTTACCAGGGAAATAATTTTGAATGTTATTCACAGATTGAAAGAGGACAATTCATTTGTTATTCCTAAGCAGGGTATTTCAAATCTTGAAACTTGTCATTGTTTTACCTATTCAGAATAAGTACATTAACATATTGTGGGATTTTTTGTAATCCAAACTCGACATGGAAGACAAATTTCAATCTTAGTTTCTGTCTTGTAATTAATGTTAAGCAAAAGCTTTTTTGAAGTGATACAGTTAACTGGTGTGATGAACTCATTTATGGGACATTGTTCAAGTTTACCATGAAAACACAGGGGGCAGGCGTGGTGTAGTGGTTAAGCGCTTGGCTTGCGGCGCCGACGATCCGGGTTCGATTTCCGGGTTGCGCCACTATGTTTAAGAGGTTGGTAACCTCCTGCTTCAATGTCGCGATATAACTGAAATATTGTTGAAAGCGACGTAAAACACTAATCAACCAACCAACCAACCAACCATGAAAACATCATGTCAATGGATTCTCTGTATTTTTTTGCTTACGTGTTAAAGCTATAATAAATCAAAATGACTACATTATGATCTCATTTTATCCTTACATACGGACAAAAAGTCATAGAATAACACACTTGAATTTGTTATATTTCAAAGTGAAAAAAGGATTTGTTCCATGTAGGAACGGTCATTACGTTATAAGTAGTTTAAATTGAAAGGTTCATATTTGATTACATAATGTTTTGTAACTTTCTGAATTGCTGTATATCGTTTACATTAAAAGTGAAACCTGCAGAAATCATGTAACGTGAAGCATTCATCATTTTGCATTAAACGTTTTACTAACTTCTCCCTTCGGATATATGTCATCTGGTTTACTTCCATTTCTAGTTAAAAATAGAAAAGTTGTTTAAAACAGATAAAAAGCAATCAATTAGACAGATTTATTTTGAATACTGATGTACCCGAGAGTCGCCGAACTAAGTATTTTGTATGAATCAATAGTTCAAGAATAACATGTACAAGGTGGAGATAAGCAAATTTTGTCGAATAGGACATTAGTATATATAACTATTCAACTATAGTGATGCAGCCTCAAAATAGTCCGTTCTCTCCAAACCATTTCAAAACACTAACATTGCATAACTAATATTGATATATATATATATAGTGCATTGCCGTGTTCACTTTTGTCATACGGCTAAATTGGATGTTTCTGTCTGTTACTTGGTTTTGGATATCTGACCGAACACTGGAATGCATTTCCATAATTCTAGCAGCAGGTACTAGTATTTCATTTAAAACAATTGACTGTTGTAGTACGCTGCCGAGCTCAGCTGATAAAACTTCTCTCGAGACAGTACGTGTACTTCAGCAAAGGATAGTGAAAATGATTGTATCAATGTAATGGGACTCCCTGTTCTATCTTTAGTACTTTCTATACTGATCACTCATGTCGCAAAACTAATGAAACAAAGGTAATAATTTTGGAAACCTGAGACATTTAGGGTACCGGTAATATATAATATCCATGTTCTCATTAAATCTTATCCTATTTTAACATAGATTAGTCAGATGAAAACAATTAAATAAGTAAGTTGAGAATAAAGAAAAAATGTAAAAGAAAAGAAAAAGAAAAAATAGGAAGAAGGAAATTAAAGCTAATATATTCCTTGAAAATCATGCATAACATTATTTTAAGAAGTATGGTAAAATATCTATTCTTTAAAAGTGGGTCACTCCTGACCTAGAGTCTAGAATTCGTCATATCGTGTTCTGTCTTTTGTGAGACATTGGCAAGTCAAGATTCACACTACGTCCGGTGGGTCCACTAAATAGGTCTAAATTTCTATGCAATGCATCAATGGAGTTGCATCACCGCAGCGCGATGCAAGACATAAAAACCCCCCGAAGTATTTAGTTTCTAATAATAAAGATGAAATATTGAAAAAGAATTTCACTCATGAATAAAGCATGGTAGTCGATTCAATCATTATGATAATTAGCATAATATAAGGAAAATCACCCTTGTATAAACGGCGATTTTATAATGATTTCAGTAGTTTTTCTTTTACGGAATTATGTGTTTATCTTTCTGTCGTTTTTCCTAATTTTATACGAAATATTGTCTACAAGAACTTCCAAATCTTAATGATGTCATCTAGAGAATTCTTGATGTCCGAAATAATCACCATTGTATAGGAAGCTGGGAGAGGGAATATAATATAGTAATACTACAGAGTATAGCATCACCAGAGGGACGGACAGGCTATATGCATATTATAAATCAGATATCTCAATACACTTAGTATGTGAAATAAAATTCATATCTAACCTTTTACGAGTCCATTTTTGTCACTATCTCAAATAATAATTAATTCGCGAAATATGTCTAATATATATAAAAAGCGTTGTTTATACTACAGTTATGTCAATTGACCATCATTATCTCAGCTGCATTGTAATGGAAAGTTTTTGTGATGTTCTTATATGCCTTTTTAAAAATTATTACATCATGAACAGTTCATTTCCGTGGTGTCTTTTGGCTTTCGGCGGAGTCCGATGCTTTTATCTTTCACTTGGTTTTGTATATTTGACCGAAAACTGGAATACATTTCCATAGTTCAAGCAGCAGGTATTTCATTGTAAACAATTGACTATTGTAGTACGCTGTCGAGCTCAGCTGATAAAATACTCTCGAGATAATACAAGTACTTCAGTTACGGATAGTGAAAATGAGGGTATCAATGAAATGGGACCCACTGTTCTATCTTTAGTACTTCCAATACTGAAACCAATGAGACAAAGCTAATAATTTTGAAACCTAAGACAATTAATGTGATATATAATGTCCATATTCTCATTAAATTTCATTCTATTTTAAGATAGATTAGTAAAAAGAAAAAAAACCCCAAAATAATTAAGATAAAAACTGATATATTCCTAAGACTGAGTTGCGATTACATGTATATACTAATTCCAGCACTTCTTTTTTACGAAATTATGTTTTCATTTTGATGATGATATCAATTTTATATTTCATCACAGATATCTAAACAGACAATTTTGTTATTGCAGCTACGAAATTCATTCATTTAAATCAAAGATGAAGATTAAATGCATATTCATTAAAAACTGAAATAAAAAAGGACAACAAACAATTTGATGCAAGCACCAAAGTGTAGGTCGGAATGGGATCTTTGATAAAACTGCAAAAAAATTTTTGAAAACAGAATAACGTTTTAAAATATGTCATGTACAGCCATGTGACTGTTTATTACCAGACATATAAACCATGATGATCGATCACAGACGTATAAATCTAAAATATCACTTCCGTCGATATTTCAGCTAATTGCATATATTTGGGATCATTTAGACCCATTCAGTACTTAAGGCAATAGCGAGTTTATAGTCTTACGGATTAGCCTACATATGATACGGACATGAACTTTTAAAATTACTAGCCATATCATTTATTTTTTGTTTTTAAACCAGTGGGTTCAGTGGATGAGGTGAGTGGCCTTGGGCACATCGCTGTCCTGTCTTTCAGATGAGACAGTAGAAGTCCCTTGTCACGGTAGGCATGGGAGTTAATAGATCTCCCACTTCTTTGGGAGGGGCCGTTGCAAAGGTATAAATTTCTATGAACTGCATCACGCAGATACCGTCACCATATACGTGAACTAATCGTGGAGTGACGTGAAACAAAAATTAATCAATCAATCTACTATATATTTTTAACAAGACATAACCAATCTATAAGCAACTGGCTGTTTGCTGGGGTAACCAACCCTTTACTGGTCAAACTCTTGGTAGTGGTGTAGACGTGCTGGTTGGCAATCTTTTTATTCTCACGTTTTAATTTGTAAACAATAATTAAGGTTTATTGTCTTGCCAAGAGAAAGAATCGTAGAATATAATTGGTTATGTTGGTACGTCCTTCTAAATGTAGCAATCTGTATTCTGGAAGTTTAGTAGGACTTTCATCACGGTATAATTAACCAAATGTTATTTACATAAACGAATAATAATTTTGCTAATGCGAAAAAGCGCGCAAAATATTCTAAAATTATAAGGTACCCCCCCCCCGAAAATATTCCAACAAATTTTATACAAAATGTCCTGTAATGTAAATCAGCGAAGATAGGTGACACGTGCTCTCTCTGCAGTGATTATATTCCTAATTTTATCATTGCTGTAAAGTCCTGGGGATATGTCTTTACTGTACCGCAGAAACGCATGCAACTTTCCCAAGCTAATGTCAACAAATGGGCCGGCTAGTGCCGCCCAAAATAACGACTTTTGACGCACAGCCGTATGCCAAAAATCACTGAGATTAAAGCAGACAATAAAGACATGAAAAGACATCTCGAATAACTTCAAATGTAATGCAGTTGGGGCATCGACATAGTATGGTCAATTTAAAGATGAATCTGCCTATTGTTTGTGGGCATCAAGAGCGACGCATTTGTATGACGTTTCCCGCGATAAGTCAACGTCGTTATATTCAAAATGGCGTCTGGTTACAAAAGTCGCTTCTTCAAGTTCAAAGGCAGTTACACGCCAAGAGAAACATTTGCCTAGCAAGGCAAACACTAAACGGAGACATGTCAAATCCAAACAAATTTAATGATGTTAAACTGCCATGGATTGAGGGCAAACGGCGAAAAATAAAGCCCATTGAAGTTGATCGAAGGGTGCGATAGCTATTATAAGTTGACGCTCACTAGAACCGTGCAGGAAAAAAAGGAGTGGCCTTGCATCTATGATGTATATCATATGCAAGTGCGGGATGCTGAACAAAGTTAACACCGGCAAAATCCATTACCAGGAATCTAAGAAGAAAACACTGCCAATTTTGACATCAACACCAAAGCAGCAATTTGTCGAGACGCTTATGCTGTTCAATTTGTCCGGTGTCTATCCGTCCTTCTGTCCTGCCTTTGTCCTTGACTGTTTTGTTTTGTAATCACACCTTAATACTACCACAGGATATATACGTGTTTCTCAATCACTCTGTTTTACGATTAAATCATTCAAAACAGGAAGTACAAATGTATAAAAGCTTATTATTGCAAAACGATCAAGTGAAAATGCAAAGCGATGTATATTACCGGTCACTTTCAGAATATATGATAGATAGCGAAGATGATGTTTCTTTGAGAGACATATTTAATTTAGTGAAGAAGCAATGTGCTTCTTTGCAAATTCTGGACCCGAAATTTACGAATGAACTGTCAACTCTTAAACATGAGGTTAGTGGGTCATCTCAGGCTATGAAAAAACTAGAGTCTGAATCTTTATTCAAGTGGAAATTTGAAGGGAATCGGATTCAGCACAAATTTAATCTTGAACTTATAGACGAATTGAAACAAATTTCATGGGCCGTTGAGAATTCTAAATCATGTTATGCTAGTGAACTTTTAGAGGCAGCCTTGAAAAAAGTTCATCAACGCAACAAACTGATTAAAATTGCTGATAGCAGTGAGGGAGGTTGGGAGACGGTGCGCCAATATGAGTCAAATCCTATTGCCAGTGATTCTGAAGACGAAAGCAGAATTATTAAAGCCGAAAACCGGGCTATTCGTAAGCGTAAGCAATTCAACAATGCCAAAAAATCTACAAAAAAGGGCAAATCCATCGACAAAGAGAGTACTGTTTCTACTACTCCTCTATATATGCCTATGCAGCCCTTTATCAGGCCTCGTCCATGGATCGGTGAACATCGGGAATTCAACGCTGGGTTCGGACAGCATGTTTACCCCAAGCAGAGAGGAGCGTGTTTCGGTTGCGGGTCATTCCAGCACTGGAGGAATTCCTGTCCTTACAACCAGAAATCATCTACCAAATCAAAGCAAGAGTGACATAAAAGATGAGTATATTGTGACTTTACAAGATAGTCTAAATTTGACGAATAATTATTTTGAATACGAACAAGGTTTAGCTCAAATCATTGTTAAAGGTCGTTTAAAGTCTTGTTTACCTTTTTGGAAAGAGATAGGTGCTTGTGAATTTATTTTGGATACAATTAAGAATGGTTATAAAATACCTTTTTATTCTGCACCAGAGTCTGTCGTTTTGAAAAATAACAAATATGCTAATGATAATGCGTCTTTTGTTACAGAAGCTATTCATGATCTTTTGATCCGTGGCCTAGTGGTAGAGTGTTCGAACACTCCCTGTGTTGTTAATCCTTTGACTGTTTCAGTCCAGAGTAATGGTAAAAAGAGATTGATTTTAGATTTGCGACATGTCAACAAACATCTTTGGAAACAAAAAGTTCATTTTGATGATATCAAGATTGCTATGCAATTTATTACAAAAGATTCTTACATGTTTAAATTTGACCTCTATTCGCCTTATCATCATGTAGATATTTTTAAAGATCACTGTACCTTTTTAGGTTTTTCGTGGAAATTTGGAGAAATTGTTAAGTACTTTGAGTTCAGAGTTTTACCAGTTGGTTTAAATTCTGCGTGTTACATTTTCACAAAATTAACTCGTCCTCTTGTAAAGAAATGGCGGAGTGAGGGTAAACAGGTATTAATGTACCTTGACGACGGTTTAGCTGTAGATCAATGTTTTGATCGGTGTGTCAGTATGTCATCTGATATGAAAAATGATTTGTTGAAGTCAGGTTTTGTACCTAAAACTGAAAAGTTCCTTTGGTTTCCGTTAAAGCAAATTATTTTCTTAGGGTATTTTGTTGATACTGAAAAAGAAATATTGCAGATTACAGATCCTAGAATGGAAAAACTAGATATCACATTAAAATCTATGCAAGTAGATTGCTCACAAAATAATCCTATTCATGTGAGGAGAGTTGCAGGTTTAGTTGGTCAGATTATTTCCATGTATTATGTATTGGGAAATATTGTATATTTGATGACAAAGGCAATTTCTATAGATGTTGCAGAGAGCAAGATCTTAAGGATCGAGAATTATTCTCAGTGAGCACAGTGCTCGTATGATTGATTTCTGGAAATCAAATATAAAATTTCTAAATCAGAAAAAATTCATTTCAGACTTGTCAAGTAATGTAATTGTTTACAGTGATGCAAGTAGTACCGGATACGGTGGTTATGTTGTTGACACTCCCTACAGTATTGTTCATGGGATGTGGTCAGAAGGTGAAAGTTCAGAGAGCTCCACTTGGAGAGAACTTTCTGCAGTACATAGAGTGCTCTCGTCTTTAGAAACTTCATTGGGCAAATAAGAATGTGAAATGGTTTTCTGATAATCAGAATGTTATCAGTATTATTCAAAAAGGAAGTATGAAATTTCATTTGTTAGAAATTGCCTTGTCTATATTCAAGATATGTTTATCATCTAAAATAAATTTAGAAATTGAATGGGTACCACGCACGTTGAATACCAAGGCAGATTTTTTGAGTAAAATTGTTGATACGGATGATTGGTCCGTTTCTGTAGAACTTTTTGATTATATAGATTCCTTTTGGGGTCTGCATGAAATAGACTTTTTGGCAAATGAAAAGAATAATAAATTACCCATTTTTTATTCTAGATTTTGGACACCTTTGTCTATTGGCATTGATGCATTTACAGTGAGTTGGGATGGGGTCAATGGTTGGTTTGTACCGCCAATCCCCCTTATATCCAAAGTTATCAAATATATGAGACAATGTAAGAGTTATGGGACTTTGATTATACCAGCTTGGTATTCAACAAGTTATTGGCCTCTTCTTTGTGACAGAAGAGGAAATTTTGATAAAGCTGTAGTTAGTTTTGTAGATTTACCCATTAATAAGGCATGTTATATACCCGGTAGATTTTCGGGAATATTTGGGCGTTCAGATTTGCCTTTTCGCATGTTAGCGATCCGTTTAGATTATTCGATATTTTGATAAGAATGTTAATGTTCTGATTACATATGTTTTTGCAGGCATTTAAAATGACATTGAGACGCTCCCTGAGGCCTTAGTTGAGAAAGTTCATGTGCTGTCTGATCTCCAACTTGAAAGTCGGTCATCCGCAACCATTAAAGGTTATTTTTACGGATTTAAGAGGTGGAAATCATGGGCCGTTGCTTATGGTTTATCAGAGGAAGAAATTCTCCCAGCTAAGGCTTTCCAAGTGGAGCTTTATCTTGCAAGTTTGAAGCAGGCAAGTCGATCACCCAGTCCAGTAGTGAATGCGTTTTATGCATTGAAGTGGATAGATAATCTTGTTTGTGTTACATCTCCTATGGAATCTGATCTTGTGAAAAATATGAATCAAGGAGCTAGAAGACGTCTAAGTGTACCGATCAACAAAAAAGACCCAGTTACACCAGAAATGTTAGAAAAAATATATGACATGTTGAATATTGATTGTAATTTGTATAAACAAAGAACGATAACATTATGTTTGATTTGTTATGCTGGTTTCTTCCGTATTAGGGAATTATTATATTTAAAGAAGGGGGATATCAAAATTTTTGATACACATATGGAAACATTTATTCAAAAAAGCAAAACAGACATTTATAGGGACGGAAACTGAGTTATTATTGCTCGAACTAATACAAAGCTCTGTCCAGTTGCAAATTTTGAGAAATATTCACAATATGCATGTATTGATTCAGATGATATTTATGTATTTCAGAATTTAATGAAGCATGACAATGTTTACTGTTTTAGAAATGTAAACAAGCCTTTGACTTATACTAGAGCTAGAGATTTATTCATTGAAGCATTTTCTCCTATTGTTTCAGACATAAGTAAATTTAGTCTGCATAGTCTCAGATCTGGTGGCGGCTAACAGTGGTATCCCAGACAGGTCGTTGGCGATCTGAGAATGCTAAGGATGGTTATATTAAAGATAGTCTATCTAAACGTCTCTCTGTTTCTAAAAGTCTTTTTATTTAAAGGTATCTTTTCTTAGTATCAATATATGATTTTGTGCAGAAAGATTTTCATCATAATATTAACATTTATTACTTATTTCCCCGTTCTTTGGTTTCGAGGCAGCGTTTGCGCGTGTTTTGCTAAATGAGCATTTGTAGTTGTGTTTTGTTTATCAGAGAGGTTTGTTGTACAGGAGAAATATAATTTCATACGTTTGAGCGAAGGGCATTAGGATGAAATTATTTTCTCCTGTATTGGATATCGAATGATAAACAGAGGTCGCTTTTTCCCGCGTTTATGGTAAAGGAGTGTTCGATTTGTGCATGATTTTTCATTCGACACGTAAACTCTGACCAGTTAACAGCTAAATTTTAAATACATGTTTACATTTCATGAAAGTATATCGGGTGATCGATTTAGCTGACGTTGTTATAACGTGCGTATTTATGTTAATTATGTGGAAAGAGAGATGACGGATGATGTCAATATGAATATATGTTATTGAAGACTTTCTGATTAAATAGCACACGAGGCAGCGTTTGCGCGTGGTTTGCTAAATGAGCATTTCTGGTTGTGTTTTGTTTATCAGAGAGGTTTGTTGTACAGGAGAATAGTAATAATAATGTATTAATTTGAAGTCCACGATTTAGGGCCATGAGTATCATTGGAAAGATTATCTATTGAGGAATGTATACGGAGCAAAAATCCATATACATGTTCTTATAACCATAATATATGTTTATTTGACTTTTACTTTTGAATAATATCAATGAAAACCTGTAAAGCTATCAATAAATCCACAACACCGATAACTTTATCAACGTAAGTTCTTGATAGTGATACACCTCTGTTTATATACACATATCTGATTAGGAGTAGAAAGCAAAAGTACTTTTATTGGACAGTCATACTAGACCGAGAACAGGTAAGAAAAACCCAACACACGAAATCGGAACGGACGTAGGCAATGGGGAGAATTTCACACCTTCAGAAACAGGCCATACTTTAGCAAAATAATGCGAATTTCAATCAGTCATAATATTATATGATAAATTTCATTGACTATGTAATAAAGAAAATGAAGTTAAGTTTTTTACTGGCTCTTTCTAGCAATCTCCATTCATTATGTAATGTATTCCTGGTGGTGGCTAAGCTTTTTTTGTGTTGTACATAATAAATAACACAGTATTAAGTTGAAAAATAGCATTTATTTGAATTGCAAAAGGACAATAATGGTTTTCATCACATTGTCTTTAAACACACATATCCTAGCTTATTTGATAATATACGAGTTGATAATAGATAAAGCAAATCTATTTACAAACAACCAATGAAATTTCCTGGTGCTACGTAGAGGGAATTTTTATTCTATATACAGTACTCTCACAACTTCGTCATTTGGATACCATGTTTCCTCTGAAAAAAAAAAACCGAAGTAGAATTAAGAAAACAAGAAATGATAAACATTGTAGTTGCATATGATAATGTAATAGTTGACAGAAAATTACTTGTGTGAAATTTTATCTTTCGGAAAAGACTGCATTGTATTTGTAGACAAATTTCTAAACTTTGCTTTCCAGGGGTCAAAATGTGGTCATTTGGGTGTCTAGTTGTGACAATGCATTATATCCTTTTATATAATTGTCACACTTATAGTCGGGTGTATCCTAACCTTACACTCTAGTACACTAGACAAGTGCCCTTTATGTCTGATATTTTTTATTCAGAATACCAGTCATAACGTTTAGTCAAGTGTACGCGATATAAAATTTACTTATGTAAGCAGTAATTCTATATTCTAGTGCACTTATCACGTAACACCATATTTACCTGTTAAATTATTAAATTATCAATTTTCATGAAAAATGATAACATTAATCATTCATCATGTGCTTTAAGATTGTTATTTCTTTATTCATTAATAATGGAATAACAACAATAAATAAATATTTAGAAACAATAAACTATATGACCTTACGGATGTTAATTTCACTTGTTGACAATGAAAAGATTCATGTTTAAGGCAAAAACGTTTCCTGATTACTATTTCACTCATATTAAATGTTTGATTTCAATTTATTACCAACTTCCCTTTTCTGAGTAGCAACATACCTTCCTCTCCCGCATATGGCGTCTTCATTTCACAACTTATATGCTACGCCAGGGCATGCTCTAAATACGAAAATTTCGTCCAGAGAGCGAGGCTTCTTGCCACGAAACTACTCTCACAAGGATATATTGAGGGACGTTTGAAATTGTCACGGAGGAAGTTCTGTGGTCGTTATAGGGATCTATTGTAATTTCAGATTCCTCTTTCAAGAATGTTCACCGATATTATGGGAACTGACTATACAAAATAACCATCTTAACTTTATGACTATACTTGATTTGACATAATATGTATATACATGTATTCACCTGCGTTTCCGACACCGGAATTTTAGGCAGGCAGCATTTCTTGCCTTGAATGGGAAATTTGACTTCGTGTTCCTGTCTCCTTCGTATGTTCATGCGTGTATATTTATGTATTTACCTCCTCGACTTGAAAGGTTGTTGCAGGACTTTTGCGATGGGTGTTGCATGCAACCAGGGGACGCTTACTCCTCCCAGGCACCTGGTCTCACCTCGATTTTATTGGGGTTTGCATTTGTCTGAATATGACACTAAACACGATATTGTCCCCTTTATTCCATGGACTATGAGATTTGGTTTACCCTTCAGTACTGCTTCGTTTTTTACTGTACTAAATTAAGCAAATACTCGATAATGACTTGTGGACTTATAATTAAGCCATGTGAAATAAAGATGTAGATCTGAAGTATCCTATGCCCAAACTTGAATCAAGTTTATTGAGAAACTAGGAAAAAAGTTGAGTAGTAAACTATATGACGAATTTTCTCCGTGGCAAACTAGAAAAGTAATTCTGAAGTTAACTTGAAGTGTACTACATGTAAAGTTAGAAATGAATCCAACTGTATTTCTTTTGCATTTTTTAAAAACTTTATTTTACAACGATTAAGAAACAACTAAAACCTTGCCCGTTGGCACGGATCTTGGGTGTGGTTTGTAAGGGAGGAAACCGGAGTACCCGGAGAAAACCCACGGACCCAGGTTAGTGACAGCCTCACCATCTCACGCACCACACCGGAATCGGACCTGGGTCGCATTAGTAAGAAGAGCGCTACCGACTGTGCTAATTGGCCCCCATAATTCCTTTGCAGTTCTGCAATTAGTTGTACGAAGAAGATGTTTATTAATTTGTCGAAAAAATTGTTTCCAGTACAAGATCTTATTAAGCAATAATTAGTCTTCTTCCTGAGCCCGTGCCATTTAAATATATTTCACTGCAATCATATGTGTAGTACATCATGTTAGACTTTATAATTATTAAACCCTTTTCTATTGTTTGTGGCGAAGTTTTTTTTTTGGTCCCGTAAACCGATTAACCGCACCATTTGTTTGGCTTTTGTCAAATTAAATGACCGTCCTAACTCGGTATCGTAATTGCACTGCAATAAAATATTTTTGTAATGTGTTACTAGTATATGTGCTAGTATATTATTTATATTCATGTATTGTATAGCTCTATGGTGACTTCTGCCACATAACTGAGCCAGTAACTCCTCTTTTTTCTCAAAAGACCAGTAGGTAACCAGTGATTTCCAAGAGTTCATTTATGTTGTGATCATGATACATTGTTGTGAATGTCATAAAGCGAATTACATTCATCTGTTGCGTCAAATTTACATGTATGTTTGATATTGTATTTATCAAGGATCTGAGCTCGCTTACAGACGGGCAGAGAACAGTTTACTTATGTTGATGTCTTCTTATATATTTTTGATAGCAACATATTATTCTATAATTTCGTGTGTAATAAATTTTTATGACCTCTCTCCTTGAGAAAGCTGTAGATCCTTGTTCTCTATACGGAGGACTATTTATAAATTTTTAAATGTGTGTCCTTTGATTGTGCTGCTTTTGCGGTGAATGGGAAGGCGGGCGACCGTAAACCGGTAAACCGCACCAAATGAGTGACGTTTGTTACTTCAATTGACCGTCCTAAGTCGGTATCGTAACCGAAGCACAATCGAAAACTTTTGTAATGTCGTTCTGTGCATATTATGCTATTGTCATTTTTTTGTGTGCAGGTCTTTGGTGATTTGTGTCATACAGCTTTGTCAGATGTCTTCTGTTTTCTCTTATATATCACTTATTTTCTTCACAGGAATTGGAAAGCTGTTATATACAATGTGTTTAACACTATTAATGTTGTATGATCTGAACGCTAATCAAGAGGGCTCCGATGATTTTACCTTTCTTCAAATTGATGTGTGCTGGCCATGCTCAGGATCTAACGTTACCAGAGACATGCAGCTTCCCTCATCACTGGAGGAAGGGAGAGAGCGAACGCTCGGTAGCTTAGGCACTACAGTGACGACCTTACATCAGCAACTTGAGCGAGAGAGAGCTAGATATGTAAGTAGCCAAATGTAGTGGAAGCGCGGTAAGATTCTCATGTTGATTCGATATGAGCATTTTATAATTATCGGAAATCAATTGTAAGTGCGGCTGTCAAATCCGGAGATATGCATGTCTTCTTATTTATAATCATCCAAGATTCGTGGATTAACTTCTGTTTACCACGTTTCCGAAAGCATTCATCATGATACATATTTAGCAAGATGAAACTAGATAGTTTATTAGTTTATCTCAAACTACATTATGTTTTTCATTTCATAAATATTGCTACATTGAGAAAGCAAACTTAAGAGAGATATACATTCGTATAAAGATATTCCATTATGTCGTGGCGTTTAAGTGTCTTCTTTCAATCATATTCTACAACGGAATTTGAAACAGAGGTCAACAACAAATGAAGAATCACCAACCCATCCGTATATCTTGATTGTACTTGATTTTACGTGTTTGGTAAAATCATGTTTAACAGATAAATAAATTTTTCCATGTCGTATATTATGTGATTCCATAATGAACAAAAATCAACAACTTTGAAGTTTCATAAATTTTATGGGCTTTTCCACTTAACTTTTAACAATGTCGTAATTATGATTAGTTATGAATTTCTATCTGTATATTCTTTAAAAAGGAACCGTAATCCTGTTAACTAAACCATTTGAGTGACGACTTTAGTTAATCGTGTTCAGTCGATACAGCAGTTGTATAACAGTTTTAGTTGTCTACCAGCTCACCGAAGGGAAATTTTACTTCCTCTTCGTTTGTCTGTCCGTCTGTCTGTCCGTCAGTCTGTCAATAATATGTTCCACTCCGTATTTCAGTCCCCTGATGATGGTTTTCTATTAAACTGCACAAATAATTCTGATGAGCTAAAGGTGCGTCATGATTTTGAGTAAAGGTGATATTCTTATTTTAAGGTCATTAACTACACGTGGCTCATGTTTTATTCAGTTTCCATCAAACTTTGCTCAAATGTTCCTCAGGACCCAACGGTTTCTTATGACTTCGAGCCCATGTCATACCTATTTTTTCAATGGTCAACTGATAAACATAGTCTATGCTCCTTTACACTTAAGTCCTGTGGATGCATTTCTTACAATCTGTATACAAATATGTTTTGAGAGAACAAATGTTTTACTGACGTAATGCAAATAGAAATACAGGATTTCAGCGGGCAACACAGTAAAGTTTTATACACATCTGTAAAATGAATAGGAACTTTATATATGACATGCATACTTTATTTATTTCAACCTTTCAAAGGAGGCGATATAGCTTGTCAACTGAACCGTGACCTTTATTCTAGTTTCCAATAAATCAGCAAAATTTCTACATCTCATGAGTACATGTATTGCTGACTGTCAAAGTGCTCGTTGTTTTCTTTTTCTTGTTTTCTCTGCATGTCTGTTGCGACTTTTGCCAAACAGCTGAGTCCGTTGTCTTCTCTACTTTCTGTTTAGTACTTTGTCTGTTGTGCTAACCAAAGCCAGAGCGGTGCATCTTGAGAAGCATAATCTTACACCTACAGCATATTGTATTAATGATAACTGTTACAACAATATATACCACTATCATTGCACCATATGTCCTCACATGAGTTTACAAGAATTGATTACAGGACGTTCATTTAGCTTCATCTATATTTTATTATATCTAGGTCGATACCATTTCTGGTAGACTATTACTTCCTATTACTTTTAGGTCAATACCGTTCCTGGTAGACTAACACCTATTATTACCTTTAGGTCAATATCGTTCCTGGTAGACTAATATTTATTATTACCTTTAGGTCAATATCGTTCCTGGTAGACTAATATTTATTATTACCTTTATGTCAATATCGTTCCTGGTAGACTAATATTTATTATTACCTTTAGGTCAATATCATTCCTGGTAGTGTCATATTTATTATTATCTTTAGGTCAATATCGTTCCTGGTAGACTAATATTTATTATTACCTTTAGGTCAATATCATTCCTGGTAGTCTAATATTTATTATTACCTTTAGGTCAATATCGTTCCTGGTAGACTAATATTTATTATTACCTTTAGGTCAATATCGTTCCTGGTAGACTAATATTTATTATTACCTTTAGGTCAATATCGTTCCTGGTAGAGTAATATTGATTATTACCTTTAGGTCAATATCATTCCTGGTAGACTAATATTTATTATTACCTTTAGGTCAATATCATTCCTGGTAGACTAATATTTATTATTACCTTTAGGTCAATATCGTTCCTGGTAGACTAATATTTATTATTACCTTTAGGTCAATATCGTTCCTGGTAGACTGTTAATTTCCGAGGATATCGTAAGCCAAGTTTCAGTACATCTGTACTGACCTGCAGTATATAGGTCAAACTACTCTGATTACAATTTGTAAATTATTCTAGAACTACAAAGAATCATACATAACTTTTTTGTTAGATGGGTATTTGGCTAATACTGTAAGATCAATATGGAAACTGGTTTGCTCTTTGCTGTTTTGCATTTTCACAATTACGGCCTCAACCGAAGAGACGTAAGTTGTTGTAATGTTGATATGGTGCGATATTTACATTCTTATATTTCTTGTACCTCTTGTATTTCTTATATTTGCTGTATATATCTGTTGTGACTAATCAAACCGAAAAATCTAACTCTCTCATGGTCATGGGCATTGTCGTGGCCACACCTATAATTTCAGTGGGTCCATGTGTACCGTGGTAGAATGGTTAAGGTGTCATTGCACTGATAATTTCAATAAGATGAGTAAGACACCTGAGATATCATACCTTTCAGTCTTTATTTTATAACAAAGAGCAATTAACTCATTATTCACAACATAGTTGTTCTTTGTTTTATGACACTTCCCTTAGGAGGACTATTAAGATGCTTTATTTTATAGAATACCTATATGATTTGGTATACAGTTTCCTTTTTCTCCGAATTCTATATGATTTGGTATACAGTTTCCTTTTTCTCCGAATTCTATATGATTTGGTATACAGTTTCCTTTTTCTCCGAATTCTATATGATTGGTATACAATTTCCTTTTTCTCCAGAATAGTATATATCATACCTTTTAGTCTTTGTTTTATAGAATGCTATATGATTTAGTATACAGTTTCCTTTTTCTTCAGGAGAGTTCCTTTTTCGATGGAGATCCATCGCCAGCACACAATGTCGACCTGAGTCACATTTTACATGGCATGGAGGCAGTGAGTTTATTTCCAGATTGTAGTCGGGTAATGTTTTAATAACGCTTTGTTTCACTACTCTTATTTTGGAGAAATTAACACTAACGTCAGTTCTGTTTATAGAATCTTACAAAATATTTTTATCCAAACTACAAGTATATATTTTTCCATTAATTCTCCGTTAATTTCATTGAAATATAACTATTAGACTAAATAAAAGTCATTCCATAGCGTTATCGATGGTATGCAAGTGAAAGCTGTAAACAAATTAAATTTTTACTTGTATCAAATGTCATCTTCAATATTAAGAATGGTATCAACAAAAACTGGAAAATGAGAAAATTAAGTAATTTATGTCATAATTGAAGTCTTATGTACACGAATATTAGTTTATGAATTCTCTTTGTACAAGGCGACTAGTGCAGAAATAATCAAATGAAATTTCCCAATACTTTACATCGGACTACATTAATAGTCTTCAAACAATTAAAATAAATTCAAATGCTCTTGATGTGGGATTATATATCGTAGTAGAGGGACTATTTCACATCATTTACCCTTATCTACATATGCAACGTTATAATTGAACATTTAAAAATGTTATGCCTACATTTTACATACGTATGTCCCACAAAAATGTGGGTGGGGTGTGTTCTACTGGAATCAGGTTGTCTGTCCGTCTGTTTGTAGACGCAAGATGTATTGGTTTCCTTTCTATACAGTTTCTCCATTTCACTTAGAGTCAAGATACCATACATCCAGGCATACAATAGTGCGAAAAATTATTTCAAGCTGTAAGATATTTCAATCACCCATCGTATTTTCAATCACCATCCTTTGTCATTACAAATCACACAAGGATGTTTAATTATTAAGTGTTCTATTTAAAAGTCTTGGACGGCTTTTCATTTCCTCTGATTATTTTTTTTTTATCTCTGAAACAATTTCTTGGGTTGACCATTGGGTCAACATCATCTTAACACACACATTTTTCAAGGAATGCAACTGCACAAGTTTATACTACCCACAACTTCCCTATCTATCTACAATCTATCTACCTATCTATCTGTGCGCCGTATCTGACATCAATGCACTAATATGACATAATTGCACTATAAACATAGAATCAAAACATTATATATATATGACACTATTGCACTATAAACATAGAATCAACACATTATATATATATATATATATATATGACACTATTGCATTATATATTCGTTTTTGGTATACAGCGCTAAATACTAATAATAAACAACATAATAACTAAGATTCGAAAAGTGAAACTGTCAAATGTTTTCTAAACACACCATTTGAATGACGTTTGTTATATTGTATAACTCTATGGTGACTTCTGCCACATAACTGAGCCAGTAACTAATCTTTTTTCTTTCAATTGACCGTCCAGAGTCGCTATCATAACGTTTCAATCGAATATTTTTGAAACGTCGTTTTTCAGTGTATATTCTATCATTATTTTGTTTTTATGCATGTCCTTGGCATTTTTGTCATACAGCTTTGTCAGATGTCTTCAGTTTTCTCTCTTCTATTTCAGAACACAACAGTGCATTTCTTATATCAATTATTACTCGATGTTAAAGTAAAACTTCTTTTGGCTGAAGTCGATTACGCATTAGACCATAACATGTCCATTCACTGGACAAAAGGATTAATGCATCTTGCTCTGTGTTATACCAAGAAACTTTCCCTAGCTATCCAGCAGGAATTAAATACTCTGCCGTGTCGAACGAGGATTTTAGTGCGCACACCGAGAAGCCGAGCGGAACTTGGCAGATGGATGTACAAAGTTCTAAGTGACAGTATCAACATTTTGGAGAACGTATTCAGCATCAGTCGGCATTTATTACGGCATTCATGATAATTCAAAACAGCTAAGGATATCTAAACTAAGAAAAAGACCAGATTCAGAATGTAATTTACATAGAAATAAAGACTCCAAAGTAAATATTAGGATTTATTTCTAACAATATAGGAATGCAACAAAGTATTAAGTCCGACATGTAGCTGCAAATATTCATATTTCAAAGTCAAGAAAAGTTAAGAACATTTATGTTTGATGTAAATAAAAGGACGCATTTTCTACCTCGAGTTGTTTTTCTGTCAATATGTTCTTCACGTTGCGCTTATAGATTGGAGAGATAAACACTACCGACTGAAAAGAGAAGAAAAGGGTTAAAATACATCTACATTTACAAATAAACCATCTGAAAAAAACAATCCACTCTAAAATCCACTTTTCTGTATTAATGTATGTTTTGTTCTAAAATCCTTTGAAATGGAAAAGAAGCAATAAAGCAAATTCCGTAAAAGTGTTAGGTTTTGGACTTTTCATGGATTTGGTGCATCAACTACGAAAACGTAAATGTTTCGACTTAATTGACATGTTTAATTACCCATTTGATACCAAATTGATAACCTTAAGTCTGCAAGATACATAGTGAAATTATCATCTGATCTTCAATTAAATAAAGCCATTAAATCTATTAAGGAAACGACTCTTTTTTTTAAATATGTTAAAATCATTGACAAAAATAGTTATACTGGCATTAAGAATAAAAGTGAGGAGTTTTGATTTCCTAATGTAAATTTCACCTGATTAGATGGCAGTGTCCATAACTTCCCATCATAATGTGTATTTTTCCCTGATATGTTAGAGCCTGCTATAAAATTTTAAAGGAAAACATCTATATATTACCGACAAGCTTTTAAACCAGGATAATAGGTATCAAAAACGTAGAAAGACTTTTGAAACAGAACAGAACAGGGGCATTGGCTAGCTTATAATCTAGCCATGGTTATATTTTATCATGTTCTCTCAACTTGCATTGCGAAATCTGTAAATGTTTGTTCTCTATATGAAGGAACATTTAAAAACTCAAATGTGTGTTCTTTGATTGTATTGCTTTTGTGGTAAATGGGAAGGTTGGCTGGTAAACCGGTTCACCTCAAAGAACCTCGGTTGCTACTTCAACTCACCGTCCTAAGTCAGCTGCATTACAGTCGACTATTTTGGTGCTTTCTTTTTATGTGTCAATTCCTGTTCAATTATTGTATATGTCCGTATCGTTTTGTTTTTGTTTTGTTTGTTTGTTTGTTTTTTTTATCATACAGCAAGATAAAATGCTTTCATTCCCTTCTTCGTATGTGGGTAAGCACTGTTATTAACATATCTAAAGTGAAAGGTATTTCATTCATATAGTGGACTATCCGCTTATCTGATAAAAATGCGCGAGATAGTATCTATATTACAGACACTAAAATGTAGTGGTTCAACGTAGCGGGACTTCCCGTTCTATCTTTAGCACTTTCAATACTGACCATTGACATCATGAAACCGATGAGAGACTGTGAGGTCAGAATTTAGAAAACCAGAGAAAATTTGCGGTAATATTAGTATAAATAAATTGTTCATGTCCATCATTCAATAATTAAATTAATTTGTAACAGTGGAAGAGTAACAATATAGTAAGCTGATATATTCCTTGAAAAAACATGGATTCAGTTGTATTGAGTAAGTTCAAACTAAATGTTAAGAAAAACAAATATAAATGTCTCTCCTCAATAAATTGTTTTTGTTTACTTTATTGTACTCCGTGTTTCACTATAATTTTGGCAATATCAATTATTATTGCATTCGGATTATTTATTATTGCATTTAGGTTTGAAAAAGGTGAAAAGTAAAAAGACTATATAAAAATCACTACATATTAATTATTCATTCACAAGCTTTTACAATTTTGATTTGTTTAAGAATAATACCCGAAAACTCTGACATTAAGTACTCATTATTAATTTTTCATTTACAGAACTTTATCTGATCATCTGTCTATCGGTTATTTCTTATTGTACATCATTACCAACATTTCCTGTCACAAAATCGGACAGTTCTCGTATTCAGACTAGAAATGTCAGTCTTTTCTCTAGTCCACATGAGGACGTAATAAATAACAATCCTTTTCAAAGTAACACTATCGAGAATAACGTCACATCAAACAGCAATGAAACATCACCAATAAATACAGTATCTATCAACACTGAAATCAGCGCGAACCAAAGAAACGACAGATTTCTACTAGATGAGGTCAATAGTAAATTATCACATAGCGAGAATACGTGTGTAAATGACACCGTTCCAACACCACATGATCTTCACTGTATGAGGCAGCGACAAAAATCCCTGAGTGAAATTCAAAATGAAATTAAGCTTGACAGTGATCTTATGAATCAACTCATTCAAGATATTGGCCGCAGATTTGTGAGTAGATAAGAGTTTTTTGTCCATGTCTTTCTCTAGTACTTTAAACACTCTTTTTTATTTGAGCTCTATCTGTATGTTAATTCGCTCTTAGGTTCACTTCAAAGTTACTTAAGGAAATAAAATGATTATCGATTTTGTAAATCACTCTGAAACTAAGGAGAACCTTATGCAGAGCTCTGTCCTTAGATTAATGTTTTGGTTCATTTTTTTCAGTAAGTTTG
Organism: Pteria penguin; assembly: GCA_035048485.1. Classification (NCBI taxonomy): domain Eukaryota; kingdom Metazoa; phylum Mollusca; class Bivalvia; order Pterioida; family Pteriidae; genus Pteria; species Pteria penguin. Next base: position 11,657,017 of record CM068583.1, on the reverse strand, counting down.
GTTTAACACTGCTCTTCAAATATTTCTATATTATGAGAATTCAATTATTTGGCCACGAGCATTACTGAGATATAAGTTGTCTGCATCTGGTGCACAAAATTAAAAGGTATATATTTTCTATATTTATCACAATTTGTTTTCATAGATGTCCAGAGATTATATACCATCACAGAATCCAGCCAACTTAAATATTCCTACACTTAATAAGGTAAGACTGTATTTCATTAGTTTACCTTAAAATGTAAACCTCGAACATTGGCATATTAGAATTTCACATTATATATGCAATATTTCTTTCATAAAACTCATTACAACTTTAAACACATTAATCATATATAAAGGATTGAAAACCAAGCATCACTACTGGTATATCACGGGATATATATTTTTTTATCACTATGATACTTTTAGGGTGCCACAGTGCACAATACATAACACTATTACAGAAATCCTTTGTTTGTTTTTCCAGTGCAGATGCTAATATTTTCAACTCATTTTTTATTCTTATTTCATTTTTTTCCCAATATAGACAGATGATTATCTGCAGTTGCTAGGCGACTATCTTCATAATCTTCGTATTTACTACACATATTTGGAAATGATGGTGAGCTACGAATCCAGGATTACTATTAATTACAACGTCTCAACAATTCAGCAACTTCGAAAATTACAAGACCAAGTTGAATTCTTGATTTGTCCATTAGATAGTTTCTTGCATGTTCAATCAGATCCCATTGACATAAATTCCTTGCTTTGTCTTAAAAGCATATCATTGTTTTCACTTTACCAGGAAAATAGTTTGAATGTTATTCACAGATTGAAACAGGACAACGCATTCGTAATTCATGAGGCAAACTTAAACTTTGATTGAATTACACCCCTAAACCACATACATCATTGTTATGTTTGTGTAATCCAAATTGGATATTGAAGACGAATTTATATCGTATTTATTTTCTTTTTGAAACATTTTATTACTTTTTTCAATATAGTTTGTATAATTAAGAGTCTTTTATTTCTGTGTCGACATCCTTAGCTTGATTGATGTTTATGATGTATGTTTGTATTATTTATTGAAGAATTACATTCACAATTCAATTTTTATGTTTTTATGTTTTGTACGAATGATCTTTTAACATACATTTGTACTATATTTTCATCTTCTCACATCAACGTATAAAAAGATAAATAAAATTGTAACCATCAAACAAAAAATTCCTTAGCTTTTTATTTAAAATCAGGAAGTATGTCTGATAATTAGCATACATTACGCATAGGTTATTTTTCTTACTTGGTCACAAAAACCTATCCGACAGACACACCCATTCAGGAATCTTTCATTTGCAATTTAGACCGAGATATGGGAACTCTGTTATTACTGTGCTGCCTCATCCGAAATACAGGGCATCCCACTCGGGGCATTAAGCTCACGCAACAAGTACCTAACCGACTGAGTATATCTATTCTAAAGTAAATAAATCAGATACGAGAATACAATCCATTTACGTGACAAAATTCAGCGCATCGTAAATCAGTACAAAACACAAGAAATGGGTTTGTTGTATTGTTCGTTAAGAAGTAGTTCATATCCACATGTATAAAAGTTTTAATAATTTATAGACATTACACTCCCAATAATGTCTAAATTCTACTTTGGAGGGCATGGCCAAATCCTTTTTAGGTTGACACAGAAGCTTTTATATGCATTTAGCCTCGTACGAATAAAGTAACAAATCAACTAATGAAAGTTTACAATCAGTGCCCAATGAAATACAGATGCTTCGACATATTAATCGAACTTGGAATTGACTCTTCCATTTCACAATCGAGATAATCTGGTAAAACATACATTTGTCCCACTTTACCAGAGAAATAATTTTGAATGTTATTCACAGATTGAAAGAGGACAATTCATTTGTTATTCCTAAGCAGGGTATTTCAAATCTTGAAACTTGTCATTGTTTTACCTATTCAGAATAACTACATTAACATATTGTGGGATGTTTTTGTAATCCAAACTCGACATGAAAGACAAATTTCAATCTTAGTTTCTGTCTTGTAATTAATGTTAAGCAAAGCTTTTTTTGAAGTGATACAGTTAACTGGTGTGATGAACTCATTTATAGGACATTGTTCAAGTTTACCATGAAAACACAGGGGGGCAGGCGTGGTGTAGTGTTTAAGCCCTTGGCTTGCGGCGCCGACGATCCGGGTTCGATTCCCGGGTTGCGCCACTATGTTTAAGAGGTTGGTAACCTCCTGCTTCCATGTCGCGATATAACTGAAATATTGTTGAAAGCGACGTAAAACACTAATCAATCAACCAACCAACCAACCATGAAAACATCATGTCAATGGATTCTCTGTATTTTTTTGCTTACGTGTTAAAGCTATAATAAATCAAAATGACTACATTATGATCTCATTTTATCATTACATACGGACAAAAAATCATAGAATAACACACTTGAATCTGTTATATTTTAAAGTGAAAAAAGGATTTGTTCCATGTAGGAACGGTCATTACGTTATAAGTAGTTTAAATTGAAAGGTTCATATCTGATTACATAAAGTTTTATAACTTTCTAAATTGCTGTATATCGTTTACATTAAAAGTGAAACCTGCAGAAATCATGTAACGTTAAACATTCATCATTTTGCATTAAACGTTTTACTAACTTCTCCCTTCGGATATATGTCATTTGGTTTACTTCCATTTTTTGTTAAAAATAGAAAAGTTGTTTAAAACAGATAAAAAGCAATCAATTAGACAGATTTATTTTGAATACTGATGTACCCGAGAGTCGCCGAACCAAGTATTTTGTATGAATCAATAGTTCAAGAATAACATGTTTTCTATATCTATTATAACCACTAGGCCGGTGTCACTGCTGGTGGACAAATAGTGCCCGAGGGCATCATAAGTCTAGTTTTCAGTACTTTTGTACTGACTTAAAATATATACTTAAATTTGCCGTGATAAAATTATGTAAATTACTCTAAAACTAAGGAGAATCTCCCTCAGGCATAGCTCTGTCCTTAGATTGATTCTTTGGTTCACTTTTTCGCTCGTTTTGGTTTCAATACTGCTCTTCAAACATTTATACTATATGAGATTTCCAACCATTCGGCCATTAGCATCACTGAAGAGACATAAGTTGTCGAAATGCGCGTCTGGTGCACAAAATTCAAATGTATATATTTTCTATATCTATGTACAAGGTGGAGATAAGCAAATTTTGTCGAATAGGGACATTAATATATATAATTATTCAACTATAGTGATGCAGCCTCAAAATAGTCCGTTCTCTCCAAACCATTGCAAAACACTAACATTGCATAACTAATATTGATATATATGTTCTCATTAAATCTTATCCTATTTTAACACAGATTAGTCAGATGAAAACAATTAAATAAGTAAGTTGAGAATAAAGAAAAAATGTAAAAGAAAAGAAAAAGAAAAAAAAAATAGGAAGAAGGAAATTAAAGCTAATATATTCCTTGAAAATCATGCATAACATTATTTTAATAGGTATGTTAAAATATCTATTCTTTAAAAGTGGGTCACTCCTGACCTAGAATCTAGAATTCGTCATATCGTGTACTGTCTTTTGTGAGACATTGGCAAGTCAAGATTCACACTACGTCGGGTGGGTCCGCTAAATAGGTCTAAATTTCTATGGAATGCATCAATGGAGTTGCATCACCGAACTCCGAAGTATTTAGTTTCTAACAATAAAGATGAAATATTGAAAAAGAATTTCACTCATGAATAAAGCATGGTAGTCGATTCAATCATTATGATAATTAGCATAATATAAGGAAAATCACCCTTGTATAAACGGCGATTTTATAATGATTTCAGTAGTTTTTCTTTTACGGAATTATGTGTTTATCTTTCTGTCGTTTTTCCTAATTTTATACGAAATATTGTCTACAAGAACTTCAAATCTTAATGATGTCATCTACAGAATTCTTGATGTCCGAAATAATCACCATTGTATAGGAAGCTGGGAGAGGGAATATAATATAGTAATACTACAGAGTATAGCATCACCAGAGGGACGGACGGGCTATATGCATATTATAAATCAGATATCTCAATACACTTATTATGTGAAATATCATTCATATCTAACCTTTTACGAGTCCATTTTTGTCACTCAAATAATAATTAATTCGCGAAATATGGCTAATATGTATAAAAAGCATTGTTTATACTACAGTTATGTCAATTGACCGTCGTTATCTCAGCTGCATTTTAATCGAAAGTTTTTGTGATGTTCTTATATGCCTTTTTAAAAATTATTACATCATGAACAGTTCATTTCCGTGGTGTCTTTTGGCTTTCGGCGGAGTCCGATGCTTTTATCTTTCACTTGGTTTTGTATATTTGACCGAAAACTGGAATACATTTCCATAGTTCAAGCAGAAGGTATTTCATTGTAAACAATTGACTATTGTAGTACGCTGTCGAGCTCAGCTGATAAAAATACTCACGAGATAATACAAGCACTTCAGTTACGGATAGTGAAAATGAGGGTATCAATAAAATGGGACCCACTGTTCTATCTTTAGTACTTCCAATACTGAAACCAATGAAACAAAGCTAATAATTTTGAAACCTAAGACAAATAATGTGATATATAATGTCCATATTCTCATTAAATTTCATTCTATTTTAAGATAGATTAGTAAAAAGAAAAAAAAAACCCAAAATAATTAAGATAAAAAACTGATATATTCCTAAGACTGAGTTGCGACTACATGTATATACTAATTCCAGCACTTCTTTTTTACGAAATTATGTTTTCATTTTGATGATGATATCAATTTTATATTTCATCACAGATATCTAAACAGACAATTTCGTTATTGCAGCTACGAAATTCATTCATTTAAATCAAAGATGAAGATTAAATGCATATTCATTAAAACTGAAATAAAAAAGGACAACAAACAATTTGATGCAAGCACCAAAGTGTAGGTCGGAATGGGATCTTTGATAAAACTGCAAAGAATTTTTGAAAACAGAATAACGTTTTAAAATATGTAATGTACAGCCATGTGACTGTTAATTACCAGACATATAAAACCATGATGATCGATCACAGACGTATAAATCTAAAATATCACTTCCGTCGATATTTCAGCTAATTGCATATATTTGGGATCATTTAGACCCATTCAGTACTTAAGGCAATAGCGAGTTTATAGACTTACGGATTAGCCTACATATGATACGGAAATGAACTTTTAAAATTACTAGCCATATCATTTACTTTTTGTTTTAAAACCAGTGGGTTCAGTGGATGAGGTGTGGCCATGGGCACATCGCTGTCCTGTCCTTCAGATGAGACAGTAGAAGTCCCTTGTCACGGTAGGCATGGGAGGTAATAGATCTCCCACTTCTTTGGGAGGGGCCGTTGCAAAGGTATAAATTTCTATGAAATGCATCACGCAGATACCGTCACCATATACGTGAACTAATCGTGGAGTGACGTGAAACAAAAATTAATCAATCAATCTACTATATATTTTTAACAAGACATAACCAATCTATAAGCAACTGGCTGTTTGCTGGGGTAACCAACCCTTTACTGGTTAAACTCTTGGTAGTGGTGTAGACGTGCTGGTTGGCAATCTTTTTATTCTCACGTTTTAATTTGTAAACAATAATTAAGGTTTATTGTCTTGCCAAAAGAAAGAATTGTAGAATATAACTGGTTATGTTGGTACGTCCTTCTAAATGTAGCAATTTGTATTCTGGAAGTTTAGTAGGACTTTCATCACGGTATAATTAACCAAATTTTATTTACACAAACGAATAATAATTTTACTAATGCGAGAAAGCGCGCAAAATATTCTAAAATTATAAGGTACCCCCTCCCCCCCGAAATTATTCCAACAAATTTTATACAAAATGTCCTGTAATGTAAATCAGCGAAGAATGGTGACACGTGCTCTTTCTGCAGGGATTATATTCCTAATTTTATCATTGCTGTAAAGTCCTGGGGATATGTCTTTACTGTACCGCAGAAACGCATGCAACTTTCCCGGCTAGTGCCGCCCACAATAACGACTTTTGACGCACAGCCGTATGCCAAAATCACTGAGATTAAAGCAGACAATAAAGACATGAAAAGACATCTCGAATAAATTCAAATGTAATGCAGTTGGGGCATCGACATAGTATGGTCAATTTAAAGATGAATCTGCCTATTGTTTGTGGGCATCAAGAGTGACGCATTTGTATGACGTTTCCCGCGATAAGTCAACGTCGTTATATTCAAAATGGCGTCTGGTTACAAAAGTCGCTTCTTCAAGTTCAAAGGCAGTTACACGCCAAGAGAAACATTTGCCTAACAAGGCAAACACTAAACGGAGACATGTCAAATCCAAACAAATTCAATGATGTTAAACTGCCATGGATTGGGGGCAAACGGCGAAAAATAAAGCCCATTGAAGTTATCAAACGGCTGATCGAAGGGTGCGATAGCTATTATAAGTTGACGCTCACTAGAACCGTGCAGGAAAAAAAAAAGGAGTGGCCTTGCATCTATGATGTATATCATATGCAAGGGCGGGATGCTGAACAAAGTTAACACCGGCAAAATCCACTACCAGGAATCTAAGAAGAAAACACTGCCAATTTTGACATCAACACCAAAGCAGGAATTTGTCGACGACGCTTATGCTGTTCAATTTGTCCGGTGTCTATCCGTCCTTCTGTCCTGCCTTTGTCCTTGACTGTTTTGTTTTGTAATCACACCTTAATACTATCAAAGCTACCACAGGAGATATACGTGTTTCTCAATCACTCTGTTTTAAGATTAAATCATTCAAAACAGGAAGTACAAATGTATAAAAGCTTATTATTGCAAAACGATCAAGTGAAAATGCAAAGCGATGTATATTACCGGTCACTTTCAGAATCATAAGGACCTCTATATGATAGATAGCGAAGATGATGTTTCTTTGAGAGACATATTTAATTTAGTGAAGAAGCAATGCGCTTCTTTGCAAATTCTGGACCCGAAATTTACGAATGAACTGTCAACTCTTAAACATGAGGTTAGTGGATCATCTCAGGCTGTGAAAAAAACTAGAGTCTGAATCTTTATTCAAGTGGAAATTTGAAGGGAATCGGATTCAACACAAATTTAATCTTGAACTTATAGACGAATTGAAACAAATTTCATGGGCCGTTGAGAATTCTAAATCATGTTATGCTAGAGAACTTTTAGAGGCAGCCTTGAAAAAAGTTCATCAACGCAACAAACTGATTAAAATTGCTGATAGCAGTGAGGGAGGTTGGGAAACGGTGCGCCAATATTAGTCAAATCCTATTGCCAGTGATTCTGAAGACGAAAGCAGAATTATTAAAGCCGAAAACCGGGCTATTAGTAAGCGTAAGCAATTTAACAATGCCAAAAAATCTACAAAAAGGGCAAAGCCATCAACAAAGAGAGTACTGTTTCTACTACTCCTCTATATATGCCTATGCAGCCCTTTATCGGGCCTCGTCCATGGATCGGTGAACATCGGGAATTCAAAGCTGGGTTCGGACAGCATGTTTACCCCAAGCAGAGAGGAGCGTGTTTCGGTTGCGGGTCATTCCAGCACTGGAGGAATTCCTGTCCTTACAACCAGAAATCATCTACCAAATCAAAGCAAGAGTGACATAAATTCTACTTCGTATTTAGATATTATGTTGTCTTTCGACATTAATGGTCAATTGAACACCCCACTCTATGACAAACGTGACGATTTCAATTTCGCTATCACAAACTTTCCTTTCATAAGTAGCAATATTCCATCATCGCCCGCATACGGCGTATTCATATCTCAGTTAATACGTTATTCCAGAGCAGGTTCAAATTAAAATGACTTTGTTCTGAGGGCTAGGCGACTTTCAGTTAAGCTGCTCAACCAGGGTTATATATGTGCTAGACTAGCATCGTCACTGAGGAAGTTCTACGGTCGTTACGAGACTCTTATTACTCCATATGATATCTCGTTATCCAGACTTTTAAATGATATTCTGGACTGAGACCGATTCCGATCACTTTACACAGATTTGACACCTTCTATACTGGAAAGTTACCTACTTCGACTTCTCCATATATAAATACGCATGGAATTCACACGATTTGACTTTCTACGGGGTATATGTGACGGGTGTTGCTAGCAAGCAGTAGATGCTCACTCTCCCCGGGCACCTGATCTCACTCCATCACAGGGGTTCACATATGCTCTTCAAGTAGACATATTTTGTTATTTTCCATTTGTTTTTCATTTTCACTGATTTTGTATGTCCTATGGTTTCATGATTTTTGGACTTGTGGTTTGGATTTATCCATCATCTTTACATAAAAGATGAGTATATTGAGACTTAACAAGATAGTCTATTATTGTTAAAGGTCGTTTAATGTCTTGTTTACCTTTTTGGAAAGAGATAGGTGCTTGTGAATTTATTTTAAATTAAATTTACAATTAAGAATGGTTATAAAATACCTTTTTATTCTACACCAGAGTCTGTCGTTTTGAAAAATAACAAATCTGCTAATGATAATGCGTCTTTTGTTACAGAAGCTATTCATGATCTTTTGATCCGTGGCCTAGTGGTAGAGTGTTCGAACACTCCCTGTGTTGTTAATCCTTTGACTGTTTCAGTCCAGAGTAATGGTAAAAAGAGATTGATTTTAGATTTGCAACATGTCAACAAACATCTTTGGAAACAAAAAGTTCATTTTGATGATATCAAGATTGCTATGCAATTTATTACAAAAGATTCTTACATGTTTAAATTTGACCTCCATTCGGCTTATCATCATGTAGATATTTTTAAAGATCACTGTACCTTTTTAGGTTTTTCGTGGAAATTTTGAGAAATTGTTAAGTACTTTGAGTTCAGAGTTTTACCGTTTGGTTTAAATTCTGCGTGTTACATTTTCACAAAATTAACTCGTCCTCTTGTAAAGAAATGGCGGAGTGAGGGTAAACAGGTATTAATGTACCTTGACGACGGTTTAGCTGTAGATCAATGTTTTGATCGGTGTGTCAGTATGTCATCTGATATGAAAAATGATTTGTTGAAGTCAGGTTTTGTACCTAAAACTGAAAAGTTCCTTTGGTTTCCGTTAAAGCAAATTATTTTCTTAGGGTATTTTATTGATACTGAAAAAGAAATATTGCAGATTACAGATCCTAGAATGGAAAAACTAGATATCACATTAAAATCTATGCAAGTAGTTTGCTCACAAAATAATCCTATTCATGTGAGGAGAGTTGCAGGTTTAGTTGGTCAGATTATTTCCATGTATTATGTATTGGGAAATATTGTATATTTGATGACAAAGGCAATTTCTATAGATGTGCAGAGAGCAAGATCTTGAGGATCGAGAATTATTCTCAGTGAGCACAGTGCTCGTATGATTGATTTCTGGAAATCAAATATAAAATTTCTAAATCAGAAAAAATTCATTTCAGACTTGTCAAGTAATGTAATTGTTTACAGTGATGCAAGTAGTACCGGATACGGTGGTTATGTTGTTGACACTCCCTACAGTATTGTTCATGGGATGTGGTCAGAAGGTGAAAGTTCAGAGAGCTCCACTTGGAGAGAACTTTCTGCAGTACATAGAGTGCTCTCGTCTTTAGAGACTTCATTGGGCAAATAAGAATGTGAAATGGTTTTCTGATAATCAGAATGTTATCAGTATTATTTAAAAAGGAAGTATGAAATTTCATTTGTTAGAAATTGCCTTGTCTATATTCAAGATATGTTTATCATCTAAAATAAATTTAGAAATTGAATGGGTACCACGCACGTTGAATACCAAGGCAGATTTTTTGAGTAAAATTGTTGATACGGATGATTGGTCCGTTTCTGTAGAACTTTTTGATTATATAGATTCCTTTTGAGGTCCGCATGAAATAGACTTTTTTGCAAATGAAAAGAATAATAAATTACCCATGTTTTATTCTAGATTTTGGACACCTTTGTCTATTGGCATTGATGCATTTACAGTGAGTTGGGATGGGGTCAATGGTTGGTTTGTACCGCCAATCCCCCTTATATCCAAAGTTATCAAATATATGAGACAATGTAAGAGTTATGGGACTTTGATTATACCAACTTGGTATTCAACAAGTTATTGGCCTCTTCTTTGTGACAGAAGAGGAAATTTTGATAAAGCTGTGGTTAGTTTTGTAGATTTACCCATTAATAAGGCATGTTATATACCCGGTAGATTTTCGGGAATATTTTGGCGTTCAGATTTGCCTTTTCGCATGTTAGCGATCCGTTTAGATTATTCGATATTTTGATAATAATGTTAATGTCATGTTTACATATGTTTTTGCAGGCATTTAAAATGACATTGAGACGCTCCCTGAGGCCTTAGTTGAGAAAGTTCATGTGCTCTCTGATCTCCAACTTGAAAGTCGGTCATCCGCAACCATAAAAGGTTATTTTTACGCATTTAAGAGGTGGAAATCATGGGCCGTTGCTCATGGTTTATCAGAGGAAGAAATTCTCCCAGCTAAGGATTTCCATGTGGAGCTTTATCTTGCAAGTTTGACGCAGTCAAGACGATCACCCAGTCCAGTAGTGAGTGCGTTTTATGCATTAAAGTGGATAGATAATCTTGTTTGTGTTACATCTCCTATGGAATCTGATCTTGTGAAAAATACGCTTGAAGGAGCTAGAAGACGTGTAAGTGTACCGATCAACAAAAAAGACCCAGTTACACCAGAAATGTTAGAAAAAATGTATGACATGTTCAATATTGATTGTAATTTGTATAAACAAAGAACGATAACATTATGTTTGATTTGTTATGCTGGTTTCTTCCGTATTAGTGAATTATTATATTTAAAGAAGGGGGATATCAAAATTTTTGATACACATATGGAAATATTTGTTGAAAAAAGCAAAACTGACATTTATAGAGACGGAAACTGAGTTATTATTGCTCGAACTAATACAAAGCTCTGTCCAGTTGCAAATTTTGAGAAATATTCACAATATGCATGTATTGATTCAGATGATATTTATGTATTTCAGAATTTAATGAAGCGTGACAATGTTTACTGTTTTAGAAATGTAAACAAGCCTTTGACTTATACTAGAGATAGAGATTTATTCATTGAAGCATTTTCTCCTATTGTTTCAGACATAAGTAAATTTGGTCTGCATAGTCTCAGATCTGGTGGCGACCAACAGTGGTATCCCAGACAGGTCGTTGGCGATCTGAGAATGCTAAGGATGGTTATATTAAAGATAGTCTGTCTAAGCGTCTCTCTTTTTCTAAGTCTTTTTATTTAAAGGTATCTTTTCTTAGTATCAATATATGATTTTGTGCAGAAAGATTTTCATCATAATATTAACATTTATTACTTATTTCCCCGTTCTTTGGTTTCGAGGCAGCGTTTGCGCGTGTTTTGCTAAATGAGCATTTGTAGTTGTGTTTTGTTTATCAGAGAGGTTTGTTGTACAGGAGAAATATAATTTCATACGTTTGAGCGAAGCGCATTAGGATGAAATTATTTTCTCCTGTATTGGATATCGAATGATAAACAGAGGTCGCTTTTTCCCGCGTTTATGGTAAAGGAGTGTTCGATTTGTGCATGATTTTTCATTCGACACGTAAACGCTGACCAGTTAACAGCTAAATTTTAAATACTTGTTTACATTTCATGAAAGTATATCGGGTGATCGATTTAACTGACGTTGTTATAACGTACGTATTTATGTTAATTATGTGGAAAGAGAGATGACGGATGATGTCAATATGATTATATGTTATTGAAGACTTTCTGATTAAATAGCACACGAGGCAGCGTTTGCGCGTGTTTTGCTAAATGAGTATTTGTAGTTGTGTTTTGTTTATCAGAGAGGTTTGTTGTACAGGAGAATAGTAATAATAATGTATAAATTTGAAGTCCACGATTTAGGGCCATGAGTATCATTGGAAAGATTATCTATTGAGGAATGTATACGGTGTAAAAATCCATATACATGTTCTTATAAACATAATATATGTTTATTTGACTTTTACTTTTGAATAATATCAATGAAAACCTGTAAAGCTATCAATAAATCCACAACACCGATAACTTTATCAACGTAAGTTCGTGATAGTGATACACCTCTGTTTATATACACATATCTGATTAGGAGTAGAAAGCAAAAGTACTTTTATTGGACAGCCATACTAGACCGAGAACAGGTAAGAAAAACCCAACACACAAAATCGGAACGGACGTAGGCAATGGGGAGAATTTTACACCTTCAGAAACACGCCATACTTTAGCAAAATAATGCGAATTTCAATCAGTCATAATATTATATGATAAATTTCATTGACTATGTAATAAAGAAAACGAAGTTAAGTGTTTTACTGGCTCTTTCTAGCAATCTCCATTCATTATGTAATGTAGTCCTGGTGGTGGCTAAGCTTTTTTTTTTTGTGTTGTACATAATAAATAACACAGTATTAAGTTGAAAAATAGCGTTTATTTGAATTGCAAAAGGACAATAATGGTTTTCACCACATTGTCTTTAGACACACATATCCTAGCTTATTTGATAATATACGAGTTGATAATAGATAAAGCAAATCTATTTACAAACATCCAATGAAATTTCCTGGTGCTACGTAGAGAGAATTTCTATTCTATATACAGTACTCTCACAACTTCGTCATTTGGATACCATGTTTCCTCTGAAAAAAAAGACCGAAATAGAATTAAGAAAACAAGAAATGATAAACATTGTAGTTGCATATGATAATTAAATAGTTGACAGAAAAATACTTGTGTGAAATTTTATCTTTCGGAAAAGACTGCATTGTATTTGTAGACAAATTTCTAAACTTTGCTTTCCAGGGGTCAAAAAGTGGTCATTTGGGAGTCTAGTTGTGACAATGCATTATATCCTTTTATATAATTGTCACACTTATAGTCGGGTGTATCCTAACCTTACAGTGAGGTGCAGTCCTAACATAACATTATGTTAACGTCGCGTTAACGTGAAGTTTGCTTTCCTCGTGCGCTCAGGACTGCTGAGCACACGCGTTTGCGTTAACGCAGATTTCCTCGTGAACTCAATTTTGAGACTGCGTTAACGCGCTGGACTGCCGCGTTCACGCGCTTGGTTGCCGTGTGAACGTGCCTGACAGCCACGTTCGCTTGCTTACAACTTATATAGAGAAGGATTAAAAGGAGAATCGATATATACATTGTATATTTAGATATAAAAACATATTACTGTGTGCATGTAGATAAATATTTAGAATTGAATAAAACGCTTACGAGTAAAGGGGTGAATTTAAAAAATATTGAATACATTTTCCGAACATTGAATATAATGAAATTTATTCTTATTTTAGGGTAATAATGATGATAATAATAATAACAATAATAATAATAATAATAATAATAATAATAATAATAATAATAATAATAATAATAATAATAATAATAATTAAATTAATGAAAAAAATAATAACGATGCATGTCTACGCGATGATTTCCATTATTATATTACATATGAAAGCCTTAATGCGGCGTGTCATTTTAACATCACATTTAATGCACGTATATATGGCGACATTTGCTGTAATTTAATTAGATTCCTTTTATTTTCTCCATCCGTACCACTGTAAAGAGAATTACAAATGTAATCATGTGAACGCGCGACTGGACTGAGCGCACGCGGGAATAAATCGCGTTAACGCGAATTTCCTCCCGCGTTAACGCAAGGAGCGCACGCGCGTCCGGTCGAGCAGTCCTACCACGTGTGCTAAAGCAGTCCTCGTGATTGCTTTTCTCGTTAACGTGAATGTTATGTTAGGACTGCACCCATCTGTACACTCTAGTACACTAGACAAGTGCCCTTTATGTCTGATATTCTTTATTCAGAATACCAGTCATAACGTTTAGTCAAGTGTACGCGATATAAAATTTACTTATGTAAGCAGTAAATCTATATTCTAGTGCACTTATCACGTAACACCATATTTACCTGTTAAATTATTAAATTATCAATTTTCATGAAAAATGATAACATTAATCATTCATCATGTGCTTTAAGATTGTTATTTCTGGATTCATTAATAATGGAATAACAACAATAAATAAATATTTAGAAACAATAAACTATAAGACCTTACGGATGTTAATTTCACTTGTTGACAATGAAAAGATTCATGTTTAAGCCAAATACGTTTCCTAATTACTATTTCACTCATATTAAATAGTTTGATTTGATTTATTACCAACTTCCCTTTTCTGAGTAGCAACATACCTTCCTCTCCCGCATATGGCGACTTCATTTCACAACTTATATGCTACGCCAGGGCATGCTCTAAATACGAAAATTTCGTCCTGAGAGCGAGGCTTCTTGCCACGAAACTACTCTCACAAGGATATATTGAGGGACGTTTGAAATTGTCACGGAGGAAGTTTTATGCTCGTTATAAGGATCTATTGTAATTTCAGATTCCTCTTTCAAGAATGTTCACCGATATTTTGGGAACTGACTATACAAAATATACATCTTAACTTTATGACTATACTTGATTTGACATAATATGTATATACATGTATTCACCTGCGTTTCCGACACCGGAATTTTAGGCAGGCAGCATTTCTTGCCTTGAATGGGAAATTTGACTTCGTGTTCCTGTCTCCTTCGTATGTTCATGCGTGTATATTTATGTATTTACCTCCTTGACTTGAAAGGTTGTTGCAGGACTTTTGCGATGGGTGTTGCATGCAACCAGGGGACGCTTACTCCTCCCGGGCACCTGGTCTCACCTCGATTTTATTGGGGTTCGCATTTGTCTGAATATGACACTAAACACGATATTGTCCCCTTTATTCCATGGACTATGAGATATGGTTTACCCTTCAGTACTTCTTCGTTTTTTACTTTACTAAATTAAGCAAATACTCGATAATGACTTGTGGACTGATAATTAAGCCATGTGAAATAAAGATGTAGATGTGAAGTATTCTATGTCCAAACTTGAATCAGTTTATTAAAGACAAAAGAGGAGTTACTGGCTCAGTTATGTGGCAGAAGTCACCATGGAGCTATACAAGACATGAATATAAATAATATACTAGAACATATAACACATTACAAAAATATTTGATTGTAGTGCAATTACGATACCGACTTAGGACGGTCATTTAATTTGACAAAAGCCAAACAAATGGTGTGGTTAACCGGTTTACGGGCCCACCTTCCCACTCACCTTAACAGCAGAACAATCAAAGGACGTACATATAAAAATTTATAAATAATCCTCCATGTAAAGAACAAGGGTTAAGAAACTAGGAAAAAAGTTGAGTAGTAAATTAAATGACGAATTTTCTCTGTGGTAAACTAGAAAAGTAATTCTGAAGTTAATTTGAAGTGTACTACATGTAAAGTTAGAAATGAATGCAACTGTATTTCTTTTGCATTTTTTTTTAAAACCTTGCCCGTTGGCACGGATCTTGGGTGTCGTTTGTATGGGAGGAAACCGGAGTACCCGGAGAAAACCCACGGACCCAGGTTGGTGACAGCCTCACCATCTCACGCACCACACCGGAATCGGACCTGGGTCGCATTAGTGAGAAGAGCGCTACCGACTGTGCTAATTGGCCCTCATAATTCCTTTGCAGTTTTGCAATTAGTTGTACGAAGAAGATGTTTATTAATTTGTCGAAAAAATTGTTTCCAGTACAAGATCTTATTAAGCAATAATCAGTCTTCTTCCTGAGCCCGTGCCATTTAAATATATTTCACTGTAATCATAGTACATCATGTTAGACTTTATAATTATTAAACCCTTTTCTATTGTTTGTGGCGAAGTTTTTTTTTTTTTTTGGTCCCGTAAACCGGTTAACCGCACCATTTGTTTGGCTTTTGTCAAATTAAATGACCGCCCTAACTCGGTATCGTAATTGCACTACAATAAAATATTTTTGTAATGGGTTATATGTGCTAGTATATTATTTATATTCATGTATTGTATAGCTCTATGGTGACTTCTGCCACATAACTGAGCCAGTAACTCCTCTTTTTTCTCAAAAGACCAGAAGGTCACCAGTGATTTCCAAGAGTTCATTTATGTTGTGATCATGATACATTGCTGTGAATGTCATAAAGCGAATTACATTCATCTGTTGCGTCAAATTTACATGTATGTTTGATATTGTATTTATCAAGGATCTGAGCTCGCTTACAGACGGACAGAGAACGGTTTACTTATGTCTTCTTATATATTTTTGATAGCAACATATTATTCTATAATTTCGTGTGTAATAAATTTTTATGACCTCTCTCCTTGCGAAATCTGTTGATCCTTGTTCTCTATACGGAGGATTATTTATAAATTTTTAAATGTGTGCCCTTTGATTGTGCTGCTTTTGTGGTGAGTGGGAAGGCGGGCGACCGTAAACCGGTAAACCGCACCAAATGAGTGACGTTTGTTACTTCAATTGACCGTCCTAAGTCGGTATCGTAACCGAAGCACAATCAAATATTTGTGTAATGTCGTTCTGTGCATATTATGCTATTGTCATTTTTTTGTGTGCAGGTCTTTGGTGATTTGTGTCATACAGCTTTGTCAGATGTCTTCTGTTTTCTCTTATATATCACTTTCTTTCACAGGAATTGGAAAGCTGTTATATACAATGTGTTTAACACTATTAATGTTGTATGATCTGAACGCTAATCAAGAGGGCTCCGATGATTTTACCTTTCTTCAAATTGATGTGTGCTGGCCATGCTCAGGATCTAACGTTACCAGAGACATGCAGCTTCCCTCATCACTGGAGGAAGGGAGAGAGCGAACGCTCGGTAGCTTAGGCACTACAGTGACGACCTTACATCAGCAACTTGAGCGAGAGAGAGAGAGCTAGATACGTAAGTAGCCAAATGTAGTGGAAGCGCGGTAAGATTCTCATGTTGATTCGATATGAGCATTTTATAATTATCGGTAATTTTGACATCAACCAGAAGCTATTTTATCAAGGAAATCAATTGTAAGTGCGGCTGAGAAATCCGGAGATATGCATGTCTTCTTATTTATAATCATCCAAGATTCGTGGATTAACTTCTGTTTACCACGTTTCCGAAAGCATTCATCATGATACATATTTAGCAAGATGAAACTAGATAGTTTATTAGTTTATCTCAAACTACATTATGTTTTTCATTTCATAAATATTGCTACATTGAGAAAGCAAACTTAAGAGAGATATACATTCGTATAAAGATATTCCATTATGTCGTGGCGTTTAAGTGTCTTCTTTCAATCATATTCTACAACGGAATTTGAAACAGAGGTCAACAACAAATGAAGAATCACCAACCCATCCGTATATCTTGATTGTACTTGATTTTACGTGTTTGGTAAAATCATGTTTAACAGATAAATAAATTTTTCCATGTCGTATATTATGTGATTCCATAATGAACAAAAATCAACAACTTTGAAGTTTCATAAATTTTATGGGCTTTTCCACTTAACTTTTAACAATGTCGTAATTATGATTAGTTATGAATTTCTATCTGTATATTCTTTAAAAAGGAACCGTAATCCTGTTAACTAAACCATTTGAGTGACGACTTTAGTTAATCGTGTTCAGTCGATACAGCAGTTGTATAACAGTTTTAGTTGTCTACCAGCTCACCGAAGGGAAATTTTACTTCCTCTTCGTTTGTCTGTCCGTCTGTCTGTCCGTCAGTCTGTCAATAATATGTTCCACTCCGTATTTCAGTCCCCTGATGATGGTTTTCTATTTAACTGCACAAATAATTCTGATGAGCTAAAGGTGCGTCATGATTTTGAGTAAAGGTGATATACTTATTTTAAGGTCATTAACTACACGTGGCTCATGTTTTATTCAGTTTCCATCAAACTTTGCTCAAATGTTCCTCAGGACCCAACGGTTTCTTATGACTTCGAGCCCATGTCATACCTATTTTTTCAATGGTCAACTGAAAAACATAGTCTATGCTCCTTTACACTCAAGTCCTGTGGATGAATTTCTTACAATCTGTATACAAATATGTTTTGAGAGAACAAATGTTTTACTGACGTCATGCAAATAGAAATACAGGATTTCAGCGGGCAACACAGTAAAGTTTTATACACATCTGTAAAATGAATAGGAACTTTATATATGACATGCATACTTTATTTATTTCAACCTTTCAAAGGAGGCGATATAGCTTGTCAACTGAACCGTGACCTTTATTCTAGTTTCCAATAAATCAGCAAAATTTCTACATCTCATGAGTACATGTATTGCTGACTGTCAAAGTGCTCGTTGTTTTCTTTTTCTTGTTTTCTCTGCATGTCTGTTGCGACTTTTGCCAAACAGCTGAGTCCGTTGTCTTCTCTACTTTCTGTTTAGTACTTTGTCTGTTGTGCTAACCAAAGCCAGAGCGGTGCATCTTGAGAATCATAATCTTACACCTACAGCATATTGTATTAATGATAACTGTTACAACAATATATACCACTATCATTGCACCATATGTCCTCACATGAGTTTACAAGAATTGATTACAGGACGTTCATTTAGCTTCATCTATATTTTATTATATCTAGGTCGATACCATTTCTGGTAGATTATTACTTCCTATTACTTTTAGGTCAATACCGTTCCTGGTAGACTAACACCTATTATTACCTTTAGGTCAATATCGTTCCTGGTAGACTAATATTTATTATTACCTTTAGGTCAATATCGTTCCTGGTAGACTAATATTTATTATTACCTTTATGTCAATATCGTTCCTGGTAGACTAATATTTATTATTACCTTTAGGTCAATATCATTCCTGGTAGTGTAATATTTATTATTACCTTTAGGTCAATATCGTTCCTGGTAGACTAATATTTATTATTACCTTTAGGTCAATATCATTCCTGGTAGTCTAATATTTATTATTACCTTTAGGTCAATATCGTTCCTGGTAGACTAATATTTATTATTACCTTTAGGTCAATATCGTTCCTGGTAGACTAATATTTATTATTACCTTTAGGTCAATATCGTTCCTGGTAGAGTAATATTGATTATTACCTTTAGGTCAATATCATTCCTGGTAGACTAATATTTATTATTACCTTTAGGTCAATATCATTCCTGGTAGACTAATATTTATTATTACCTTTAGGTCAATATCGTTCCTGGTAGACTAATATTTATTATTACCTTTAGGTCAATATCGTTCCTGGTAGACTGTTAATTTCCGAGGATATCGTAAGCCAAGTTTCAGTACATCTGTACTGACCTGCAGTATATAGGTCAAACTACTCTGATTACAATTTGTAAATTATTCTAGAACTACAAAGAATCATACATAACTTTTTTGTTAGATGGGTATTTGGCTAATACTGTAAGATCAATATGGAAACTGGTTTGCTCTTTGCTGTTTTGCATTTTCACAATTACGGCCTCAACCGAAGAGACGTAAGTTGTTGTAATGTTGATATGGTGCGATATTTACATTCTTATATTTCTTGTACCTCTTGTATTTCTTATATTTGCTGTATATATCTGTTGTGACTAATCAAACCGAAAAATCTAACTCTCTCATGGTCACGGGCATTGTCGTGGCCACACCTATAATTTCAGTGGGTCCATGTGTACCGTGGTAGAATGGTTAAGGTGTCATTGCACTGATAATTTCAATAAGATGAGTAAGACACCTGAGATATCATACCTTTCAGTCTTTATTTTATAACAAAGAGCAATTAACTCATTATTCACAACATAGTTGTTCTTTGTTTTATGACACTTCCCTTCGGAGGACTATTAAGATGCTTTATTTTATAGAATACCTATATGATTTGGTATACAGTTTCCTTTTTCTCCGAATTCTATATGATTTGGTATACAGTTTCCTTTTTCTCCGAATTCTATATGATTTGGTATACAGTTTCCTTTTTCTCCGAATTCTATATGATTGGTATACAATTTCCTTTTTCTCCAGAATAGTATATATCATACCTTTTAGTCTTTGTTTTATAGAATGCTATATGATTTAGTATACAGTTTCCTTTTTCTTCAGGAGAGTTCCTTTTTCGATGGAGATCCATCGCCAGCACACAATGTCGACCTGAGTCACATTTTACATGGCATGGAGGCAGTGAGTTTATTTCCAGATTGTAGTCGGGTAATGTTTTAATAACGCTTTGTTTCACTACTCTTATTTTGGAGAAATTAACACTAACGTCAGTTCTGTTTATAGAATCTTACAAAATATTTTTATCCAAACTACAAGTATATATTTTTCCATTAATTCTCCGTTAATTTCATTGAAATATAACTATTAGACTAAATAAAAGTCATTCCATAGCGTTATCGATGGTATGCAAGTGAAAGCTGTAAACAAATTAAATTTTTACTTGTATCAAATGTCATCTTCAATATTAAGAATGGTATCAACAAAAACTGGAAAATGAGAAAATTAAGTAATTTATGTCATAATTGAAGTCTTATGTACACGAATATTAGTTTATGAATTCTCTTTGTACAAGGCGACTAGTGCAGAAATAATCAAATGAAATTTCCCAATACTTTACATCGGACTACTTTAATAGTCTTCAAACAATTAAAATAAATTCAAATGCTCTTGATGTGGGATTATATATCGTAGTAGAGGGACTATTTCACATCATTTACCCTTATCTACATATGCAACGTTATAATTGAACATTTAAAAATGTTATGCCTCGATTTTACATACGTATGTCCCACAAAAATGTGGGTGGGGTGTGTTCTACTGGAATCAGGTTGTCTGTCCGTCTGTTTGTAGACGCAAGATGTATTGGTTTCCTTTCTATACAGTTTCTCCATTTCACTTAGAGTCAAGATACCATACATCCAGGCATACAATAGTGCGAAAAATTATTTCAAGCTGTAAGATATTTCAATCACCCATCGTATTTTCAATCACCATCCTTTGTCATTACAAATCACACAAGGATGTTTAATTATTAAGTGTTCTATTTAAAAGTCTTGGACGGCTTTTCATTTCCTCTGATTATTTTTTTTTTATCTCTGAAACAATTTCTTGGGTTGACCATTGGGTCAACATCATCTTAACACACACATTTTTCAAGGAATGCAACTGCACAAGTTTATACTACCCACAACTTCCCTATCTATCTACAATCTATCTACCTATCTATCTGTGCGCCGTATCTGACATCAATGCACTAATATGACATAATTGCACTATAAACATAGAATCAAAACATTATATATATATGACACTATTGCACTATAAACATAGAATCAACACATTATACATATATACATATATATATATATGTGACACTATTGCATTATATATTCGTTTTTGGTATACAGCGCTAAATACTAATAATAAACAACATAATAACTAAGATTCGAAAAGTGAAACTGTCAAATGTTTTCTAAACACACCATTTGAATGACGTTTGTTATATTGTATAACTCTATGGTGACTTCTGCCACATAACTGAGCCAGTAACTAATCTTTTTTCTTTCAATTGACCGTCCAGAGTCGCTATCGTAACGTTTCAATCGAATATTTTTGAAACGTCGTTTTTCAGTGTATATTCTATCATTATTTTGTTTTTATGCATGTCCTTGGCATTTTTGTCATACAGCTTTGTCAGATGTCTTCAGTTTTCTCTCTTCTATTTCAGAACACAACAGTGCATTGCTTATATCAATTATTACTCGATGTTAAAGTAAAACTTCTTTTGGCTGAAGTCGATTACGCATTAGAGCATAACATGTCCATTCACTGGACAAAAGGATTAATGCATCTTGCTCTGTGTTATACCAAGAAACTTTCCCTAGCTATCCAGCAGGAATTAAATACTCTGCCGTGTCGAACGAGGATTTTAGTGCGCACACCGAGAAGCCGAGCGGAACTTGGCAGATGGATGTACAAAGTTCTAAGTGACAGTATCAACATTTTGGAGAACGTATTCAGCATCAGTCGGCATTTATTACGGCATTCATGATAATTCAAAACAGCTAAGGATATCTAAACTAAGAAAAAGACCAGATTCAGAATGTAATTTACATAGAAATAAAGACTCCAAAGTAAATATTAGGATTTATTTCTAACAATATAGGAATGCAACAAAGTATTAAGTCCGACATGTAGCTGCAAATATTCATATTTCAAAGTCAAGAAAAGTTAAGAACATTTATGTTTGATGTAAATACAAGGACGCATTTTCTACCTCGAGTTGTTTTTCTGTCAATATGTTCTTCACGTTGCGCTTATAGATTGGAGAGATAAACACTACCGACTGAAAAGAGAAGAAAAGGGTTAAAATACATCTACATTTACAAATAAACCATCTGAAAAAAACAATCCACTCTAAAATCCACTTTTCTGTATTAATGTATGTTTTGTTCTAAAATCCTTTGAAATGGAAAAGAAGCAATAAAGCAAATTCCGTAAAAGTGTTAGGTTTTGGACTTTTCATGGATTTGGTGCATCAACTACGAAAACGTAAATGTTTCGACTTAATTGACATGTTTAATTACCCATTTGATACCAAATTGATAACCTTAAGTCTGCAAGATACATAGTGAAATTATCATCTGATCTTCAATTAAATAAAGCCATTAAATCTATTAAGGAAACGACTCTTTTTTTTAAATATGTTAAAATCATTGACAAAAATAGTTATACTGGCATTAAGAATAAAAGTGAGGAGTTTTGATTTCCTAATGTAAATTTCACCTGATTAGATGGCAGTGTCCATAACTTCCCATCATAATGTGTATTTTTCCCTGATATGTTAGAGCCTGCTATAAAATTTTAAAGGAAAACATCTATATATTACCGACAAGCTTTTAAACCAGGATAATAGGTATCAAAAACGTAGAAAGACTTTTGAAACAGAACAGAACAGGGGCATTGGCTAGCTTATAATCTAGCCATGGTTATATTTTATCATGTTCTCTCAACTTGCATTGCGAAATCTGTAAATGTTTGTTCTCTATATGAAGGAACATTTAAAAACTCAAATGTGTGTTCTTTGATTGTATTGCTTTTGTGGTAAATGGGAAGGTTGGCTGGTAAACCGGTTCACCTCAAAGAACCTCGGTTGTTACTTCAACTCACCGTCCTAAGTCAGCTGCATTACAGTCGACTATTTTGGTGCTTTCTTTTTATGTGTCAATTCCTGTTCAATTATTGTATATGTCCGTATCGTTTTGTTTTTGTTTTGTTTGTTTGTTTGTTTTTTTTTTATCATACAGCAAGATAAAATGCTTTCATTCCCTTCTTCGTATGTGGGTAAGCACTGTTATTAACATATCTAAAGTGAAAGGTATTTCATTCATATAGTGGACTATCCGCTTATCTGATAAAAATGCGCGAGATAGTATCTATATTACAGACACTAAAATGTAGTGGTTCAACGTAGCGGGACTTCCCGTTCTATCTTTAGCACTTTCAATACTGACCATTGACATCATGAAACCGATGAGAGACTGTGAGGTCAGAATTTAGAAAACCAGAGAAAATTTGCGGTAATATTAGTATAAATAAATTGTTCATGTCCATCATTCAATAATTAAATTAATTTGTAACAGTGGAAGAGTAACAATATAGTAAGCTGATATATTCCTTGAAAAAACATGGATTCAGTTGTATTGAGTAAGTTCAAACTAAATGTTAAGAAAAACAAATATAAATGTCTCTCCTCAATAAATTGTTTTTGTTTACTTTATTGTACTCCGTGTTTCACTATAATTTTGGCAATATCAATTATTATTGCATTCGGATTATTTATTATTGCATTTAGGTTTGAAAAAGGTGAAAAGTAAAAAGACTATATAAAAATCACTACATATTAATTATTCATTCACAAGCTTTTACAATTTTGATTTGTTTAAGAATAATACCCGAAAACTCTGACATTAAGTACTCATTATTAATTTTTCATTTACAGAACTTTATCTGATCATCTGTCTATCGGTTATTCCTTATTGTACATCATTACCAACATTTCCTGTCACAAAATCGGACAGTTCTCGTATTCAGACTAGAAATGTCAGTCTTTTCTCTAGTCCACATGAGGACGTAATAAATAACAATCCTTTTCAAAGTAACACTATCGAGAATAACGTCACATCAAACAGCAATGAAACATCACCAATAAATACAGTATCTATCAACACTGAAATCAGTGCGAACCAAAGAAACGACAGATTTCTACTAGATGAGGTCAATACTAAATTATCACATAGCGAGAATACGTGTGTAAATGACACCGTTCCAACACCACATGATCTTCACTGTATGAGGCAGCGACAAAAATCCCTGAGTGAAATTCAAAATGAAATTAAGCTTGACAGTGATCTTATGAATCAACTCATTCAAGATATTGGCCGCAGATTTGTGAGTAGATAAGAGTTTTTTGTCCATGTCTTTCTCTAGCATTTTAAACACTCTCCTTTCTTTGAGCTCTATCTGTATGTTAATTCGCTCTTAGGTTCACTTCATAATTAATTAAGGAAATAAAATGATTATTGATTTTGTAAATCACTCTAAAACTAAGGAGAACCTTATGCAGAGCTCTGTCCTTAGATTAATGTTTTGGTTCATTTTTTCGGTAAGTTTGGTTTAACACTGCTCTTCAAATATTTCTATATTATGAGAATTCAATTATTTGGCCACGAGCATTACTGAGATATAAGCTGTCTGCATCTGGTGCACAAAATTAAAAGGTACGTATTTTCTATATTTATCACAATTTGTTTTCATAGATGTCCAGAGATTATATACCATCACAGAATCCAGCCTACTTAAATATTCCTACACTTAATAAGGTAAGACTGTATTTCATTATTTTACCTTAAAATGTAAACCTCGAACATTGGCATATTAGAATTTCGCTTTATATATGCAATATTTCTTTCATAAAACTTATTTCAACTTTAAACACATTAATCATATATAAAGGATTGAAAACCAAGCATCACTACTGGTATATCACGGGATATATATTTTTTATCACTATGATACTTTTAGGGTGCCACAGTGCACAATACATAACACTATTACAGAAATCCTTTGTTTGTTTTTCCAGTGCAGATGCTAATATTTTCAACTCATTTTTAATTCTTATTTCATTTTTTCCCAATATAGACAGATGATTATCTGCAGTTGCTAGGCGACTATCTTCATAATCTTCGTATTTACTACACATATTTGGAAATGATGGTGAGCTACGAATCTAGGATTACTATTAATTACAACGTCTCAACAATTCAGCAACTTCGAAAATTAAAAGACCAAGTTGAATTCTTGATTTGTCCATTAGATAGTTTCTTGCATGTTCAATCGGATCCCATTGACATAAATTCCTTGCTTTGTCTTAAAAGCATATCATTGTTTTCACTTTACCAGGAAAATAGTTTGAATGTTATTCACAGATTGAAACAGGACAACGCATTCGTAATTCATGAGGCAAACTTAAACTTTGATTGAATTACACCCCTAAACCACATACATCATTGTTATGTTTGTGTAATCCAAATTGGATATTGAAGACGAATTTATATCGTATTTATTTTCTTTTTGAAACATTTTATTACTTTTTTCAATATAGTTTGTAAAATTAAGAGTCTTTTATTTCTGTGTCGACATCCTTAGCTTGATTGATGTTTATGATGTATGTTTGTATTATTTATTGAAGAATTACATTCACAATTCAATTTTTATGTTTTTATGTTTTGTACGAATGATCTTTTAACATACATTTGTACTATATTTTCATCTTCTCACATCAACGTATAAAAAGATAAATAAAATTGTAACCATCAAACAAAAAATTCCTTAGCTTTTTATTTAAAATCAGGAAGTATGTCTGATAATTAGCATACATTACGCATAGGTTATTTTTCTTACTTGGTCACAAAAACCTATCCGACGGACACACCCATTCAGGAATCGTTCATTTGCAATTTAGACCGAGATATGGGAACTCTGTTATTACTGTACTGCCTCATCCGAAATACAGGGCATCCCACTCGGCGCATTAAGCTCACGCAACAAGCACCTAACCGACTGAGTATGTCTATTTTAAAGTAAATAAATCAGATACGAGAATACAGTCCATGCACGTGACAAAATTCAGCGCATTGTAAATAAGTACAAAACACGAGGAATGGATTTTGTTGTATTGTTAATAATAAGTTCGTTAAGAAGTAGTTCATCTCCACAAGTATAAAAGTGTTTTATAATTTATAGACATTACACTTCCAATAAAGTCTGAATTCTACTTTGAAGGGTCTTGCCATATCCTTTTTAGGCTGACACAGAAGCTTTTATATGCATTCAGCCTCTTACGAATAAACTAACAAATCATCTAATGAAAGTTTACAATCAGTGCCCATTAAAATACAGATGGTTCGACATCTTGGTCGAGCTTGGAATTGACTCTTCCAGTTCACAATCGAGATAATCTGGTAAAACATACATTTGTCCCACTTTATCAGGGAAATAGTTTTGAATGTTATTCACAGATTGAAAGAGGCAATGCATTTGTTATTCGTAAGCAGGGTATTTCAAATCTTGAAACTTGTCATTGTTTTACCTATTCAGAATAAGTACATTAACATATTGTGGGATGTTTTTGTAATCCAAATTCGATATGGAACACAAATTTAAATCTTAGTTTCTGTCTTGTATTTAATGTTAAGCAAAAGATTTTTGAAGTGATACAGTTAACTGGTGTGATGAACTCATTTATGGGACATTGTTCAAGTTTACCATGAAAACATCATGGTAATGGATTCTATGCATTTCTTTTTGCATACGTGTTAAAGCTATAATAAATCAAAATGACTACATTATAATCTCATTTCATCCTTCCATACGGACAAAAAAACATAGAATAACACACTTGAATCTATTATATTCTAAAGTGAAAAAAGGATTTGTTCCATGTAGGAACAGTCATTTCGTTATAAGTAGTTTAAATTGAAAGGTTCATATCTGATTACATAATGTTTTGTAACTGTCTAAATTGCTGTATATCGTTTACATTAAAAGTTAAACCTGCAGAAATCATGTAGCGTTAAACATTCGTCATTTTGCATTAAACTTTTTACTAACTTCTCCTTTCGGATATATGTCATCTGGTTTACTTCCATTTCTTGTGAAAAACAGCAAAGTTGTTTAAACAGATAAAAAACAATCAATTAGACAGATTTATTTTGAATACTTATGTACCCGAGAGTCGCCGAACCAAGTATTTTGAAATGAACAATAGTTCTAGTATAACATGTAGAACGTGGAGATAAGCAAATTTTTGTCAAATGGGACTTTAGTATATATAATTATTCAACTATTGTGATGCAGCCTCAAATCTCTCCAAACCATATCAAAACACTAACACGGCTAATATATATATATATATATATATATATATATATATATATATATATATATATATATATATATATATATATATATTTTTTTTTTTTTTTTTTTTTTTTTTTTAAGCAAGAAAATTATCTTCTAAGTGTCCATTTTTATCAGTATCTCAAATAACATTCAGTTTGAGAAACGTCAATAAAGCACCTTGATTATTAACCACAGCACCCAATTACCTACTGTTATATCAATTGGCTGACCTAAGTCGCGCACTTTAATCAAATGTTGTTTTGATGGTCTTATGTTTTTTTTTTAATTATTACATTTTTAATAGTGCTTTGCCGTGTTCACTTTTGTCATACGGCTAAATTGGATGCTTCTGTCTTTTACTTGGTTTTGGATATCTGACCGAACACTGGAATACATTTCCATAATTCAAGCAGCAGGTACTAGTATTTCATTTAAAACAATTGACTGTTGTAGTTCGCTGCCGAGCTCAGTTGATAAAACTTCTCTCGAGACAGTACGTGTACTTCAGCAAAGGATAGTGAAAATGAGTGTATCAATGTAATTGGACTCCCTGTTCTATCTTTAGTACTTTCAATACTGATTACTCATGTCGCAAAACTAATGAAACAAAGGTAATAATTTTGAAAACCTGAAACATTTAAGGTAATATATAATATCCATGTTCTCATTAGATCGAATTGAATTTTAACATAGATTAGTCAGATGAAAACAATTAAATAAGTAAGTTGAAAATAAAGAAAACATGTAAAAGAAAAGAAAAAGAAGGAAAATAGGAAGAAGGAAATTAGAGCTAATATATTCCTTGAAAATCATTTTAAGAAGTATGGTAAAATATCTATTCTTTAAAAGTGGGTCACTCCTGACCTAGAGATCAAGAATTCGTCATGACTTGCCAACGCCTTTTGTGAGACGTTGGCAAGTCAAGATTCACACTACGTCAGGTTGGTCCGTTAAATGTGTTCATCTTTCTGTCGTTTTTTCTAATTTTAAACGAAATATTGTCTACAAGAATTTCCAAATCTTAATGATGTCATCTACAGAATTCTTGATGTCCGAAATAATTACCATTGTATAGGAAGCTGGGAGAGGGAATGTAATATAGTAATACTACAGAGTATAGCATCAACAGAGGAACGGACGGGCTATATGCATATTATAAATCAGATATCTCAATACACTTAGTATGTGAAATAAAATTCATATCTAACCTTTTACGAGTCCATTTTTGTCACCATCTCAAATAATAATTAATTCGCGAAATATGCCTAATATATATAAAAAGCGTTGTTTATACTACAGTTATGTCAATTGACCGTCGTTATCTCAGCTGCATTTTAATCGAAAGTTTTTATGATGTTCTTATATGCCTTTTTAAAAATTATTACATCATGAACATTGCATTTCCGTGGTGTCTTTTGGCTTTCGGCGGAGTCCGATGCTTTTATCTTTCACTTGGTTTTGTATATTTGACCGAAAACTGGAATACATTTCCATAGTTCAAGCAGCAGGTATTTCATTGTAAACAATTGACTTATTGTAGTACGCTGTCGAGCTCAGCTGATAAAAATACTCGCGAGATAATACAAGTACTTCAGTTACGGATAGTGAAAATGAGGGTATCAATGAAATTGAACTCACTGTTCTATCTTTAGTACTTCCAATACTGAAACCAATGAAACAAAGCTAATAATTTTGTAACCTAAGACAATTAATGTGATATATAATGTCCATATTCTCATTAAATTTCATTCTATTTTAAGATAGATTAGTAAAAAGAAAAAAGAAAAAAAAAAACAAAACCCCCAAATAATTAAGATAAAAAACTGATATATATAAGACTTCAGTTGCGACTATATACTAATTCCAGCACTTCTTTTTGACGAAATTATGTTTTCATTTTGATGATATTTTCTCCAATTTTATATTTCATCACAGATATCTAAACAGACAATTTCGTTATTGCAGCTACGAAATTCATTCATTTAAATCAAAGATGAAGATTAAATGGATATTCATTAAAAACTGAAATAAAAAAGGACAACAAACAATTTGATGCAAGCACCAAAGTGTAGGTCGGAATGGGATCTTTGATAAAACTGCAAAGAATTTTGAAAACAGATTAACGTTTTAAAATATGTAATGTACAGCCATGTGACTGTTAATTACCGGACATATAAAAACCATGATGATAGACCATAGATGTATAAATCTAAAATATCACTTCCGTCGATATTTCAGCTAATGGTATATATTTGGGATCATTTAGACCCATTCAGTACTTAAGGCAATACCGAGTTTATAGTCTTACGGATTAGCCTACATATGATACGGACATGAACTTTTAAAATTACTAGCCATATCATTTACATTTTGTTTTTAAACCAGTGGGTTCAGTGGATGAGGTGACTGGCCGTGGGTACATCGCTGTCCTGTCTTTCAGATGAGACGGTAGAAACCGAAGTCCCTTGTCACGGTAGGCATGGAAGGTAATAGATCTCCCACTTCTTTGGGAGGGGCCGTTGCAAAGGTATAAATTTCTATGAAATGCATCATGCAGATATCGTCACCATATACGTGAACTAATCGTGGAGTGAGGTGAAACACAAATTAATCAATCAATCTACTACATATTTGTAACAACAAGACATAACCAAGCTATAAGCAACTGGCTGTTTGCTGGGGTAACCAACCCTTTACTGGTTAAACTCTTGGTAGTGGTGTAGACGTGCTGGTTGGCAATCTTTTTATTCTCACGTTTTAATTTGTAAACAATAATTAAGGTTTATTGTCTTGTCAAAAGAAAGAATTGTAGAATATAATTGGTTATGTTGGTACGTCCTTCTAAATGTAGCAATCTGTATTCTGGAAGTTTAGTAGGACTTTCATCACGGTATAATTAACCAAATGTTATTACACAAACGAAAATATTCCAACAAATTTTACAAAATGTCCTGTAATGTAAATCAGCGAAAATAGGTGACACGTGCTCTCTCTGCAGTGATTATATTCCTAATTTTATCATTGCTGTAAAGTCCTGGGGATATGTCTTTACTGCAGAAACGCATGCAACTTTCACAGCTAATGTCAATAAATGGGCCGGCTAGTGCCGCCCACAATAACGACTTTTGACACACAGCCGTATGCCAAAAATCACTGAGATTAAAGCAGACAATAAAGACATGAAAAGACATCTCGAATAAATTCAAATGTAATGCAGTTGGGGCATCGACATAGTATGGTCAATTTAAAGATGAATCTGCCTATTGTTTGTGGGCATCAAGAGCGACGCATTTGTATGACGTTTCCCGCGATAAGTCAACGTCGTTAGATTCAAAATGGCGTCTGGTTACAAAAGTCGCTTCTTCAAGATCAAAGGCTGTTACACGCCAAGAGAAACATTTGCCTAGCAAGGCAAACACGAAACGGAGACATGTCAAATCCAAACAAATTTATTAATGTTAAACTGCCATGGATTGAGGGCAAACGGCGAAAAATAGAGCCCATTGATGTTATCAAACGGCTCATCGAAGGGTGCGATACCTGTTATAAGTTGACGCTCACTAGACCGTGCAGGAAAAAAGGAGTGGCCTTGCATCTATGATGTATATCATATGCAAGTGCGGGATGCTGAACAAAGTTAACACCGGCAAAATCCACTACCATGAATCTAAGAAGGAAACACGGTCAATTTTGACATCAACACCAAAGCAGCAATTTGTCGACGACACTTATGCTGTTCAATTTGTCCGGTGTCTATCCGTCCTTCTGTCCTGCCTTTGTCCTTGACTGTTTTGTTTTGTAATCACACCTTAATACTATCAAAGCTACAACAGGAGATATACGTGTTTCTCAATCACTCTGTTTTACGATTAAATCATTCAAAACAGGAAGTACAAATGTATAAAAGCTTATTGTTGCAAAACGATCAAGTGAAAATGCAAAGCGATGTATATTACCGGTCACTTTCACCATCATATGGACGTCTATATGACGCAGTGGTAAAAATCGTTAGTTGCCGTCTATGCTTAAGACGTATGGAGTCATCCTGAAGTCGTAAGTTTGAACCCCAAATAACCATCCTTGTCCATGGCCAGACTGCCCCACAAGAGGTCAAGCCAGTTTCGAATATCGCCTGCACATGGACCAGTCGTCACATATATGACAGAAATATCGTCGACTGTGACGATAACCAACAATGAAACAAATAAACCGTCATATATCTGGTAAAAACTTACCAGTAACCGCATGTCACATTTGTGTTCCTCGAACCCTATGCTTTTCAGATAAACCACACACAAATCAGGGTGTGTAGATTCAATAATTTACTTGTACTAAGCACAGAAAGAGATCTTACTTATCTGTATGACGAGACCTTCAGATCTAGAGCGCACATAGTATGTATTGTAAGCTTTCTGTCATCAGGTTGCACCGGTGTATATATAAACCCTACTCTGATTTGCTTATTATTCTATCCTTGACTGCCTGTATTCAATATAGTGGTCGATAGCACAATAATGATAATAAAAATAATCTAATAGTTCTCCATATCCATTATGTACGTTGTGGATTTATTATTAACTTAAGTATAATATATTTGTGAATACTCAAATCCAAGAATGTAGGGAGATAACTCGTAGATCTTACCTTGGTAAACCAGGCGATAAGCATCGCTCAATTCTTATAAGTTAAAATTCAAATATTGGCGGTGTTTACACTCTGAACTATCTGCCATAACTGGCAGATTTGTCATATATATAGGCTCCAAGATTTGACCACGTGAGGCTTCTTAGCCAATAAAGACACTGTACGGTAACAACGAGAACGCGTTTGCGACATTACAACTTTGTCTACCACCGTACAGTGTCGTACACTGTTATAAAATGTTGGAAATAACATCACTAAAATACCTTTAACAACAATATTAATATGCACCTATAATAATTCATCATTCTTACAGTTCAGACATACATTAAGTAACATATAAGATATGTTAAATAACTAGACATTCATTCATTTGTATAAAAAATTGTTTACATTAACAATAATGCAGGCGACGTAAAAATACCTATCATTTACAACTATTTCCTGTACTGTACTATCGGATTTCTTCAGCATTCAGAATACAATTCAAAACATACAATAAACACTTTTACGAATTTAACGAATTACATAATACTTTTAGCACTTCTGATGACAATAAATAGTAATATTAACATTTAAAATAATATATACATCGGGATCGATACTCTGATAAGGTAAACAAGATGGCAGCGCGGTCAAAATACAAACGTGATGTAGAAAGAAGTCAAGTGATTGTGATTTACACAGCAATTTACATAACAAAATATGCTCATAGCAAAGAAGATTAATGTGCCTAATTTACTGAAAAATAGGATTCGATTCATAAGATTTAGTAATCAGATGGAAATAGCCTTGCGAATACTTCTAGAAATGGGACGATGTTTTTGAATAGAAATAACACAGGTACGTATACATTTCAAAATACAAGAATAAAC
Source organism: Pteria penguin (assembly GCA_035048485.1). Lineage (NCBI taxonomy): Eukaryota > Metazoa > Mollusca > Bivalvia > Pterioida > Pteriidae > Pteria > Pteria penguin. Next base: position 11,624,050 of record CM068583.1, on the reverse strand, counting down.
GTCAGTGTCATATAATATCATAGGAGTAAAATCCACCCCACCCAAAAAGCACTAGTAGTTAAGCTATATATTACATTTCTCTCACCTTAGGACGCTTAATTCTCCTGACTTAATAAGTATATGAGTAGAATATCGAGTGTTACACTTATCATCTTGTTTAAAATAGTTTTTTAATAGTTGACCTCGGGTTCTTCCATGCGAAGCTGAATCTTGACACAGTCTATCATGCTGATAAGGTGGTCCCAATCCCGGCTCCTTTTGGATGTCGCAGCCTTCAGTGATTCTATATTTTCTCTTCTGCTTTAGTATTTTCTTTGGCCAGACACTCTCTGATAGAGTTATACCTGCTCTTTGATAGAAGATTGGTCATCTTATTAGAGGTTAATGTGCTGGTGCCAGGGAAAACGAGGAAGTTGATGTGTCCAGCAATTCCGCTCTATCCACAATGGGATCTGCATTTCTTCCTTTTTTGAGCAACATGGCGACAAACTCAACCTCTAGCAGTCGTTGGTCTTTGCTCATGTCCTTGTGTTAATTGGGAGGCCACTGCACTGTTGCTGTACCGCTGGTTAATGTCACTGTTTCAGGTGTTCCCCCTTTTCGCCTGGCTGGTGGAAGCAGTGGTATACATCCTCGCGCTAGCAAGTTTTCTGACCTTGCCTTTAGGTGACCTTTGGTAGATAATGGGCCATCGGCTACTACAGTGGTTGCTACCTGTACTATACTGTTCAAGACTGAAGGTTTCATTATGGGGGCATGACTGTCTGTGGAGGGTATAATCACAGATGGTTCTATCCTTTGCCTTCTTGGTGACCTCATCTGTGGCTCATAGACTGGCGTGTTACACTAGAGTATCGTGATCAGATGGGCTGGGAGATCCAGGGGCAATCTCAGAGTGAGCACAAAGCTCTTATTCTGGCTCTATCTGGTCCCTAGTTTCCACCCCAATGATGTGTCTATCATCAACTTCCAATGTGGCTTTTGTTCTCCTTCCTAAGTTTCTCAGTATGGTGTTTGGTATATCCACCTATTGGGAGATCTTCTTTTTTAGGAATGCCATCTTTCTAGTCAAACGGGAGACAGACCGTGCATCCATCAAAATTTTTTGTCATTTATGGTGCATTATACAACCGATGGCCCTCCAGTAAACTTGCAGTTATGTGTGCGGATGTGATGGAGATGTCCTTCACCTGTAAAGATAAAATGTCGGGCTTCCTAAGGCTATATATATTCCCTGTATTTTCTGTCACTGTCTGTAGTCTTGTAAATCCCTGTTTCCAACCATCTTGCCAACTCTCTCTGGTTCCTCTTGTCTTGGCACTTGTTGTTCTTTTCCATATCAACAGTGTTTCTGGCATTTGAGTTGCTTGTCTGGAGTGCTCTTTAGTAGAAAAAAGAGGAGTTACCGGCTCAGTTATGTGGCAGAAGTCACCATGGAGCTATACAATACATGAATATAAATAATATAATAGAACATTTAACACATTACAAAAATATTTTATTGTAGTGCAATTACGATACCGACTTAGGACGGTCATTTAATTTGACAAAAGCCAAACAAATGGTGTGGTTAACCGGTTTACGGGCCCACCTTCCCACTCACCGTAACAGCAGAACAATCAAAAGACATACATTTAAAAATTTATAAATAATCCTCCATGTAAAGAACAAGGGTCAACAGGTATCGCATATTGAGAGGTCATAAAAATATAAACACGTAAGGTATTGTAAAAAACATAATGGTATAAAAATATATGCGACATCAACATGATAAACCGTGCTCTGCCAGTCTGAAAGCGAGCTAAGACCCTAGATCTGTAGGAGTCCCGACTAACAGTCAGAGGGGACGAGGTTCAGGACCATGTCTCCTCTGAAAGAGGTTTGGACAAGGCCCGTCATATAGTCCCCACCGCCCTGTTAGTCAGCGTGCAACGTTCAAGTAAAAGTCTGCATAAGGCTGTAGAGGGGCCAAATACAAGACCTATAGTCTTTTTGATGATCTCAATATCATATTGTCTATTTAGGAGACGTTTGACTATTTTATTACATGATAAAATAACGTTCTCGGAGCCTTTTACTTTCCTTAGTTTATATACGAGATCACCGTAAAAATTAGGATGGGAAATTCCATTGGATACATACTGTTGAAAAGAAATATTTCCAAATTTAGATAGAAGTTCTGAATAAGATCTGAAGAATTTGCCGAATGTTTTTCTTAGCTTGTGATATCTGTAACCCTGAGTTAAAAGTTTAGTAGTAATTTGTAAATTTCGTTTATGAAAGTCCAAAACATCGGTGCAGCCTCTGACAAATCGAACTAATTGAGATATATAGATACCATATGATGGGAGTCGAGGGACATCGCCATCCAAGTAAGGGAAATTTACAATAAGAAATCCAAAATCCTCACGTTTATCATAAATATTAGTATATATTAGGTTGTTGATAATTTTGATGTTTAAATCTAAGAAAGGTGTAGATTCATCTCAAGTATTAGCTTTATTCAATGTGAGCTCTGGTGGATATATTTCTGATATAAATTGTTCGAATTCAGGGTTGTCGATAACCAAAATGTCATCCAGATATCTGCAAGTATTATTAAATTTGTCAATGAGGTCAAAACGTTTAGATTTTTGAATAGAAACCATAAAATCCCTCTCATAACAATAAAGAAATAAATCTGCTATCAGAGGCGCGCAGTTAGTACCCATAGGAATCCCAATTATTTGTTGATATATCTTGCCATCAAATTGCACAAAAATATTATTCATGAGAAAATCTAGTGCTTTACATAATTCCTTGCAAGTCCAGTATTTATATGAAGTATATTGTTTGTTGGAAAAGAATCCAGAGTTATTGGAGGTACATATGTACGTTTTAGATTCTCTGTGAAAACACCATTGTATAAGAGACAGCAACTTGCTTTTAATCAAATCATGAGGCAGAGATGTATAAAGTGTAGAAAAATCAAATGTAGAAATTTGAGTCGCTTTGAAATTTAGCGAAAGAAGTTTGTCTATAACTTCATGAGAATTTTTAATCGACCAAAAGTAATTGATGTTACTATTATGAAATGCGACATCACAATATTTGATAATATGATCTTTTATAGCAGTAAGAGCAGACGTAATATGTTTCGATAGTACCGTAGTAGAGCAGTGGCTAGAATTAGATATGAAACGTGATTTATATGGACTTTTATGTAGTTTTGGGAGCCAATACATGGTTGGTAGATCAGATTTATCAGTTTTAATTTTGAAGTCGGACATGGTCATGAGGTGATCGTGCAAGGTGCTCTCTTTTGAGGTAGGGCTTTCCACATATGTATGAGTGGAGTTTAATTCGTTTTTAAGTACTTCAATATAATATAGTTTTCAATCAACTATTATGTTATTACCTGCTTTATCAGCGGGAACAAAGACATATTTAGCATGTAAGTCAGCTATCTTCTTTTTAATAGAATTTGTCGTCAATGTATTAGGCTGTTGAAATAAATGCGGATTTTCCGTAAAGTTCTTAATACGGATATCGACAATTCTTAAAATCTCGAATTTCCAATCATTAAGAGCATGAACCTTTACCTGTTCTTTTTTACACCAACGTTTACAATATGTAGTTAAAGCATCTTCTATAACGTCACGGCATTTATTGAAATCTATCCTGGACGGTAACCTATATTTAGGTCCTTTTCCAAAAAGGGTGCGCAATTTCTTGTCCGAAATACAGTTTAGGTCACCAGTAATAACATGACCTGCCGGTTTATAAACATATTTAGAATTTTCACAAGAACACGACGAAGGAATAGAGTCTGAAACATCAGGGTTAGATGTAACTTTATTATAATTTAAAATAAGATTTCTAATAGGTTTTTTGTACTGGTAACAAATAAGTGGAGGTTCTAAATTCTCAAAATATTGGGGGATTTTAGATGTGACTCTATGATCACGGAAAATATTAGAAATGTTAAGTAGATCGAAGCCTTTATTAATAAATTTAGTAGGTAATAACTGCTCTGTGGTCTGATGGATGACGTGCTACTCAGAAACAGTTGTTTTCAGAGAAAAGCAAATCAACTGACATGCAAGTCATCTCTACTTTATCCATGTGTCTCCTTGAGGTTTTGAGGTCTCCAGCTCCAGCTCTATGGTAGGTCACTTCCCTCGTCCTACAGAATGGGCAAAGTACCTTCAACCTTTTATGAGGGGCTGGATGCATATGCTCCTTAAACCTCCGCTTTGTGGTGAGCACAAAGCCACACGGTTTATACATTACCAAATACTTTGTTGATTGAATATTTTTATTACTTTTTAAAATACATAAATGTATATTTATATACAATGTTTATTACCTAACAATTTTGGAACGTATAATGAAGTCCTTTTTTCGTGTACGCACTAGAACTGGATTTTAACATAATCACACAAAAGTATTTAACCCGTATTAGCCTCATATTTATATAGATATGCACTTGTACATGTACATTCTAACAATATCGCTAAGCACAATCAGGCCAAAGAAAATACATTGCAAATTTGGCGACCCCCCATATTCTTTGCATTTACGGTAGCGGACAGACTTCGGCATGAATCGTGTACACGTCCATGAATTTCTTGTCAGTAGTTTTTTTTCAAAATGCAATTCTGAACAAATACCACCGGATATCAATTTACGTGAAAATCGGTAAAAATCGTATTTTTCAAAAATTCATCAATAGAAAGCATGAAAATTGTTGTAATATAACTGATAAATATCATACTCGAAAAATATTGCGAAATATAAAATCACTCAACAGAAATCTTTAAGCAATTAGAGTACAGAGAGAAAATGCTGTAAAATGCTTTTTAGTGTATCCCCTAGATGACACGGCTGATTTCTTGAGCGGAAGCGTGGGGATCCCTTATTTTCTTTTCGGAATTAATTCAGTATAGATTCGATATTCACTAGCCAAATATCATTAACTACTTGTGAGTGGTTTTTAATAGGCAGGTTTACTTTTAAGTAATATTAGTTACTAAATTGATGTGGTTAACCGGTTACGTGCCTATCTTCCCACTCACCACAATAACAGAACAATTATATAAAAATCAAACTCCTGCACAACCTTTGTATTTACTATACATATCTAAACATGCTGGTGAGCTATGTAGCCATGTTTATAATTAACTGCTGTGTCTAATTCAGCAACTTCAAAAATAAAAAAAACACCAATATATATTCGTAATATGTCAATTATATATGTGCCTGACAGAAAAATCAGATCCCATTGATGTAAATTCCTTGTTCCCACTCTACTGGGGAAATGGTTTAATGTACCTCACAGATTGAAGAACAAAACATTACCTTTGTTATTGTTATGAGAGAGATTTTATGGTTTCTATTCAAAAATCAAAACGTTTCGACCTCATTGACAAATTTAATAATACTTGCAGATATCTAGATGACATTTCGGTTATCGACAACCCTGAATTCGAACAATTTATATCAGAAATATATCCACCAGAGCTCAAATTGAATAAAGCTAATACTTGAGATAAATCTACCCCTTTCTGAGATTTGAATATCAAAATTATCAACCACCTAATATATATTAATATTTATGATAAACGTGAGGATTTTGGATTTCTTATTGTAAATTTTCCTTACTTGGATTGTGATGTCCCTCGACTCCCATCATATAGTATCTATATATCTCAATTAGTTCGATTTGTCAGAGGCTGCACCGATGTTTTGGATTTCATAAACTAAATTTACAAATTACTACTAAACTTTTAACTCAGGGTTACAGATATCACAGGCTTAGAAAAACATTCGGCAAATTCTTTAGATCTTATTCAGAACTCCTATACAAACTTGGAAATATTTCTTTTCAACAATATGTATCCAATGCAATTTCCCATCCTAATTTTTACGGTGATCTCGTATATAAACTAAGGAAAGTAAAAGGCTCCGATAACGTTATTTTATCATGTAATAAAAAATAAAAAAGTCAGACGTCTTCTAAATAGACAATATGACATTGAGATCATCAAAAAGACTATAGGTCTTGTCTTTGGCCTGCCTACAGCCTTGTACAGACTTTTACTTGAACGTTGCACGCTGACTAACAGGACGATGGGGACTATATGACGGGCCTTGTCCAAACCTCTTTCAGAGGAGACATGGTCCTGAACCTTGTCCCCTCTGACGTTAGTCGGGACTCCTACAGACCTAGGGTGTTAGCTCGCTTTCAGACTGGCAGAGCACGGTTTATCATGTTGATGTCGCATATATTTTCATATCATTATGTATTTTTCCTTAGGTGTTTATATTTTTATGACTTCTCAATATGCGATACCTGTTGACCCTTGTTCTTTACATGGAGGATTATTTATAAATTTTTAAATGTACGTCCTTTGATTGTTCAGCTGTTACGGTGAGTGGGAAGGTGGGCCCGTAAACCGGTTAACCACACCATTTGTTTGGCTTTTGTCAAATTAAATAACCGTCCTAAGCCGGTATCGTAATTGCACTACAATCAAATATTTTTGTAATGTGTTATCTGTGCTAGTATATTATTGATATTCATGTATTGTATAGCTCCATGGTGACAAGAACCTAATTGTTTGCAATCTTAGGCAAAACATATATCTATCTGTATTTTACTATATTCGGTTTAATTATTAAAGAGACGGAAAAGACGGAAGACATCTTATGAAGTTGAATGACACAAATCAACAAGGACATACACATTAAAAATAATAAAGTCACCATTATGGTAGTACTCGTTTATATGACAAAATCCACCTAATGGAAAAGCAAACAGGTAAAGACAGGACAAATACACATAGGAATCACAAGATATACTTGAGGAATTTAGGAAGATAGAATAATGCAAAATCTGTCGTAGTTAACCAGTTTACGGGCCTAATCTATTCACCTTCATTAACGATAAAGCGTATAAAAAGAAATATGAATTAAGAAGAATTAGATATATAACACTTAAAGAAAAAGGATTGGTTGGTTGATTGGTGTTTTACGTCGCTTTCAACAGTTTTTCAGTTATATCGCGACATGGAAGCAGGAGGTAACCAACCTCTTAAACATAGTGGCGCAACCCGGGAATCGAACCCGGATCGTCGGCGCCGCAACCCAAACGCTTAACCACTACACCAAGTCTGCCCCTAAAGAAAAAGGAAGAATCACACTTATTATAATTATAAATAATACCACACATGTTTGAAAATTTAAGAAACGTGTAAATGAGTGATTACTTTGTGTACAAGTAGGACAAAATCTCTGTTTAAATTAGCCATCAGATACATAATCGAGAAAAAGACTCATATAAAAACTGAATGATTGAAATATTATTAAACATTCTCGGATAAATAACTATTTATGGTACAGCTAAATCCAATGGCGAAAGGCCAATGCACCCTGCAACATGTGAAAATTAACATCAGCAGAACCCTACAAAGTTTCCAGATATGTCAACTTTATGTCTGTATAATTTTGCGTAATATAGGAAATTCAACGATACAGCACTTTGGTAACAAGGTCTGGCCTTGTAAATTTATTTACATATCTCAAGTCCCTTATCTTAAAAATTTATTTGTTTTTCCTCAGTATATTTAATCTTTACTTAGCTGTGGTCAGTCAATTGAAATAGTCTAACGTACAGAAACTTTCCATTCTATATTAAGGATTTGCAACACTAATAATCAACACCATGAAACTTATGAAGGAAAGTGAGTAGAGATTTAGAAAATTGAAATCATTCATGTTATATGTATAATCATGTATGTATTGTTAATGCATCTCATTCAGTTCTTTTAGTATATTATTTGTATTCATTTATTGTATAGCTCCATGGTGACTTCTGCCACATAACTGAGCCAGTAACTCCTCTTTTTTCTTTTATATAAATTTGATATTTGAAATTTAAATTTGAAAGTGGACAAAGAAAACATTGTATGTTTCCGAACTGTAGTAAGTTCAATTAAGTTGATTGATTCAATTGCATATATTGTTTTGTGATGTTTTATTGAAATGATTCTCTCGGATTTATGTCAATATTGATTATTCTCTTTTTCTATTTATTCATTTATTTATTTTGCGATTTTTGCCTTCATGTTTGAAAATGAAGGAATTAATCGAATCTAATTTATCTAAGTATTCATTTGTTTTCAGATTTTTTTCTGATTTTCATTTTGTCGGTCTTGAAATTTTCACCCGTGAAAACTTTCAGAAGAAAAACTCACCAATTTACAACTGATGCTATCAAAGTCAATTTTGCTTCTATTCGAAATGAAAATGTCATACTGCACAAGCCCATTGAAGGTAACCTGAACTTGAGTGACATTAATACAGAAAACAATAAATCGATGCCAATCACCACTTCGTCAGAAATAAGTACTACCAATATGGAAACAAGTCCCCCCCCCCTCATTTCAAATAGGATTTCTATCGGATGAACGTAACAGAGGATCAATAACTGCAGACAAAAATTGTGCAGATGATATCGTATCAACACAAGATCTTCAATGCTTGAAGCAAAGACATAAATTGCTGAACGAAATCCAGATTGAAATACAGATTGGCAGTGATCTTATGAGTCAACTCATTCAAGAAATTGTCCGACGATTTGTAAGTAAATAATCAACTTTTTCCCATTTAAACAAAAGTCAAATAGAATTAAACCATTCTGCATGACAATTAATTCGAATGTTTGATAATGGAATAAATTAGAATGAAATAATAGACTTAAGTGTTTCTCAGTTTATAGCGGAACCAGGGGTGATTGAATATTTGTGTCTTGAACGCATAAATCAAGATACACATTTCCAATAAAATATTTGCCAAAAAGATCTTAGTACTAAGAATGTTTTGTCGGTATGATATAAATATTTTGGAAGAAGCCCATATGACACTATTAAGAGATCGAGAGTCGAGACCCTCAAGACGACCCCATTCTTTCCGTCCTCGATATTATGCTCTGTGATTATAGTTTAGAGCATTTATAAATCACTTGAGGAATCCACGGAATGCAATTAAGATCACGTCCCGTAGAAATAAAGATAAGGGCATACATACGTGTAATAATTTAGCGTATCGCATTCCTATTTCGAAAGCCGGCGAGGCCTAGTGGTATCGCGCTGGACTCCTGATTACCATTAATGATAGTGCCTTTTAACTGAAACAACAGCTATTCTCACTATCTAGATTTATCATACCCGAATTTGTTTCCAAACATGAAAGAACCCATTCTTATGCTCATTATCAGTTACAAGATAGTGAAGTATTGATTCTTTTGTGTGATTGTCCTTGATAATTTGTGTCATACGGCTTTGTCAGATGTTCTCTGTTTTCTCTTGTAGATTTTTTACACAACTAAATTAAAAATACTCTTTCAATAGGCATAATTCAGTATAATTGCCACAAGTATATTTTTGATCTGATAAATGAAACTTTTCTTGGAATCTCCAAAACTGGAAAAACAAGACACAATTTTTCCATTTAATTAAATCCCTGTCTGTCCTCGGAATACGAACACGTGTATATGAATACAATGGGTTTATAGTTTATAGTTTTGTTAATCATTCCTTTATAGATAGATCAAGTTGCAAAAAAATCACAATTCATATTTACTGGGGACTCTTTGATGGGCCTTGTCTAAATATCCTCAAAAGAGATATGGTCCTAAACTTTGTCCACTCTGACTGTCAGTCGGATCTCCGATGGAACAAGGACTTTCTAAGACTTTCAGAAGAGCAGAGCACGGTAGGCTCAAATTGACGTCACTTCTGTATCTTAAATAGTAATTTTTATTCATTATACATTTCTTATGTGTATGTTTAAGACCGTTCAAATTGGGTATCCTGTTAGTCTTTGATCTATACGTATAGAGTATAGTATATACATATTTTTAATGAATATCCTTTGAATGTTCTGTCGTTGTAGACCTACCGAAGTCAGTGCCTCAACTGCGTTACTTCTGAATTTTTGTGATGTCTTTTACGTGTATTTTTGCGTTTTTGTCTATGCTGACTATTGTCATACGGTTGAGATGTCTTTATGTTTTCTTTTACAGATGACCAGAGATTATATACCAACACAGACTCCAACCAACTTAAATATTCCTACACTCAATAAGGTATTTAGTATTTCTTTCATTTTAGGCAAAAATTAATTTTCCATGGGCTTCCTCTTACTTTGCTTGTAAAAATTTAATGCGAAGACATTGAAGCATTGTAATGTACAAAGAAAAGAAATAAACATTGATGGCCTGTTATAGAATATCAATACCACTACTTATGATAATACCATTCATGCTATTTGGTAGAGACACTTTCTGCACACTGTCAAATTACATAATAAATGGTCATATTTACATAATGTGTTTCTTTTGTGTGTTTCTGAAAATTTATGGCGTAAACAGTTTGCTATGAAAATGATGAAAAGTATATAAATAATGTGATGTAAAATGTCGCAGGAGAATTTTTGATAGACATAACAATGAAAAATATATCTCTACTATTATTTGACAATTTGATTAAATGTATTGGCAATTGAAAATATGCAGAAAAAAATTTCCAATTTAAGTGTATATTCATTTGGCAAGTTCCTAGACATGGTGAAAGGGGGGGGGGGATTAAACAAAATCGATCGGAATTCAAATTCAAATAAGTATAAAGAGTTTTTGAAAGATAAGAAATGTTTAACATGAATATATTCAGGAATTTTAAATTTTAATACTGAAACAGATTTACCGACGCATGGGAAGGGATTAGCATATCTAAATGCTTCTTATTCCTTTCGATTTATTTTTCATGAATCACAAGAGTCATTTTGTTTTGAAATAATGAATTAGAAATTTCTTTATAAATTTACTTCTTTCTTGAATACAACATAACGCAGCTGACAATACAACAAGTTCGACATTAATTTCACGCTTACATATGATATATACATCTACACTTTAAACAAAGGAATTTTGATTTGTAAATTTGCCATTTTTCTGTATCATTCGGTGATTATTCGCGGATGTGATTTACGGTATTGAACAATTCTCCTTTAAAAAATTCTCATAACAAAACCCAATGTTTTAATTTGATGTTTGATTCTGCAAGAAGTTATTGAACAATGACCTCTTAGCTGACAAGATACTTTCAGTTATTCAAATTCTGTATTTTGAATAATTGTTTATATTTATATAAATATTGTTTATGCACAATTATTAATTTCCTAAAATCGCACATTCTAAGTTCTGTTTTCTTACCGTTATCTATAGGTTGACCATCTCCGTTTCAAATGGTTGTTTATGACACGTGATTAATGCATGTGCGCTAGGTACAAATGGGAGTTTATTCTACTGTTATTATCTTCTCGTATAATAAATATAGAAAATATATACCTTTTAATTTTGTGCACCAGATGCGCATTTCGACAACTTATGTCTCTTCAGTGATGCTCGTGGCCGAATGGTTGGAATTCATGTATATATAAATATTTGAAGAACAGTATTGAAACCAAAATGACCGAAACGTGAACCAAAAAGAGCTATGCATGAGGGAGATACTCCTTAGTTTTAGAGTGATTTACATAATTTCATGACGAAAAATTACTATGCACTGGCTTATAAACTCGCCAATCCAACACTTTCCCACCTTTTCAAATTAATTCATTATTGACTGTTTAGTTTGACAATGTAGTTTACTTTGTTGATTTAGATACTTTTAAAATGTTGTTACATCGTTTACATTTGTGTATAATCGTGTTAATATTGAACTTAAAAAATATTGTAATGGGGTAAAATAGTCTCCAACAGCCGGAGGATAGTCTGTCCGGAGATAGATACAACAATGTATTGTTAATAATATATCTATCCAATCATGCAGTGCAATCGGTTTTGAGGATACCCAACCCGCGTACATAAACTATTTACGAATCAGAAATCCCGCAGATTTTACATCTAATCGGACACTTTGGGTGTCGTTATGGTATGCATATTGCTCATGATAGATAATTATCTGAGTGTGGAGATTAACAGCCTATTAATACGATAGATATTTGTAATAGATAAATTGTCCATAATCTATGTATTATAGGTAAATTGATTCACTATATTTTTGTTTTGTTTTTTTCGGGGTTTTTTGGTGATTCAACCTAAATAATGCGGCTCTGTTCCCCAAGTTAATTAGTATTAATCTATTTTATAAGTTTATGGAAGCGGAACAATTATATATTTTTCATTCTGATACTTCAGGAAACGCTTTTCCACTGGAGATCTTATATGTCCAGGACGCTTCTGCAATTTCAATTTATGTATATAACAATCCTTGAACAGTTTAGTACATTATCTTAGTACTCTATCTTTGCTATGTAAGACTACTCTATGACGCTCCCGCAGAACGGAATTGCTAGTGTACAAAACATGAACAACTCCTTGACACTCCAGAAGTCAGTAGTTGCTCCGGGTAATTTGGGTAATGATTTATTCATTTTAAAAGTGTGTTCTTTGAGGATATTGATTTTGATGTGAATAGAAAAGTGAGGTCGAAATATTCAAACTAATCGAGTGAAGACTATCACTTTAATTGACCGGTCTTAGTCCGTATTTATGATGTCCTTTTATATCATTATTCATGTTTGGACGCTCATGGCGACATATATATCATAGAGAAGAGTCATACTTCTTCTTTCTTTGACAACTTAATTCAAAATGCCAGTGAGGAGTATATTGAAGAATTCCGAGTATAAAGATATTAAATATGCTTTGTCTATGATTCATAGGGTGTCTCGTTTATATCAAATGACCAATCAAGGATATGTATATAATTGAATTGAATTTATCAGAAATAAACACTCAAGTTTTGCTTTTATAATAACACCAGACGTACAAAATTGGAGAAATAGAAAATAGTAAATTAAAACATCATTTACCATAACACATTTTACAATAATGAAATTAATAAATCTAAAATTTCATTATGCTATGTTTACATTGATACTGGATATTAATCGTGATTGCGTTACCCTGGATTGTAATTGTGTATTTCACATTACATTTACATTTGAACAACACATACAAGGAAAAGGCAATCTCTGATACTCCCTAGATCTTGTAATGTTGAATTTATACATCCATAAATGCTAAGGGTATCTATATCTTAAATTGCATTAAAGGTGAAAAAGTCCTTCATTTTAAACATTACAAGTGTTTAATCTAAATCTTACCATAATTGCTTTAAATAAACCCATTTAAAATGGTTATCGAAAAAAATTGCTTGTGTATTATTTATTATATCTCTGCAGTTATATCATTATAGAGTGGAGGAAATCGGGGGGGGGGGGGGGGGGGGGGGGGGGGGTAACTGGGCATTTTCGATGTTTGAAACGTTCGGACTCTATTGCTTCCATTTTGTATATTTCTGTTTTAAAGCGTTCTATGACTTCTCGCTTAAAACAACTATGGGATATTTCATCTTAATGGTCAAAAGATCAAGGATAGGACTTACGACCAAACATTAACGATTTATGGTAAAGAGTAATAAAGACGATGCTCAGCACCAATATCGTAACTCTAGTCACAAGTATTGGTGAAGCAAACTTACAATTAAGGATATGCTTCGCAATACTAACGAAACCGTAGCCACAAGTAAAGCCAACTTAAATGTCTCCTAGTACTACTATCATATGAAAGTATCACTGGTAAATATCTCCTAGTACTATTATCATATGATATTATCCTCGGTAAATGTCTGCTAGTACCATTATCATATGACTGTATCATTGGTAAATGTCTGTTAGTACCATTATCATATGACTGTATCATTTGTAAATGTCTGCTAGTACTATTATCATATGACTGTGTCCTTGGTAAATGCCTGCTAGTACCATTTTCATATGATAATATCCTCTGTATATGTCTGCCAGTACTATTATCATATGACTGTGTCCTTGGTAAATGCCTGCTAGTACCATTATCATATGATAATATCCTCTGTAAATGTCTGCTAGTACCATTATCATATGATAGTATCCTCTGTATATGTCTGCTAGTACTATTATCATATGATTGTGTCCTTGGTAAATGTCTGCTGGTACTACTATCATATGATAGTATCCTAAGTAATTGTCTGCTAGACTATTATCATATGATAGTATCCTCGGTAAATGTGTCATAGTACTACTATCACATGAAAGTATCATTTGTAAATGTCTGCGAGTAATATTATCAAATGATAGTAGTCTTCGTATATAACTATATATATATATATATATATATATATATATATATATATATATATATATATATATATATATATATATATATATATATATATATATATATATATATATATATATATATATATATATATATATATATATATATATATATATATATATATATATATATATATATATATATATATATATATATATATCGAATCCATAACATCATTTATTACTTGTACATATAAGCTTTGCACTAATGCCACTCTTTTTTTACATATATAAATGACTGATTTTGTATTATTTCAATTTTCTCCCGAAATAGACAGATGATTACCTGCAGCTGCTAGCCGACTACCTTCATAATCTTCGTATTTATTACACATATCTGAACATGATGGTGAGCTACGAGGCCAGGATTACTATTAATTACAACGTCTCCACAATTCAGCAAATTCAACAATTACAAGACCATGTTGAATTCCTGATTTGCCCATTAGATAGCTTCCTGGATGGTAAACCAAATCACAATGACAAAAACTACTTGCTTTGTCTCAAAAGCATATCATTGTTCTCTATCTACCAGAGAAATTGTTTATATGTACTTCATAGATTGAAACAAGACAATGCCTTCGTTATCCATATGGCAAACAATACCCAACATGAAAAATCATAAGTCTATTATACCTTTTTATTCATGTACTCCAACTGCTGTATATATATAAGCATTATTTATTACACACACACACACACACACTCACAACACACACATACATACATACATACATACATACATACATACATACATACATACATACATAACATATATATATATATATATATATATATATATATATATATATATATATATATATATATATATATATATATATATATATATATATATATATATATATATATATATATATATATATATATATATATATATATTTATATTTATATGCTCAAATGTACAATACAGGAATGTATAGATTTGAATTATACATGTATCTAACAAGATTCATCTCTAAGATAAGGATGGAGAGGTGGGCGATATGAATTTGGCATATATTAATGATCGTTGTTATCAAGAGTTAGATGTTGATATCACTGAAGATGAAGTTATGAATGCAATGAAAAATGTCAAAAATGATAAAGCACCTTGTTTTTGAATGAGTATTTTTAGAATTTCAGAGATATTTTGTACCTTTGTTATCGAATTTGTTTAATCGCATTTTTAGAAGGGATGTTTCCTATAGGATGATCAAAGGGTATTATTGTCTCACAACACAAAAAAGATTATATGAATAACTCCAATAACTATCGAGGTATTACGGTTGTAAGTTGTCTAACTAAGCTTTTTACTTCAATTCTGAGTTTTAGACTTATGTCGTGGTCTGATAAATATGATATCATATCTGACGCACAGTTTCGTTTTAAACCTGGATTTAGTACAGTAGATGCCATTTTCGCTTTGTAAAATCTTACAAACAAATCATTGTCTGAAAAGCAAAAAAAAATGTATTGTTGTTTTGCAAATTACCGTAAAACAATATTTGGTAAAAGTTCAAAATGCTGATAACTATGGCCATCAAGTTATTTGTGATTATATGTACTGCTATGTTGACAAACAGGTTAATTGGTTGAGTCATGTTAAACATTTATAATTTAAAATCGGTTTAGTTATATTTGAGTGTCACAAAATGCTTCGAATATAGATCTGTTTATAAGTATATATAAATCTTGTTTGAATGACGTTTATTTATTTTGTAAGAATCTCTGAAATGGTACCTGTATAGTTATTTGTCCGATATATATTCCTGATATATATATTTTTTTCTACAGTGTAATTTAAGAAATGGCCAAACTGAATTATTTATTCAAGTTTTACTTTAATATCATTTAATATTGATATTGTAACATCAACGATATCGAAGATGAATACCATTTTCTTTTAGTTTGCTGTTGATATCGTGATTTGCGTTCAATGTATATTTATAGTTACTATCATAGAAATCCTTCAATGTTGAAACTTGTTCAGTTGCTTACTGTGAAAGACGGGAAAGTTTTATGTAAAATATTCAAATTTCTCATTTGTGCATCAAAACTTAGATTTCATGATTAAGGTTCTTAATTCCAGTTATACTTACCATTTGATTTATTACTTTCATACAATGTATTTGTTTTTCATTTATTCTAACTATATCATGTACTTGTTATAATAGCAATAGCATACCCCACATTTTCAATCCACTAACATACATAATTATTTATCTATATAGTATATATGTTTTGAAATAACATAAGTTGTATATGTTTCTCAAGCTGATTAGGTAAAAGGCAAAAGGCAAATAAAAAAAAAAAAACCCATACCATAATTTATAGTTAAAAATGAATTTAAATTTAAATCTAAATAAATATGTATACTTAATATTTGTTTATTTTTCTAGCACTTTAGTGATTTAATGATAAATAATTAAATATATATGAAGTATGAAATAAAAATAAATAGAATAAAAAATAAAATGAATTATATCTGTAAATAAACATATGAATATATGTTTGATGATAATCAATGTTTTGATTTCTACATAAAGATCAGAATAATGTGCTATTCAAGTACCACTGATATCAAATGACCCTTAAGACATTTATAGTTTGTTATCCGATCAAGAGATTCTCACGATAAAATTCATAGTGTATCAGTACGCTAGTCATGCGCACATAAGTGGCTCAGCAAAGATTATATTCTCAGTCTATTTATAGAACTGTCAAAATTTTATCCTCAGCAAGAACTTGTGCGGTTCTTATGGTGCCGTTATCGGTTTCGGACCAGAGATTCCGGGTTGGGACCTGACAGGCGATTGGAAGTGTTATATATTGGTGCGCATTAAGCGGTAATCACTGATGCACTGATTAACCATGTCAAAATAAAATATTACCACTTCCAGCGGGTCAGTTGCATACGTAAAAAAAATCTGTGCAAGGCATTAGGCCTATACGTAACAATATAAGTGAAATAATCCTGGTATATCAAACAAAGTAAACTACTAATATTACGTTACAATGACGCTCACGACAAACAAGGTAAACTGCTAATATTAATTACATTGACGCTCACAACAAACAAGAAAAACTACTAGTTTTATGTTGTAATGACGCTCACAACAAACAAAGTAAACTGCTAATATTAAGTTACATTAACGCTCACAACAAACAAGGTAAACTATTAATATTATGTTACAATGACGCTCACGACAAACAAGGTAAACTGCTAGTATTATGTTATAATGACGCTCACAACGAACATGGTAAACTACTAATATTATGTTACAATGACTCTCACGACAAACAAGGAAAACTACTAATATTATGTTACAATGACGCTCACAACAAACAAAGTAAACTACTAATATTATGTGACAATGACGCTCACGACAAACAAGAAAAACTACTAATATTATGTTACAATGACGCTCACAACGAACATGGTAAACTATTAGTATTACGTTACAATGACGCTCACGACAAACAAGGTAAACTACTTATATTATGTTACAATGACGCTCACGACAAACAAGGAAAACTACTAATATTATGTTACAATGACGCTCACGACAAACAAGGAAAACTACTAATATTATGTTACAATGACGCTCACGACAAACAAGGAAAACTACTAATATTATGTTACAATGACGCTCACAACGAACATGGTAAACTACTAGTATTATGTTACAATGACGCTCACGACAAACAAGGTAAACTACTAATATTATGTTACAATGACGCTCACAACAAACAAGATAAACTACTAGTATTATGTTATAATGACGCTCACGACAAACAAGGTAAACTACTAATATTATGTTACAATGACGCTCACGACAAACAAGGTAAACTACTAATATTATGCTACAATGACGCTCACGACAAACAAGGTAAACTACTAGTATTATGTTACAATGATGCTCACAACAAACAAGGTACACTGCTAATATTAAGTTACAATGACGCTAACAACAAACAAGGTAAACTACTAGCATTATGTTATAATGACGCTCACAACGAACATGGTAAACCATTAGTATTATCTTACAATGACACTCACAACAAACAAGGTAAACTACTAATATTATGGTACAATGACGCTCACAACAAACAAGGTAAACTACTAGTACTATGTTATAATGACGCTCACAACGAACATGGTAAACTATTAGTATTATGTTACAATGACGCTCACGACAAACAAGGTAAACTACTAATATTATGTTACAATGACGCTCACAACGAACATGGTAAACTATTAGTATTACGTTACAATGACACTCACAACAAACAAGGTAAACTACTAATATTATGTTACAATGACGCTCACAACAAACAAGGTAAACTACTAGTACTATGTTATAATGACGCTCACAACGAACATGGTAAACTATTAGTATTATGTTACAATGACGCTCACGACAAACAAGGTAAACTACTAATATTATGTTACAATGATGCTCACCACAAACAAGGTAAACTGCTAATATTAAGTTACAATGACGCTCACAACAAACAAGGTAAACTACTAGTATTATGTTATAATGACGCTCACAACGAACATGGTAAACTACTAGTATTATTTTACAATGACGCTCACGACAAACAAGGAAAACTACTAATATTATGTTACAATGACGCTCACTACAAACAAGGAAAACTACTAATATTATGTTGCAATGACGCTCATACTAAACAGGTAAATTACTAGCATTATGTTCCAATGACGCCAACAGCAACGCACGACAGTTGGCATTCATTGATTTACTAAAATCAGAAATCAAATTAGGAGCACGGGAAGAGTATTCGTCTTATGTTTCACAACTTGAACATGCCCTGAATGTCTTATACATTCAGGCTATATTGCATGTGTATCGTGCACCAAAATTAAGACGCTCATATTTGTATCTACATTTGTAAAGTATTCTAAAACCAATGGGTATCTCATTCATACATAGCTCTGTCCTTAGATGGGTTCTTTAAATTTTGAAGGTAATGAACATGCGTTTTCTCTAAATATCAGGGGCGGATCCAGAATTTTGTGTTAGAGGGGGCGAAGTTAGGCGAGGGCTCCGCAGGTCCAGTGCGGAGCCCTGGTAGGAGGACCAGGGGGCGAAGCCCCCCCCCCCCCGGAAGCTCCCACAATTTTGCAATTTTGGGGCCTAAAAATTGTACATTGTCTCTTCAACTGACCGTCCTCAGTCGGTACCGCAGCTGCTGTAGTATAAACGAAGCTTTTTGTGATGTTATTCATGTCTTGTTCATATCTTATTATTATTCTTGATGTACATGTAGCGGAATTGTCATACAGCTGAGTCAGATCTGATTTTCTGGTAAATATTTATCAGCTGTATCGCGAAGTTCATCATCATTACTTTTTGTAGACAGAACCGAAGCATCAATATCAACTAGAACAGTTCCAATGGGACTAATACCCCCGCGGCAACTGTGCATTTTCTCTGTGTGCTCAAATTGAATGTGAACAGATTTTAGCTATGTGATCATAAACTATCACATTCAAGGTACATTTGTGGTACCAACGGACAGGTCTTGTCATAAGGAACGCACATGTCAAATATGAAAGCCCTACATATGACGGTATATTAGATAAGACCTATTTTAAAAAGTTTTTGCTGACGGACAGACAAACAGATTACTATTGGGCACCTGCCTATTGCGGGCCCTGAATATCTTCATATGAGAGACAGAGGTGATAAATTTGATTGGTCGATGATACGAGGGAATTATTAGACCATGGTTTGTAATTTTTATTTTCTATTCTTATGTTTTGTTTAAAAACGCAGATGACAAACATCGATTTCAGAAGACAAACCAATTACTATCGGTTTATCAGTCAATTTTCATAAAAAAGGGAAGGCGGAGCTTACTGAACTTCAATAAGCAGAACGATGATTTGTATTTGAATTTGTCACTCGGATGAATTCTCTTGACTTGATAGGAAAAGAAATCAAATCACATTAGAGTATACAATAATCAACATCTACGGCTTTTCCTACCACTTCCTGTCCCCCCCCCCTCCCCCGGAATGGCAATTTTCGACTCACTGTATATAACATTATACTCATTACTAAATTTAACTAAATTAATAGATAAACTCCAAGCGCTTAGAATCTAGGATGTTAGATCCGTCGCTGATAGATGACATGTTCTGTAATAGTTATACAACGTGATAAAAATAAACACGTGTTTACAAATCTACAGTAGTAGTATACATATTAATGGGATACAATTTATTTTACAATTTTTGTAATTTATTGTAACTTTACCTTCTTTTTTGGTTGAAGAAAAAGTCCAGTCGCCCCTGAACTTATCTACGTTTGAACTGCGACATTGTAATGTTGATGAAATTTAAATTACACGCGCTAGTCTGAGTGAGCAGTATACCGGATTTCACCAAGGCAATGTAGATTGAAATATTCTTGAAATAGAAAATTCCGTAGAAGTCGAGCAGACGTCATCGGATAACTCTCTCTCTCCTTTTTTTTTTTTTTTTTTTTTTTTTTTTTTTTTTTTTTTTTTTGGGGGGGGGGGGGGGGGGGGGGGGGACGTCCCCTCCGCTCCCCTCTGAATCCGCCACTGAATATCTAATTTTCGATTTCCAAAGTTTACGCGTTTGTTATATAATAAATGAAAATGTTTCTAAAATTAAAAATATATAGTCAATATGATTGAAGGCTAATGGTTGGGACTTTAATATCTTTCAGCATTATATTTGCAATAAACATTCGATTACCTTTCGATTTGTTTCTGTGTGTAGGCGTAAAAGAGTTTTCTTCTAATTCAAGAATTGCAGTTATACATTCATTATTAATGTCAGGTATGTTCAAATATATTTCATTATACAAGTAGGTAGGTCATGATTGCGAAAATGCTCTTATGTTCATCTGTTACATTAACCCCCCTCTTTCTCCTTGCATTCCTGATATCTCATTTTTCAAATAATGAAGAAACATGTGCTGTGCCCTACCCAACATTGCATGACATTTTTGCGTGCGAATACAATAACAGTCTGCATATGGCGAAAAAATAGTATATCGCCGTCATTTCTACATTAGATCAGGAGAAGGGTGAGTGCTTTTATGGTACTTCAATCACAGGGGTGACCTATTAGACCATGAGCTGGCTATGCCCAGGTTGCACCCCCCCCCCCTCCCTGGGGAATTTATACCACTATGTGGGTTTGGTAGGGGGATGTCCCCTGACCACGAAATGGGGCATGCCCCGATCTAGATAGGGGCTTTACTAAGATACAGGGGTCCAAAGTTCGGATTTTGTGATTTTTTAAAGTAAAAATCGAGAAATGGGTGCATTCATTAAAAGTGTCTCAGATTTCTCAAAACTGTTATCATCATTCATTTTTGTACATAAAATGACAGAGGGGTGTTATTTGTTTGATAATATACCAATTTTATAATTTTCACATCTTGCGATATTCAATTAGATGGTCCTAATTAAATTTAGGGAAAATGCTCTTTTCCACGACATGCTTAGACTTTCGGGTTTGGAAGTTTATGTTACGCTCATCGAATATTGATCTTTTCTTGTCACAATATCCTTAAGTAATATCTCCAACAATATCTCTATTCTTTTTATACCTGTGCACCGAATAAATCGCTATTTAACAACTGCACCCTGTTTACAGTTTCTCTCCGGAATGTGTTTAGACCGTTAAAAGTCGTACTTTTACGCTGCAATCGTTACATCCGATTAATATTTAAGTATGAAATTAGAACGTTTAAATGAGAAAATCTGGAGAAAATAAAGCAAAATTAGAATTTCAACCTGCTTTTTGTTAAGAAAGATGAGAGAACGATATAAAGAATACCCATTTTACCATTCATTGACAGTGTATAAAACTTGCTATAGTCCCCCCCCCGCCTTCATCCCACACAATACCATGGAAATGTTGGTTACCGACAACAAAATAATCTTTAGTAGTTAGTTGATTGGTGTTTTACGTCGCTTTCAACAATTTTTCAGTTATATCGCGACATGGAAGCAGGAGGTGACAATCTTTAGTATATCAACTCAGTAAGAATCATAATATTAACTTTATCATATGACAATCAAGCTGATAATTGATTAGTGGAAACGATTAATTACAATTAATAAAAATTGTCGAGTTTTAATCTTGCAAAGTTCTTTTGTGTGTGCATTTGCCGTGGCGGGAAGAGGCGAAAACAAGGTTAAAATTGTTTATTTAGAGTTGGCAAGGCTGAAGTGCATTCGGAAGTGAAATGAAATGAGGGAATGTAATTGGAAAGGAAACCATCCTTTCATTGGTGACTGAAATGAAAAACTAGGTATCCACTTTTAAACCTTGATATGCGACTGTGATAAACACAGATATGGACACCATTCCTAACATGGCATTGTCAGTATATTCCCTCATTCGGTCATTTCAAACCCGTTTTGACTAAAAGTAGATCATATTTCGCATTACCGTTTTGCACTTTTACACCTAACAGATCTATCTGCATGATTAATATTACAAAATGGATATATTTAATTTTGGTACACTCATGTGCAAAATGCAGAGATACTGGATGACCTTTGCAATGTTGATTCTTATCAAAGTTGATGAAGGTGTAGTATTGATGTATGATTTAAACATCTCACCTCTAAAACAATACACTTGTAAATGTAACATGTTCTCATGGAAACTGGTAACATTTAGATTAATGAAATCTATTCCATAAAGAAAAAAAAATACAACACTTAATATAGAATATGAAAAATTTGAATTCTATAATTACACATGTATCACGACCCAATGTGATAGGTGGATATTTCAGTGGAGACGTCCAAAGTGAATGTCGCACTTCAAATCGGGCAATATTGATTTTAAAATTCACATATATTAAGGACGGAAAGTTCTTATTTCAAGTGCTGAAAATAGAAAAATAATAATAAAACAGAAATAATTGAATTTAAAACAAGAAGACGACAATGTGAAACAGATCTGACTTAGCCGTTTGACAAAGATGTTATATTAGTACACTGCGTCCTGGCAAACTGCATAATGTAAGTCACAATGGTGTAGGATCGGATTAGGACGGTCAGTTTTAATTATGAATGTCTTCTAGTCAATATGGTTTACATTGTTGAAATCACGCTCCAGGCAGTAAAGGACATATATATATAAAAAAAAAAATAAATAAAGTCCATAATTACGGAAAACAGAAACAATAAACCATTAGTAGATAACTTATTAATGAATAGGTCGGGTCAAAAGCCAATCAAGTAACTAAGTAACCCGACGTACTTGTTATATTCCGAAGATAGCAGCTTTGCTATGAAAAATAGACGATATACGAGGCCCGTAGGGTCGAAAACTATCTGTATTTATTTTTCATAACGAACTATCAAAGGCATATAACGTACTTAAAACTTTATTCTCTGATATTTGTCGCGTGGCCACGCAAGCATACTGCATTGGTTGTGTCATTTTTTTAACTTTTAAGCCGGCGTGGCCTAGTGGTATCGCGCTCGCCTCCTTATCGGGAGGTCGGGGGTCGAGTCCCACTCTGGTCATGCCGGTGTCCCGTCTTTCGGATGAGACAGTAACAACCGAGGCCCCGTGTCTTGGTATGCATGGCACGTTAAAGATCCCTCACTGCTTCGGGTGGGTCCATTGCAAAGGTCAAAATTTGTATCTCCGCATCAGGCAGATGCCGTTATCATATACGTGAAATCAATCAATTTATAACTTTTTATACTGATGATCAAAACTTATCGCATGACCACTGGTAGTCATGTGATCACTTTTGATCATCAGTATCAAAACTCATTGAAAAGACAGTTGTATACATATGAGTCGTTTCACTAAATTTTAGACAATTTTATTTTAAAGTAGTCACTTGTACATTGGACGGTGTAGAAAAAGCAGTAACATCACGACAATGGCATTGAATGTTTAAAATATAGTATATAGGTCTACCTATCTGTTCACTGGTCAGATCGGGCCATAATCAGGCTATTATAACTCGAGCAGGATATATTTTACACAGTCAGATCGGCTTTTAATCAGACTTGATTAATTACTGCTTTACACATACTTTAAATAATGAGATTAGTAGCACTAATACGTGGATTAAGTTTTTGATGCCCCCCCCCCCTTGTTGCTCAAAGGAATGGGAGCCGTCAAGCGCACAACATCGTGCGACAGAGGCTGTGGAGAGTCCTACTTCCGATAGGTGTCCCAATTATACCCCTGCAACAAAACGGCAACGTTTCAATGAGAATGTGTTATTCGCAAACGATATATGCATATTCTGCAATAAGTCAACATTCAAACACAATCATGTCAAGCAAAAGCTTGTTACTTGCGTTACTTTTCACAAAACAGAGACAGTTCTCGGCCTTACGGGCCTCGTATATCGTCTGTTATTTTTCATAGCAAGCTGCTATCTTCGGAAATAACTAATAGATAGGACTACTTAGTTACTTATTTGGCTTTGGACCCGAGCTACTTATTACATCGCAAAAATACATCGCAAAATAGACTTTCGGTACATGATTTAGGTATAGGAATACGCAAATTTCGTAAACAGCCTTTCTCACAGCGCTTCCGTCCGCTATGTATATCTGACATAGAGGAAGAGTTTCCCTTCATTTTGAAATATCAGTTTTTCGAATTATTCAGGTCAAAATTTATAAAACCCTACTTCTTTCGAAAGCATTCTGCTTTCAAGCTGGTTCAATTGTTGAGTTTATATAACACACAAGAACTCTGCAATCTACGTAAATATCTAATGAAAAGCACAAAACTAAGAAATTCTTTATTTAATTACATAGAATTTATTAATATATTCTATTCGTTTGTATATGCGTGTCTACACCTTCACTCACTTTGATAAGAATCAAGATTACAAAGGTCCTCCAATATCTCTGCATTTTGCACATGTGTGTACCTAAATTAAATAAATGTGTATCCATTTTGAAAAACCAGTCATGCCGATAGATCTATTAGGTATAGAAGTGCAAAAGGGTAATGCGAAATATGTTCTTCTTTCCATCAAAACCGGTCCAAAATGACCGAATGAAAGAATATACTGACACTGCCATGTTAGGAATAGTGTCAAATTTTTGATAATCACAGTCGCATATCAAAGTTTGAAGTGGATACCCAGTTTTTCATTTCAGTCACCAATGAAAGGATGGTTTCCTTTTCAATTAGATTCCCTCCTTTCATTTCACTTCCCAATGCATTTTAGCCTTGCCAACTCTAAATCGACAAATTTTAACTTTGCCACGGCAAATGCATGCACTTCAGAACCTTGCAAGATTAAAACTCGACAATTTTTATTAATTGTAATTAATCGTTTCCACTAATCAATTCAGCTTGATTGTCATATGATAGAGTTACATATTATGACTTACTGCGTCGATATACTAACGATCATTTTGTTGTCGGCAACCAACGTCACCATCGTATTGTGTGGGATGAAAGGGGGGGGGCGACTATAGCCAGATTTTTACACTGCCAATGTAAAATGGGTATTCTGTACATCGTTCTGTCATCTTTCTTAACAAAAAGCAGGTTGTAACACTAATTTTGCTTTATTTTCTCCAGATTTTCTCATTTAAACGTTCCAATTCCATACTTAAACATTAATCGGATATACCGATTGCGGCGTAAAAGTACAACTTTTAACGGTCTAAACACATTCCGGAGAGAAACTGTAAACAGGGTGCAGTTGTTAAATAGCGAATTATTCAGTGCACGGATTTTAAATGTATAAAATGAAAATAGATATTGTTGGAGATATTACTTAAGGATATTGTGACAAGAAAAGATCAATATTCGATGAGCGCAACATAAACTTCCAAACCCGTAAGTCTAAACATGTCGGGGAAAAGAGCATTTTCCCTAAATTTAGGACCATCTAATTGAATATCGCAAGATGTGAAAATTATAGAATTGGTATATTATCATACAAATAACACCCCTCTGTCATTTTATGTACAAAAATGAATGATGATAACAGTTTTGAGAAATCTGAGACACTTTTAATGAATACACCCATTTCTCGATTTTTACTTTAAAAATCACGAAAACCGAACTTTGGAGCCCTGTATCTCAGTAAAGCCCCCTATCTAGATCGGGGCATGCCCCATTTCGTGGTCAGGGGACATCCCCCTACCAAACTCACATAGTGATATAAATTCCCGAGGGGGGTGCAACCTGGGCATAGCCAGCTCATGGTCTATATTGACGTATTACTACTGCAGTAGTCTATTACGAATTACGTCTTATGAAATGAATTTCTCAATGTAAGGTCACCCCTGTGCTTCAATATTGCATCTACATTTAAAATTTTGTTATAATTAAGAATTTATAGATTGCTATAAAATGTAAAATATTATTTTGCACAATTAAGTCCTTGATTGAGCATCACTGAAGAAGAGACATAAGTTGTCGATATGCGCATATGGTGCACAATATTAATTCACTTATATGTTCTAATATTTATCATCTGAATCATTTAAATCATAGTGTAAATAGCATTCATTTTTCACTATACAAACTAATACATTATTTAGCTTAGCTTCAAGAAAAAAAAAGAACCTTATTCAGCTCTATGACCTTTTTTCAAATATCATATTTCGTTTTTCGTAAATTGCGATAAAAAACATAGTCCAATATATGGCTTTTTTTTTATGTTGATCCGAATATGTAATCGAGTTATGATCAATTCCTTTTGTTTTCTTGTTTAGATTGCTTTTATATATTTGAATTATGTAGTTGTCCGTGAGTTTGAAATAAATGCGCATATAGAAGTTTTTCAGTTAATTTAATGAATAAAATATAATGACAATGATCATATTCTATCAAATGCATATCATTTTACAAACATTTGAGTAATGAAACTATTTTTTCCACTAAATTCACCCTAATAACCCCCCCCCCCCCCCATTGCCCCCCAAAAAATATTGAATAAAAATAGTAGTAAGTGGATAATACAACAATATTCCCCTTTACTACAGTCAAGGTGTCAAGTTGGGGTGGTAAATTTACAAAATATGTGATTTTTATTTAAAGATATTGCAGAAAAATTACTTACAGTGGCGTAGCTCGGCAGGTCTCAAGGTCATTGATCTTGTCCGGTGTCAATTGAAAGAGCTTCATTAGTGGAGTGTGCATGCCAAATATGAAGTCTATCTTTTAAGGTTCAAAAGTTATGGCGGAGGTTTACAACAGCCACCAGACAGGACAAAAACAATATGCCCCAGATGTTTCGATCCGACGCATAAAAAACTTCAGATTGAATTTATTCCAATTTCTCTCTCTGAATGATTGTAGTTACGGATTAAAAATCAGACATTAAAAATATAAAAGAAAAAAGATTTACTTCGCTTAAAATGTCTTATTTAAGTTTATTTAAACTTTAAATATTACTCGAAAAGGGGGGGGGGGCACAAACATGATTATGCCCCCCACTTTGAAGTGCCCCCCACTTTTCAAAGTGGAGGGGGGGGGCACGTGCCCCCGCTGCCCCCTTCTCCTACGCCCCTGACTTACCATTATTTTCTAAAACTATTGAGAACACTTTTTAGTTTTCATTCATAAAAACCATGATTAAGATAGACTGATACTGATAATGTCCGAGATAAGCGTTGAGAAATCGAAATTTCACAGAATAAAATAATACATACCTGGTTCATAGTTGGTTTAAACAGTATTTATTTGTAAGTATTTACAGCAAATGAGTAATATACAGTACATTCAGATAAGGATTTAGCAACAAGATATAATCTTATATAAAGCCATCTCCTTTTAAAACTAAATTAATTTTACATTACATTGTGGCCGAAAAGTGCATGTATATTTAAACCAGGTTCAAAATATGAAAACAATAATAATATTAACATTAAAAGCAAGTGGAA
This sequence comes from Pteria penguin, assembly GCA_035048485.1. NCBI lineage: Eukaryota > Metazoa > Mollusca > Bivalvia > Pterioida > Pteriidae > Pteria > Pteria penguin. The sequence goes on along the minus strand of CM068583.1, from coordinate 11,595,877 downwards.
AGTTATATGAAAGACAAGCGAATTGTAGCACAAAGTATATGCTATAATGTATTGTAGGAAAAATAGTTGGAAGAAGAGTATCGTGGTGGTGAGCTAATTTATAGAAATCTGTTACTTTTTTCTATAAACTCATGTACTTTTTGGAATATTTATTCGTTAACTTCGTCGCTGTACAAACGACATCCCTCGAGCAAGATGCCCGTGTCGTATGCAACATTGATTTTGTTGATTGTTGCATTTCTAATATCGGTATAATTTTGATATGGTAGTAGGTAGTGTTGTGCGTCTTCTCTAGATCCACACAGACACTCATCTACGTCAGATATATGGTTTGCATATAGGTCGGCATTGAGGGAGCTACAATTTAAACGTAAACGAGTGTGCAAAATTTGTAGCTTCCTTTTGCCGAAGTTAAAGTATTTAGGAGGATGTACAATATCAGAGTTTAACATATATTTAAAAGATGACAAAGAAGTACATAATTTCATATTTGAATTTAGATTATTCCAATCCCTTGGAGTTTGGGGAATAAATGAGTTACTATATAAAGAAGAATTTGATCTGGGTATCGAAAAATCAAGGTTATTACGCAGATTTCTGTTGCTGGCCTGATGGACTCGTTGTGGCACCAAATTACACAAATATGGTGGTGCAATACCATTTATCATTTTATGAAAATATGTCAGGCGATGCTTGTGTCGTCTTTTTTCTAATGTCTCCCATCCAAGGTCAGTTAACAATTTTACTTTAGAACACGATTTTGTTGCCCCTGTTACAATTCTACCAGCTTCAATTTGGATTTTTTCCACGATTTCCTTTTCATAGAGGCAACAGTTGTCCCAAATTATATCTGCATATTCCAAAAGAGGCCGAATGAAGGAAAAGTAAAGAGTTTGTAGAGACTTTCTATCAAGTTGAAATTTGAGAGATCGAAGAATGTGGATTCTTTTCCAGGCTTTTGTTGTTATTTCTTGAATGTGCTCATGCCATGTACAATTTTTACTTAAAACGAGGCCGAGATGTCTATGAGAATCCACACGATTGATATTTATATTATTCATATTAATGACTGGATGGTAGACATTAGAGGTTTAATGAGATAAAATAAGTTCTTCAGTTTTTTGGGGGTTAAAATTTACAAGCCATTGGCTAGCCCATAGATGGATTTTATGGAGGTCCGAGTTCATCAAGTCAGCAGCAGACGTGGGGTCATCAACTATTAAAAACAGGGACGTATCATCAGCGAATAACTTTATAATTGAATGTATATCGTTAATGATGTCATTTATGTAAATTAAAAACATTATCGGTCCAAGTATGGACCCCTGAGGTACCCCGGCCAATACTTCTCTATATTCTGATGAAGATCCATCAACTACTACTCTTTGGAAGCGTTGGCCGAGGTAACTCTGGAACCACACCAACAAGTTACCAGAGATTCCCATCCGTCTCAATTTAAACAGTAAACCCTTGTGCCATACACGGTCAAACGCTTTACTGATATCACAAAACACCACCCGTATTTCTTTGCCGTTGTCAATGGCTTTTGTAAAAGTATCGTATAATTCAATTAATTGATATACAGCAGAATCATGTGGTTTAAAACCAGATTGAACAGGCGTAATAGGAGACGATATAATTATGTAAGTGTTTGAATACACATCTTTCAAATACTTTATCAATGCAACTTAAAAGTGATATTGGTCTGTAATTTGAAAGCTGTGTTTTGTCTCCTTTTTTGAATACGGGTGTGACATTATCCCTTTTCCATGCCTTCGGGAAGTATGAAGCTTGAATAGAAGCATTAAATATTTTTGATAAATGTAGGGATGAGATATTAGCTCCCTCTTTTAACAATTTGGGGTTAATGTTATCTGGACCGCTTGCTTTGCTTGTATCGAGATGATTTAACACATCGTAAACGTCTTGTTCTGATATAACAATTGTATCGAAGCGTGAAAGCGGTGGATCCATTGGTGGGAGGGAGGCATGGCTGTCGTCTACAGTACTTTGATTACAAAAGTATTCGTTGAGAGCAGTTGCCTTTTCGACCGATGTACTGTAGTGTGTATTGTTGTTAATTAGTGTGGGTATTACAAAGTCATTTGTTTCAAAAAAGTTTTTGCAATTTTCCACCATTGTTTTGGGTTAAGGCTCCCTTGATGTAAGTCGGTTGCCATTTTCTTAAAGTAATTTAGTTTTGCATTGCGAATTAAAGTTGTGACTTTATTCCTAGCATGTCTGAAGCTTGCCCAAGCTTCATGTGTGTTTAGTGTTTTTGCTAGTCTGTGTAATCGAGTTCGAATCCGGATTTGCTTTCGTATGTTGTTGTGGAACCAGGGCAGATCCAATGGTCTTATTTGGACTATTTTGTTTGGAATGGATTGCTCTGCAGCTCTGAAAATGTTGTCGGTAAGAATAGAGATTTGATCGTCGATAGATTGATTGTTGACGTCTCAGTTGCAGTCTTGTAATACGTGCCTGTATTGGTCGTAATCAGCTCTGTCATAATGCCAGATCTTACGCTTATAACTGCTACATAAAGTTTTAACAAAATCGGTACAAAAGTACACAGTATGGTGGTCACTACTGGTTCCTAGTTGTATGTATATCTGGTACATGGTTGTGTGTATACCTGGTATATAGTGGTATGTATACCTGGTACATGGTTGTATGTATACCTGGTACATAATTGTGTGTATACCTGGTATATAGTGGTATGCATACCTGGTACATGGTTGTATGTATATCTGGTACATAATTGTGTGTATACCTGGTACATAATTGTGTGTATACCTGGTATATAGTGGTATGTATACCTGGTACATGGTTGTATGTATACCTGGTACATGGTTGTATGTATACCTGGTACATAGTTGTATGTTTACCTTATATTTAGTTGTATGTATACCTGGTATATAGTTGTATGCATAAGTAGTACATAATTGCTTGTATATGTTGTACATATTTGAATGTATACCTAGTACAAATTTGTATGTATATCAAGTACATTGTTGTATGTATACCTGGAACATAGTTGTATGTATACTTGGTACATTGTTGTATGGCACATGGTTGTATGTATACTTGGTACATGGTTGTATGTATACTTGGTACATGGTTGTATGTATACCTGGTACATGGTTGTATGTGTGTTATATGTATACTTGGTACATGGTTGTATGTGTACCTGGTACATGGTTGTATGTATACCAGGTACATAATTCTATATATACCTGGTATATACTTGTATGTAAACCTGGTTCACTGTTGTATGTATACCTTGTGCATTGCTATTGTATATGTACCGGAAGAGTACAAACAAAGATATTGAAAAACGTAGTGTAGCAGTTATGTCCAAAATGCATTAAGAGGAAATGCAATTTATTTTGGGAAAATATCAGTTAATCATCATAAACAGATCCAAATTACCACCCTTATAAAACTCGAAAACCATCGGTATCACCGATATGTAATAATCAGCAATACGGCGTAACCCGACGTATCAAAATAACTGAAGACTCCTTTATATAGATTGGTAAGAAAAACCCTTTAATAATAACATAAAAAACAAAAACAAAAACAACCACCACCACCACCACCCCCCCACCCCCCCAAAAATAGAAACCCCAAACAAACAAACAAACAATAGGAAAAAAAACCCCAACATACAAAAAAAAAAACCCAATCCGTTAAAATAGTGAATGTGAACATATATGAATATGATAATGTGCCTTGATTAATGATTTTATGTTGTTATTCAGCGCAAAGTCTAGAGTTACTTATCTATAATATATCGATAATGGAAATATAAAACCCGAAAGACAGAGGGGAACTTGCTTCTAAGTATGTTGTCATAAACATGAAAAAGGGGGAGGCTGTTTGGATAAGAACTCTTCAGTCTCATGTTTGACGGTGTTATTGCAACTGAAGTGCTTACACCAGTTTATTCCAAAATGAAACAGAAAGATACTTTATTTCTAAAAGAGAATAATAGGAACTAACACCATGTTCCGGGAGGGACAAAGAAATCTGAATCCGAGTGCCCATTCTTATTGATATCCATGACGAGGCTTTCCCGGAACTTGGTGTTTTGATCCTTTTTCTCACATTTCCCCTTTTTCACTGTTTTATAATTTGTCGGCAGTCAAAGAAAGACAAATCAAATAATAACAGACAAACTGCCCAATACTTTACGCAAGAAAAAGAAGTCCCTATTAATGTTAATTTTAATTGACAAATATAAACAGCATTAAGAAGATTTCCCGTAATAGTTAACTTATTAAACAAGAATTCAAAGTGTATATTTTTATAATTATGGTCATGGTGCACACACGAAAATTTTAGACTATTCCGCTGACAAAGTACACAACGCGCACTTATTTGGATATGTAGATGCACACCGCATGTTAACTCTTGTTACACAGTGATCGTATACGCTCGTGTTGATTGTAATAATTTATGACGATATTGAAACTGCCTCCGTGAATTGATGTGTTATAGATGATATTGTGTATGGGATTTCTAGTATTAATGCTTTTGGAAAATTCATATCGATGTTTATATTATTGGCCGAAACTGCCGTCGAGGACATGAAGCTGACGAGGTAAGAAAATTTGAAGAAATTTGTGCATTCAGTGGCGATGACCTAGATAATAGAGATGACATAGTGTGTTGCTGATGAATGCTGAGGGCCCTTAAGTTGTTTAATGAAGCAGGATTATTGTGCCCTGTGGCAGTGACATGTACTGCCTGTGTCAGTGTGTGTCCGGTATATTATTGTCTAGAAGTTTTTGGCATAGATACTCCCTAGTGAAGTTGACGGACTACTTCTAAAATCTGTGTGTGTGCAACATGACTAGATCTATATTTATAAAAATATTCACTTTGAATACATGTTTCCTGAATGAGCTGACGAAGACCGAAGTGTGTACCTGACTTTGTAAGAAGTAGTTCGTCAACTTCCGGTTTAAGCCACGCTCACAGGGTGAGATAACGGAAGTTGAGATAACAAAATCTCTTCCAGGAAAAAATGAGGATTTTTCTGTCCGAAATGTGAGAAAAGATATTATTCCCAATGTGTGTGGTGTTTGGGTGAGAGTAAGAGATGGAATGGGGGTGTGCGTACATTAAAAGGACAATTTTTAGATTGGGTCGGGGAGTGTTCTATATGCTAAAACTCCGGATCACCTTGAGCTCGTTTCATCTACATGTGTATATTCTATGTGTGTCTGAACATTTGCAATTGTCTTCTTATTTCTAAATCTATCGCACCAAAACCTGTACAAATTAAACAATTTTATTTTTTGCCGTAAATAATGATACAAAAATTGTTAGAATTTTTTTGAAATGAAAACATGGGTAAGAACGATAGCACTTTAAAAGAGAATTTTCCAATCGGTATCTCTCTCTCTCTCTCTCTCTCTCTTTCATTATATTTGGTGGTTGAATTTCTATTATAATAATGAATAATCCATGGCAAATTTCTAATTCTAATTAAAGTCATATTTTACAAAGGATGCATAGTTTAAGCAGGCAAACCATACTTCCCTGTAGTTTACTCTGCAGAATTTTACTATTCAAATATGATTTTTGGATAAAATTAACGGACGATAAATCAAGCGAGTCAAGTAATGTCATTTTTTGTTATGATTAAGCTATCTGGACATTATTATGCGGACATATTTCCATGATAAAGTCTTCAGACATATTTAAATTATCGTCATTTTCCGGACACAGTTTGGCGGGAACAGTTGCAGGGAATTTGAGCGCAGAGCAAGCCAAGCGCGTTGTCACTACACCAGTTGCTATAAGCTTATTCGGTAACCTTTTTTTCTGACTAGCTTAAGTTTTGACATTTCCATGTCACAAAACTCTTATATGCAAGTCATAATTAAACGTAAGTTAAATTGTAAATTTACAGAGGACCGACTGAAAATGAAGTCTGTACGACAATCCTCGTAAATAGCAATTACAAACACAAATTTATATATATAAAGAACAAAGAAAAAGTCGTAAAATTTTGTGACAGGCAGACAGACATAATGGAAACCTTAGTCTTCTCTAGTGTTACGAATGAAGACTAAAACTTTTATTGCACACAAGAAAATCTAGTTTGCTGAAGACAATTTTGACTTACATGCATTGTTTAAGCAATTAAAGTAGAGTGGGTGAAAATCGAACGAGAACAACCCCCCCCCTTCTCTCTCTCTCTCTCTCTCTCTCCTCATTCATATTTCATGTCACTTTCTACACATTTTTTTTCCAGTCGATTTACAAATCTTACAGCATTTGAGTTATCAAAACTATTATTCCTGCAACCAACATGACACGCAAGAAAACTGACTGCTGAAGCACCCTGTCTGCACCGCTCGTTAATGACAAAACATCAGCCACGCAGTTATTAAAACCGTCAAACTCCAAATTATACACGTTACAGTAAACTTTAGCATGGCAATTTATGTCACATTTCTGAGCATCAGGATGGTTGACATTTCCCGTTCTCCATTTAAAATGATTTTTGAATTCTATAGCATTAGGTTTCTTCATTTTCGACAAGAACTTGTCCACTGAGTTCGGTGTGATGTCGGAAATACTCATGTTTTCCTTGGACGAGTACTGAACAATCCAGTCTGCTCGATTAAGTGCGTTGCTTTTCATCAAGTCCATGTAGTACTGTACCATTTCCAGATGTTTCCCTGTGTTACGATCGTACCTGACCAGACGAAAACCTGGATTGTGGGGAGGTCCGATGCCTTGTGGAATTTTATATCGCCATGGTGTTATGGAAGGCGCGAGGAACAGAACAACCACTGGTTTACCTGATTGAAATAAATTAAAATACAAATTCAAATATATAGAATTGCGTTTGTTACATTGTTATAGAAAAACAGAAAATTTTTATTTTTCTGAATTACAAAACACATGATCTCTCTCTCTCTCTCTCTCTCTGAGAGAATTAAATGTAATTTCCAGTGCAGGAAACAGGTATTGTTATCAAAAAATGATTATCATGAATCAATCAAAATATATCTATAAAAATCTAGATATTGATATATGATTGCAAAACACATCTAAATGAGCTTGGTTTTGCTTTTGTTATTCTCTGGTTATTAAAAGAACACTATGAATAGAAACTTAGTCTCGGCATTATCAATCATAGGTACTTGGATCCGAGAAAATTCAATTTCCAAATCAAAATCGACATAACAATGCGTTGTCATAAAACGAGCAAGTCTACAGTCATGACAGTTCATTATATGATTATAAAGAATTGAGACAACGCATTATTTTGTTGATTTTTAATTTGAAAATTGAATTTTCCCTACTCCAAGTGCCTATGCTATTAATCATTGCCTTGGATATCTACATGGAAATGGTAATATCGCATAACAACCATCAGATAATTTTTCCTTAACTTAATAGTTTGGTGTAGGATAAATTCAGTAGCATGGCCATGCTCTCAACTGTGTACAAAGGACGCCCTTCGTATGAGACAATATTAACCAAGGCTTCGTTTCACTGTATAAACTGACACGTAAACGATCCCTCACTGCTGGAGCTGTTGCATATGTAAACATTTTTAAGCCCTGAACAAAGCAGCAAGCACCACCGTATAAGTTCAGTAATCAAACTATTGCGAAAGCAACAGTGAAACAAACAAAAATAGTTTTCGAAATTAACGCTTTTATCATATACCCTACCTACCCCTATACTTAACATAGAATCGAACCATTTTGCACTTGGCCGGTTCTGAATACCGATCATGACGTCACTATTACTATGAATATTGTTGTGTTGAGTTAAAACATAATAAAATATTTCCTTGAATTAAAAATGTTTTGATTTAATTTATTTTTACTTCATAATGAAGAAAGGGTATATAATAAAAAGGTTATTGACTGTATATCGTGATATATCCTTGCCCGAGGCCAGAGGACCGAGCTTGCGATTTATTGCCCTAAAACATGTTTCATTATCAAATTGACAAACCATTTTCTTTAAGACTAGTAAAGGATAATTATGAATTTTTAAAAAAGGCAAAGATCTATTACATTAGCTCTTAATCTCTTATTCTGAGGACCATGAAATCTATCTTAACAATAACAGAGTCATCGCCTCTTTCGACAGGCATTGGCAGATTTAGAGGGGGTTGCAGTCCCTTTGGACGGAACATTAGTAATGGGAGACTGAAACCCCCTTTCAAAAAATTCTAAATCCGCATATGACTGGGATAGATTTAACAATGTAAATGTCTCTAAATGAATAATTTTTTAAAAAAAAAGGAATGTCTCTAACCAAACGAGAAATCGTTATTTAAATTACGATATCTCTTTAGATTGAGATATTCATATTTAAAGAAATCACCCTATTTGATCATTTGACCCATACTGAACATTTATATCTGCAGCTGTGACTATATTCGGTTTCACACAGCAGCTGAATAAACTAAACGTAAATTTGCGATATAAATTACCATTCTTCTTATAAATCCGTGTGTTATCTGTATGTTCATGGCCAAAATGCATGCCGGATATGACGTCATCGTACTCGAGAATAATTTCATTGAAACGTTTATTAAAGTGTTGGTAGAACCAGCGTGTGCCTTCTGTAGCATCTATACCAGGAGGGACATGACCTGTAATCAGCACCTAGAGCAGAACAAAGTAGATAACGCAATATAGCAACAATCTGGGAAATTTGTGTGTGTGTGTGTGTGTGTGTGTTAATTGAAGTGTTTCTAAAACCAGCGACATACATCACAGTGTGTCTCTGGTAAAACATACACATCCCTGGTGAAAAGTAGTTTCGACACTGTCGGTTCATACATATATTTTGTTGACCGAGGAGTCAACAGATGTTTTCACTTGTCAGAAAAGGGAATCAAAAGTGTTCTAAGAACAAATCGTCTCAATCATCAACTTCAATACTGGATATCTAAAGCATTTTCTCTACATGGGGCATGGGACGCATAAAATCTCAGTTCAATGTACATAACAAAGTCAATGAATTTTGATGCACCCTCACTGCATAATAATGTTAACACAGAAATTTCGGGAAATTTGAGAAAACGACTACTTTAAGTACAGAAATCTTTAGAAGTTTAGTATGACGCCCAAATCGTCAATGAGGTGGGATATGAGAAACAATTCTTGATCCCCACCCCACCCTGTTTTTGTTTGTTTCACTTTATTATTATTATTATTATTATTAATATTATTATTATTATTATTATTATTATTATTATTATTATTATTATTACTTACTTATTTTCGTTTCAACTGAATTCCATCCTTTTATATGAACGGTCTGTAGTGCATTTTCATTTTACATGATGGGTTTTATGTCTGACATACTGTTTTCCATTATAATATTAAAGCCCACACTGTGACGTCATTTTCAATGAACACCATCAAAATGACATTCATCTCTTATATTTCATCACAAAATATTTTCGCAAGTAATTTGTGATCTACAAATTGATTTTTCATTCCTTAAATACTTTCATTCCTAAAATAAATCTGATTTGGAATCTGACATTTTGTTAAATTCTCCTAACCTCATTTTTAGAGCGTCATATATTAGTTCCGCCCATTAAATGAAAATGATAAATATTGTAGAATAACGCAAATTTATGCAATATATAACGTCATAAAATGTAATAAGTGTAGCGTTAGAAACATACATAAAAATAGTGTAGCGTTAGAGACATACATAAAAACAGTGTAGCGTCAGAGACATACATAAAAAAAGTGTAGCGTTAGAAACATACATAAAATAGTGTAGCGTTAGAGACATACATAAAAAAGTGTAGCGTTAGAGACATACATAAAAATAGTGTAGCGTTAGAGACATACATAAAAAATAGTGTAGCGTTAGAGACATACGTAAAAATAGTGTAGCGTTAGAGACATACATAAAAATAGTGTAGCGTTAGAGACATACATAAAAAATAGTGTAGCGTTAGAGACATATATAAAAATAGTGTAGCGTTAGAGACATACATAAAAAATAGTGTAGCGTTAGAGACATACATAAAAATAGTGTAGCGTTAGAAACATACATAAAAGATAGTGTAGCGTTAGAGACATACATAAAAAATACATGTGTACCTTTTCATCATTGTTTCTACTTTCATTCAACACCCTGGTCATCCACTGGAATTGGTCAGCTGGGTCTTGGATTGTGGCCGTAACTTTGTCGCTAGTGTAGTAAAGATTAGTATTTAGGGCCAAGATTCGCATGCCATTCTTGTCTTTTATGGTGTAGTACGCTCCTGGATTATATGAATATAAAACATGAATTATGCACTAACTTGAGACATATGTATATAATCCAGGCGACCGTTTTACAAAGAGATCCTAAATCGTAAGTTCTAAGTCGTAAATTTTCAGAACTTACGACTAAAGCTAGGACCGTTTTACGAAAGGTGTCATAGCCGTAAGTCGTAAATCCGAAGTCTTTCATTGGGTCGTAAATCGTAAACTCTCCGGTAATGAAAAACGGAATTTTTCATGGATACCGCGAGAAACTTTATGCGATGATAATAATAATAAAAAAAATGGCAGCCAGGAGGGTCAACTGGACTGCCGAAGAAATCATGGTACTTGTAGAAGGTGTAACTGACAGGTGGGAAATCATTAGGGGGAAATTTTCCCCTTCCCTGACGATGGAGAGGAAGAACAAATCTTGGGGAGAAATTGTTGAGGTATTACTATCATATAACAGTCAAGACTTACGCAAAGAGAGAACATATATCAATAACGTAAAGGCATCACAGAAAATTCGTTGACAGAATACTAAAGGCAACACACAATACAATTTTAAGCAAATAAAAACCTCCCTTTTGTCTGGTTAACCATATGTAACTCATGCTGATCCAATGTTTTATATTACATACACACCATGTATGATGTACACTTAACTAAATCTAGTAAGAGTATGATACTGATAGTCATACACAACTTGAATCTACCTCGAATGTACTGCGATCCAATTCATTTCTCTTTTAGGAACTACGACTTAAGGTCGGCCCGGGCAGTCCTAGATTTACAGCTGATTTTGGTCATAAGTCGTTAGTCGTAACTTTTTTGTAAAACAGAGGTGGTCTTATGACAAAGTCTACGATTCGGGACCTTTTGTTAAACGATCACCTGTTTATTTGTCTGTTCGTTAATTAACCGTTGCGTCGTGTCAAGGCTAATTTATTTATATAATATTGCGTCTGCCTGATGAATCACAGGCTACCTTAGTAATTAAGAATGGCCTACGGGACCAGGCTATCATAGTGACGAAGTGATTGCTTTACGGTACCAGGCTACCATAATAAGTGATTGGCCTACGATACCAGGCTACCATAGTGACTAAGTGAATGACATACGGTACCAAGCTACCATAGTGACTAAGTGAATGTCATACGATAACAGGCTACCATAGTGACTAAGGAAATGGCATACGGTACCAGGCTACCATAGTGACTAAGGGAATGACATACGGTACCGGGTTACCATAGTGACTAAGGGAATGACATACGGTACCAGGTTGCCATAGTGACTAAGTGAGTGACATACGGTACCAAGCTACCATAGTGACTGAGTGAATGACCAACGGTAACAGGCTACCATAGTGACTAAGTGAATGACATACGGTATCAGGCTACCATAGTAACTAAGTGAATGACATACGGTACCAAGCTACCATAGTGACTAAGTGAATGTCATACGGTAACAGGCTACCATAGTGACTAAGGGAATGACATACGGTACCAAGCTACCATAGTGACTAAGTGAATGTCATACGATAACAGGCTACCATAGTGACTAAGGGAATGACATACGGTACCAAGCTACCATAGTGACTAAGTGAATGTCATACGGTACCAGGCTACCATAGTGACTAAGTGAATGGCATACGGTACCAAGCTACCATAGTGACTGAGTGAATGACATATACGGTACCAAGCTACCATAGTGACTGAGTGAATGACCAATGGCACCAGGCTATCATAGTGCATAAGCGATTGACTTACGGTACCAGGCTACCATAGTGAATGAGCCACTATCTGACGGTACCAGGCTACCTTAATGGTTGTGACTGGCTTAGGGTACCAAGCTACTACAGTGACTTCGCGCTTGACTTACGGTACTAGACTACCATAGAGGCTATAATACCAGGTTACCAGGGTTCAATTCCAAAATTGCTCCACCATTTAAAGAGATCTGTTACCCTCTTCCATGTCGCGATGTAACTGTAAAATTGTTGAAAGCGACGAATGAAAATGCTGAGAGCGACATGGAACCTTAAACAACCAACCCAAAACTATCAATGTCAATAACCGTAAAATATATATGTAATACACTACTAACCTTTTCTGAAGTTGGCTTCTTGTTGCGGATCATGGTCTTTATTTATCCATTCTTCCCAATATTCATATGACTTATTATATAATTCATTATTTCCAGGAGGGAATTGACCGTTGGGAAAGTAGTCATGATTCCCATATGTGGCATAGGTAGGTGTATCTGGGAAATGGTCCTTCAAAAGTTGTGAGATATTTTCTAAAAGTTCATTATTCTTTTCCAGACTAAGATGCGAATCGGAAGTATGCAGTACACTATCACTGGAAAAGAAAAACTCTTATTCAGTCATGTATTTAGTGATTGACTTGTTTTATCACATAATAATTTAATTTCATAGGCAAACGCCGTATAAAGCCTATTTAACCGCATATAAAAAATTTCGTTTATACCTCGATGGAAGTAAAAAATGTCATGTCATAATTGGCCACGCCTATCGGTAGACGTTCTATGATAAGCCGTTAATTTTGATTGGTTGACGTTTCTATCAATGCGCTAAATTTAAAAATTCCTTATTTATAATAAATATTTCAAATTTCATCAAAACGTTTGTTTATATTAATGGAAATAATTAAATTATATGAAATGAAATTGATATGATAAAGGTACCAAGGGTTCGTAAGCACGGCGCAGGCATATTAAGATGAATCTAATTCAAATTTGAAGAATTTCATTTACTATGACCTTTGTTCTAAATATTGAAAGCCAACGAAAATCGATCGATTATTTCACAAATTCATCTCTCAGAAAGCGTCTGACAGAATTTACATTTATCACTTTTGCGATCTTTTTTGGTCCAATTTCGGGGTTATTCATAGGTTAAAAAATGAATTTTGTGTGTCATCGTTTTTTTTTAAGTAACAAAATAAACATCATTTTCATGTACAATCGACGAGACATACAATGCACGCAGACTGAGCACACTCACAAGCATTTACATAGAGAGAATAATTAGTATACAGGGAAACTACTACACATATTTTCACTTCAATTCTTAGCTGCAGGTCGTACTTAGATTGGGCACTTGAATAAAGTATTAAAGTGTAGCGTCCAGGAACACAATATACATGTACAAGTCGAATCGAATTTTCATTATATTATCATACGATCTGACAGATTGTCTGATTGATAACAATATCGTTTTGCTACGAAGAAAGAAAACATATAGCAAGGAAGAAAGAAAAAGGGAAAAAATTGAAAACAATAGAAAGAAAACAGTAGGAAAGGAGAGAGAGAGAGAGAGAGAGAGAGAGAGAGAGAGAGAGAGAGAGAGATAGAAAGAGAGAGAGAGAGAAAGATAGAAAATTCGTATATATGAAAAATAAAAATTGTTATCCAAGGATTCTTTAATTCTTTCCTAAAAATAAAATGTTATACTTTTGTTTGGTTCTCACTGAAGCGATGATAAAAAAGTGCAAGACATGATTATGTGTAAATTAAAAAGGAACCGATTTTCTAACTTTCATTGAAAATCAAAAATATTTGTAGTCATTTAATGAAATGCCACTGTAAGTCATTTTGTTAACTACGCTGTGAAAATAGTTGCGTGTTTTAAATTCTAGAAAAGACAACACGAGAATGCTGGGTGAAAACTGATCATGAAATTTATACCGTCTTCTGATAGACATTATTATATTTGACCATGACTTAAACCCCATAACGTCCCCAAACAAAATAGCCAAACTCTCAACCACCCACCCCCTCTTTCCAACCCCAATGAACTTAAACAAAAGAAATTAACACATAATGAAAGAATAATCATTTTTCAATATGGGCGAAAAATTTGCTAAATGTGTTATTCACTGTTGCTGAACAATAATTATAACTTGAATCCAGTCTTATCTCACGGATAAATTGAAATATACATGTAAGGTTTAACATTCTTATTTTAATGATGAGTGTTTACCCGGTCCAGAAAATGAAGTCTGGGTTTGGAGCAGCATTTTTCATGGCTTCCACACTTGACTGGATGAGCTTCCATGGCGAGTCACACCAATAATCACCATAAATGCCGTGCATCTCTACGTCACCATTGCATGACCAATCAGTGCCATTGTACGAGAAATCCCAGTGAAAATCCGTTACATGAAGAAAACTTCCTACAGAAATAATAGTTTAAACTTTAAGTTTGATTTCATTTCATTTTTATTACATTCATTATTATTATTATTATTATTATTATTATTATTATTATTATTATTATTGTTGTTGTTGTTGTTGTTGTTGTTGTTGTTGTTGTTGTTGTTGTTGTTATCATTTTATGCCCCCGGATCGATAGATCGCATCTTCACAGGTCAGCGAAGTGTAAACTCAAACCATGACGTTGTGAAGACGATAGATCGGGGCATATTGTTTTTGACCTGTCTGTATGTTTGTTTGTCTGTCTGTCGTCAACATACTTTTTGAACCGTGAAAGAAAGAGGCTTCATATTTGGCATGCATACTCAACCAATAAAACCCTTTCAAATTACACCAAGGACATTGATATCATCTCTTTGACCATTATCTTTGCATTAAATCTCTTTCTTTAACCACATATAAATACATTTGCTTTAACTTTGGGAATTTCCATCTAGATTATGATCACTAGTGTAAATCTGCAGTGATGAAATCCAAATGATCCCATCAGCTATGTGCAAATACACGACAGACAGATATTAAGATAGGACTAGAAACTGACATCGAACCATAATTAGTAAATTATTCCACTGCAACGCCTTTCTTTAATTATTCATTTATATCAACTAAGGATGTTTTAATCACATCAAATAATTTCTTAAATGGGCGGCTGGCTTGATGTAGTGGTTGAGCGCTTGGCTTGAGGCCCCGACGATCCGGGTTCGATTTCCAGATTGCACCACTACGTTTAAGAGGTTGGTTACCTCCTGCTCCCATGTCGCGATATGACTGAAAAATTGTTGAAAGCGACGTAAAACACCAACCAACCAACCAACCAACCAACCAATCAACCAACCATCTACATCTTAACAATTAAGTAATAATAGGTGAACACGGATCCTGAAGAAACACATAGATCAGGTGCCATGGAGGAGTAAGCATTCCCTACCGACCTGTCACACCTGCCGTGATCCCATAGGTATTATAAAGAAGTAGCAACAGACACCATGGAGAAGTAAGTATACCCTGTCGACCTGTCACACCCGCCACAGTCCCATAGATATTACAAAGAAGTAGCAACAGACACCATGGAGAAGTAAGTATACCCTGTCGACCTGTCACACCTGCCGTGATCCCATAGGTATTACAAAGAAGTAGCAACAGACATCATAGAGAAGTAAGTATACCCTGTCGACCTGTCACACCCGCCACAGTCCCATAGATATTACAAAGAAGTAGCAATAGACACCATGGAGAAGTAAGTATACCCTGTCGACCTGTCACACCTGCCGTGATCCCATAGGTATTACAAAGAAATAGCAAACGACATCATAGAGAAGTAAGTATACCCTGTCGACCTGTTACACCCGCCACAGTCCCATAGGTACAATGTATTACAAAGAAGTAGCAACAAACACCATGGAGAAGTAAGTATACCCTGCCGACTTATCACACCCGCCACAGTCCCATAGGTATAACAACGAGGTAGCAACAGGTGCCATGGATAAGTAAGTATACCCTGCCGACCTGTCACACACGCCACGGTCCCATAGGTGTAACAAAGAGGTAGCAACAGGTGCCATGGAGAAGTAAGCATTCCCTACGGACCTCTCACACTCACCATTTACCTATTAATGCCTGTTTAGGTGGGTACTATGCTTTCATAGTGTTGCTTTGGAAAGTAATTGTGCCCGAGCGATATCAAGGGCGCTGTTGCTTTCCAAAGCAACACTATAAGAGCATAGTACCCACCTAAACAGGCATTAATAGGTTAAGTACATCACATGACACTATACAGGCACTATTGTATTTCCTTTGTAAATACCATTATTAGAAACTTCCGCATGTTTTTGCTTGTATGATTTGTGTCATACAAACTTACATGTACATCCTTACGTTGCTGGTATCAGAGTGTGATAGACAAACAGAGAGACAAAGTGATCCCTTAGTGCTGTTTTATTTCACAGGTGAAACGAGAATAATTTTCAAAATACAGAATAAATTGCTTCTCTTTAATCATCTAAGAATCTTAAATTGTTAACAAGTGTCAACAATACACACACACACACACCTACACACACACACACACCTACACACCCACACACACACACACACACACACACACATATATATATATATAACAATTATCACAGTGAATACTCAATATTTGACTTCAAAATTGTTTTCAACTGTAAACAACAGAAGTTTCTGTAAAGTGTTTTGTATTCTTTATAGTTACCCGGTAAGTTTAAAACACTAGGGGACCGGGGTTATAAAACCTAAAAATAAAGATTTTTGGACCAGGTGATTTGTAAAATGTGTGTTAAGTTGTGTGTTCTGTAGGTTTTGATGTTTACTTTTGTTACATTCAAAGAAAAGACTACTTTTCGAAAAAAAAATTGTGGGCCCCTAGGGACCGAGTTTCTTCTGCTGGGGTTACAAGCGATTACAATCTGCAGTCATTGCCTCTCTGCACAAGCCCCTTGCTCCTTACAACCACGTAATTGTGGAAACGTTGTCCTTCACGGAACCAAATAATTGTACGACATCCATTCTCCGAAATCGAAGTGAAGAAAAATAACGTTAGAAAGGATGTCTTAGAGCATAGTCACGCGCTTTTACGTCATGACAAAAACTGATAGTAGTCGTCGTTCGGCACGATAGTGACCGGGCACTACCGTGTCAGAGTATCGGTGCCGTTATCCAATTAAATATTTTATCATATGATGCACTAGATTTTTATAAATATAACAAAGAGGTAGCAACAGGTGTCATGGAGAAATATCCACTGCCGACCTGTCACACCCACAACGGTCCCATAGGTATAAAAAAGAAGTAGCAACAGGTGCCATGGAGAACTATCCACTGCCGACCTGTCACACCCGCCATGGTTCCTTCGGTATAACAAAGAAGTAGCAACAGGTGCCATGGAGAAGTATCCACTGCCGACCTGTCACACCCGCCACGGACCCATAGGTATAAAAAAGAAGTAGCAACAGGTGCCATGGAGAAGTATCCATTGCCGACCTGTCACACCCGCCACGGTTCCATAGATATAAAAAAGAAGTAGCAACAGGTACCATGGAGAGGTATCCACTGCCGACCTGTCACACCCGTCACGGTCCCATAGGTATAAAAAAGAAGTAGCAACAGGTGCCATGGAGAAGTATCCACTGCCGACCTGTCACACCCACCATAGTTCCTTAGGTATAACAAGGAGGTAGCAACAGGTGCCATGGAGAAGTATCCACTGCCGATCTGTCACACCCGCCACGGTCCCATAGGTATAACAAAGAGGTAGCAACAGGTGTCATGGAGAACTATCCACTGCCGACCTGTCACACCCGCTATGGTCCCATAGCTATACCAAAGAAGTAGCAACAGGTGCCATGGAGAAGTATCCACTGCCGATCTGTCACACCCGTCACGGACCCATAGGTATAAAAAAAGAAGTAGCAACAGATGCCATGGAGAAGTATCCACTGCCGATCTGTCACACCCGCCACGGTCCCATAGGTATAGCAAAGAAGTAGCAACAGGTGCCATGGAGAAGTATCCACTGCCGATCTGTCACACCCGCCACGGTCCCATAGGTATAGCAAAGAAGTAGCAACAGGTGCCATGAAGAAGTATCCACTGCCGACCTGTCACACCCGCCACGGTCCCATAGGTATAACAAAGAGGTAGCAACAGGTGCCATGGAGAAGTATCCACTGCCGACCTGTCACACCCGCCATGGTCCCATAGGTATAACAAAGAGGTAGCAACAGGTGCCATGGAGAAGTATCCACTGCCGACCTGTCACACCCGCCACGGTCCCATAGGTATAACAAAGAAGTAGCAACAGGTGCCATGGAGAAGTATCCACTGCCGACCTGTCACACCCGTCACGGACCCATAGGTATAAAAAAGAAGTAGCAACAGGTGCCACGGAGAGGTATCCACTGCCGACCTGTCACACCCGTCACGGTCCCATAGGTATAAAAAAGAAGTAGCAACAGGTGCCATGGAGAAGTATCCACTGCCGACCTGTCACACCCACCATAGTTCCTTAGGTATAACAAGGAGGTAGCAACAGGTGCCATGGAGAAGTATCCACTGCCGATCTGTCACACCCGCCACGGTCCCATAGGTATAACAAAGAGGTAGCAACAGGTGTCATGGAGAACTATCCACTGCCGACCTGTCACACCCGCTATGGTCCCATAGCTATACCAAAGAAGTAGCAACAGGTGCCATGGAGAAGTATCCACTGCCGATCTGTCACACCCGTCACGGACCCATAGGTATAAAAAAAGAAGTAGCAACAGATGCCATGGAGAAGTATCCACTGCCGATCTGTCACACCCGCCACGGTCCCATAGGTATAGCAAAGAAGTAGCAACAGGTGCCATGGAGAAGTATCCACTGCCGATCTGTCACACCCACCATGGTCCCATAGGTATAAAAAAGAAGTAGCAACAGGTGCCATGGAGAAGTATCCACTGCCGATCTGTCACACCCACCACGGTCCCATAGGTATAGCAAAGAAGTAGCAACAGGTGCCATGGAGAAGTATCCACTGCCGATCTGTCACACCCGCAACGGTCCCATAGGTATAGCAAAGAAGTAGCAACAGGTGCCATGGAGAAGTATCCACTGCCGACCTGTCACACCCGCCACAGTCCCATAGGTATAACAAAGAGGTAGCAACAGGTGCCATGGAGAAGTATCCACTGCCGACCTGTCACATCCGCCATGGTCCCATAGGTATAACAAAGAGGTAGCAACAGGTGCCATGGAGAAGTATCCACTGCCGACCTGTCACACCCGCCACGGTCCCATAGGTATAACAAAGAAGTAGCAACAGGTGCCATGGAGAAGTATCCACTGCCGACCTGTCACACCCGTCACGGACCCATAGGTATAAAAAAGAAGTAGCAACAGGTGCCATGGAGAAGTATCCACTGCCGATCTGTCACACCCGCCACGGTCCCATAGGTATAAAAAAGAAGTAGCAACAGGTGCCATGGAGAAGTATCCACTGCCGATCTGTCACACCCACCATGGTCCCATAGGTATAAAAAAGAAGTAGCAACAGGTGCCATGGAGAAGTATCCACTGCCGATCAGTCACACCCACCACGGTCCCCTAAGGTATAAAAAAGAAGTAGCAACAGGTGCCATGGAGAAGTATCCACTGCCGATCTGTCACACCCGCCACGGTCCCATAGGTATAGCAAAGAAGTAGCAACAGGTGCCATGGAGAAGTATCCACTGCCGACCTGTCACACCCGCCATGGTCCCATAGGTATAACAAAGAGGTAGCAACAGATGCCATGGATAAGTATCCACTGCCGACCTGTCACACCCGCCACGGTCCCATAGGTATAACAAAGAGGTAGCAACAGGTGCCATGGAGAAGTATCCACTGCCGACCTGTCACACCCGCCACGGTCCCATAGGTATAACAAAGAAGTAGCAACAGGTGCCATAGAGAAAGTATCACTGCCGACCTGTCACACCCGCCATTGTTCTTTAGGTATAACAAGAAGGTAGCAACTGGCGCCACGGAGGAGTAAGCATCCCTTATCGACCTCCTACCCACTTTGATCCCATATGTATAACAAAGAGGTAGCAACAAGCGCCATGGAAAAGTAAGTATCCACTGCCGACCTGTCACCTGCGCCATGGTCTCTTAGGTATAACAAAGAGGAAGGTACATGCGCCATGGAGGAGTAAGCACCCCTTCCCTACTTGTCACACCCGCCATGATCCCAAAAAAAGAGATGATAACATGTCATGGAGGGGTAAGCACCCTCCCCATCTGTCGCCCCACCATAATCCCATAGTTTTAAATGATTACATGTTTGAGATAAGCATTAGCCAGTACTCAGATATTATTGGGGTCCTCTACTTGAAATGGTGAGATCATAAAACTAGGATGATGATCATTCTAGTTTACAATCCACTAAAATGTCGTAAATGGTAATAGCCTGTGCGAAAGACGATGGTGGGTTCTGGTGGTAAGTGTTCGTATAGAACCATCTCCATCGGTAGAGAGACAATTGATACAAAATGATGCTACATTGAATTGCCATTTACCTTGTTAGAATAAAACACCAAAGTGGACACACAATGACCTCTGAAATCAGAGGCAAGATCAGGCTATCGGGATGAGTAAAAATTTTAAAAACACACACACGTACACATACACAAGCACAAGCACAAACACACGCGCACATCCATTACTATTCAGGTTATGAATTAGAATAACATATACAACAAAGTTAAATGTGTTTCATATGTAAGTCTTTACAATATGAGGTCAGGGCTATAGCTGATTTTGAACCAAAAAAAAAAAAAAACAACCCAAAAACCCAACAACAAACACCCCCCCCCCCCAAAAAAAAGACAGGCGACATGCAATGATTGAAAAGCAAAAAAAAAAAAAAAAAAGAGGTGCACCTGGTTTTTATTTCCGCATTTCGTTTTTCAAGCAAAAAAATGCATAAAGGTATTAATCTAAAGCTTGAGGGTGGATTGGTGGGTTGCGGTTAGAGTAAAGGGTTAACATTTCTACGCTTATGCAGATGTTACTTTAGTCAAATAACTTGCTCGTTTTACATATTACCTTCGCTTTGTACATTAAACGGAAGCTTTCATGTGGAATTTTACGTTTCTACATGTACTGTTTAATTTGAGATAAAACCTGGTAGGAATGCGCTGAAATCTCTACAGTTTGTCTAAACAAAAATAATTTGGTTGTTTCGGTGTACGATGGGTTGTCGAGCATTTGACCACTTTGGTGCAGAACATGTGGTATGTACCTCTAAACTTGTTAAGGTGGTCGTCTCTCCTGATATGTGGGATGGGACGTACATTTTAACCGTGGTTGTGGTAGTTGCCTATCAAATCTTGACTTTTATAGCTAGGATTGTTGGGTTTACATTGTTGTTTGTCCATTGCATATTGATTTTTATACGCCCGTCTTTGACGGGATGTATTATGGTATGGCGTTGTCCGTCTGTAAGGATCTTGTAGGCAGGATAAAGACCAAACCGTTGGGGCTAAGACTGTCAAACTTGGTACCTTTACTCCTTATGCCAAGACAAAGACGCTCATTGTTTTTCAAAGTCAGAGATCAAGGTCGTAGTACTACTTGGTAGAAACCCTTCT
Source organism: Pteria penguin (assembly GCA_035048485.1). Taxonomy (NCBI): domain Eukaryota; kingdom Metazoa; phylum Mollusca; class Bivalvia; order Pterioida; family Pteriidae; genus Pteria; species Pteria penguin. The sequence goes on along the minus strand of CM068583.1, from coordinate 11,574,246 downwards.
AGGCAGGATACAGATCAAAGCGTTAGGGCTAGGACTGTCAAACTTAATACACTTACTCCTCATGCCAAGCGAAAGACGCCTATTGTTTTTCAAGATCAGAGCTCAAAGGTCAACGTCGTAGTACTACTTGGTAGAAAACCCTTGTAGACAGGATACGGCCCAAACCGTTGGGGCTAGGACTGTCAAACTTGGTACACTTACTTCTCATGCCAAGACTTGGTACACTTACTCCTCATGCCAAGAGAAAGACGTTTATTGTTTTTCAAGGTCAAATGTGAAGGTCGTATTACTACTTGGTTAGAAAACATTGTTGGCAGGATACAGAATAAACTAATGGGGATGGAACAATTTAACTTGATACGCATACTCCATATGCCAAGCTGAGGACACCTTTTGTCTATCTTTTTCAAGTGAAAAGGTGAAGGTTGCACAGTAACTTTTAAAAAAAAGGTACAGTGGATTGGTGCAGTTAACCGTGAAAAAAAAGTGTTTCAATGCACACACAAATCTACACACACACACACACCCTAAGGCATACTTAAACATACGCATAGAACATACATGTATATGAAAGAAAGCGTCGCTTTCCTGTTTGAATAAAACATTAAGGGGACGACCATTTGATTCTGAAAGGGGTGGAGGTGGGGAGAGAGGGGGCTGGCAAATTTGGTCGAGTCAGATTATTTATTTTCAGATCTTTGAAGGATAGAATATCTGTTTTCTTAATATCTGGAGACAGATTATTTATTTTCTGGACTTTTTGTCGCCAATAAATACTTGTTAGAACTGCATTGTAATACATGTATATGCCATTAACACACATCCTTCTATAATTATATTTTGTTTACAAAACACATTCTAATATAAGGTAAACTCAACAAATAATATGCAAACACTATTTTAATTGCATAGGCCTTTATACTACTAGTTTCTATAGTGAAGTGTATAGTCTCCAGTGGCGAATCCAGGATTTACGAAAAAGGGAAAAGGGGGGGGGGGCACATTTGTATTAGCCAAACTACTCAGCCATTTTATGCCATATTTGAAAATAAATATTATAAATATGTGGACAAAAAAAGGGGGGGGGGCTCTAAATCAGCCACTGGCCTCTCTCAGTCTCTGGTATCCAGGGGGGAGAATTTCCATTTATTACCATAGAAGGATGTGTGAGGAAATGTTGCTGTTTTGGCTTCCTGTCCGAATGATATTTAATTCGTTTTTGACTTACTTTGAACTAGGTTATTTTAATCCAAAAAAGCATTACACAGATATTTTTGATATATTGGTTTTTCACATTTCTAACTTTGTCTTCACTACTTCTAGATTAAACTTGAGAAAGCTTGATAGATATTAAGCAAAGATGTTCCTGATGTACAATTTTACATGTTTTAAAAGTTTTAAAGAAACGAAAGACTTATGGCCATCTACAATCATTGTTCACTATCATTGTGCCATGTTTTCTATGTCTACGGTGAACAATATAGGCCCATTTAGGACTCTGTTTACGTAAGTTTTCATGTATGTTAAGTGAAGATACGCATCTTTGTAAGTTTTACTTTCGTTCTCATTTTGAAGTTATATTTGTCTTTATTTTACAATTGAATAAATGTACTAAAATCATTTGATGAAGGTATTGTTGCACTGATTTGAATGAAACTTGAAAGGAATAAAACACTGTCAACAAAATTGGCCACCATAAATTTTGAAATGCGCATGATTCAATTTAAAGATCAACTTTGTATGTGTGCTGAGGTGAGAGATAAGACAAATTCAATTAAGACCCCTTTTGGCCACTAGTTTTAACGTTAAGATATCGGTATAACCGGCATATAAATGAGGGGCGGACAACACGAGGGGAAGTTGGGAAAAGGGATTGGAACTAGCGGCAAGGGTACGCGAATGACACTCTTCCGAAAAAGAATCTGAAGAGAAAATCTCTCAGAAAGCAGATGGTAGAGGGTTTGTCCCCTGTCTGTCCCTTGCAATTGATATGCAAATACATTTTTTGAAAAGCAACAATTCTATTAAGCTTTGTTGAATATATTGAATAGCATGATATGTCCAGTGCTATAAATTTCGCTGAAATACAATTAAACTACTACAAATTATAGTACAGGGAGCAATCAACATATTTTCAATAGAACATTCAGCTTTATATTCATGATCTAGTAATGTACATACTATCAGCCAGAATATTTATATTCATTTCAGTCAAAGCCAGATTTCTTTTTTATTTCCCGCATTTTCAGGGTCAGAATATTTATTTCCAAAAGGTGCCAGCCCCCACCCTTTCAGAATCAAATGGGCGTCCCCTAAAGCTAAAAATACACAATGATATTCTTATTTTTCATTATGTATCTTGGATCCAGTTCCTGTTGTGTTTACATTATCATCAAACTTATATCTTTTTCCTTGTGGAGTTTGTACATAACATTCCTCGTGGATGGTTTGTATTAAGTGTTATTACACGTCTTTCCGATGTTGAGATAATGTTACGTTTCCTATGTTATGTTCGCACATTTAAGATTGCTATTGTGTTGTCCTTATTTCTTCTTCTTATTTATCTATTTATTCATTTATCTAATTATTTATTTTATCAATACTGTAAATCAAACAGGAAACACCAGTTGTACGCGGGTACTTAATTTCAATTTTAGTTTTAAGAAATGGACTCTGGGTATCGTCTTCGATTTGCAAGGATCTATTACAATGTCAAAATGTTCTTTCGGTGTGCATGCTAATGAATTTAATTTGCATTTCACTTATGTCATTTATAAGTTATTTTTGAATTTCAATTTTAGCACCTTTAAATGCCTCATTATTTGAGTACTTAAATGCAATGTGTAACGGTAAGTTGTTATGGGGTGATTTTTTCACTACTAAAAGAAACGATACTGCAATGCGCATGTTATAAGCAATAATTATTAGAAGTAACAATCATATTGAAATACGATTCGGTGTATTGTTTACCTTCATTGACTGTCTCTGTAAAAACTCCCTCAAAGTATGCTGCCACAATACAGACCAAACTAAACAGGAACATATTCTCGGCATGAACACAATGAAGTATCAGATAAGATAACTAGAGCTTGGAGAAACACGTTCACAGGTAAAGTACTTAAAATATGTACTTATGGAATCCGGATAGGGCCATATTCACACAATTGCATTGTGAAGTTGGATAACTGAAACCCGTTGATGCGATGGCGATGGTGCGATAGTTAGATGGCGATGACGCGATACGATGGCGATGAAGCGATGGTGCGATGGCGGTGGTGCAATAATGCGATGGCGATGACGCGATAGTGCGATGACGATGACGTGTATTTCTTAAAAACACGCTAAGATACATTTCCAATGTATATACATATACTATGGAAAAGCGATGATGCGATGGTGCGATAATGCGATGGAAATTATGCGATAATGCGATGATGATGATGAAGCGATGACGATGACGCGATGCTCCATCTCGTCATCGCCATCGCATTATCGCACCATCGAACTCATCGCCATCACACCATCGCCATCGCACTGTCGCGTCATCGCCATCGCACTATCACATCATCGCCATCTCACTATCATGCACATCATCGCCATCGCATTATCGCGTCATCGCCATCGCATCATCGCGTTTCAGTTATCTAGCTTTACAATGCGATGGTGTGAATATGGCCCTATCCGGATTCCATATGTACTGTAAGTGTAAGAGAAAAGAAACGCCTAGTATTTATTTACCGCAATGGCAAGCAGACGTTAGGAAGATCTACCTTGCGATGACCTGGGGAAGTTCTCAATCATGTGTTTGTTATTAAACGCGCCATTCAAATCTTTAACAACAATGGTATGTGGTTTTCAACATCCCTAGGCAAATTATTCCCATTCAATGTCAAGGTGATATCAAACCCGTAGGAAGCAATTCAAAAGTGGAGGAAAAGGGGGAGGGAGCAAACTTGTAAACTCAAAACAAAATTTGATACCACTGTCTTGAGCCACTTTTTGTGCCAAAGAGTCTTGCTTGAATCGCATAAAGCTAGACACTGAACATAGGCTGATCAAGAAAGTTTCGAAAATCGGTTAATAATAAACTTATTTCCACCTCCTAAACATGGATGATTGGTGTTCAGGGCCTGTCATTTCAACTTAGAGGCACTAAGGGGAACGGGAAATTGCGCCCATGTTTGCGTGAGTAAATGTTTTCCAGAGCCCGAACACTTTTTATCTTTGCATGACGAAAATAACTTGTAGATCTTGTATTAACGTTTAGAAAGAAAAGGACAATAAAAACAATTTAGTAAATTAGATAACAACCTATGAAACAATGATGATCGGCCAAAAACGTACCCCCATCCGCGGTTCCTACTGTCATGGATGTGATGCTCCCGCTTACCTTGTTGTGGGCAGATAGGGATGTTTAAAATGTTATATTACATCGTCTTAAACCCATTGTCAGTATGAGTTATGCCATGTACCTACCGCCAGTGAGAGTTCCACCATGTACCTGCCGCCACTGAAAGTTCCACCATGTACCTGCCGTCGGTTAAAGTTCCACCATGTACCTGCCACCAGCGAGAGTTCGACCATGTACCTGCCATCGGTGAAAGTTCAATCATGTACCTGCCACCAGTGAGAGTTCCACCATGTACCTGCCGTCGGTGAAAGTTCCATCATGTACCTGCCACCAGTGAGAATTCCACCATTTACTTGTCGCCAGTAAGAGTTATCTAATGTACATGCCGTCAGTGATAATGTTATAATGTACCTATCGCCAGTGAGAATTCCCCATGTACCTGCCGTCAATGAGAGTTCCACCATGTATCTGCCGCGAGTGAGAATTCCACCATGTGCTTGCCGCCAGCGAATTATATAATGCACTTACCGTCAGTGATAGTTTTATTATGTACCTGCGGTAAGTGAGATTTCCATCATGTACCTTTTGCCAGTGAGAGTTTTATGATGTACCTATGTACCTGCCGCCAGTTAGAATTTTATAATGTACATGTACCTGCTGCCAGTGAGAGTTCCACAATGTACCTGCCGTCAAAAAGAGCTCCACCTTGTACATAGTTGTTTTTAACACTTCTCCCGTTTGCGCTTGCGCTCGTAAAAGATTTCCCCTTGTATGAGTAAAAGGGTCCTCGTGGTGTGTTTGACTAATTTACAATAATGTGACTGTTACGGTTTTGGTCGTGACACATTCTGTATTATTATTCTATCTTGATGCTCTGATGCTTCTATGTTGCTGCTTTAATCTTGTGGCTGTACGCTATTTTGTTGCAAGAATCTTGAGGCTGAGAAGCTCATGGTTATGGGAATCTATGGTAGATGTGACTAGTCAAGCAGGGAACGCTTACCTCTCCTGGGCCAACGATCTCGCCTTTTACTCTCAGGGGTGCACGGGGCCACTAACTCCTTCTGGGCCAATCATCTCGCCTCTTATTCCCAGGGATACATGGGGACACTGACTTTTCCTGGGACAGTGGTCTCGCCTCTTACTTTCTTGGGTGTATGGGGACGCTTACTCCCCATGAGCCAAATTGATGATCTCGCCTTAAACTTTCAGGGGTGTATGGGGACGCTTACTAATCATGGGCCAGCGATTCCGAGTCTTACTTTCAGGAGTGTATAGGGACGCTAACTCCTCCTGGGACACTGATCATGCCCATTACTTTCAGGATGTATGGGGACGCTGTTGTCCTTGGACAATGATCTCGTGAGTGTGGGGCGCAAACTTCTCTTGAGCCAATGACATCGCCTCTTACTCTCCAGGGTGCACGGGGACGCTTACTTCTAAAGAGCAACCATTTGATTATTGGGGGGGGGGGGGGGGGGGGCAGGAAGACTTTCACCGGCCTGAATATTTTTTTTTTTGCCCAATTTCAGAGCCGGATTATTTTTCTTATTTATTCAGTTTTTTTTTTTGCCGGCTTTTCGGGACGGATTATTTTTTTTCCCAAAAATTTGAGCCAGACTTTTTTTTTGTAAAGTCTTCCTGCCCCCCCCGCGCCCCCCCCCCCCCCCCCCCCCCCCACCCCCCCCCCCCCCCCCCCCCCCCCCCCCCCCCCCCCCCCCCCCCCCCCCCCCCCCCCCATAAAAATCAAATGGTTGCTCCCTAATGGGTCACTGTTTCTCTTCATATTTTCAGGGGTATACAGGTACGCATACTCCTCCGTGTCCAATCATCGCGCCTCTTACTCTCGGTTGTGTATGTGGACTCTTAATCCTCCCTGGCCAGTTGTCTCACTTCTTACTCTCGGTTGTGTATGTGGACTCTTAATCCTCCCTGGCCTATTGTTTCACTTATTACTCTCAGGGGTATATAGGGACGCATACTCCTCCGTGTCCAATCATCGCGCCTCTTACTCTCGGTTGTGTATGTGAACCCTTAATCCTCCCTGACCAGTTGTCTCACTTCTTACTCTCGGTTGTGTATGTGGACCCTTAATCCTCCCTGGCCAATTGTTTCGCCTCTTACTCTCGGTTGTGTATGTGTACTCTTGAATGCTCCTTGGCCTGTTGTCTCACTTCTTACTCTCGGTTGTGAATGTGGACCCTTAATCCCCCCTGGCCAATTGTCTTACTTCTTACTCTCGGTTGTGTATGTGGACCCTTAATCCTCCCTGGCCAGTTGTCTCACTTCTTACTCTCGGTTGTGTATGTGTACTTTTAATCCTCCTTGCCCAGTTGTCTCACTTCTTACTCTCGGTTGTGTATGTGGACCCTTAATCCTCCCTGGCCAGTTGTCTTACTTCTTACTCTCGGTTGTGTATGTGGACCCTTAATCCTCCCTGGCCAATTGTTTCGCCTCTTACTCTCGGTTGTGTATGTGGACCCTTAATCCTCCTTGCCCAGTTGTCTCACTTCTTACTCTCGGTTGTGTATGTGTACTCTTAATCCTCCTTGCCCAGTTGTCTCACTTCTTACTCTCGGTTGTGTATGTGGACCCTTAATCCTCCCTGGCCAGTTGTCTCACTTCTTACTCAGTTGTGTATGTGGACCCTTAATCCTCCCTGGCCAATTGTTTCGCCTCTTACTGTTGGTTGTGTATGTGTACTCTTAATCCTCCCTGGCCAGTTGTCTCACTTCTTACTCTCGGTTGTGTATGTGGACCCTTAATCCTCCCTGGCCAATTGTCTTACTTCTTACTCTCGGTTGTGTATGTGGACCCTTAATCCTCCCTGGCCAATTGTTTCGCCTCTTACTCTCGGTTGTGTATGTGTACTCTTGAATGCTCCCTGGCCTGTTGTCTCACTTCTTACTCTCGATTGTGAATGTGGACCCTTAATCCTCCCTGGCCAATTGTCTTACCTCTTACTCTCGGTTGTGTATGTGGACCCTTAATCCTCCCTGGCCAGTTGTCTCACTTCTTACTCTCGGTTGTGTATGTGTACTCTTAATCCTCCTTGGCCTATAGCCTCACCTTACTCCCTGGGGTGCATGGGACGCTTACTCCTCTTTGGCCAATTGTCTTGCCTCTTACTCTCCAGGGATGTAGGGGAGGCTTACTCCACCTTGGCCAATGGTCTCACCTCTTTCTCCCCAGGGATGTAGTGGAGGCTTACTCCTTCTTGGCCAATGGTCTCACTTCTTACTCTCAGTTGTGTATGTGGACCCTTAATCCTCCCTGGCCAATAGTCTCACTTCTTACTCTCGGTTGTGTATGTGTACTCTTAATCCTCCTTGCCCAGTTGTCTCACTTCTTACTCTCGGTTGTGTATGTGGACCCTTAATCCTCCCTGGCCAGTTGTCTCACTTCTTACTCTCAGTTGTGTATGTGGACCCTTAATCCTCCCTGGCCAATTGTCTCACTTCTTACTCTCGGTTGTGTATGTGGACCCTTAATCCTCCCTGGCCAATTGTTTCGCCTCTTACTCTCGGTTGTGTATGTGGACCCTTAATCCTCCCTGGCCAGTTGTCTCATTTCTTACTCTCGGTTGTGTATGTGTACTCTTAATCCTCCCTGGCCAGTTGTCTCACTTCTTACTCTCAGTTGTGTATGTGGACCTTTAATCCTCCCTGGCCAATTGTTTCGCCTTTTACTGTCGGTTGTGTATATGTACTCTTAATCCTCCCTGGCCAGTTGTCTCACTTCTTACTCTCGGTTGTGTATGTGGACTCTTAATCCTCCCTGGCCAATTGTCTTACTTCTTACTCTCGGTTGTGTATGTGGACCCTTAATCCTCCCTGGCCAGTTGTCTCACTTCTTACTCTCGGTTGTGTATGTGGACCATTAATCCTCCCTGGCCAATTGTCTTACTTCTTACTCTCGGTTGTGTATGAGGACCCTTAATCCTCCCTGGCCAGTTGTCTCACTTCTTACTCTCGGTTGTGTATGTGGACCCTTAATCCTCCCTGGCCAATTGTTTCGCCTCTTACTCTCGGTTGTGTATGTGGACCCTTAATCCTCCCTGGCCAGTTGTCTCATTTCTTACTCTCGGTTGTGTATGTGGACCCTTAATCTTCCCTGGCCAATTGTCTTACTTTTTACTCTCGGTTGTGTATGTGGACCCTTAATCCTCCCTGGCCAGTTGTCTCACTTCTTACTTTCAGTTGTGTATGTGGACCCTTAATCCTCCCTGGCCAATTGTTTCGCCTCTTACTGTCGGTTGTGTATGTGTACTCTTAATCCTCCCTGGCCAGTTGTCTCACTTCTTACTCTCGGTTGTGTATGTGGACCCTTAATCCTCCCTGGCCAGTTGTCTCACTTCTTACTCTCGGTTGTGTATGTGGACCAATAATCCTCCCTGGCCAATTGTCTTACTTCTTACTCTCAAAGGTGTATGTGGACCCTGAATCCTCCTTGGCCATTTGTCTCGCCTCTTTCACTCGGTTGTGTATGTGGACCCTTAATCCTCCTTGGCCTATAGCCTCACCTTACTCCCTGGGGTGCATGGGACGCTTACTCCTCTTTGGCCAATTGTCTTGCCTCTTACTCTCCAGGGATGTAGGGGAGCCTTACTCCACCTTGGCCAATGGTCTCACCTCTTTCTCCCCAGGGATGTAGTGGAGGCTTACTCCTTCTTGGCCAATGGTCTCACCTCTTACTCTCAAAGGTGTATGGGGATGCTTACTCCTCCTTGGCCAATTGTCTCGCCTCTTATTCTCCAGGGATGTAGGAGAGGCTTACTTCTCCTTGGCCAATGGTCTTGCCTCTTATTCTCTAGGGATAAAGGGGGGCTTACTCTTCCTTGGCCAATGGTCTTGCCTCTTACTCTCTAGGGATAAAGGGGGGCTTACTCTTCCTTGGCCAATGGTCTCGCCTCTTACTCTCCAGGGATGTAGGGGAGGCTTACTCCTTTTTGGCCAATGGTCTCGCCTCTTACTCTCGAGGGATATAGGGGAGGCTTACTCCTTTTTGGCCAATGGTCGCGCCTCTTACCCCCCAGGGATGTAGTGGCAGCTTACTCCTCCTTGGCCAATAGTCTCGCCTCTTACTCTCCAGGGATGTAGGGGAGGCCTACACCACCTTGGCCAAAGGTGTTGCCTCTTACTCTCGAGGGATATAGGGGAGGCTTACTCCTTTTTGGCCAATGGTCTCGCCTCTTACTCTCAAGGGATGTAGGGGAAGCTTACACCACCTTGGCCAATGGTCTCGCCTATTACTCTCCATGGTGTATGAGGATTCTTACTCCTCGCCTCTTACTTAGGGGTATATAGATGTCCATTGTGGTAAATTGTTGCGAGGGCCACAGTCACATACCAGCAGTTTTGTATTTTTCAATGTAGTCAACCGGCTACTTATTTACTGAAACGGCTAACACCTAAACACTGCGTACATAATAGTAACAACTGTTAACTGTGTTAAGTGAAAATTATTTGATTTCAATAACGGACTCAGAACTCCCCTTCTCCAAGCTTCAAATTATACATTTCATTGATTAATAGTAGGCTTTGTATAAAGTTTGGTTCAGAGCCGGGGAGGTGGAAGGTGGGGTGCTATACAATCTCTTTAAAACTGCCACTGGATTTGATTTAATGCCTTGCAGTAATCAGACATAGACTACTTTTGAAAGTAGTCTATGTCTCTGCATGGACATATATCAAAATTCATATACATTTATATATTTCAGTTGAAGTGTTGTTTTCATATCAGATTAAATAAAAACATTAAATTATATTGTCAAATTTAATAAGCGAAATAGGTACGCAAAATAACAGATGCAGATTACATATTGGATTTCGTTTCCCAGCGATGCTTATGTTCAAACCTACAAAATAAAATAAAATTTACATTGCATCATTGAATCATACAGGTTACGTTTTAAAAATTAAATTTTTTAAACAACATGAATTCATACATATAATTTTTTTTTCTCTCTATCCCAACAATTAACATGAAAATGAATAACATGGTTGATTTATGTTGGTTTGTTATTTTATTTCACATCAAGGCTACATATATAGAGATAACACCTATAATGCATTGTGCAGAAATTTTGACCAGAAGCAATTAGGGTTCTTGTACATGATTAATTAGAACACTGAGTCTCAGTATTAAATGCCTCGTTCGAAAGAGAGAACAAAGTTCAACACACAAGCTCAAACTGCGATCTCTTGGCCAAGCCGATCATAATCTTGACAAAGCTATAATGGCACAAAAACATGCAAGGTAAATGGACATATACATATTGGAAGTCTGTTACTGACTCTTCATTATGTGGTAATATTTATAATTTCTCCATAATGTTTTATGGCATGTATAGGGTTAAGATAGGCATTCCTTTTCACCAGTTGTCAATGTTGTTCCTAAAAAGCAACATTTCTAAAGAAAGAAAATAAATTTTCATTTTGAACTAATCTATAAACAAATTTCATATTTTACATGATTTAAGGGGCCTAATGATAGACAAATTACATCACTTTTCATTATAATAGAAACAGAAACACTCAATATCACACAGTGTAATAATTGCATACATTTGTGATATCGAGTATTTCTGTTTTTGTTAGTCCACTCCCATTTTGAAGTCTTAGAGTGCTTTCCGTGATTACTTTTTGTTAGAATTTTTACAGTAAAGTGAAATTTTTGATTGTAACATAACAGAACGACAAAAATATGAGTCACAAAACATAAAATAGTGGACATACATGCCAAAATAAACTGTGTTACGTTGCCTCACAGTTTACATTGTCTCTTCGAAAGATAGATTGGAGGCTGACAATAAATCAGCTCAGAAAAATTCAAACCAATAGTTAGAACTGAACCTGCATCCTAATATCTGAAGTCCTGCGCAATACCAGTGGACCAACCTGTCCCCTACTTTAATATGAAAAAACTCTATAACACAGACTTGCTTTTCTCAAGGATATATTTAATAAAGTCTTCTTTGAAATGTCTACATTAACCCTAGGAACTGACATTTCAAGAAAAAAAATCCCAAGAAAATTCCATTAATAAACTGAACACGAAGAAAACAATTGAATGATTATCGTAAATGGATTTTGTATCCATTTACATTCCACCTTTTTGATGTTACAATTTACACAAGGGACATCAGTGTTTTATAGTTGTCAGCCAAGAGAGTTCAAGTGCTGCATACTGTCAGTTTTCTCAGGTCAGTTTACTTACCATTTTGTCATGAAGGTTTTATTTTGGTGCTCTGGAATCCTTTATCACTGAGTGACTCAACACTGGCCCCTACCATATTCCAAAAAAAATCAAATGCAGCACTATAATAAAGAAATAATGTATACATACCCCCAAGGTAATTTCTTTTTGCGTTTTGCTTTGGCTGACTGTTTTTCTTCCTGTTTACAAAAATATTCAAGATTTAATGAATAAATAAGTTTAATTAACTACTCCACTTTCGTTTTCCATATACTTATCATAGAATCAAACTGGTCAAAATCTCTGACATATTTGCCCTAGACCAGTTTGGAAAACCGATTGTGAGGTCACTATTACTACGTGCATTGTTATGTTGAACATAAACATGATAAAATGTTTCTTGGAATTAAAATGTTTTGATTTCATTCATTTTCCCTTCATAAATAAGGAAGTGCATGTAATAAAAAGTTATTGATTGGATATCATGATATATTTTCAGCCAAGATCTTTGTGTGGAGGAAGAGCAGTCCAACACAAAGACCTTTGGTGAAAATATATCACAATATACAGTCAATAACCTATAATAATTTCAAACATCAAAATTTTATATATTTACAATATGCACCTTGTCCACAATCTGATGCAAATTTCAGTAGAATACATAATGTGTCATATCACTTAAAGATCTCTATCAACTTAATTTGGAAAATTACAAGGACTAAAGAGATCTACCATTCAGTTTAACATTGTTTAACAGAATAAATAAAAACCTGAAATATCCAGATGAAAGAAATACCTTTAAGAATGGAATTCGATTATTTCATACTTTCTGAAACAAAATAATAAAAAAAAAAGTTCTATAATATCACTTTCAGAAAAACTGTGTTTTTTTTCAAATTGGCAATGGGGCCTTATACAATCCAAACTAAAGAGCAAAGAAATGTCTGACTTACCTCTTGTACTTTATGATAATTTCTGGCATCAATAGCCCCTGCCACCTTCTTACCAAACTGAAAATTACAGAACATTGATAAAGTTGCTCTGATGATAATTCCACCCCCCCCTCCCCCCCCCCCAAAAAAAAAAAACCAAAAACAAAAACAAACCAAACTGAAATAGTCGAAGATGGATACCACGATAGATTAATTTCATAAATATTTGAAAAATATATTGTGTTACAATGATATTTCCCAAATGGAGAGCAATAAGCTAAAAATAGATGAAACGATAGACATTTTTTGTATTTCATGAATTCAAAACTAATTAACATAATACTAATTTGTTGTTTGTAGTCTAAATTGGAGAGTACAAATAACAAATAAGTTCATCATTCAACAGATTACATCTTCTGGTAAAATTCACATCATAATACTCTTTGCAACACCAAATGCTGTCAAATGAATGATCAAAGAAAATCTTGTATGAATTGAATATATAACTTACGCATTATATTTTTTTCCGAAGTCCCATTATGTATATACTAGAAATGTTAATTCTATGTTTTGAATGTAACATAGTTTGAACATTCTGATATGTAACATAAGGACAAACCATGATGCTACTACCAAAAAAGATGTAAAATGACATTTAAAAGGCATTCAAATACGGCACTCTCGTATACATGTAGTTATAATATCCATCATCATTATGTACAGCTTTAATGACAATAATTATAATGATGGTTGGTTGGTTGGTTGATTGGTGTTTTATGTCGCTTTCAACAATTTCTCAGTTATATCGGGACATGGAATCAGGAGGTAACCAACCTCTTAAACATAGTGGTGCAACCTGGAATTGAACCCAGAATGCTGGCACCACAAGCCAAGCGCTTAACCACTACAACAAGCCTGCCCCTTATTTATAATGGTAAATAAAAGCTCATACATACTGTCTTTCAGGCTGCCAACAAGTTTATTTGATCATAACCTTTAAAGAAATTTTCTAATTCTAAGGGCTGTAATTCCGTCAAAAATCAGTGGACCGAAACAGAACTCGAACTTGATCTGTAACTCATAATGGTAGACTCACACACCAAAAATTAGATGAATATCTACAAGCGTTTAGAAAAAAGTCTGGAAAACTGCCATTTTAAAGAAATTTTCTAATTCCAAGGGCCGTAATTCTGTCAAAAATCAGAGGACTGAAACGGAACTCAAACTTGATCTGTAACTCATGGTGGTAGATTCACACACCAAATATTGGAAGAATATCTACAAGCATTTAGAAAAAAAGTCCGGAAAACTTGTGTGTGACTGACGGACTGACGGATGGACAGACAGACGGAGTGCAAACCTACAGTCCCCTTTGGCGATGCCGGTAGGGGACTAAAAAACGAACAAACATGGACAAATCAGACAAACTTTATCATTTCTTCATGTAAAGGCACCAGTACCTCTATTGAAAATACATATATGTGGTATTATGCATCAATGATACTTAATACATATACATGATGATGGAATCTATACGCATAACATGCCAGAGATCTGACAGGTTAAAAAGACTATCTATTTTGAGAAAAATTAGAAAGACATGTCAATACTTTCAGTGCAAACATCAATATTGTTTGATTTTTGTATAACATCACTATGGTGAAATTTCACTATCACCAACCATTGCTAACCATCATAACATATGTAAACTTCCCTCTCACCAACCATTGCTGACCATTAAACACATGTGAACTTCCCTCTCATCAACCATTGCTGACCATCATAACACATGTGAACTTACCTTTCATCAACCATTGCTAACCATCATAACATATGTAAACTTACCTCTCATCAACCATTGCTAACCATCATAACATATGTAAACTTCCCTCTCACCAACCATTACTGAACAGCATAACACATGTGAACTTCCCTCTCATCAACCATTGCTGACCATCATAACACATGTGAACTTACCTTTCATCAACCATTGCTAACCATCATAACATATGTAAACTTACCTCTCATCAACCATTGCTAACCATCATAACATATGTAAACTTACCTCTCATCAAACATTGCTAACCATCATAACATATGTAAACTTACCTCTCATCAACCATTGCTAACCATCATAACATAATTATGTGAACTTACCTCCCTTACGGCTAATTTATCGCTGAGTTGTTCGGCCTTTTCAAAGTCACCTTCATTTATGGCAGAATCTATTTTAATCTCTAATCCAGACTTTGGAGCATATTTACCAGGATCTGTACCCTTTAAATGATCATAGGCTTTCAAGAAAGGCTTAATCTCCTTCCAGGCTGTCCTACATTCATCCTTATTCCTTTAAAAGATTAATATATATGCTGAAACTGACTACAATGAATACCGTATGTGTATTGTTTAAGTGGGATCCTATTTCAGTAGAATTACTGTGACCTATGTGACCTAAAATGCTTTTAAAGATAAAAGAAGGACAATTACTAGTCACATTAATTCATGACTAAGATAATATGTTCTGAACCTATTGAACTTTCGACCTTTTGTGCTAAAATTTGTTTACAGTATAGTAAGTACAATAATGAGTGTTTGTGAAACAATGATACGCCATGGAAGGCAGCCAATATTAAAAAATTTTGATAATTCGGTTAAAGTAGAGAGTCAATGATATGGTAAAAAAATTGGAGTCAACAGGAAGGTATAGTCATGCAACTGTGGGGTCAGGTCAAGATTATAAATGCCTTTGCCAACTGGAGGGATGGTTTAAACAATTGGTGCCTTTTCTCATCTTTATTACATATGATACGCCCACACTATATAAACATCAGCCCTACAAGTCAATAATACCTTATCTTACTTCATTACAAATAAACTTATTGTATACAATAACATGACGGACTGATATACCAACAAAAAAAAACTCTTGCAAATAAAATATTAAATCTACCACACAGAATTACAATAGCTCCTGAAAATGATTCAGATGTAAAATATGAAAATACTAATGCATGAAAATACTAATACTTGAAAATACTAATACTTGAAAATACTAATACATAAAAATACTGACAAGAGCCAAGGAGTAAACATGTGAAATATCAAAGCCAACGTTAAAATTGTCATCACAGACAAACAGGCCAAAATCTTTATGTTCCACTAATCTTTGATTCTGTGGGTATGTAAACATAACATACAGTATTCTCATATACCGGGTAATTCATTGTTTACATACATTGAAGTCCCCATTTACATAAAACAAACTTTACCCAGAGATAATTAAGTAAAGGACTTTGCTCTTACTTTTTGAAATTCTCTCACTGAAATGTCATACACCCTAAACAGTGTATAGGAAACATTCAGGATATTCAGTGTTGGTGAATTAATCAGAAATAATCAGGTATGTCATAATTAATTCTTCCTTTGCTTTCTTGATTTTACACTTCATTTTTAGAACATTTCCGGTTTTTATTAGGAGCACAGGTATGCAAGATTTATTGGTGTTTTATAGAAAGTTTAGGGTTCGTAAACTGCAAAGCAAAACTTAAGAACTATATATTTCAGACAGTGTCTGAACATGTCTGCCAACTTAATTTAATAAAGACATAATCCTAGAGTCGGGTTATACCCAAATTATTGTCAATATATGTAGATATAGTGGGGTCAAAGCATGATATCAATGGAATGTATGAAACAAGGATTTTAAATTCAATATGTGAAACATTATTTGATGGAAGAACTGACTGAAAACTGGAATGATTATTAAATTGATAAATTTAATTTTTTTTTTTTTGTGATCCATAAATATGAAAATTTTATCAACTTGAATTTCAAATCCACGAAACAGATTACAATATATTATATTAAATGCAGTCAGTATCTAAAACAAACAATGCAAACTAGAACTGTCCTAACAAGAGGAATACCCCCCGCGGCACCAAAATTCAAAATAGGGCATAGTGACCTTGACCTTTGACCCACGACCTTGATTCAGGGTCATGACACACCGGCATCTCCAAAGGAACAAATGTACCAAGTATGATTATCATATGAAAAGAATAAAAAAGTTATGCCCCGGACAAAGGTTGATGGACAGACGGACAGACAGACTGACAGACTGACAGACAGGGTGATTCCTATATACCCCCTTAAACTTTGTTTGCGGGGGGTATAATAAAATTTTTTAAATTCTTACTGTTCAGCTTGTGGCTTTATTTCCTGTGCTTTCCTTTTCCTACTGTTTTCTTGAATGGAAGGGCCAAATTTGACATCATGTTTTCGCAGTATCTCTTTATCATCTTCAGTCGAAATTTCTTCATGAACTATAAATTCATTACACATGTAGAATATTTTGGGAATCAAAATTCATTTCTGTCAATATAAATTTGAAAAATTCCTCCCTGACATACATAAAGTTATACACACAAATCTAAAGACATTTCCATTGCATTATGTAGTTAGATCCACCCTCTTGTAGCAAGTTCCGAAATACTATCGAGTGAAGTACAGTTATATCCCTATCAATTCATCAAGTATACATGTATGTAACATGTATCTCAAGGTCCTATAGATGTAAATTCTGGTATACTAGTAGATACATACATGCAACTGACTTTATATAAATACTTAACCTTGAATTTCAGAGTAATGATCTATTCAATATAGATACAATGCCAAACACCAACTAGCATGTATAAAAACAGTAACCCTCTCATTGAATTCAAGGGAATTTCTACTGAAGAACAGCATAATACCTTTACAGGTGACAGTTTTCTGAAGGTGTTTTATTCTTTTTGCCGTTGAATGTTTTGTTACCTCGTCTGTTCTCTTCTCTAGTTGTTTAAATTTCTGTCAAAAAGAAACCACAAAAACACAGCAAATCACAACAAATTCAAGATAAGCAAATCATCAAACTTAAATACGTGTAGATGTATCCATCTAGTCAAAGGTGTTGCTTCGGTTACTTTGTATGCTTGCTACACATATTAGCATATCATTTCATAATCAAAAAATTGTAAATCATAAGATGTAAAGAAACAAGAACTTTATGATTAAAATTTGATACAGATTGCCCTAGTTTGACTTAAAGAGGTTCCCTGGATGCAAACCATAGTGTGACAAGGGCTGAGATATCTAAAATATCTTACCCACTATTACTTCAGTTTCATTCTGAATTTAGTTTCTGGAAGGCACCACCTATGTTTCAAACAGTTATATATGTGCAGCAGCCAATGTTAACAAACACTTTTAAAACGTTGAATTTTGCACAAAATATAAACATATATAACATTTCATCCTCTTGGACTCCCTTATAAGAGGAGAAACCTCCATTTTTATTTTCATTTTGTGAAATATATTTACCAGCTTTTCTTGAATTTTGTAGCCCTGTTTCATGAAAATTTTAAGTTTTGACCGGAACGCAATTTTTTTTATGGGTATATTTTTCATAATATACCTATAAACATTGAAAAAGGATAGTTGTTCTATATAAAAGATGGATTTTATATTCAAATACTCACATTTGAAATGCATATTTTGAGTTGTTTATCTTTTTATAAAGATTCATATAAACAGACTTAAAGAAGTTTATGATATATAATTGACTGTCCAAAAACAAATTGTTACTTATTACTTATTATTAAATGCAGAATCATCTAAAGGCTTGTACTTGAATCTTAACACTGACCTTTCTTTTTGTTTTAAAAATATTGTCAATGAATAGAGTTTTTAGATTTTATGCCTATTTCCAAATTAGCTACTTGATTTTGGGCACTGAAGTTCAAATGTGAACATTTTATATTATCAAATTATGCAGTAAACAGCTCAAATGAAGATGGCCTTGTGTGATACTGTAAATAAATCAAATAGTGGGAGTCAGATTAAGTCACCCCAAAGCAAAATCACCTTATGTCTGTCAAGTCACCCCACAATGTCAAATCAAGTTGTCCCCTGCGATTAGTTTGATATCATCTGTGTTGATTTGATTGTCCTCTCATAAATGAACTGATTGACATTTATTTTTGGGATGTGGAAAAATAGGGTGGGGGATGGATTAGAATTAAGGAATGTCTTAATGCTGGTGTTCATTGAAAATGAAGCCAGCATGTCACATAAAAATTCCATGAACTGCAAATATTTTATCACTAACAATATTATACAAACCTAACCAATCACTGATACGTATATCATATCACAGATGAATCTCTATATGGGGTGACTTGACTTGAAATGGTGGGGTGATTTAGCCGATAAAGGGCAACATAACTTTGGGGCAATTTTACCATAGACTAATTAGTGGTGATATATGCTTGTTACAATTCAAAGATCATATGGTAGTGTCATATGGCAATGGACCTGCCTTGTACAGTAAACAGATCAAATAGTGGTGGTGACTGTCTGTTACAGTCCACAGATCATATGGCAGTGGACCTGCCTTGTACAGTAAACAGATCAAACAGTGGTGGTGACTGTCTGTTACAGTCCACATATTATGTGAT
Organism: Pteria penguin; assembly: GCA_035048485.1. Classification (NCBI taxonomy): domain Eukaryota; kingdom Metazoa; phylum Mollusca; class Bivalvia; order Pterioida; family Pteriidae; genus Pteria; species Pteria penguin. Next base: position 11,555,269 of record CM068583.1, on the reverse strand, counting down.
AGCAGACCTGGCTTATACAGTAAACACATCGAATAGTGGTGACGACTGTCTTCGCAGTCCACAGATCATGTGGAAGTGGACCTGCCTTGTACAGTAAACAGATCAAAAAGTGGTGGCACCTATTTTGTTCAGTAAATACTATTAAATTACTTGATTGTAGCACCTGCCCAATAAAGTAAAATGATAAAGCAATAATAGCACCTGTCTTGTGCATTAAATAATACACATGTATTAAAAGAGGTAGTATATCTGTCTGGTGTAAAATGATCTCATGGCAAGAGAACCATCTCTTCCAGTTAGCCACACTAAGCGAAAAGTTTACACCATTGTTTCAGTTCTGTTTTTAATTTTTTTAATATAGCCATGAGTGTTTATCATATCATTTACATTTTAATCATTTCTTTGATATGTGATCCACTGGGTATCACCATTGCTCAATGTCAAAAGTCACATTTAACATGAAATAGGAATTGCAATAAAATTAATGTAGCTTAAAATGCCTGAACTGTCAAATCTGATAAATGGCACATCAAGGTTGTAACTAGAACTGTCCTAATGAGACAAATAACCCCGCAGCAACAAAATTCAATGTAGGGCAAAGACCAAGGTAAAGGTCACAAGGTCAAAAATTTTGGTACAGATCAGCAGGTCTTACAACAAGGAATACACATGTGTAGTGTGAAGGTCCTTCTCTTTTGGTTCAAAAGTTATGGCTAAGGTTAAAGTTTTTCAAAAGTAGGTCAAATATCAAGGTCGTGAGATAAAAAATTTTGGTACCAACTGAGAGGTCTTGTCACAAGGAATACATATATGTTGTATGAAGGCGCCATCTCTTTTGGTTCAATAGTTATGGCTATGATTAAAGTTTTTTGCACAGACAGATGAACAGACAGGCAAACACACAGAACAAAAAGGTGATTCCTATATCCCCTCCAAACTTCGTTTGCAGGGGATATAATAAGAATCAGCTAATCTACAAAGGGTGAAAAGAGGAGAGATTGATCACTGATTGTCACCCTTTTTTAGTGAAGAGATATACATGTACTACATAATGATAATATTAATTCTAAAACTGAAATTCTGGTTTTTCTCGCACCTTCCATAAATCTTCAGAGATGCATTTGGGTTTCTTTTCTTGAGAAAGATTTTCATGACTTTTTTCAATGACTGTAGAAGATGCTATGTCCTCTTGTTCGGGAAGCGCCATCTCAGGGGTAGGAGGAACACGACTAAACATGACTGCTATCTGAAAATAATACAATAAATGGTAAGCTATGCATTTATTAAAACAAATTGTATGATATAATTGATAATATACAAATATAGCAAACAGCAAGCATTTCTATTGCTCTGTGAACATATGTTGATAAATACATTTCAAGAGAGAAGCTCCTCAAAAATTTTTTGATTCTGTTCAGCTACATTTATTTTTACTTGTTGCCACTAACCAGTTTCTAATCTTTATGTGCAAACATCTATAGATCAAAATCTGAAATTCATTTAACTGTCTCAGTGGCTGATAGGACAACAGTACAGGATCTTCTCAGCAAGAATCTAGCATGCTAATGACTGACGAGTGAGCTATCTAAACCTGCTCTATGCATTGGATTTGTTTGTTTGAGTTAGACCTGAGGTCTATGCATTGGATTTGTTTGTTTGAGTTAGACCTGATCGAGCTCTATGCATTGGATTTGTCTGTTTGAGTTAGACCTGAGCTCTGTGCATTGGATTTGTTTGTTTGAGTTAGACCTGAGCTCTATGCATTGGATTTGTTTGAGATAGACCTGAGCTCTATGCATTGGATTTGTTTGTTTGAGTTAGACCTGAGCTCTATGCATTGGATTTGTTTGTTTGAGTTAGACCTGATCGAGCTCTATGCATTGGATTTGTCTGTTTGAGTTAGACCTGAGCTCTGTGCATTGGATTTGTTTGTTTGAGTTAGACCTGAGCTCTATGCATTGGATTTGTTTGAGATAGACCTGAGCTCTATGCATTGGATTTGTTTGTTTGAGTTAGACCTGAGCTCTATGCATTGGATTTGTTTGTTTGAGTTAGACCTGATTGAGCTCTATGCATTGGATTTGTTTGTTTGAGTTAGACCTGAGCTCTGTGCATTGGATTTGTTTGTTTGAGCTAGACCTGAGCTCTATGCATTGGATTTGTTTGTTTGAGTTAGACCTGAGCTCTATGTATTGGATTTGTTTGTTTGAGTTAGACCTGAGCTCTATGCATTGGATTTGTTTGTTTTGTTATTGTTAATTTACCCCAACCAAAGATTATTGCTTTTATATGGTGGAGCGACAGCACTTAAATTGACTAATGCATTGTTTATCCCCCAACCGGAGGGGACTACAGTATGGTTTCCACTCCCTCTGTCTGTCTGAGACACTGTGGTTTTCCAGCCTTTTTTTTTGCAACCGTTGAAACTGTTGACTTGAAATTTGGTATGTATATATCTTGTAACAAGGAGTTACAGATCAAGTTCAAGTTTGGTCATGATTGACCTATTTTTGGAAGAGTTACGGCTCTTGGACTTAGTAAATTTATGGAAAGCATCGGGGTACATGTGTTGCTGAACCAAATTAAGCAATGCTCAATATGCTTATTTTGTTATAAATTTTGTCCCATGCTAAAACATTAAAAATGAAATATCTTTGGACCAACGGGGACGTCCGGTTATATAGAGGCCGGTCCTGTAAATAATCTTAGATTATTGGACCGATTGTCCGGTGTTTTCCAGAAGCGATTTGGATTTCAAACTTATTTATAATGTCATCATAATGTACATTTTGCTTTCAGTCTTGTAAAAATTGCTTTGCATGGCCTGGTGAACTGTCCTCTTTTAAATTACCAGACCGAATGTCCTGTAAATATTTTTACAATTTTCATACTCACTGCTAAAGACCTAAACCCGAAGCAATGAGGGATACCATGCTGTCCTTAAACACACTTGCCTATGTTAACTTGGTTTGAACAAAAGAACCAGCAAAATAACATTCAACACTTTTAGACTGATCTTTACTCTATACGGTGATACAATTTTCATTTGTTATCCAGTTGCATAAATAAGAAAAAACACAGCTAATGTCAACGTACCCATGCGTCACCTGAATGTCAACTATGTCGGCTTATTCGACGCTAGGGAGGTTACACTAGTGTATGTATATAAAAATGAAACGTACTATAATTTAAGACAAAATTGATGTGAAGTGGATTTCTACGAAAAGTTGAAATTTACTATAGTTGGCTCAGGGCCAAATGAACTAAAGATAATTTTTCGATGTATTGTAACCTAAATGATCTTGCTCGATCTACTGTTTAATTTCTTCTTCATTAGACCTTCTTACCAGAGGCTGAGTCTATTTTTTTTTAATTATACACAATCGGAGATAATACAGAACCAGCCTCAAAAATGTGCGCCAGAGTTTACAAAGAAGTGATTATAATGTAACAAAATGCGCAGCACAGAATTAGCCGACACGCAGTATAGTCCGACACAGCAGTATTTTAAATGCCAACCTATGTCGGTTGCCAGAGGTTTCGGCCCTTTACCGGTTCGGCCCACAGAGGTTTCGGCCCTTCATCGGTTCGGCCCTTCACCGGTTCGGCCCTTTACCGGTTCGGCCCTCAATAAAATAATTCGCTATTTTTCACGTTTTGGTGATTTTTTTTTATATTTTTGTAATTTGCTACCCATTTACATCACATCTACGTCATTTTACACCAAAACTTCCGGTACATCGAATTACCGGGAGGGCCACCAATTACCGGAACGGCTATGAAATTACCGAAACGGCCCTTAAAACGGCATAATTTTGCATAGTTCTGATAAGTAATAATAACTGCCTTCACATATAATATATGACATGTGTGTGCTTTTATATATATATATATATTTTAACCTTCCATCCCGTTAAGACAGGTGCCAAAAGTAATGGTCAGTCTGGTCATCGTAAACGCATTTTTTTCTTGGTCGTTCATTTGTTTATGATTAATCGATAGATGCCAAATTTGAAGCCTTTACCATATACGTGAAATAATCGTGGAATGACATAAAACAATATTCGTTCAATCAATCAATCAATCAACCATTACAGTGAAGGATAGCATATACGGGCATCTGGTCACTGATGAAACAAAAGTTTAAACAATTAAATTTGGTTTTATAATTACATATCTGATAATGACAAAGTATGTTAATTAATTGCAATAATTTCTTTAATTTTGAGACAGTGATTATCAAAAATGATCAGACTGGATGAATAATGTCGGTGCTTTAAGATCTTCTTTGTAGATGCACTTCATTCGCATGATAATTGTTGCAATTACGGATACCCGAGCAATAAAAGACAACGTAACGGATTTAGAATTATCCAAATGTTAACCATAATGGCCAAGTTAGCACTTCTAGGTAGTAGTTACATCGCTCGTCTTAAGACCTTTACGGCAGGAGATCTACGAGTCCCTGGTGACTTGAAATGGTTCGGCCGTGGAGGCATGCACACCAACAACATTCCGCATGATTTTCTACGCGACCTGAAGGTATTCAGTCCAGATTGCGTCTTTATCCACTTGGGAGGGAACGATATTACAACGAAGACATCCCCAAGAGATATTTTTGATCGTATAATGACTGTTCGAGCTGAACTTCTTCTTAAAAGGTGAAGATGGTTCCCTTAAAAAGGTCTTCGTAAGAAAAGGCATTTACTGCTTCGAAAAGAAAAATAAAGGCAAAAGAATTTATGAACAATTAAATCCACAGCCGGACCCCTCCCAAATTATAGAATTACACAGATATTATTGTGCCTTAAGATTAATAAGGCATACAAGAAACGGGTATCATGGCTAGGCTTAGGTGGGAATGACAATGTAGCTCTGGTGGAATATGTAGGTGAATTCCCTGGCCTTGCACCCCATGGGAACTCTAAACGAAAGACAGAGTACGTACGGACGGCAGACAGTGTTATGACAGAGATGACAGACATGTTGAAAACAACAAAGCCCCAACATGTTTATAACCAGCTGACACTGAAATACGATGAGTTATCGGGACCATCTAGTCGTAAACAAGTTTATGACAAAAAAGAAACGACAAAATGTCCCACTTGAAACAACAAAAAAAACGGACAGTATACAGACGGAACATTGCAGACCATATATATGAAATTGACAACTTAGTGACACAGAAAGACACTATCGTAAGATCTGTGATTCGTGACCAAGGTAAGGCGCCTTGTATCGTATTATATACCGACGACCAACTTCTGGACATTAAACAGATGTGTTGCTCTGGCAAATGCTTATTAGGAATTGACAAAACATTCAACTAAAGTGACATGCATGTGACCGTGACCTGCTATAAACAGAATTCTGTAGTTATGGACTCGACTGACGAACCACCTTTATTCATCGGACCGGTTTATATCCATGACAACAGTGATTTCGAAAGTTACAGTAACTTTTTTAACCATCTGCGCAGTAAGCTTATTGACGTTGACACACGCTCTTTGGTGATTGGGACGGACGGGGAAAGTGCTTTGGTAAATACAGTTACAAAGTCATCTTCTATTTTTCGGCTTATTCAGTGTTTATTCCTTTAACAGGCTGGCATCAGAGAATCAACAGAAAGGCGATCAAGGCATCGTTGCCCTTTTACATGTTGGTGCCACTCTTAAAAGCTGAAGGCGAGCTGGTGACGATGCAGGTTGTACTGGTCCACGACGGACTACTGAAATAGGTCCGGATACAGTAAAGCCAACACATCAATCATTTTTCAAAAAAATAATTTTTTCATAAAATATCAAAGAAAATAATTATTGAGGGCCGAAACCTCCAGGACCGAACCGGTAAAGGGCTGAAACCTCTGTGGGCCGAACCGGTAAAGGGCCGAAACCTCTGTGGGCCGAACCGGTAAAGGGCCGAAACCTCTGGTAACCCCTATGTCAGCTGGCAGCTGGAATTGAAACTAACTCCTCATATTTGATGTCCAGTGCAATACCCATTCAGGCTATTGCTTAATACCACTGGCATTGGACCAAGCTGCACCTGTCTTTCTTCATGTAATCAGAAAGTGAAAGAGTGTAAAAACGAAAAACAAACATGATAAAATAATGATCAGTTAGAATGCTTACTACATACGAAAGATCCTAATCACAGACAAATGGATTTACTACACCATGTATCTGATGTAGTCTGCAATCGCAGCTCAGATTCGAGATCAACTGCATCCGGAATGGCATATTACGCAACCAATTTCGGCAATAGAACGAACGTAAACGTTCAGATGACATGTAGTATAGTAGAGATCAAAAGCTGTACAACCTGAAAACTGAGAATTCAGGCCAAATCAGTGTGTCTTCTTCGTCTTCTTTTTTACATGACAAGCTATATTTCGTTACATTTACATATCGGTAAGTGTAAAAAGTATAAAAAGTGGAAGGACTATGAAGAAATATGAATGTGGGTTCCTGATTATCAAATGTACATTTATCATGATTCATGGTTTATTCAGCCTTTTCAGGTTTATTCGAGTCATTATATCGTAAAACTTTTGACCGTGTCAAAATTTAAGCCGATAAGTGACACTGACTGAATCCGCCAAATTCTAAAATTATTTTTATAATACAACAGGATTTCATTGCAATTTTGGCTATTTGTTAATTGTATTGCAATATGGTTTGTATCATGTATATATGTGAAAATGTTATGCATTTTAAATTAGCATACTGGTGCTGTAGCAGTTTCCGGACTAAAGCAGTTTCCGGTCGTCTCGTTATTTGAGATACTTCCAAAAACTATTTTTGCCTATTGTTCACCATATCACTAAAATTGTTCATATTCATAATCGTATGCAAAAGTTTATCTCGGTTTTGAAGAAATAAATATAATTTCCACCTTACTTCCTGTGTCTGTATTGTGTTGTTGTATTTCTTGCGTTGGGGAAGTGATGTCAGCCTACCGGAAAGCAAATCTAATTATTTGGCAAGTCTGTGTCACATTTATTAAAATTCTTGTGACTGTTGATCTACTATTTACCCATTATTAATGTATGTCTATTTGACGATGATGTTAACATCCCATACTGAGCCCCAATACTGCATTAACTGTCAAGACTGGAAACTGCTACAGTAAACAAAGAAAAGTGATATCAAAACCTCGTATGGAAAAGGGGCTCATTTGGACAAAAAGACACCTAAATGTTGATTTTTTTTACATTTTTAATTATCTTTATAGTCAATCATTATATGTGCCAAATATCAAATATTTTCGTAGCGTGAAAAATTAGTTATGGACCAAAAACCTCCCAAAACGTCCGGAAACTGCTACAGCACCAGTAATGTACAGAATACCAGCTTATTCCAGCTAGCAGATTGGAAGGCAGCCGCCTTCTTTTTCTTGGAAGAACATTTCATGATAAAGACCATTCTTGATGTCGGACTGGTCACATGACCTAATTTGCATCATATTTGTTGGGGGATAAGTTTCGGTATTCATCATCGTTCTCTTCGAAGAATCCGATATTTTGAAATCTCATTTTTCCAAACTGCGGTCATATAAAATTCGAAGAAAGAGATAGAGTCAATAGTTGTGAGATTCCTCAATGAATTTCAAAAGTTTTAAGACTAATTTAGCTCTTGTGCACAAATTGTGATTCAAAGTTGCATTACGGTCTATGATAAACACTGAGTTTATCCCCCAGGTCATCCTCGGAATGTTTCGGGGATTATCTTCATTTAGATCTTAGTGTGATGTCAAGCCGACTTCGAGAATTAACAGTAACTCTTTCAAACTTCACATGTAGATAAGACCTTGGTGAATTCTATGGAAACTTGTTTGTGACCTTGACCTTGAAGATTCCCAGTTTCAAGGTCAAATGTGTAATCAATTTTAGTTCAGTTACAGAGAGACTGAGAGTTATGTTTTTGAAACTTCACATGTAAATAGACCTTGATAAGCTCTATCCATTGAAACCTTTGTTTGTGACATTGGTTTTCAAGGTTCACAGTTTCAAGGTCAAATGGGTAATTGAATTTAGTTAAAAGACCATAGACAAAAATTCTTTCAAACTTCTTGCATAGATAGACCTTGATCAGGTTTATCCATTGAAAACTTTTGTGACCTTTACCTTGAAGGTTCCCAGTTTCAAGGTCAGATTGTAATTGACTAGTTGAGTTACAAAAAGACTGAGACTTATGTCTTTCAAACTCACACATACATTGACCTTGATGAGCACTATTCCTGGTGACTTTCTTTTGTGACTTTGACCATGAAGGTTCCCAGTTTCAAGGTCAAATCATATTAAAGTTTAGTTCAATTACAGAAAGATGGGAAATAAATCTTTCAAACCACACGTGTAGATAGACCTTGTTGGGCTGTATCCCTGAATGACCTTTGCAGTGGGTTTTTTTTTGTATATTTTCAAAGGTCTCTGTACTTTTTTCCTTTGGGAATTTTTGTCCCATTTGCATAATGCAAGAAAATCAATGTTTGTGAAAAATTTGTACAAATTTTGGGCAGACCTAATCAGAAAAAAAAAACCCACTGCTTTGTGATAGTGACCTTAAACAAGTTAAAGGTTCTCCGTTCAAAGGTCGGATTTATAATTATTCCCCCCTCTCCCTGCAATAAAGTTAGACCATTAGAAATAGATCTTTCTAATCTCACACATGGTTGGTTATTGATGAGCTCTATCTGTTGCAACCTTTTGGACCTCGACCTTCAATACTCAGTCTCAAACTTTAAGGTCAAATGCATATTAAAGTATAAATCAATTACAAAAAGATCATTAGAATTAAATCCTTCAAACTTCTCACACAGATGAACATTGATGAGAAATTACACTTGGCCACCTTTGTGACCTTGAACTTGAGTGTTCCAGTTTCAAGGTCAATTGCATATTATTTAGCCAATTACATAAAAACTATGAGACTTGGGATCTTTCCAACCAGGGGAGTAAATGTAGAACAAGTGTCCTAATTTTGCCACATTTTACCTAGTTCCTTTGAAGTTGTAGGATAAAAACTTGTTATAATTTACTTGCACAAAATGAAGAAAATGTTTCTGGGAAAAAGGGGAAATGGGAAAAAGGGGAAAGTTTGTAGTGTAGTGCAAGTTTCAACAAAAGTCAGTTAAAGGTGTAAAGACGATAATGAAAGATAAATATTAACTTAATTAAGCTTGTAGTTTTTCTCTCTCAGTTTGTACAATCATTTGTCTGTTGTTGCACCTCAAGAGATAAAGACATCTTCATGTTACATGTATGCATGCATATTCAGCCAATGAAGCTCTTGCAGATGTCACCAATTAAATGACCTTGTAACTTTGTCCTTTGATTTAAATAGCTTATATGCACTCTGTTGCTTCTGTTGGCATAGTGTTCCAAAACACATTCTGCTTTCAATGATTGTCAACGCTTCACAATCTGCCCATACCGCCTTTTGCAGTTTCTAATGTTTTCTGACTTATTATTCTATGAATATGTAATAAGTCACACAGAGTACCGAGATATTCTCTCTATTAACCTTCACATTGGGCCAACATGATAAATTAAAAGATTGTTCTCTAAATGCCATGACATTTCAGTGTTCTCTAAATGCCATGACATTTCAGTGTTCTCTAAATGCCATGACATTTCAGTGTTCTCTAAATGCCATGACATTTCAGTGTTCTCTAAATGCTATGACATTTCAGTGTTCTCTAAATGCCATGACATTTCAGTGTTCTCTAAATGCCATGACATTTCAGTGTTCTCTAAATGCCATGACATTTCAGTGTTCTCTAAATGCCATGACATTTCAGTGTTCTCTAAATGCTATGACATTTCAGTGTTCTCTAAATGCCATGACATTTCAGTGTTCTCTAAATGCTATGACATTTCAGTGTTCTCTAAATGCCATGACATTTCAGTGTTCTCTAAATGCCATGACATTTCAGTGTTCTCTAAATGCTATGACATTTCAGTGAAAATGAGAACCTAGGTTGACGTCCAGTCATGGTAATCCAGCAAATTGTCACTTTAAAATTTTTAAGGCCTTTTTGCAAATATAGTCACATTATGTAAGAGATTTGAAGATGATGTAAACTCTGAAGCCAAAATATTAGATACATGTTTAACATCAGTATTTATGAACATGTATCAACTACTTCAGTTGATAGCCAATCTTGTAAGCAAACAATTTATGAGATGATTATTGATATCTATAATTTACACAAATCTTCCCTTTGATAGGTACTTCTACTTTATAAATTACAGAACTTTTTTCACAAACATCAAATTTATCTGAATTTTTTGTATCATTACAGATGATAAAGAATCGTTAAAGTCAGAATTGTGGGAATGAGTGCACTTTACTAGAGCTGAGAAATGGAGTGTTTGATTGGAATTAGCCTCATTCCTGACATCGAGGCCACAGTACTCACCAGAACAAATATTGGCATGCTACGTGTCCCACAGAACATCCTACTTCAAGAATTGAGAAATAATATTAAAGATAACTTGACATGCATTCCAGACACATTTTGTTTTTGCACCAATGAGGGGTATGGCATCATTTTGATTATCTTCAATTTTAGTCTTTACACTTCCCTCTCACCCAGTATAAAGAATAAAATTTTAGGAGTATGTAGGAATCAATCTCTCAGTCAGTCTGTCTGTCTATGTAACTGGTTTTCAGACCATCACCGAGATCTAGACCTATGGTTGGGAAACTTCACATACAGACTGTCACTGTTGTGCTTTATTGAATTAGAGGTCAAAAGATTAACAGTCAAGGTCACAGAGCCGACTATGGTTTCTGGACCATAACTGAAACGTCATGCACACATTCAGTATGATTCAATTATGTGCCCTATTGAGTTCGAGGTCCATTAGAGTTTCAGGACCATAACTGAATTCTCTTTATATCTATCATCATGAAACTTCACACATAGACTCATATAGTGAGTCAAGGATGTGCCCTGTTGATTTGGAGTTTCAAAGGTTGAGATCACAAACATTTATACATGTAACTGAATAAGGTTTCTAGACCATAAATGAACTCCATTAACACTGTGTTTAAGACTATACTGCCTCCTGCTTCCGTGTAGTACATGTATTATTAATAAAAAATTGTTAAAAATAATCTCAATTAATCAATTGACCAACCCACTATTTAATCATATTATTTTGAAGTTTGGTATAAATTAAATATATATAATACAAGGGATTTCTAATACATTTGGACATGGTGATTGTGGTCGAACTATTGGCTTACAGTATGGGCAGTGTGATTGTGGTCGAGCTATTGGCTTATAGCGTAGTCAGTGTGATTGTGGTCGAGCTATTAGCTTACAGTTTACAGTGTAGGCAGTGTGATTGTGGTCGAGCTATTGGTTTACAGTGTAGGCAGTGTGATTGTGGTCGAGCTATTGGTTTACATTGTAGGCAGTTTGATTGTGATTGAGCTATTGGTTTACAGTGTAGGCAGTGTGATTGTGGTCGAGCTATTGGTTTACAGCTTACAGTGTAGGCAATGTGATTGTGGTCGAGCTATTGGTTTACAATGTAAGCAGTGTGATTGTGGTAAAGCTATTGGCTTATAGCGTAGTCAGTGTGATTGTGGTCGAGCTATTAGCTTACAGTTTACAGTGTAGGCAGTGTGATTGTGGTCGAGCTATTGGTTTACAGTGTAGGCAGTGTGATTGTGGTCGAGCTATTGGTTTACAGTGTAGGCAGTTTGATTGTGATCGAGCTATTGGTTTACAGTGTAGGCAGTGTGATTGTGGTCGAGCTATTGGTTTACAGCTTACAGTGTAGGCAATGTGATTGTGGTCGAGCTATTGGTTTACAATGTAAGCAGTGTGATTGTGGTCAAGCTATTGGCTTACAGCGTAGTCAGTGTGACTGTGGTCGAGCTATTGGCTTACAGCGTAGTCAGTGTGATTGTGGTCAAGCTATTGGTTTGCAGTGTAGGCAGTGTGACTGTGGTCGAGCTATTGGCTTATAGCGTAGTCAATGTGATTGTGGTCAAACTATTAGTTTACAGTGTAGGTAGTGTGATTGTGGTCGAGCTATTGGTTTACAGTGTAGGCAGTGTGATTGTGGTCGAGCTATTGGTTTACAGTGTAGGCAGTGTGATTGTGGTCGAGCTATTGGTTTACAGTGTAGGCAGTGTGATTGTGGTCGAGCTATTGGTTTACAATGTAGGCAGTGTAATTATGGTCAAGCTATTGGTTTACAATGTAGGCAGTGTGATTGTGGTCAAGCTATTGGTTTACAATGTAGGCAGTGTGATTGCCTACACTGTAAGCTGTAAACCAATAGCTCGACCACAATCACACTGCCTACACTGTAAACCAATAGCTGGATCACAATCAAACTGCCTACACTGTAAACCAATAGCTCAACCACAATCACACTGCCTACACTGTAAACCAATAGCTCGACCACAATCACACTGCCTACACTGTAAACTGTAAGCTAATAGCTCGACCACAATCACACTGCCTACATTGTAAACCAATAGTCAACCAACCAACAAATGTATATCTGATGACTGTAAAGCTAAACCTTTGTCAGTTTAGAGTTGGCGGGGTAAAAACCCTGGTCTGATATATATACAGAATAATTCGTGTAGAGAATACTCCCATCATCTTTGGTATAAGGATGTCATAGTTTAAAGGTTGCTAGTTTTTTACCTGTGATATAAAGGATAAATGATTTTATCTTAAAGTTTGTAAAATGTTGCTTATTATGATAGAATATGCTGAGGCAATGTAGTAAGAATTTAGTGTTATATAGATTTCTTGTGTATGAAGTTGAGATAAACATTGTTTTCTGTTATCTACAGATGGTCCATTGGAGAAGATTTGGAGAAGAAAGTTCTACTGAAAGATATAATTACAGAGAGACGAGAAATTCTTATTCAAAGAAAACATGGTAAATACATGTAGATCCGTGTATATCTGCACTGATTATACTAAACAGAGGTCACATGATAATTTATGAAATTTGGTAATATGATCAGTTTTACAGATTTACAAGTGTTGAGGCTGATATACTTTTATTTGATAAATTCTGTTATGAAGTGAATTGTTCTCTGCTAAATTCCCTCAGCATTTTGATGAAACTTTACAGAAATGTTAATACCTGAAATATGTGTAAAAAATGGTGTTACATAATCAATATTGCCATCATGGCAGCAATCTTTAAACTTGAAAATCTTTGAGCTGGATTTTCTCCTGCATTGTGCCTTTATCTTTTTTTCTTATCAATACTTGAAAAATTTTAGTGGAACAAGCGAAGAGTGTATAGGATACACAGTATCAAAGTAAAGGGAAACATACATGTATATTAATATTACATATATGATAGAGCTAACATAGCTTAGTCCAAAGCATACTTGACCTGTGACCTAAAGGTCAAAGGTCAGTATCTTGTCTTTCAGATGCAACAGTAATAACTAAGTCCCATGTCATGGTGGACATTGGTTCTTTACACTTTGAGTGGGTCTAAAATGCTTTATAATGCATGAGACAGATGCCGTTACCATAAAAGTGAAAGGAGTGATGTAATACCAAGAAACAAAACAGATAGAACCATGCTAAAGCTCATTTCGGGATATTCTCTAGCTAGCAAAACTTTGGTAACACGTGTGGAAATAGATCTGCCTAGTATGATAATATCTTTGGAAGACAGGTATATATGTAATTGAAAAGTGAAAAAATAAATTGTTTAGGACATGTTTTGAATCATCACTTCAACATCATATTTTCAGCTTCTCCAAAAATAGGTGTCAGAATAGGAAAGGATCAAGTGATTGGTTTCCTTTTTTGTTCCTTTCATGAACACCTAAACCATGTGAGAACACAAGTCCAGAACTTGGTAAGTAGGATTATAGGTATGAATGAATTACATGCACGTTACATTTATCTTATATATGTAGTGTAATTTGTGTTGTGCATAAGAGTTCTGACATTTCATTTCATGATGGTATGAACAGGAACAGGATTAATGAAATGATTACCGTATTCACTCGTGTATAATACGCACTTTTTTTCATAAAATCTGACTTCGATTTTCCAGGTGCGTATTATACACGAGAACTAAAACAAGAACCTTTTTTCCAGACGTAAGAATTCATATTTCGATATTGGTGTAAATGTCCGCTGACGGTACTGACCATTAAACTTTGGGAACCCTTACTTGACCACTAAAATGGATTTTAGACACTTGATAAAGAGATTATTATTACAATTTTACCTCCTTGTATTGAACACTTTACAATATGCGCTGAAATGAAGATGTTTTTACAAATGAGACTAGCATATTTTCAGAGACATATCATCTTCGCAAGCCAAGGGTAGTGCAGTAGAACGAAACGAAGCCTTGGCTTGCGAAGATAGAGATATATATACACATATGTCTCTGCATATTTTAAAATAAAAAGTGCCGATGCAACCCAATTATCTTATCGTCGATCAAGATGAAATGGCTTCACGGTCAAACAATCACCCATTACCGTACACCCTGCTGGGATTATTGGTTGTTCGCGTTTCTTCTACCTTTGCTGCTGTGTTAATTAATTTATTTTGTACAAACACTGACACTTCGAGAGAACAAGTGTAAAATATATAGCAAATGACGGCTTTGCTTCATTATCGGTATTTTATCAAGAATGCTAATTACAGTGGTTAATTGTTTCAATTTTATAAACCATTTTGTAGTTTTCTTTCTATGAACACAATATTTGGATCACAAATAAATTTCATTACGGCAATTGGGCTTATCCCATTCTTTGAATATCCTAAGGTTCAGGCGCGTAACCTTTTGTGTTTTCCATAAAGTAAAATCTGTAATACAGATATTTTTCTAGGTAAATTCAAGGTTCTTGGTTATGTGCTTACGCGGCAATTTTACCTGCATATTATACACAAGATGTAGACTTTTTCTTCAATTATTTTCCGAAAGTTGGGGGTACATGTACGTATTATAAATGGATGCATACTCTACACGAGTGAATACGGTAATGTACTGTACGAAATTTGACCTGTCCATCGTTTGTAAACAAAGGTTATATACAGATGACTTTTATGGCCCCTGATCGATAGATCAGAGGCATATTGTTTTTGTCCTGTCTGTTTGTTTGTTTGTCTGTCTGTTGTCAACTTTAACATTGGCTTTAACTTTTGAACCGTGAGGGATAGAGACTTCATATTTGACATGTGTACTCAACTAATGAAGCCCTTTCAAATGACACCAAGGTCGATGACCTTTTGACCTTGACAATGACCTTCATGCTAAAAAATAACATTTTGGACTTTGATGCTGCCGGGGGCATTAATGTTTCACATACACAGCTTGTTATACTCATGATCTCATTAACAAATATGATATTTGTGGACTTTAAATAAAATTGTATCGTTCTAGTTAAAATCATGCAGAAGGATTAGTTCATTTCCTTCGGTTTTGTAGTTTTATTACCTGAGATTGTTAGTGCAAATACTGTTTTCACATTATATGAAAAATTCATTAAAATACTCATAACAAGAAATCTGCCTTGGAATTTAAGTCTTAAATGATGTGCTGCAACAAAGTATGAAAGGTAACAGTGATAGATGTATACAGCTAAATTTAGTCATTTAAAATCATAATATACAGCGTAAGATGAGATACAGTATTTGTTTGATTGAGGTCTGTCAGTAGCTAGAGGTCTTGTGCAAACAAGCATAATATTCTAACATGATGATTTTATAAATAGATCTAGATATTTGAAAAAGAAAAGAATCAATTTTTGTTTGGCTGTTTTGTGTAATATAAATATTTTATTTCACTCATACAATATCAGCATGTGAAGTAAATACATACTTGCCCTTGGACTATCTGAAGTAGTGAAAGACCTTTTACATGGCAATGTTTACCATTTCACAATTCTTCAGTATATATTTTCTCTTTATGAAGTCAGGTCACTGACAAGTCAGTTGTGGGACTCGAACCCACACCAATATTTGGCCTTATGCCAGGCATGCCACTGAATATACTATCTTTTAAAACATGAAAAACATAAAAAACATTTATTAGACTACACTGATGTTTATTTTGCTGTTGAGGTTGTGTATATATTGGTATAAATATGTCCTGGTTTCATGACATACATGATTCGGAAGATTGTAAAATTTGATTTCCAAGTGGAAGGGCATCGAGAACAACAAGCCATTTACATTGATGTAATATCTTGAACAGTTGTTAATATTTGGAATAAATGGTATGCAAGCCATGTCTCTGTGTATTTAAATCTAAAATATCTTGCCTTAATTTGCAGTATAATTGGGTCTGAGATATGAAAATGATATCTGTTATTGAGAGGTAAAGTTCCATGTGTAGCTGTTTGTATATGCTATGAATTAATGAGATTTTAGAGAGAGTGTGGGTATTCTAACTATATTCACAAAGGTATACCTTTCTGCATGGTAGAGGCCAGTGTCTAGTTTGGTCGTTGAAACTAATACATGTTGGAGAGTTATACTAATGCTCATGGTCTGCATGTAGGTATGATTTTAGTTACAATGGGGTGTATCTATAATTAATATTAGAATTAGCCTTGAGATGTGTGTTGATAGAAGGGCCACGAT
This sequence comes from Pteria penguin, assembly GCA_035048485.1. NCBI lineage: Eukaryota > Metazoa > Mollusca > Bivalvia > Pterioida > Pteriidae > Pteria > Pteria penguin. The sequence goes on along the minus strand of CM068583.1, from coordinate 11,538,661 downwards.
TCCTTATGTTGCAGTGATTTGCAAGTTTGTGCATATGTAGTCTGAATCATCCACATGTTTGCATAACTGCATCTCGTGGGCAGAATCAAATGTGTGGATGATTCATACTACATGTATGTAAACAAATCCACAAATTTAACACAAGCTGTAGATTGTGTATTGCTTTGTAATGACAGATTGGAGGTAAAGTAATATTGCTGGCTGTCTGCTTAATGTTTATGAATTTATGATACCAGTTATTTGTTTCATTTGGTGCTGGAGTGCACTGAATCTTGCTGGCTGATCCATTTATCAAAATTGCAAGTTCAAGCAATGTAAAGAATTGTGACCCTATTATTAAAGTAGGGCCATATCATGTGGCTACATAAGTGGAAATTATTTTAAAAAGGAAAGTTTTAGGAATACATGTATACCCATCACTCTACTGCCAACTGTTTGAGAAAAAATCCTGTCATTAATAAATGTTCAATAAATAATCTTTACAATAATAAAAATCTGCATTTGTTAGATTATTTAAGAATAAATTGTTGTTCAGAAGTTCTGCTTTTATTCAGTCGGTAGATGAGAAGCAGAACCCGCTATCTTTCCATTTCCTGGATGCCAATGGTTGGCCTGTCAGTCTTCCTCAAGAGGCCACACTGCAGGTCCTGGATATTATATCAGGGTCTTGTATAACAGTATCCAATATTAAGAGTTGTCTTCCCATTAATTGTGTTTCATCTCCAAATTCAGAAAGCCACAGATGTTTGCCAATAAGAGGGTAAGTTGGTTGGTTATTGGATCTAGCTTTTATGGGTAAGTAAAAAGACCTATTTTTAGTTCAGTTGGGAGTTTCACCATACATGTTAGAAATTAAAGGGGAATAGCCGATTGATATGCAAGTTTGACTCATCATAAAGAAGTGCTCAGATTGTAACTTTGCCAGATCTCTTGGGTCGGCAAGTATACTTTCAAGTCCAGATTACAGGTCTGTAGTGTCAAAGTTAGAAATATGAATCATACACTAAAACATATGTGGTGAAAAAATAAAAAAAACAACAAATGAAATCTGTCTGTGCACGAGTTAATTGATATGAATAAGATTTACATACCAATATAATACCTACTGTAGAGAGCTTCACAGAGTACACCTCTCTCCCTGAGGTTAATATCCTGATATATATGTAATCAGATTATACAGTGTAAGTGTTGATCATTTTCTTTCTTTTTTGTGTTTTTCATATCTGGTGTAGTGATTGAGTCTTTCTCAATATAAACTTCAACATAGGATACTGTCTCGGGCATAAGTGTTTTGCAAACACATTGTGTTCTTTATTGTAGATTTAATTGAAGTCTCCAGCAAAACATTTATATACTGTGAAAAAAAGTTGTAAAACTTATTCCATAATAATATAGTCATAGATGTATTTCTATTTTTAGTACAAGGGAGTTGTCTTTCCGCACTAGTAAAGACCTTGACAGAAGTCAGTTAGCGGATTCCAGTGTGGAGGAGACCCAGGTTGGCAAGCAGATTCTCATAAGCTATGTAAGAGCTGAGGCTGCAGACCATGCCATAATTCTAAAGCAGGAGTTATCTAACTTAGGCTTCAGTGTATACTTGGTAGGTATGACATGACTTAACAGATACTTGTGTTTAAGATGTTTTGTTAACATGTCAAACATATTTCAGTTGTAAATTTTTGGTCTCGTTTTACTTTAGTTTTCACAATTTCTCATCCCATGTTATTTCAAATGAAAATGATAATATAATAACATTCGAATGATCCTTCAAAAAAGGAAATGTATTCATGCAAATTTAGGTTAATGACCTTGAATAAAGGTTAGATATTTTATTTCAATATTTTCTTCAGAATTAAGCTCAGGATATTTCACATTCCAAGTGACAGCATCATAAAAACAACGCTTATTTGTTTACCACATTTAGGATCTGGATTAACAATAAGTTTTAAGTTCTTGACGAAGGCCAACATTTCAGTACAAATTCAAAGTATTCAACCCATAATAGGCTTCAAATGACAAAATAACATATTAACATTGATACTGTACATTATGGATGGTTGTTATAGCAATATCTATGTTGTCTTCAATGGTTTTGTAATGGTTAGTTAATGGTTATTAATTATACTATTTGGACTTTACGATATCAGTGCCCTTTAAAAGTAATCTCCCTTTGTTAAAAGTATGAAACATTTAATATGAAAAAATTCTGCTCATTGAATTTTACTTTTCTTTATAAAATTTGATAGATTAAAATATTATGGAACTTTTTACCATTAGTTTTTCTTTAATTTTGATATTTATGAAAAGTACAAGGAAAAAATAGGTAATTTCTGTAAGGTTCAGTACAAATTTTAACTATCCCTGTTTGCAACAAAAAAAAAAAAAGATTTCCCAATATTCTTTGGTAAAAAGTATATTTTTGTTAGATGCTTCAAAATAATATATTTATTGAAAAGACAAACGTTATATCTATTGAGATGTCATTATTGCTCATGATGGATTTAAAACCTCAACACAAGTATTTCTTGTGGAATATTTATACAAAGAATCATTGCTCTTGTCACTGTAGTTGACACACTTCTGTCTATCACAGAAATGACATATGATCCTTGAGATAGAGTTTATGATCATATTACTGTATGTCAGAATAAAGAATATTTACGGGTATACTACACCTCCCTTCCCTACGACAAAATGGGAAGGGATATGATATATAGTAGTCACTTCATCTGTTCATCGGTTATCTGTCTATCTGGTTAAGAAGATTAAAAAAATACTGAATCATATAAATACAACTACTATACACTATTGATCATATTGATACTTTACACAAGTGTTATCCATGACACAAGGGAGTTTTATGGCCTTGACCTATGGTCAAGTGTCCTAAGGTCATGGTCACAGTAAACATGAATTTCTGAAAAACATTAATGTTTGATCCATAAAAGCATAGTTGCAAGATGGATCTGCCTCATACAATAGTTACCCATGACAGAAAGGCAGGTTATGACCTGTACCGTAGGTCATTATCTTTAAGGTCAGGGTCACAATAAGCCCATGACCATATTTGTTGTATGACATGAAAGGTATCAATCCCATAAGGACTGCTTCAGTTTGTTTTATTTCTCACTATATGCTTCAAGTCGGTAGTACCATTTAGAGTGCTCCAATAGTAAGAGGACATTTCTGAACTTACCTATCCTTGTTCTGTTATTGTATTTTGATTATCAGGAACGCAATATTGGCAATTATATGCCTTTGGTTATATCAAGTAATATATTCCCTAGGGTATAAAGGACATTGGTGTTGAGAGAAAATCACAAGAAGAACCTTTTATCTAACTTGGTTGTTTTTAATTATGATACAGTCAAACCAGTCTTATGTGATGTTTCAAGGGATGAAAGAAAAAAAAGGTCACTTAAGACAGGTGGACTCTGAGTACAGGTTCAAGTTTGATATGAGCTATGTTCCTCTTTGACAGATTTTGTTATTACTGTATGCAGTTGAAAATTGCAATCACACACTGACCCATTATATTTATTTACACTGTCGCTTACCGTTACATACAAGTGAAATAAAAAAAGATAACTCTAAATTTGAGTTTGAATGCAGGGTTTTCAATAAGAATTATTTGAGGAGGTGATCTAGAAATTTGAGGCATATCACTTTGAGTGCCCTAGCACAAATGGGAGTAGTAAATTCAAGATCAGAGGAAATTCGAACTGGCGATTTCCATCATATGAAGCGGTGGTATTTCGCCAGGTGCCGGTTCTTATTCAAATTCCTGGTACGTAGACTAAAAGTGGATATATGCAGGTGGAGAAGTTGATCATAAGAGGTGTTTTGCAGGATGTCATTACAAAGAGGTTCAATATGTAGAAAAAATGTTTAGGAGGGATATGAATGGTTGTATAAAATGGTAAGCCATCATTAAGATAGTCACCTTAAGACAGGCCTGACTCTACATTGAAATACATCTCCAGCTCAGAATTATTTCATATATGTCATATGATTATATATTAAAGAAACACTAGTGGTAGACACTATCAATCGTCTGCATTTTCCGGCAACATATATGTATAAACAGGGAGACCGGTACACATTTCATGATCACTTTATAACCTTATTGTGGTTACCAAAGCTCATGCTGCATATTCAGCAATTATATTCAGATTGACATGTGTGGGCAAAAATCAGTTTTGTTGAAAGAAAAACTGATGGTGTTCTATAAAGACTATGTATATTGCATACCTTAGAAATCAAAGTCAGAAATCTTGAAAGAAAGTGTGCACTATACTAGATATACAATAATATCCGTAATGACCTTTGTTAATAGGATGTGCATGAGATCCGATCTGGGATAGACTGGCAAGACTCTCTGAACTACGCTGTGAGTAACTGTGAGATCTTTGTTCCCTTGGTAACCCAGAGATACGGAGAGACACAGTGGACCAATAGAGAAGTAAGAAACGTAAAAGGCAAAGGGTAGGGATCGAGTTAAAAACTAATGCTATCATTGTATTTGCTACATATTGTTAACAAGAAGGTAGCTATGTATACCTTTTTTGCAGGTGCTTTGTATTTATAATTTAGCATGAAAACAAGATATCAGTTGAGGGGAAAAAAGAGAAAAAATAGGAAAAACAATTCATGGTTCCTCTTGAAAAGAAAATATCATGTTAGCATTTCTGGGAGTAGGCATAGAACAGTGGTACAAGGAACATAACTATCTTATAGAATAAAATAATAGCGACAGACAATCACATTTGCTGTCTTACAAAAATTTAACAATTCAAAATTAAATATAGAAATTGTATGTATATTTTACATCATTTAATTAATAATAGTATTTGTAAAAGTATTTCATAAACCATGACCTCTGCAAAAAGTTCTTATCTTACAGGTAAAACTAGCAGATGTACTTGGTAAATTTATAATCCCAATCAACTTTCTGGAGGAATGGCCTCCAAGATGCTTAGCTATACAATTTTCTACTGTACAGTTTGTTTCCTGGAGACAGTCTGGTAAGAAAGTCAGTACAATAGTAAGAGATAAAACCATTATCAGAATGATAATGGGATAGTTACCTTACATAGCACCTGAACAGATAAACATTCACAACAACTCAAAAGTTTATGTCATAAAGAATCAGTCACCACTATAAAGAGGGTCAAGGAAATCTCTCTTGAGAGTCAAATATTTGCAGTCCATGATGAGGCTTGCCTGGTTGGGATGTTGCAAAACTTTGACACAAGGATGGGATATTTCTGGCCTTTAAGTTGGTTGTTGGTTGACTGGTGTTTTACGTTGCTTTCAACAATTCTTATATGCCCGTCTTAAGACAGGCTGTATTATGTTATTCAGTTATGTTACGACATGGAAGCAGGAGGTAACCAACCTCTTAAACATAGTGGTGCAATCCGGGAATCGGACCCGGATTGTGGATGCTGCAAGCCAAGCGCTTGACCACTACACCAAACCTGCCCCGCCTCTGTATGAAGAGGTATTGGATTAGTTTTCTCTGACCTCTTTGTTTGACCCTTATAATTTACTAAAGAATAAATACCAATTCCAAATGCAACTGGCAATTCTGTTTACTCATTGTGACACCTCTGTTTACATACTTTGACGCAAGTTTAAGATCGTAAATTTTTGAGAGAGAAAAAACAAATGTATGTTTCAAGTATTTAGAATTAACATACTTCATCGTATACTGTTTCATCACTTGAATGTAACAAAAATATATTTAATAAATCAATAACCACAGAAAAAATACTATACATTTCTCTTTTTCTATAATTGGAGATTAGTGCTATGGTATTAATGTCATATTTTACTGAATCGTACGCCTATGATTTTCTGGTATGATTATCATGTCTTTGATAGATGAAAAATTTGGAGATTCTGTAAACATAAGAAGTGTAGCAGTTAAGATCAAAGACCGCATTAACAGAGCTAAGGAGGAGGCACGCATGCAAATGAACAAAAAGCCAAGCCTTGTTAAACGGGTAAGTTAATATACATTACCAGACCATCTTCAACAGAAAATAAGGTCATCAACCATAACTTCCTAAAAGTGAATATGTATTTAACAAAAGAGTTCATGAAGTTGATTAATTTCTGAATTCTTGAGTTCTTATGTGTGGGAGTTCAGCAAAAATACAAAAAATAAGTTAGTAGTAATCAAATTTAGTTATTTTCTTTTTAACATTTCTAAATTACTAGCATGAGTGGAATTGAATAGAATAATAATCAGGCTATTTTTTTTTTCATGTGTAGGTAATGATACAGTAAAACACGAATACTGCGAACACGCATACTACAAATTCATGCTTATAACGAACTAATGTGAAATCCCTGGCAAATTTCCTTTATATTCATACCAAGATATGAGGGTTTTAGCAAACATGGTTATTGTGAATTCACGGCTATTGCGAACCCATTTCTAAGTCCCCAAACGTGAAGTTGCTTTATGAACGCCATCTTTATAGCGAAGTAGATAATTACTGACCTAACAATCACGTAAATTAAATACAGATGATTACCGAACTCACCTGTAATGTGTTTGTTTTGATAACAGTTCAAGTACGTGCATATGGGTATGATGTGGGTATGATTACTAATTAATTATTTGAGGTGAAAAGTAACGTAGTCAGTTGTACACGGTATCTGGGCTCAAAAGGAAGGATTTCAATCGAAATAAAATATGAAATTATATACGCCATTGATAAAGGACTGTAATTAGTGCTTTTTCATACCTGCGTTTAAAGAAATTTCTTTACACTGTTCATTAATTTATTACTATTTCCAATCCATGTGTATGTCTATGTATTTTTTTGCAAAGTAATAGTAATTAAATCAAATTATGACGTGTGTCTTTATCTTGCTTACGTGTTAGCCCGTCTTCGGTTTTAAGTATAGTGTAAGACAGTTATATCCAGTATTGGATTTAAATTACGATGTTACTGAAAAGGAAACATGACGTTTTCAGTTTTGGAGTATATTCTCTATATATTCATAAAATATAAAAGGTATGAAGAGATTTAGATTAATTATTTAGGAACAATACAATATGCATATCTTCATGCATATTTATTGATAAATACATGTTTATCTCAAATATCTACTATAATAATCACAAATGTCATATGAATCGGCATACATTAACAACTGCAAGATTTGTGATCCTAAACTCGAAATTTGGATATCTCAAACTACGGATATCTCGAAGTATTTTCCACGGTCCCTCCGACTTCGAGATAATGAGGTTTGACTGTATTTAAACTTAAAAATGGTTAAAAATGAGCAAAATTTACCTAAATTCACTATATTTTTATGTTCATTTTTGCTTTATTTAAATTGATATGATCAGTTGTCTAGCTGAAATTATAATATAACTTCGAATGTTTTTGGTCGGAATTGCGTAGCGATTCCAGACCCTAGTCGTTACAATATGCTGTGGTGAATACGTGGAACGCAGAAAATACCTCTTGTGTATAAATAGTGCGTCGATATTTAGAAAAAGCGTGATTATATTTACTTTTAGTACTTATAGTTCATATTGTACGAGTCAATACAAGATAAGTTTGATCAGATGAGAAAATAGATGTGCCGTTATTCCATCGATTTAGACGAGTTTAATATATTCATGCGCTGGACGACATGCAGTCTTTCCGAATACTCGATGGAAAGTCCCGAAAAAGTACGATTGACATTATTGTGTAGCTGTGCCGTAATTTAAGAAGTACACTACTAGTCCGTACTAGTATCCGTTGTATTATAATTAATAAAACTTGAGAATATCGCTTCTTTATATAGCAGTGGAATTCAAAGTACTCTACAATCTTTTTGTCACAACGATGAACAAACGTCTTGGTAGTTGTTGATGTGTAATGCTACTAAAATAGCCAGTTATTTATAGATCTGCATGTGTAGACATGGTTTTCCCCAAATGAACATGTACAACGGGAGACTGTACAGATTGCTAATTTCACACAACTGTCAAGATCAAAAGTGACAAGAGAGAATGAGATAACTATATATTACGAGATGGAGACGTACGGGGGGTGTACAGGGTGGAACCGTTGTTTATAAAATTATATGAAAACGAGCACCTGTGTGCAGACCGTGTTTTTGTCAATACTGATCCTAAACATTACACGCTTAGTGTGTGATCTCTTGGTGGATCACGACTTTATTACCTTTGACGTACTTGACCATGCAATTCCGACCTTGAGGACTTTCAAGTCCTTTCATTTTGGAATTGGAGTTACAAGGACCAATCTCGTTACAATGGCAACCAAAATTAGATTTGTCCAAAATTTTTCATTTTCACCTTTAGTGCATTAATTATACCAATTATAGAAAAAATCAAGAAAATCTATGTTATGTCATGGCCAGCTGATTTTGATTCTTACAGAGAATTGATGTTAAGAAGCTGCATACCGTATTCACTCGTGTATAGTACACATCCGTGTATAATACGCACCCCCAACTTTTGGAAAATAATTGGAGAAAAAGTCTACATCTCGTGTATAATACGCAGGTAAAATTGCCGCATAAGCACGTAATCAAGAACCTTGAATTTACCCAGAAAAATATCTGTATTACAGATTTTACTTTATGGAAAACACAAATGGTTACGCCTCTGAACCTTAGGATATTCAATGAATGGAATAAACCCAACTGCCGTAATTAAATTTATTTGTGATCTAAATATTGTGTTGATAGAAAGAAAACTAAAGAACGGTTAATAAAATTGTAACAATTAACCACTGTAATTAGTATTCTTGATAAAATACTTATAATGAAACAAAGCCGTCATTTGCTATATATTTTACACTCGTTCTCTCGAGTGTTAGTGTTTGTACAAAATAAATTGGTTAAGACAGCAGTAAAGGTAGAAGAAACGTGAACAACCAATTATCCCAGCAGGGTGTACGGTAATGGCTGATTGTTTGACCGTGAAGCCATTTCACCTTGATTGACGATAAGATAATTTGATTGCATCAGCACTTGTTATTTTAAAATATGGCAGTCTCATTTGTAAAAACATCTTAATTTCAGCGCATATTGTAAAGTGTTCAACACAAGGAGGTAAAACTGTAATAATAATCTCTTTATCAAGTGTCTAAAATCCATTTCAGTGGTCAAGTAAGGGTTCCCAAAGTTTAATGGTCAGTACCGTCAGCGGACATTTACATCAATATCGCTGCGGAAATATGAATTCTTACGTCTGGAAAAAAAGGTTCTTGTTTTAGTTCTCGTGTATAATATGCACCTGGAAAATCAAAGTCAGATTTTATGAAAAAAGGTGCATATTATACACGAGTGAATACGGTAACTTTTGTCCATTAAACTGAGTTAAAGGCAGCTTGAAATCAATACCAAGTCCTTTGTAGTCTTGTGAAGGGCTGCTTCCATGTTTAGTCAGAGACTGTGCAAGGAATAGGCCTGGGGACATTACAGATCGCACTGACTGTCCTTAGGAAGGATGCTTAGCACCAGGTCAAAATCTGAATTATGCAGTGATAGTCCTGTGCTATGGATAAAAAAAAATCAGACAGAAAATTATAATTTTCTAAATATCTTAATATATTAATGAATATTTTTGATTTGACAAGTTGCATAAAGTTGTATAATTCTGTATCACATTAAAATTCTTGATATAAAATGTCGCCATAATTGAATAAAAGCAATAAATGTACCTTTAAAACTATAGTCTGGCCCAACAGTTTTGTGTGCCCACCATAGTGGTAACTAAAATAATAAAAAATAATATTTTTATGGAAAATCTCCTATAGTAAATTAAAATTTTAAAGAATACCAGAGTATTTTGATTATTTGAACTTTCTCTAGTTATGACTTTGATCAATCTGTAAGGATAGAGTCCTTTAATCTCACGATTTCATGAATTGAAAAAAATATTGCAATTTTTTGGATGCACATAGCTGGTAGCCAGGACAGTAAATATAACATACACAAGAGGCAGACTCATGATAGTGATAAGTGCTTGGCTTACAGAATAAGTGATTTGGTTTCAGTTCACAGATTGCACCTCTATTGTGTCTATATTTAAGAGGTCAAGTACTTCCTTCCCCCATATCTCGATGACTGAAAATTTTTGCAATGCAAATGTGAAATATCATTCAATTAACCAACTTCATACATTTTACATAATCAGCACTATGTCAATTGAATCTTTTGTAAATTGCATAAAAAGATTTTGTTAATATTCTTCCAGTCTATATACCAATAAACTGCATTTTGTTGTAATTTCATGTCATTCAATTAACCAAATTCATACATGTTATAATGTCATTCTAATCATATGTAAATTATGTAAAAATATTTTATTGATATTCCAGTCTATATAAACTGTATTTTGTTGCAATGCCATTAAAGATGAGTATAATAATTAAAACCGATTTGTTTTTCTTCAGAGAACAGTGGTGAAGAGCTGTGCTATGGTGGATGGTATAAATGACCAGGCAGTACCTTCAGACAGAGAGGGTCAACCCCTGATTGTGGTCTGTCTTCATCCAGTACACACTGCACAGGTACATGTGTGAAATCTCCGTCTTGCATTGCCCCCAACAATACTTGTTTTTCCATGATTTTAAAGTTAGTGAGTCAAACATGATCTTTCTGTTAGTAAAACTATTGAAATTGTTATTTACTTGTATAAGATCCAGAATATTTTATAAATGCAACTCTTTGGTTTCACTTAGTTTTTATGTCAGTTCTATAAATCATATTATTAGATATTTTACTTCAGTAAATTTTTGTATAATTTTATTGCACCTTATTGTCATAGTCACAAGTTTTATGGGTGACATGAACTACATTGTACATAGTGCTTTAATTATTGCTCAACGCGCAGGTGCTAGCTCAGTGTAAACATAAGAAATGCTTATTATTTATTTTCAGGGAGGAGAGATGAAAAAATGGTTACAACAACAACGGTATGAAGTTTGGCTCACAACTGAAATAGATAATCATCTTTCTCCAACCTCCTCCGTCGTAGAAAGTAAGATGTAATGTCAAGGATTCAGTCATTTAAAGCTGAAGCTATCAGTACCATGGTTGTGCTCTTCCATAATATGTTTTATCTACGTGATAGAAAGTAGCCAACAAATACTGCTTCTGCTATCCAAAAAAAATGGACCCCTCTGGCATGCAGTAGGGTTTAAAGGAGGCTTCCCTATAACAGTGGTCTAACTTGTTATGCCACAAAGTAACTCCAACATTGTCAACACAGTGCAATAATAAATATAATCAAACAAGCAATATCAGCATTATTACTAGTGTTATATCCCTGCAGACAAAGTCTTGAGGGTGAAGTATACAGGAATCAAACTGTCAGTCTATCAGTCCAGTTAAGAAAAATTCAAAAAATTTCTCATATTAATATAACTTGCAATATGCATTTCGATCTGCTTGATATTTCACTCATTTGTTGTGAAGGATGTATTATGGCCCAAACTTTAAGTCAAACCATCAAGGTCAAAATTACAGTGAATCATGTTGAGAAGTTTAAAAAAAAAAAGCCATATTGTTACTCTTGACACTAGGATGTATAATGACCTTGACCCCCCAAAAATATAAAGTAGTTATACAAGATAGATATACATGTTAACAACAAGGGGTAGAAGTAGCTAAAATGTTGGGTAGATTTCAATGTCATTACACACAACAGCTGAGTACCATTTATTGTTTGCTCCTTTCCAGACCTACAAGTATTCCAGGAGAAAGCTGACGATGCGGGGGTCGTTATAGTGATATTGACGAAAGAGTATCTCTCCTCAGAAGCATGCTTACAACAGGTATATCATAGTGTTCCTTTCTCCCATATTGACAAACTTATACTTATATTTCGTGCAAAATAACCAGCCTGTCATCCACAGGGGATAGGAAGATAAGCCACATGCATCTTACGAGAAATGTCACTGACCAAGTTACTGTCATGTATCAATGTAACATAATGCACTTGTGACTTTGTGATGTTTATTGTAGTCGATGATGTATACTCACTGTGGTGAAGTACAACTTGGCTATTTTGTATCAATGTGACATGATGCATTTGTGACTTTGTGATGTATATGTCAGTTTATGATGTATACTCACTGTCGTGAAGTACAACTTGGCTATTTTAAGATATTATATTTGTTGATTTATGTGTTTCAAATGTTATTCATCACAGTTCATCGTTTCAGATTTAATTTAATGTAGTTGGTAGTTCTCTGTGGTCTTGTGATTTAATAAAGTGGGGAGTTGGCTTTTCTTTTAAATGGATCATGCAGAAATTACAACTACAAAGCACTTGTCAATGTTTACAAAACAAACCTTGTTGATAACAGTACGTATAGGAGAAGCATAATCATTCTCTATTGACTAGTGATGATTGAGAAATGCATGAGCCCTGGTGTCTCTAAATTCTTCTGTAATGGCTGCTTTGGCTTACCAATGAGGGGTCAGAGTTATAAAATGAAATGCTTAGCATATACAAACTTTAAAGAGCAGTTCGGAATCAAATAATATATTATTTTCACACCTGTTGTTACTATTTATTTTGTGGAAAGAATGTAAAGGTTATAATCTAATATTTATTGCCATTAAGTTTATTATTGCAATTAACTAATGTCTAGAACACTCGTTTGGAGGCTTAGTTCATCTCCCACACCAGATATTACGCATGATGCTATGGGTTTGTGACATATCTGCAACGATTGCTAATTGATCACAGGAATCAAAATTAGCCAATATGTTGATTACCACTAGATACCAATAATCAATACACTTACCATTTACATACACAATAGCTCTGATTTCATATTGAAAATCGAGTATATAAAGCTTAACACTGAGTGTCTGCTGGTTAGTTTTAGTCAAAGAATGGTAATTAATGGATCATCTGATTTGTTGATCTTCCTTAGGGAGAGTGGGGCTACTATTACAGTGTATCAGGGGCTGTGATTGGATAATATCATTAAATCAATCTCTAAGTTAACATTCTTCTGTAAAATCATGAATTTTCATATCATTATGTTAATGTAAAGCTTAATGTCCTAAAACTTGTTGTTTTGGGATGACCCATTCCAGCAAGATTTTCTCAAAATGAAGGTAGATTACTTATTGTAAAGTGTTAGAATTTTCATAGAGGGAGGGGAGGCTGAAAAATTTAGATATACAAGTAAGGGTTATATAAGGCTATTAAGATAAAGAAAGTGGTGTAAATCTTGTTCGAAAGGAATTACTATGCTATACTATGATCATTTAAATATAGGTATTGTACTCAGTTTTTTTCTGAGTCTTCCCTCTGTGACCTAAAAATAAACATCTGTAGGAATTGTTACCTGTTTGTGGTGGGGTCATGTGTTTTCATATCTTAATATGAGAGTTGTGAAATACAATTAATGTTTAATATTTATAGAATCTTCAAAGTCCTTCAAAGGGAAATCCATATAAGTAATAAAAAATATAGTGTAACTGAGTGTTTGTGTTCAATATTTAGACTAGACTAGACATTTTGAAAAAACTACTTCTCCTCTCTGTGATGAATGGGTTGCTTGCATTGGTCTAAATTTGTCCAACTTACTGCTGAACTAAGCGATAAAGGTCAACAAAACTGTTAAAATTTAGTGAAGAAAATTTTAAGTTTCCACTTGGTAAATGTAATGATACTATTTCTAGTTATATTACTGTGAACAAAGGAAGAGGATAGTGGCAGTCAATCTACTAAGAGTTCCTGTACCAGGATGGATAGAGATGCTGTTAACGTCAGAACCAGTGCAGGTCAGAGAAAATAAGGCAGAGGAATGGTATAATCAAATAACATCGTGAGGGAAGGGTTGGGGAAATCTCATCGTGAAAGCACAAATAACATCGTGAGGAAGGGTTGGGGAAATCTTGTCCTGAAAGCACAAATAACATCATGAGGGAAGGGTTGGGGAAATCTTGTCCTGAAAGCACAAACTTTTGTCTATGATGAGGTTTGCCGAGTTCTGGACGGACAAAATTTTCTACCTGAGAGATGCGATATCATTGTCCACTTCAAAGTGCTGCCAAAGGGATGTAATATCACTGTTTAAATAGTTAATACACAATAGCTTATAGTTCTGCCCAAGGGGTGTAATAATAACAACTAACTTGCAGTGCTTTTTCTATTGTTTTTCCTCAATTTATGTGATACAGAACGTTTTGTAAACAGAACAATTACAGTCACAGTTGAATATTTCTTCTTCATTTTATTTATTTATGATGTCAAAATTAAAGTTTTGATCAAAGCTGAATTGAATTATTTCTCAAAAATCAGGAAGTCAATGTTCAAGAGCAGAAAACTCCACCAGTGTCAAGGAAAATGTGTTGACATCATTTGATGATTTTAGCTTCATTTGTACTCTACCATTGTCATAGGAAATGTGTTGACATCATTCAATGATTTTAGCTTCATGTGTACTTTGGTATAGCAAGGTGGTGATTTTCTCCTTAGTGAAATCTAAGAATTCTGAGTATCACGTTGGAGAACGATAAACTGTAACACTGTTTTGAGGAAGGAAGTACACAGAATCCATGACCTGGCTTGCTCTCTCATTAAAAATTAAAATTAAAATTAAACTTTATTTATTTTACAACGATTAAGAAACAAGTTAACAACTTATATAAATCTTGCTCGTTGGCACAGACCTTGGCGTAAGGGTGTCGTTTGAGTGGGAGGAAACTGGAGTACCTGGAGAAAACCCGTGAAGCCAGGTTGGTGACATACCCACCATCTCACGTACCACACCGGGAATCGAACCCGGGTCGCATTGGTGAGAGGCAAGCACGCTACCAACTGCGCTACCTGGCCCCCATGCTCTCTCATTGATACCAAAAAGTTTCCATTTCATATGAAATATGGCTTTTTCACCGAAATATGACATTTCATTGAAAAGTCTGACCTTCAGATTTGGTTTAGATAATTTAAACCTTCTATTGTCCTCATGATGCATGTATTTTCCTATGACATGGAAATGATATTAACATCATTTTAGGATTAAATGGACATGTGTACTGATGTGTAATGTTTTCCTGTCTTCAGATGATGTCATCAAAGTAAAAATGGATATTGACATTTGGTTTTCTTGAATACTAGTAATATTTCATTAATAGCATATCTGTTCTTATTTTATATAAAGTGACAACTGCATTTAAAAAAGAATGTCTGTTATTTTAAGAAAACAAAACTTTCTCTCCCTTTCAACATGATTGCATGGCTGAGTAAATTTGATTGCATGACACACATAACAATGCTTTTCTAGATATTACTGGCACCATATGTTTCAACATTGAATGTTTTTACACAAAAGCATATAAGTACATATACTCACATAAAATGAAAATAAATCTATGAGTAGATATCACAGTGAAAGATTTACAGCTTTTATTCTACATTTTCCATACGCCCGTCAAAAGATTGGACGTATTATGATATGGTGATGTCTGTCCGTCCGTCCGCAGAGTCTGCTGTATTTTATGAAACTCATACCGAATGCTTAGATAGTGTAGAGGAAGCCTTCTTTTGATTTTGAGCAAATTTGGTTTTGTCGTTCGGGAGTTATGAGACTTGGATTTTATTTTTACTATGAAAAGATGCCATGGAACGAAATAACTTAAGTAAACGTCAGAAGTTTCTCATGAAACTCATACAGAAAGCTTTAAAAATGTAGGGAAAGCCGCCTTTCGATTTTGAGCAAATTCCGTTTTGTCCTTCCCGGTTTATGGGACTTGGATTTTATTTTTGCTATAGTAAGATGATATAGAACGCAGTAACTTAAGTAAATGTCAGCTGTTTTTTATGAAACTAATACAGAATGCTTATATAGGGTAGGGGAAACGGCCTTTTGATTTTTAGCAAATTCTGTTTTTACGTTTTGAAGTTATGGAACTTGGATTTTTACTATGATAAGATGCTATAGAGATGCTATGTAACGCAATAACTTAAGTAAACGTCAATTGTTTTTCATGATATTTATACAGAATGCTTAAGTAGTGTAGGGAAAGCCACCTTTTGAATTTCAATATTTCAGAAAAGTATTACCAAAGAGACCCAAGTTTGGGGGTAATAAAACCATACGTTCACATTGATACCATCCAATGTAAGCGACGGGCGTATTAAGCCACGCTAGGCATTGCTCTTGTTATAATTACTATATCAACAATTCTGTTAGTTTTTGACTGTTTAAATTCTTTATGAAAGTATTTACTGAATTAATTACAGCTTTCTACAGGGGAGGATAGATGGAATTTACTTCAAAGAGAACTGACACGGAACTTGAATTTGTCAGCAAGAAAAAGTCCTCGTTCAGAAATCAATGAAGCTAAAATTAATTGTGCAGTAAGGAATAAATAAAAGTCACATTTGAAATTGGAATTTTTGTATTAACATGTATGCCTTTGACTTATAAAGAAAGGGTTTCTCTATTAATCTATTACAACTTTTGTTATGGTAAAAGTTGAATCTCCTGGTTGGTAGGGCAAAGGTAACTCATCCAGTGTTACTTTGAAAATTATTAATAAGCCATGGAAGTCCCCTTTTTTTAACTGATAGCATGTGTAAGGTTTTCCACTACAGAATCTTTTGCATATGACATGTTCTTGGAACAGTTGAACAATTCATTCTTATCTCAGTTAATGATGTTTTTGGTGATTTTCTATTATTTTTTTAAATTAATGTATGACAATGATTTATCAGTAACGAAGTTAAGATTGATTATAATGTGCTGATAATTTGAGAAGTTCTGATATTTGTAATTTCTTTTATAACCTATTACAAAATAATTCTGTGTCATTTAAGATTTTCCTCATTGTCTATCACACAGGTAAGACAACTACAAAAAGTCATTGACTGCCAAAGATGTGTATATATAACAGGAAGTGTGAGTGTGTCTGCAGCTCAGGAAGCTTTATGCAGGTACACAGAAAGTAGTACTGGGAAAGAAAAGTCTATCAATTCATATGATTCCTGTCCTATTTGTATTCAAGAGAAAACTGAAGACATCTGACAAAGCTGTATGACAAAAATCATCAAGGACATGCACACAAAAAATTACAACCAGAAAGGAAGTCTTATTAGAATCTATTATTACAGGCAGTTTGGTCCAATGATATGGCGCTAGCTTTCGAATTTGACAATCCAAGTTCATTTCTAGTTGTCATTTCAGATTTTTCTAAGGTGATTTATCCTCTTCTGTCACCTTACAAAATGTGTCTGTCCTATGTGACAGTGTGAACCGAGGCCCCATAAAACTGAAGCCCCATATACCGAGGCATATATATATATATATATATACTAGAATATCTTTATCAGAAAACTTTTGGGAAGGCATATAGTCACTGTTGTGTCCATGTGTCTGTCCGTCTGATTGTCAGTCCGAGCTCATATCTCCTATACCTTTCATCAGAATTAAATCATACTTCACTAAAATATTATTTAGGTTATAGGCTTTAGGACAAAGGTCACTCAAGGTCATTTCTGAAAGGTCAAGGTCACTTATTAACTATGACTTAAAATACCAAGAAGTACATATATCTCCTACACCTTTGATCAGAATTTTATCATGCTTCACCAAAATATTATTTAGGTTAAGGGCTTTTGGACAAAAGTCACTCAAGGTCATTTCTGAAAGGTCAAGGTCACTTATTAACTATGACTTAAAGTAACATGAAGTACTTTTCTCCTATATCTTTCATCAGAATGTGATCATACTTCACCAAAATATTCTTTAGGTAAAGGAGTTAGGACAAAGGTCACTCAAGGTCATTTCTGAAAGGTCAAGGTTACTCATTAACTATGACTTAAAACACAATGAAGTATGTTTATCTTCTACACCTTTCATCAGAACTTGATCATACTTCACCAAAATATTACGTAGTTTAAAGGCTATTTGACAAAGGTCACTCCAGGTCATTTCTGAAAGGTCAAGGTCATTTATTAAATATGACTTAAAGTAACATGAAGTACTTTTAACTCCTATACCTTTCATCAGAATGTGATCAAACTTCACCAAAATGTTATTGATGTTAAGGAGTTTGGACAAAGGTCACTCAAGGTCATTTATGAAAGGTCTAGGTCACTTGTTAACTATGACTTAAAATACCATGATGTGCATATATCTCCTACACATTTCATAGAATTTGATCATTCTTCACCAAAATGTAAATTAGGTTAAGGACTTTTGGACAAAGTTCACTGAAGGTCATTTCTGAATGGTCAAGGTAACTTAGTGACTATGACTTAAAATACCATAAAGTACTTATATCTCCTGCACCCTTCATCAAAATTTGATCATACTTCACCAAAATTGTTATTTAGGTTAAGAGCTTTTCGACAAAGATCACTCAAGGTCATTTCTGAAAGGTCCTAATCAAGGTCAAGCTTACTCATTTTAGTTTAAGATACTGTGATCACTTGTTGTTCTACAGTTGACTCAATTGGATATCTATATGATTTATTGAGATTTGAAATCGTCCTCAATTAATACAATGATTTCTATATACTGAGTCATTCATTTCCTTCATTATTGCTGTGCTACTAGGAGCACTCATCGGTTTTACTGATTGTTTATATATGAATTGAGTCATCAAATTCCTGCATCATAACTGCCATTCGGGAAGCATACATCAGTTTTACTGATACTCTTGTTTGAAAAAACATTTTTTTTTTAAAGTATTACTGCAAGAAGTGTAAAGGAAAATAAATCAGACATTAGCCGAGCTTGATTTTATGTGGCAATAAAGTATTTAATGTCCTTGGAATCAAAGATTTTGGGGCATATAGTTTTCAGTTTGTCTGTTTATGGAAAAAAAACTAACATTAAATCTAGCATCTAGGAGCATCAGTGTTTCATGAACACATCTTGTTATATATTTGTAAAGGTTCATAACCTTGGTTTGTTTTTCAGAGTGATAGGAACCCAGTTATGTAACCTGTCTGACTTCACGCTTATAACAGGAGGGTTCTTTGGTACAGAGTACATTGTGGGGAAAGCTTTTCATGAGTCAGCTATAAGAAATCTCAGATCAAATAAAGTCTGGCATATCTTACCAGAACAAGATTCCAAGGTTATACATGCTTCATATTTTCTTCTCTTAAAGCATATACATATGTATATCGACCTCTTTTTTTTATCAATGTAAAATGCCATGGTTTATGATAATTTGTATTTCCAGTTTGGATACATATTATTCATTATACCCCATCTTTGTCTTTCAATCCCTCTTTCCGTTACATAAATGGTTTTTGGATGATAACTAAAATTCCTTGTATCCTATCCATACCAAATTAAAGTATATGAATACTTATCAAAAAGGGAGGATGTTTAGAGATTTTGGAGTAAGTAGGTCAAAAGTCAAGGTCGCTACTGGTAAAAATAACTTGCAGTGTTTGGTTTCCAGATATGCATCCTGTCCAAACCAAATTTGTATATATGGATACTGAAAAGGGGAAATTGCCTGTTGAATTTGAAGGTCAAAGGTTAAGATCACTACTAGTAATATTTTTTAGGAGTAATGGCCCATGAAACTTATACTTAGAATATGAACTGAAAAAGTTTTTAATTAACACCCTGATTTTCAGAGATACTTGGATGCCGACTTTAAGACTCTCATTCATTAAGGTTGGCTGTATATAATTATCTCGTATATTTAATAGTATGATGAGAATGCTTTATTAGTACTTGATGCATATGATATTACAGGACAGAAGTCTTATGGCTGCCCAGCATCCTGATGGTCGTTTCCAGTTAGTTGACTATGGACAAACATACTTCTGTGGAGATACAATAGAGGAAAGAGACAATGTAGTATCCAGGGCCTTTGATACATGTATTGTTCTAATAGGTAAGTTCCACTCGCTTGTACATTGATTTACACAGTGTCACTTATTTGATGATGGCATCTGTCTGATACATTGCACAGAAATTTATATACCCTCCATCATAAGACAGAATGTTGTTATGATGCTGTTCATCTGTTCAGGGTCCAGTTTTCTGGAATTTTTTTGTTATGGAATTTTTTTGTTTTTTTGTTATGCACAGTAATGAAATTTTCAGTCATTGTTTCTCCCAAAAGTTGTAAGAATGAGTTTGCATTTCAGTCATATTGTTGCACTGCTACATACTTTATGAGTAGGTCAAACAGTTTTCCTGACTCTTTATGCCCCCGGATCGATAGAACGGGAGCATATTGTTTTTGTCCTGTTTGTTTGTCTGTCGTCATCAACTTTAACTTTGATAATAACTTTTGAATTGTGAGGGATAGAGACTTCATATTTGACATGCATACTGAACTAATGAAGCCCTTTCAAATGACACGAAGGTCAGTAACCTTTTGACCTTGACAATGACCTTCACCCTGAAAATAACTTTTTGGACTTTGGTGCTGCTGGGGGCAATAGTGTTTCACAAACACAGCTAGTTTTATTATTGATACAGATATTACCCTGAAATTTACTGACGACCTTTCTCTCAGAGAAAAACATGTCCAGTATGCATTTCTGCTTTAGGGGTTCACTATGACCTATTTTAGAATTTAAAGTAAGTCAGACAGTTGTGCAAACTTTTTTAACTATGGACACAAGCATTGCACTGATATTTTGTCACAACTTCCTCTCAGAAAAAAATACACATTCTGCACACTTGTGAGCTTGATTGGTGCACCATGACCTACTTTAGGATTAAATGAAAGTGAAACAATTTTCTGGACATTTTTTCATATTAACATCAATTACTTCACTTGATAAAATCCAAGTGCCCAAACATTTGTGAAAAGCGTCTTTTATTTATTATACTGCAATTTCCCCGTGATATTGCCCTGAAATTTAACAACAATTTTCCTCTCTAAGAACTACAGCTTCAGTGTATATTTCAGCTTGAGTGGTGCTTCATCACCTACTTTAAGATAAAAGTGGTTAAAACAGTTTTCCTAAATTTTTTTTTGTTCCTGAGACAAGTATTGCACTGAAATAAAGTCACAACCTTCCTTCCAGCAAAACATGCATTCATTTCACTTGCATGTCATTTTGAGTGGTGCACTGTAATCCACTTAATGGTTAATAGTATTTAACAGTTTTCCAAATTCTCTATATGGATACAGGGTTTACCTTAAATATAATCACAACTTTCATTAACCTATAGTTGACTTATCATCTGAATTGATACATGGTGACTTAATTTAGGGCTAAAAGTGGGTCATACTGTTTTCCATACTTATGTCTGTAACAAATATGACTCTTCTGTGAGATTAAATTTGAGAAGAGTTATTTATACTGAAATTTCCTACCAGATGGCAGGCATATAATGCAATGTAGACATTGTTCTTGTTAATATTGCATTTGACCTCTCGGAAGCAGTAAGGGATTCTTAATGTTTCGACATCTACCCTGATACTGGACCTGAGGTTTTACTGTCTCATCAGCATAGCACCAACAAGAGACTGATAGGGATTGAACATAAGACCTCTTAACCCCTGAGCCAAGCATGCTACTCACTGAGCCATACCAAGTCTGAGTGGATAGCGAGTTCTGTTTGTAATGGGAAAGTTTGAGGCTCCAATGTTGCTCCACCTGTTTTCATATTGTATGGATATGCATTTTCAAGCCAGTCTAGAGCTCATGTCAGCAGTAGCCCTGAATCATTATAAGTTCTATATTATTAACTCTGCAGCAATGTTTAGTATCCTCTATTATATACATAAAAAAATTTTAAAGTGGCGTCAGGAAAAATTATGAAATCCATAAAATACCATCAGAATATTTGATAAAGTTCAATTTCAGTTGCAAATAGTAATGTGAGACATTGCTTGATATTCATAAATAACAGCAAAATTTATTGTTTGTTCTGCTAATGAAAGCAAGCATTCCTTAAAAACTCTGCCCTATGCAGGGTAGGTAGGTAGGAACTTTTTTTAGTTAAGGTCCACATTTACATTTTTTTTTCAGTACATGTATTACAGAGACAATGACGTACAATAGTATTACATTACAATTACAACACACAAGAAGTTAAAAAAGACTGGTATTTAGTTATTAGCAACAAACAATGTTAATAATAATAATAGAAACCAAACGTTTTAGTTTGGGAGTTTCCATACTTTCAGACAATCTTATTCAATGTATGTATGCTTATTACATTTTCTGTTGTTACAGGGGATTCAAGATGCATCAATGTAGTCCAGAAGTTTGCCTGGAATGATCATTGTGTCATACCTGTAAAAATCAGGGATGAACTGAAAATAAGCATGCCAAGTAGAATCTTTGATGTAAGTAAATGACCTACACACATAAAGAATCATTTAGAGTAAATAGACCCAGTATGTACATTGGAGAGTAGTATTTTTCTCTAGTTCAGTGCTGCAATGTTTGTTCACAATAGAGGTACATGTATTCTTGACCTGAAAACCTGTAACATTTCAGATTCTAGGAATAGATGCATGTACAAGTATTGAAAATTTTTATATTTATTAGGTGTCTAGGGTTTTGTTTTCTATTTAACATACATCTTAGAACTATCATTGGAGCATCTATTTGACTTGGATTTTTTTCACTTCAGGTTCCTAAGCATGTGGAACATTCAGATTGGAAGTGTCTCAATTTGTGCTCTACAAAGTCGGATGCCATTGGTCACTCACTAAAGAATATTATTGCTTCCATACAGTCAAATCTCAGAAAAGAAGATCTTGCAGAGGGATCATCATCTCCTAGCCATTCAGATGAAGGCTTTACCCCTCCAAAGAAAAAAATCAAAAGAATAATGAATACTTCTCCAGTCAGTCAGAAAACACCCCTGTCTTCCATGAAAACTGTTATACTTTGAACATTATATTTTGATTTCAAGATTGTATGATTTTGAAGAAATCTTAAACTATTTATGGCATTATGCAGTAAATTTAGAGACCTTAAATCTTTATTGCCAAGGAATCTAAGATTTGGGGACATAAGGGGCTTTTTTCACAGCTAGAGATTAATGAAATGAAGTCATTAGCAATGCGTCTGTGTTTGATCTTCTTTTAATTTTCACAGTTCAGACTTTTCCAGCACCACTGATTTCATGAAACATTGTTCATGTAATGATAAAGTATTCAGATTCTTCTACTACTGTAGCTTTTTTGTGGGGCTAGACTCGTCAAGGGGTGGAACCAGGACAGGGTGACATATACCGTAAAAGATACCCTCCTATGAGACTTCTTCAGTCTGATTGCAGATTTTGCAGAAATGTTATTGTAAAAAAATTTGTAGAAAATTATTCTAAGAAATTTTTTCCATTTCCTAAACAGGAGTCTGGAAAGGGGGAATTGCTCAGGTGAGCAAAATAGGTCCTAGAGAACTTTTTCATTGGTCATAACCTACTTCATAAAATCTTCATTGGTACTAAATTTTCAACATAGTGAAATAGACCTTTGACTTCTCAAAGTATTTCTGAATATTCTTGCCATTGGAGGATATTAATGGTCTTTTAAATGTGCATTGTATACTGTTTATGTGCCATTACCAGTGTTTCTTTTATATACTGAATTGATATTTTATGTTCATTTAGCCAAGATAAGCTTTTCATAATTTCACACTAAAAAGTGTCATAAAAGTCTTTTGATATTCAAAAGTTGTTTAATCAACTATCATTCAAAACATATTTTGCTATAGCTTTACACCAGGAGTGTTCATTATTCCGGGAAGATGTTGTAGACAACAACTGCTCCCTGTATTCACCATATTGTTATTGTTACACACCTGTCTTTAGACATGACACACATTGTGGTATCGCTATGTCCATATGTCTGTCCACATGCTTGAGCCATATTTCTTAATGCTTTGGTTTTGCAGCTTCTGTGGGGGAAAAGAAAAAAAATATGCATGTTTTCTGTAACACAAACAACCCTTATTTTTAGCATAGACTCTAAACTTTTTTATTGCACTTTAGTAGAAAATTATTCCAATATTGAATATTTGCCTTAAAATGCAGTTGTTGATATCCAGGGGATAATTGTTGGGGCAAAAATAAAATAATGGGCACTTGTGAGTGGTCCAAATGCATTCTATTTGCCATCAAACATTGATTCAGTATTAAATAATGAAAAAGACAAAAATTAAAGAAAAAGTTTAAAAAGAAAAATAAATCCAATCTATTGAACCTAATTTTTTTTAGCAAATTACAGGAAACATACATACTTTTTTCTTTAGCCTTATTAGCAATTATTCCTTATGACAAGGTATTATGTCATGACCTTGACCCAGAGCATTGGCTTAAAGGTCAAGATCACTGTAGACATCAATAGAATTTCCTTGTCTTGGCCATACTTTCTTTATGCTGTATTTTTTCAGCTTCATACTTGGCACATTTGTTCCTCATGACAAAGCAGTGTGTCATATTCTTTACTGAAGGTCAGGGTTACTATAGACATAAATGGAATTTCTTGTTCTGGTCATATATTTATACCCCCTGCAAACAAATTTGGGGGGATATATAGGAATCACCTTGTCTGTCTGTCTGTCATTCCATCTGTCTTGTCTGTCCAGAAAACTGTAACCTAGACCATAACTTTTGAACCAAAAGAGACTGGGTATTCATACTACACATGTATATTCCTTGTGGCAAGACCTTTCTTTTGGTGCCAAAATTTTTTACCTTGTGACCTTGGCTTTGACATTTGACCTACTTTTTAAAAACTTTAACCTTAGCTATAACTTTTGAAGCAATAGAGACTAGGTGTTAATACTACACATGTTTATTCAAAAGTTTTTACGTTGTGGTCTTGGCCTTGACATTTGACCTACTTTTTAAAAACTTTAACCTTAGCTATAACTTTTGAAACAAGAGACTTGGTGTTCATACTAAATATGTTTTTTTTTTTGGCAAGATCTTTTTTTGGTACCAAAATTTTTGACCTTGTGACCTTGGCCTTGACATTTGACCTACTTTTAAAAAACTAACCTTAGCCATAACTTTTGAACCAAAAGATACTGGATATTCATACTATACATGTTTATTCCTTGAGGCAAGACCTTTCTTTTTATACCAAAATTTTTGACCTTGTGACCTTGGTCTTGACGCTTAACTTACTTTTTAAAAACTTTAACCTTAGCCATAACTTTTGAAGCAAAAGAGACTGAGTATTCATACTACACATGTATATTCTTTGTGGTAAGACCTTTCTTTTGGTACCAAAGTTTTTTACCTTGTGACTTTGGCCTTGACATTTTACTTACTTTTTAAAAACTTTAACCTTAGCCATAACTTTTGAACCAAAAGAGACTGGATATTCATACTACACATGTATATTCCTTGTGGTATGACCTTTCTTTTGGTACCAAAATTTTTTACCTTGTGACTTTGGCCTTGACATTTTACTTACTTTTTAAAAACTTTAACCTTAGCCATAACTTTTGAAAGAAAAGAGATGGGACCTTCGTACTACACATGTGTATTCCTTGTGGCAAGACCTTTCTGTCGATACCAACATTTTCGACCTTGTGACCTTGGTCTTTTGTCCTTGGTCTATGCCCTATTTTAAATTTTGGTGCCGCGGGGGTATTTGTCCCGTTAGGACAGTTCTAGTTTGTTATTGCTTTAGTTCTACAACTTGATTCATGACAAGAATGTTCCCTATGCCGGCAATGCAATTCTCCAACTACAGCTGATGGCATATTATGCCTTTTTAAGGTGCCTTTGTTTTATGATTTTCGTTACAGTTCTTTTAAAGTCTTTATGTGCTACAGATTAGATATATTATGTTTAATGTTTAAAAAAATATTTTGTTTTAATTTATTGATTAGATTAAATACATTTGCAATATTGACTCTTTTTCAACAATATTTCTGTACTAATTTGTTAAGATCTGTAGTAAGGTTTTAACAGATTATCATCGTCTTTACACCTCATCAGGTTTACTTGTAAAGCAGTATGCTTCAGTAGGTCACATAATCAGCTCATAACCAGGAGGTCATAAGATCAAACCCTACATCTATTTGGTGTCCTGTTCACTGAAAGCCAGTGTCTTGTGTATTATCAGATGTTGACATGTAAAAGATACACGATGGCTTCTGGTGGTGCCATTGCATTGGTCTCGATTTCTGTGCAATGCATCAAATGGATGTCCTCAAGTGGAATAATGTTGTTGGCATGACAACAAATCACATTATTTCACTGATGTGATGGTGTAACAAAGAGGTTCAGTGTGTTGTTCCAAAATAGTGGGGGGGGGGGGGAATGAGCAACATTTTTAAAGATTTACTGGCACATCATCTTACTTTCTCCAATGGAGGATTTACCCCAGAGGTCAGGGGTGACTGGGAGAACTATTATAATTTTTTGCAGAAATCATTAACTTCATATATGTCAAAAATCTTATTATTATTATTACATGTATGTCATTGGTCCATCTGAAGAAATCTGTCCCAATATACATGTATAGGAGTCCATGATTGTCTACCATAATATGCTGTTGTGAATGCTTCATTGACATGACACTTGTTACATACATATGTTATTTCAAGGTGTCGTTGCATCGATGGCACTGCTTTAAAACCCAATAGGGAAGACTTGCCATCTTTCTCCATAGCAGGATGTATTCTCCCACAGGAGTTGACTCTGAAGTTGAGATCTGTGCTCTACTATCAATACTTTTAAAAATTCATTACAAATATAGTAAACAAAAACAATAAATATGTACAAGGACACACTTCTCCATTCCTCTGCATGATGTATAAGCCAAGTGAATAGTTGTGTTAAATTCATATCAAAAATAAGAAGAAGTCAATAGGTCACAATGTTCACCTGAGTCTAAATGACCCCAGTATTACTGCAAAGCAATATGGAGAGACTTCTAAGTGCAATTTATGGATGAACTGTTTATGAAAAAGGAAAGACCCTGAGATGTAGGTCCTGATACAAGGATTATGCTTGGATTTTTATTGATAAGATTATGTAAAAGCTGTCAGCGTCTTGGGTCAAATATTTCCCAAGGTAAAATTCTTTACATGTAATAAAGACGTTGTGTAGCAAGATGAAGTCACTGTGACTATTGGTTATTAACATTTTTTTCCCTACATAAGTCTGTGTCCAAGCTGAGAGTCATATATATATATATATATATATATATATATATATATATATATATATAATGACCCCAGGCGAATGTGATAAAGACGAGATCAATATACAGGCGAATGTGATAAAGACGAGATCAATAACAAAATCCATTCTCCTTCCCCTTGTACTTGCATACTTTCATTCAAATGTAAACCTGAACGAGAAGTAGAAAATGTCATTTAAACGTGATAAGCGTTTTACTGTGTAATGGGGTGGGGAATTGGGTAAAGAAAAAAATTCAGAAGTTGTCAGTGTCGGGATAAAGCAATCGGGGGCTGATGCAGGATTTGAGTGGAGGGGAGGGGGTCTGGGTCGGCCTTAAGGCCCTAAGTGGGTCCAGGGCGAGGCCGTGATGGGATAGCCCTCGGAAGCTCACGAGTTTTCATGTTTTGTGAGAAATCTTTTGTAAAATGGTATTTTTAGTCCAAATGAGGGTGTAATATACATTGTATTCAGTTTAAACACTCGGTTGTAACGGTATACCACAATAAAACACATACCATAATTAAACTATATAAAAAGAACTAATTAGCTGTATCACAGACAGGGTCTGACTCAGTGAGACTCAATTACTCAAAAGGTTACATTTTTATTCTGAAAAAGAACACATAAATTAATTACAAAAAAAAAACTTTAGTGGTGTTCACGCAAAAATGAAATTGATAGCTCTTCATAAATGTTGAACATATGCAATTTTTTTTCTGTTGATTTATTTTCTGTTTGTTTGCTTTTATCTTTTTAATTTTTTCGTTCAAAGTTGACCAGTTTTTATTTCAAATTTACAACCATTGGCAAAAGCTATACTTGTGCCTGCTACCAAAGTATGGAACTCCTCTTCGCACTTGTTCTAATGTAAATATACCATATGGGTCGAGACAAGTACCAAGTACCAAAGTATTTAATTTAATTTTTGTCACCTATCTTCAGTTTGTGGTAAAAATAATAATTTTCGTCATCTATCCTCAGCTTGTGGTGGGGCATAAATTGGTACATGATTGTAATACATACACCAATATTATTTTAAAGGCACATTGCACTCCACGTGTTCCGTCGAAATGCTTACCTAATAGGTCCCGGAACTGGGTTTAGCGTAACAGGTTCTCAATACTATGCTATCACTTGACCTTCAGATCAGCTGTTGTGTATTGAAAATGCAATGCGGAGGCCACACGCAGAAATTAGCTTTTTACGTATCGCTTCAAGCTTTGTTCCTCAAGAACAATATATTTGGTAAGTTGATGACTAAATTTATCAAACTGACAACGAACCATTTTCTTTTCACATCTTCATACAAATCATCGCTGACTCTTCATAAATCTTATCTCGATAGATGTAAACAATGGCTGACCTCATTTTGTAGTCAAAACATTACAGTAGAGATAGTATGATGAAATAATTACATCATGACAAATCATGCATAGCTTAAAGTGTGGTGAGGAATTGATTTTTGATAGGTTTGTTGCTTCCATTTCTTATTTTTATTGTGTCATAGTGCCATCATGCACCAGTCATACAAATTACAATGTAAGCCTACAACTCTGTTGTAAAATGTATGTCTCTGGACAGTCTGGTAAAACTTGCAAGGTGTGTCCAAGTTTTTTTTTTCACTTGGAGCACAGTTCTAGACTGCAGGAGCACAAGGTTTAATGAGCAATCACAACAGATTATGTGTATACATTTATTGTTGTCTGTTCTTCTTCTTTATAAATCTGACTCAACTGTATGACAGAATCTACCGTCATTTCTTGACATTTTTCACATGCATTACTTCTGCTAACCATAGACAGTACTGAATCATCTAAAGATGGATCTAGGATTTTGTTAAACAGGGTTTCGACCTGCCTTGAATATCTCTTCAGTCAGGAAAGGGGTACGGTTGGGGGTGAAGCCCTAAACATAGCCAAAATGACTGCTTGAAGTCAACGGATGTATATTTGTACAAGTATGGGATTCATCCTAGTGTGTTGTGAAGACAATAAGATAATAGCCAGTCTCAATTTCTCTTTATTGTTTTTATTTTTCTAAATCAAGATTAAGAGAAGGAGAGGGGGGAGTCCCCTCTGCCCATCTCAGCATCTGAATCTGCCACTGATGTATACATGTATTGTGTTATTTACTTGGCATGCACTAGTATATATATATATATGCATGTAACTGCATCTTTAAAATGGAAGCCAAGACTGAAGCAAGGTTAAATTTCATGCATGGCAAGCATTATTTTAGAAGTGTTTTGTCATTTAAATAAAACTGAGTAGAAAATTAGGGGGCAATTTTGAAGCAAAAGGGCAAGGAAATTTCTCCATACGTTCACTTTCCCCACCCTAAATGTTTAGTACTTGTTCAGTTTTTGGTGGTGTTTTTTAGTGTTTTTAGCTCTACTGGTCTCGACCAGTCGAGCTCATGCGATGGTCCTTCGTCCGTTGTCTGGCCGTCCAGACATCCGTCCGTAAACAATTTTTTGTTCCCTCTTCTCCTCTGAAGGTATATACCCCAGAGACCTTATTATGGGTTCTTCTTGTTGGGTAGGTGGTCTAGTTGTGCATGTGCAATTTTGGTCCAGTTCCAACCCCTTGGGGGCCCACAAAAGGGCGTGGTCCCAAAATCTTGTTCCCTCTTCTTCTCTGATTGTATATATCCCAGAGACCTAATTATGGTCTCATCATGTTTTGTAGCTGGTCTAGTTGTGCATGTGCAATTTTGGTCTGGTCCGGACCCCCTGGGGCCCCTACAAAAGGGGCGTGGTCCCAAAATCTTGTTCCCTTTTCATTTCTGAAGGTATATATTATAGAGACCTAATTATGGTCTCATTTTGTTATATAGGTGGTCTAGTTGTGCATGTGCAATTTGGTACGGTCCGGACCCCCTGGGATCCCAGAAAGGGGCGTGGTCCCAAAATCTTGTTCCCTCTTCTATTCTTAAGGTATATGTCCCAGAGACCTAATTATGGTCTCATCATGTTTGGTATGTGATCTAGTTGTGCATTTATTATTTTGGCCTGGTCCGCCCCCCCCCCCTGGGGTCCCACAAAAGGGCGTGGTCCCAAATTCTTGTTCCCTCTTCTATCCTTAAGGTATATGTCCCAGAGACCTAATTATGGTCTCATTTTGTTGGATAGGTGGTCTAGTTGTGCATGTGCAATTTTGGTCTAGTCCGGACCCCCTGGGACCCCACAAAGGGGCGTGGTCACAAAATCTTGTTCCCTCTTCTTTTCTGAAGGTATATGTCCCAGAGACCTAATTATGGTCTAATCATGTTTGGTATGTGATGTAGTTGTGCATGTATAATATTGGTCTGGTCCGGACCCCCTGGGGTCCCAAAAAGGGGCGTGGTCCCAAAATCTTGTTCCCTCATTTTCTCTTAAGGTATATATCCTAGAGACCTAATTATGGTCTCATTTTGTTGGATAGGTGGTGTAGTTGTGCATGTGCAATTTTGGTCCGGTCCAGACCCCCTGGGACCCCACAAAGGGGTGTGGTCCCAAAATCTTGTTCCCTCTTCTTTTCTTAAGGTATATGTCCCAGAGACCTAATTATGGTCTAATCATGTTTAGTATGTGATCTAGTTGTGCATGTATAATTTTGGTCCAGTCTGGACCCCCTGGGGTCCCACAAACGGGTGTGGTCCCAAAATCTTGTTCCCTCATTTTCTCTTAAGGTATATATCCTAGAGACCTAATTATGGTCTCATTTTGTTGGATAGGTGGTGTAGTTGTGCATGTGCAATTTTGGTCCGGTCCAGACCCCCTGGGACCCCACAAAGGGGTGTGGTCCCAAAATCTTGTTCCCTCTTCTTTTCTTAAGGTATATGTCCCAGAGACCTAATTATGGTCTAATCATGTTTGGTATGTGATCTAGTTGTGCATGTATAATTTTGGTCCAGTCTGGACTCCCTGGGGTCCCACAAACGGGTGTGGTCCCAAAATCTTGTTCCCTCTTTTTCTCTGAAGGTATATATCCTAGAGACCTAATTATGGTCTCATTTTTAGCTCACCTGAGCCAAAGGCTCAAGTGAGCTATAGTCATAGTGCGCCGTCCGTCGTCCGTCGTCGTCGTCGTCGTCGTTAACTTTTTCACATTTTCGACTTCTTCTCTGGAACTACATTGCAGATTTGGATCAAACTTTGTGTAAATGATGTACTCAAGGTCCTCTACTAAAATTGTGTTCGGGATCCAGATTCCCTCAGGGGTGGATCCAGGGCGGGACCAAAAGTGCCCAAAAGGGTACCCCTCTTCAAACATCTTCTTCTCCAGAACCAGTACATAAATGGGGAAACTAATTGCATTTCAACAATCTATAAAGATGGGTTGTTAAAAATTGTGTTCGGGGTTAAGATCCGTCAAATAGAAATTTACGCTTTTTTGACGTGTTTCTGGACTTGGTCATTTCAATGAAGAAAAGTGTCATGTTTTTCAGTTAATTGATATTGATGATTTCTTAATGACTATTTTGATCATAATTGTGGTAAGGAATATTACTGTGAAAGAATTTTGTCATTATCTCAATTTTTGGATTTTTTATGAATTTTTTAAGACTTCCAAAAGAAAGGGGGGGGTTGGCCATTTTTCACATTTTCAACTTTTTCTACGAAACCACATGAAAGATTTTAATGAAACATGGAATACATGAAGTACTAAAGGTTCTCTATCAATGTGGTAAATTTCATCCAAATTGGTTAACAGATAATGCCACCATGTCTAAAAAGTAGGTCTCACAATGGTACATATACCACTTGGTAATTGAAATATGGAGAGTAGCGGATCAAATCCAGCTGTGGTCAAAAAAAATTTTTTTTTTTTTTACACATCTAAATAAGTTTTTAGATGTTTCTAAACACTCAACATATGAAATTAGGAATTTTACGTTTAAGACTTCCAAAAAAAAAAAGGGGGGGGGGGGTGGCCATTTTTCACATTTTCAACTTTTTCTACAAAACTGTTTGGAACTACATTGCAGATTTGGATCAAACTTTGTGTAAATGATGTACTCAAGGTCCCCTACTAAAATTGTGTTCGGGATCCAGATTCCCTCAGGGGTGGATCCAGGGTGGGACCAAAAGTGTCCAAAAGGGTACCCCTCTTCAAACATCTTTTTCTCCAGAACCAGTACATAAATGGGGAAACTAGTTGCATTTCAACAATCTATAAAGATGGGTTATTAAAATTGTGTTCGGGGTTAAGATCCGTCAAATAGAAATTTACGCTTTTTTGACGTGTTTCTGGACTTAGTCATTTCAATGAAGAAAAGTGTCATGTTTTTCAGTTAATTGATATTGATGATTTCTTAATGACTATTTTGATCATAATTGTGGTAAGGAATATTATTGTGAAAGAATTTTGTCATTATCTCAATTTTTGGATTTTTTATGAATTTTTTAAGACTTCCAAGAAAAAGGGGGGATTGGCCATTTTTCACATTTTCAACTTTTTCTACGAAACCACATGAAAGATTTTAATGAAACATAGAATATATGAAGTACTAAAAGTCCTCTATCAATGTGGTAAATTTCATCCAAATTGGTTAACAGATAATGCCACCATGTCTAAAAAGTAGGTCTCACAATGGTACATATACCACTTGGTAATTGAAATATGGAGAGTAGCGGATCAAATCCAGCTGTGGTCAAAAAAAAATTTTTTTTTTTTTTTACACATCTAAATAAGTTTTTAGATGTTTCTAAACACTCAACATATGAAATTAGGAATTTTACGTTTAAGACTTCCAAAAAAAAAAAAAGGGGGGGTGGCCATTTTTCACATTTTCAACTTTTTCTACAAAACTGTTTGGAACTACATTGCAGATTTGGATCAAACTTTGTGTAAATGATGTACTCAAGGTCCCCTACTAAAATTGTGTTCGGGATCCAGATTCCCTCAGGGTGGATCCAGGGTGGGACCAAAAGTGTCCAAAAGGGTACCCCTCTTCAAACATCTTTTTCTCCAGAACCAGTACATAAATGGGGAAACTAGTTGCATTTCAACAATCTATAAAGATGGGTTATTAAAAATTGTGTTCGGGGTTAAGATCCGTCAAATAGAAATTTACGCTTTTTTGACGTGTTTCTGGACTTAGTCATTTCAATGAAGAAAAGTGTCATGTTTTTCAGTTAATTGATATTGATGATTTCTTAATGACTATTTTGATCATAATTGTGGTAAGGAATATTATTGTGAAAGAATTTTGTCATTATCTCAATTTTTGGATTTTTTATGAATTTTTTAAGACTTCCAAGAAAAAGGGGGGGGTTGGCCATTTTTCACATTTTCAACTTTTTCTACGAAACCACATGAAAGATTTTAATGAAACATAGAATATATGAAGTACTAAAAGTCCTCTATCAATGTGGTAAATTTCATCCAAATTGGTTAACAGATAATGCCACCATGTCTAAAAAGTAGGTCTCACAATGGTACATATACCACTTGGTAATTGAAATATAGAGAGTAGCGGATCAAATCCAGCTGTGGTCCAAAAAAATTTTTTTTTTTTTACACATCTAAATAAGTTTTTAGATGTTTCTCAACACTCAACATATGAAATTAGGAATTTTACGTTTAAGACTTCCAAAAAAAAATTTTTCACATTTTCAACTTTTTCTACAAAACTGTTTGAAGGATTTTAATAAATCTTGATAGAAATAAGTCACTTATGATCCTCTTCAAATTCTGTTGTTTTCGTCCAGACCTCTTTACAGGTGGCACCACCATAGTCAAAAGTAGGTCACAAAAGAGTTCCCTCCTTTAACAATATTCTTTTTCTTACGGGCTGTATACAGAGACAAACAGAATGCATTGAAATGATCTAGAGGGATGAGTGAAGACGTATTGTCATTTTGGTTCCCTTCCAAAATCAAATTTTAGAATTTTTTTTCGACATTTCTTTGGACTTGGTGATTCAATGCAGAAAAAAAAGTGTCATATTTCCTAGTTAATTGATAATGATGATTTCTTATGGACTATTGTGATCATAATTATGGTAAGGATTGTTACTTTGAAAGAATTTTGTCAATTTCTCAATTTTTGGATTTTCTATGAATTTTTTAAGACTTCCAAATGAGGGTGTATAGGAACAATTCAATCACATTTTTCACTT
Organism: Pteria penguin; assembly: GCA_035048485.1. Lineage (NCBI taxonomy): Eukaryota > Metazoa > Mollusca > Bivalvia > Pterioida > Pteriidae > Pteria > Pteria penguin. The sequence goes on along the minus strand of CM068583.1, from coordinate 11,504,453 downwards.
CTGCTGTTATACCACATGAAAGATTTTAATGAAACAAGGAATACATGAAGTACTAAAGGTCCTCTATCAATTTGGTAAATTTTTATCCAAATTGGTTAACAGATAATGCCACCATGTCTAAAAAGCAGTTCTCACAATGGTACATATACCACTTGGTAATTGAAATATGGAGAATTTTTTTTTTTCATTTCTTTACACATCTAAATAAGTTTTTAGATGTTTCTCAACATTCAACATATGAAATTAGGCAATTTTAAGTTAGATCTGGACAATATTTGAAACAATTGTTGTTCATGACCCAGACTTGAAATCAGTCAACAAAAGGCCCCACCTAAAGAAAATGACTAACTTGTTGCCCTGAATGACTTCTTGCAGAGACAAAGGAAATGCTTAATATCAAAATCACGTGAATGGATGTGCAAAAAAGTGTTGTTTTTTATTCTAGCCTGAATTAAAATTTGACATATTTTCAACATCTGTGTTGACTTAGTCACATTAATGCAAAAATAAATGAATTCTTCCTTCATGCATGACTGATCATGTAGGTACTCAGGTGAGCGATATAGGCCCACTTGGGCCTCTTGTGTTGGATAGGTGGTGTAGTTGTGCATGTGCAATTTTGGACCAGTTTGGACTTCCTTGGGCCCCACAGGGGGCGTGGTCCCAAAATCTTGTTCCCTCTTCTTTTCTGAAGGTATATGTCCCAGAGACCTAATTATAGTCTCATCATGATTGATATGTGATGTAGTTGTGCATGTATAAGTTTGGTCCAGTCCGGACCCCCTTGGGTCCCACAAAGGGGTGTGGTCCCAAAATCTTGTTCCCTCTTTTTCTTTGAAAGTATATAGCCTAGAGACCTAATTATGGTCTCCTTTTGTTGGATAGGTGGTGTAATTGTGCATGTGCAATTTTGGACCAGTTCGGACCCCCTGGGGCCCCACAAAGGGGCGTGGTCCCAAAATCTTGTTCCCACTTCTTCTCTTATTGTATATGTCTGTGAGACTTAATTATGATCTCATCATGTTTGGTAGGTGGTCTAGTTGTGCATGTGCAATACAAAACATGCATGTGTGGTCCAAATATTTTTTTACCCCTTCTTCTCTGAAGGTAAATTGTTGTTTGAGTAGAGGATAACAGTAGAGCTCCAGTCTCGACAGAGACTTCTGGTTTTTTTTATCTTTATTCTTTTTTTTTCTGATCAATCTCTGAAAACAGAAAATGTTTGGCATTGGAGTGATTGCCTCTCCTATGAGGTTATTCTTAACCTGATGAGTGTTTTCCTGTAGCAGTTGCCATTTCTGAGTAAATGTACATGTATTTTCCTATATTTTCTGTCTGTTCCTCTGTTCATGAACCTTGTCCAGGCCATAATTTCTTTATTTTTATTAGAAGTTTGAGTTTTACTGATGGTGCATTAAATGTCATGCCTTTTATTTTTTAAGTTTATTTTAACATTGAATATTAATTTTGTTTAATTTAATTAAAATGAAGATATTAGATGTCTCACAAATTGTGAAAAAATGCATACATGTAGCATCGTGAAGATTTTAATATGGTCTATGATGGTATAGCAATCTTGAGATGTCTTTGTGTATTTCTTAATCATAGTTCTATATACATATATCATTAAGTTTTTCCTTTTCTTTCTAGACCTAGAAGTGTTCAGATGATCTAGAACAAAATGTCTGATAGTCACTGTGGTTCTGACCAGCCAGAGCTGCACAGCTCCTGTCCATCTTTTCCCTGGAATATTAAACATCCCCACATTCTGGAGGGCTATGAAGGGTTTGACAGCCAACCAATGACACCTCCTTCAAATATCATCCTGAAGGAGCCTCCTAGAGTCAAGGCCAGGAGAACAAAATATTGGGCTTTACTGGGAGAGCAAGAGCATATTCCTGAAAAATCAGAAGTGAAGAATGTCATTGCTACTGACTTAAGGACATATATTTCTCCAGAAGGTATTGTCTGTACAAATACCTTCAAGAAAAAGATCTGTTTCATCTGCATAACAAAGCTCTCTACAGACAAAAATAGCAGTCAGTAGAAGATTTTTGTGAGATCCACCTTCCCACATGCTGTAAATGCAGTACATGTATTATCATTAAGACATATATATTACATGTAGTATTATTACTGACTACATTCCTGTTAGATAATCTGATTTCTTATAAATGCTTTTATCTTTCAATATGTAATGATGTATAGGATTCTTTTGTTCCCATCATAATGTGTGTGTATATATCTGTATATGTGTGTGTAGGTGTGTGTGTGTGTGTGTGGATGGATGTGGGGGAGGCATTACATGTAAGTATTTGCTTTGTCCATCCTTCCATCGTAGCTTGCATCTCGACCCTTCCTATAGTATTGCATGAAGTCAAACCAAAGTCTTTTTACGAGGTATACACCTACATTCTTCTAGGTTGTATAAAGGAAGTTTATTCTGCATGGACAAATTTTACAGGAGTTATGACCCTTGACACTTAAAATTTTCTGCACCTTTTTACATGTAGCTTCCTACATGTACATTATAATGATTGTTACATGAAATTCGACCAAACATACCGGTACAGTAACCACAAGTGTTGAAGAAAAAGATTTGCAGAGGAGTTTTCTATAGATTGCAAGGGTACATATCACACAAGTTTTATCTAGTAAGAGTGATTATTCAAAATTGATTGATTGGTTACTGTTTTATGTCACTCCACGATTATTTCACATACACATGTATATGGTGACGGCATCTGCCTGATCTATAATTCTATTGCATACAAATTGGTACCTTTGCAATGGAGCCACTTGAAGCAGTAAGTGATCTTTTACATGTCATGTCTGTGATATGAGACCTCAGTTTTTACTGTCTCCTCTGAAAGACAGGAGACTGGTGTGGCTATGGCAGGATCGAGTCAAGCACCTCATCAGCTCTTGGTCATGAGTCAGGCACCACATCAGCTTTTGACTGTTATCAATCTTTCTATCAGTACTTCTTAGTTTATCAATATATTTGAGGTGGCTATCCAGAAGTGATAACATTAGACCCAGTCAGTAAATGGCTTAATCTGTACAACAGAATTTTCAGCATTTTGTAGTTAGAGTTTTCAACAGAGGATCAAAACAGAGTACTTGTACCTGCATATGATAGCTTGCATACTATATGCTATTATGTAGTTTGAGAGAAATCTCTAAATGTGGCATCCAGATTAATGATACTTCATTCTAATTGCAATGATTTTTGTATTATCTACTAAGAGTTACAGACATCTATATTTAATTGTGTTTTGCATTTTGTTACATTATGATATAATTTTTCTCAATCATTTTGTTACATTATGATATAATTTTTCTCAATCATTTTGTTACATTATGATATAATTTTTCTCAATCATTTTGATAGATGGCGAGGAAATCACCTACATTCACAACCGTCCGATGTTTACCTTGCCTGACTATACTTGTAGTAGTCCAACAACATCAGAGTCCAGTATGGACTACAGTGACATAAACATAGGTGACATAACATCAGAGGTCATGAGCCAAAAACTCTCGGCCGGCCCAATATGTGATGAGGATGGCTCTTACAAGGGTCAGAGGAGTGTAGGTCGTATGTCACCAGATCATGTTTTCAAAGACTTCTATGAAGATCAGTTCACAGATTCTTCCTCAGTAGACGAGTTTCAAGTAAAACAACCCGCCAGATGTCAGTCAGAAAATTCACTAGGTTATCACTCCTTTGCAGAAATCTTTCCTGATAACACAGAAATAGGTCGAGATCATCGACCAAGGAGCTTATCAACTACAGATTTGAAAAATTCTAGTGTCGTCTCATCTGAATTTTCTTTGATGAGTAAAATTCATAATCGATTTTCAGCTTCTACAGAAGCCCTGAAGCAAATGACAAAAACTATTTCACGTACACGACACACATCTGGACCGGAAATCGACACCAGTAAATATGGTGTCAAGCCACCTGCAAAACAAGATCAGGAGTTGGAGAAGGTTGCAGTGAATGCTGTTCTTCTTTCATCATAAAATGGAAGAAAACACCTTTGCCTAAATGCTATAAAGGCCTTTATTGAAAACAAATAAAAGACTCTTTATTTACAAATTTTCAGCCATTTGGCCTTAATCAAGTGAAGTAATCAATTTTCATTTGATATAGTCCAAGTGACTGAAAAATAATGAAAAAAGAATGTCTTTTGTGTATCTTACATTAATTCTATTCTGCAAGATTTTACTTTTATGAAGAAGTTTGAAGTCAAATCTCTTAGCTTGAATCTCATTTTATGAAATGAAGTATAAATTCCTAAAGAGGAGTGCATAAAATGTATATAACTTATTAACCTTAAGGACATTGTGTAACCTATATCAGTACCTAGTCAGCTGTGTTTCTCTGTTTATTATGTATATGTAACTAGTAATGTCACCATTTTACAATTTACATTAACACGGATCTATCTACATTTGATTTAATTGGAAATGTTTAATTAGAGAAGTAGGTGGGTTTCATTATAATTGAAGTTCAATTATCTGTTATGATTGAGCATACATTTATATCAGTTTAGTTTTATGTATCAAGATTTTCCAGACATGATGTGCTCTGCCTTTCAAGTGTAGGGTATAAATTGCTTTTAAGCTCACTGGAATGAAAGTCCAGAAAGGTAATGTCATACTCCCAAACCCATTGTCATCCATTGCGACTGCAGAATCCATAGACAAAACATTACAAACATACAAAACATATGTAATATCTTTTGAACCACAAGGGACGGGACTTTCATATATAGTTTCCCCATGACCAGAGCTTTCATATTGTGATACAGCAATATGAAACCTAAGAAAAACCTAAATTAAATGGGGAAATTCCTTCATTTAGCCATTTTTTTTCTTCTTTTTTTGCTTAACAATCACAGTTTTTGAGGGGCAAATCTGTAGTATACAGGGGCAAAAGTTTAATGGTGTTATCCTTGGTATGCGACCTACATTTTTTTATGTTATAATATTCTATTCTTATTACAGTTTAAATCTGCATCTGGAATCCCTTAGTCTAGTACACCTTTCAGTTTTTAGAACTTTTATTTTTGTCTGTCTGTCTGTCACCAAAACTTTTATCTTGGTCATAACTTTTTAACCGTAAGACATGGGGCCTTCATATTTGGTATGTGTGTCCCTAATTGCAATACCTTTCTGTTGGATTATCATGTGACCTTGACGGTGACCTTTGACCTACTTCAATGTAACTTTTTAACTGTAAGATGTGGGGCCGGTGGAACACTATGGGAAACATAGGGGAAAATTCTCAATCATGTTAGAATCTAGTATAATATCATCAAACTTTACAAGGTTCTGCTTGCAGATACATGTAGACATACACAACCAATATGTGATTGGTGATGACAATATGTCACAGATCACTGCACTCTATTGATAGAACCCCGGAAGCGGGGGAATGCAATACTCTGAATTTTTTTTTACTAGGAATGATGTTTTAGCAGAATTGACACTGTTTATGATATACTAATTCATGCCTATATTCATACCGCATACTTTATTTTGAGATGGTACTGGTCGGGAAGGTAAAACCGGATACAAGGTAAATCCGGACAGTTCATTAAAATCATATTATATGAACAAATTTTGAAATGTCTTTTGGCATACAGTTTAAAAAGATGTTGTTCTTTCAAGTTGTATAGTTAAAATTACTTGAAAGGTCATTCAGTAACAAAAATAAGGATAGTCTGGATATTGAACACTTGTCCGAATTTACCTTCCCAACTATTATGGAAGACAGCTATAAATCATGCTAATACATGATTACAATAAAATGTAGCAAACATAATGTCAACTGACTGCACTAGAAATTTGGTTGCAGTAAAATAAGTTCACAAAAAGTGTTCTTTTGATCGTAGTTAAGTTGAAGATATATCAGAAAGTCTAATTGTGTAGATCTGTAAATAGTACCAAGTGCATACATTTCATTTTGTATAACAAGTATGAATAAATTGATCTTGTACATTAATTAGATGCTTAAACAAGAGTAAAGTTATTTTCAGTATTTTCATCTATTTTTCAGTCATACTTAATATGGAACTTCTTAAAAATAGTGGTGCAACCCAGGAATTTAACCCAGATTGCCAGTGGCAGATTAAGGGGGGGACCTAGGCTGCCTTATTTTGCCACAAATTTACAAGGCATATATAGATAACAAAGTTGAAAACACTCCAATAATATGAATAAAACTCCAGATTTGGCATCCAAAATGTCTGAGTATCTTGGCTAACACTTAACTTTCACATGTGGGCCCCCTTTTTGGAAATCCTGGATCTTCCACTGATCGCCTCCCCATATGTAAAGCATCTGACCATATAATGAAGTATTCCCCTTGGTTCTCAGTAAGGATAGATATAGTGTCAATATATGTACGGATGTAATTGAAATGATAATTTGAAATTAAGGAAGCTAATATATATACAGTAATTTACATACATGTGTGCTCAAATAATGTTGTAGTAATAACGATTAAATCATGAAGACTAGTATTAAATTTATTACTAGTAATTGTCCGCTAGTACATGCATAGTAGTTGAAAAATGTAGGACATTATACTAAGACATAAGATGTAGGAAAATATTACTCATCAATAATTGTTTACAAGCATTTATCATCTATAATATTTGGATAAATTGCCTTTCGTTGTTCATTGAAATTAGTTATACTATAGTGTAATCATCTACTGGGGTTGTGTGAAGAATTTTCAGTATCTATAGTAATTGCTGAATTGTTGCTAGTAAATTTACATGTAGTTTGTGATGTATGCCTTTAAATAATATCTTTAGTACATGTACAGTCATTGTATATTAGTATTTTAAAGTAATACTATTAGTTTTTATTAACTGCAGATTCATTTCCAGCGGTAATCTGTACATTTCTGTAGCAGTAGGAGTAAGACTTAGAATTTTATTATGTGTATTTCTTACATTACCTGGCAGTGGAGTATCAAAATGAGGATTGAATATGTACAAATGTATGGAATCAGAGCTAATAGTGAGTGTTTTGGATAAAATATGGAGTGTCTGGCTCAATGGTTAGTGTGTTTGACAAGCAAACAGATCAGAAGTTTGGTCTCCATTTGAGTATTTGAAGTTTGCTTTGGCTTCCTGAGAGAACGCACTTTATCCATATTGTCTACTCTGCTATGAATGGACTCTGAAATTAGCTTGGAGCATAACCAGATTGACTCTTATCTGCTTCACACTATAAAATTTTGTATAAGCTCTGGCTTCAAAAGCATTTATGGATTTGAGGTGGATAGAGCCAGGATGAAGAGAAATGCCTGACTGGCATGGTTATACAGCTGTAAATTTTATTCACTTAACTGCAATATGGATATGGATATTTACATTCTTCACATCTACCTCATAATAATTCAAAGTTGATTTATGACATGTTTGTCAGTCATTTAACATGTTAATACTTTAACTATATCAATTGTGCATGTGTTTTTTTATGAGTTGTTTGCATTATAAAGTACTTCATGAAATTGATTCACTACTACACTATTCATTTGCCCCCCAATATCGTACCTCCCATTCTGTTTCTTTCCTTATAACATTTCATTATATTTGTGTGGCACTGTGAACTGTGAAATGGCTTCTCGGTTTAAGATGCTGTCATGAAAATTTGTCTTTTAAATATTATAAGTTGTGCCAAGCATAGAATCTAAAGTTGATGTTGATCAGCCTCAAGCAAGCTCATATTATTTGACACATCCTTTAGATATACTATGTACATGGATGTTTGTTTTTATATCTTAGCTTTATACATTGTGTTACTTTTTATGTACAGGTAAAAAACCACGAGTACTTGTAATTCATTGTTTGAATAATGTTTCATTTTAAAATTAATGATGAATATGAAATCATGACTTTCATGAAGTTGAAACTAATAATGGACATTGATTTTAACATATTTGAATAGAGTCATGCATTGTTATGTCTTTTTGTGAGCTGTATCTGTGCTAAAAAATAAATCTGTAATTATTATTGTATATTGAAGTGTTGTGTGGATTGCCTTCAACTTTGATACCTCAGACTGTTTATGGTTTTCCACCATATTTAGGGCCCTACCATATAGGCATGTGCCCTATACTAATCATTCTTTCTGTCCGTCTGTCTGTCCATCTATATCTATCCATCTGTCCATCAGCACATTCTTGTAAATGTGATAACTTGAGTTTCCTTTGAACAATTTTCATAAATTTTATACATAATATTTGGAGTTATGAGAGAGAGAAACCTTTCAATTTTGAAGATTATCTGCTTTGTATTTACAGATTTATTGGACTTAGAAATTTTGTTCATGCTAATAGAATTGTATCATGTCGGTACTTTCAATGGGACACATAATTTGAGTTTTAAGAAGATTATCATAATGTTCAAAATAAGATACATGATGGTGAGAGGAAGACACCAACAGCTTTCCAGGTCGAAGGTCAAGGTGAAAATCACAAGGTTTTGACACATCAGTACTTGGTTCTGATGTGATAACTTAACAAGAATATATCCTAGAGCCTTCAGACTTTATACATACATAGAGAAAGGCTATTGGTAGACACTGGCACCTTTTGAGGTTAAAGGTAAACTTTACCATAAGATCTTTCATTTTAAGATGAGAGGAAAACAAACTTTTAATGTAATTTAAAGTGAAATTGAATATAATGCGAAATAATTATGGCGTATGCTATGTAAGCATTTCGGCGAGGCCATTCTTGACTTTGTCATTGTTATAGTAATTTTAGCGTCACAGATAATAAAACAGCGCCCTCCAGCGTAGGTGAATGACGAAACATTATTATCACCTCAGTTGACGTGTTTTGAACACTAAAGCTGCATGGAATATGGACTGATCCCAGAAAAGATTATAAGTAAGCCATACATGGTTCCACCTCCACGTACTCTGTTAAATCAGAGTATACTCCACATGGACAGGGGCAGGCTTGGTGTAGTGGTTAAGCGCTTGGCTTTCGGCGCGGACGATCCAAGTTCGATTGCCGGGTTGCGCCACTATGTTTAAGAGGTTGATAACCTCCTGTTTCCTTGTCGCGATATAACTGAAATACTGTTGAAAGCGACGTAAAACACCAATCAACCAACCACATGGACATGTACTATGTATTGAGTAAACTGAGCTTGGACCCTCATACAGATCGAGTCACTACTGTACCCAGTCGAATCTTGGGCTTACTGAAAATGAGCACTCCGGTGGAACCACCAGCAAGTCAGATCTATTGCTTGTAAAGCTTTGCCTTGGTTGTCAAACGAAAATCTCCAATGAATCGATCCACATGGATTTTGTCCTTAAAAGGTTTTGAATCAGTTGTTCACACCACAGTCATTTTTTATTGCATGAATATCATTTACTCCCTGGGATACAGTATTGTGATAACACTGAATTCAGTAAGTTCTTATTTCAGTTTCATTTTACTTCGCACAAATGACGTACTTTTATTCTTCCACATCTAGAGCTGAACTATAAATTTATTGTTCATGTTGGGATAATAGAAATAATGATTAGTTGACCATTGATTGACATGGGACATTATATGCAATGACCAGCATACAGGTAACAGCGACTTGTTAATACTGTATTTTCTTCTATTCTAAAGCCGGTGTGGCCTAGTGGATAAGGTGCTCAGCTCGTGATCGAGAGGTTCCGGGTTCGACTACCGCCCTGGGCCCTCCGGTGTTCAGTCTTTCGGATGAGACAGTAAAAACCGAGGTCCCGTGTCACGGTAGGCGTGGCACGTAAAAGATCCCTCACTGCTTCGGGTGGGTCTGTTGCAAAGGTCTAAATTTGTATGCAATGCATAAGGCAGATGCCGTCACCATATACCAATACGTGAAATAACCATGGAGTGACGTAAAACAATAATCAATCAATCAATCAATCAATAAATCTTCTATCCAATTTGCATCTACAAGCCCCTTCGATAATCACATTTGTTTGTTTAAAAAACGATGTGTGAATGAAACCTGGTTGACTGGTGTTTTACGTCGCTTTCAACATTTTTTTTTAGTTATATCGCGACATGGAAGTAGGAGGTAACCAACCTCTTAAAAATAGTGCGCAACCCGGGAATCGAACCCGGATTGTCGGCGTCGCAAGCCAAGCGCTAAACCACTACACCAAGCCTGCCCCTGAAACAAAGGAGATACTTCTTATGAGCAATATGAAATTTTTATCTCAGTATACGTAAAGTGTAGTGGAACTTACATAAATAACAAATATAGGACAGTGGAAATATAATTTCCTAATTTAACTTTAATGCAAAGCATTTCATAAATATAAGAAGAAGAACACTCTGTCACGAATTTTCGGCTACTTAGTCTTTATCAAGTTACAAAACGAATGACAATTAACAGTTTAGTTTAGTTTAAACATATTTATTGCTCAAAACAGCATAGGATTGGCGACAGTTTTACCAACTTAGATAACGCCTTTCCTGGAACATACATACAGTTATAATGTTATACATACGTCGAATAAACATAAATAAATATACATATATATACATACACATATACACGTACACATGCACATACATATGTACAAATATACATACATACACACATACATACATGCATGCATACATACACACAAACATATAAACACATACATATATATACATACACATACATACATATGCATATACATGTACATTCACATATATCTTGAGGTAGGTTTGACTGTACTTTTATACATATATACATGTATGATATTGAACATAATTATGATGTTAATTTAGAGCAGCTAAAAGAAGTACTTCAAGAATGATTCAAATATGTAAAATGGAAACAAGAGTGACAGGTTTATATTAGGAAGAATATTTCAGAATAAGAAAGTGCTTTGGGTGGAGTAGAAGGGGGGTGGGGGAGGGGCGGTCGCTACGAAAATCTTTTACTATTAGATATTAACGTATGAACAGCTTGAAATATTTTAGTATTAGTGTTATTAGAAAGATCTGGGTTTCCGTACAGTATGGTGCTAATGTCTAGGTTGGCTCCAATTTCTGTAAGTTTCAGAAAGAGAGTTCGACGTATTTGTTGATAATTCGGGCAATGGATAAAGAAATGTTCTGCCATTTTCACCGGAGCGTCACATGAGCATGTACTACTAGTTGTAAGATTTACTCTTAAAAGGTCGCCATTAACAGTGCTGCAACCATGACGCAGCCGAGTATGAAGAATGTTCAATTTGCGGTCACCGTGGTCAAAGTAAGCAGAACGTCGACTAAATGAAGCAGTCAATTTGGTTTTAAACTGTGAAATTGAGGTGCTGTTTCTATGAGAGAGAGGAAGATTATTCCAGGCAGCGATAGTAGAGGGAATGAATGAGGACTGGAAGAGACTTGTTCTATAGCGAGTTAAGGATATGTTTTCACTGTTTCTGAGATTATATCTATTAGTTGATCCAACTTGATTAGGTACAAGAGTTAATAGATATTCTGGAGCTAAATTATTGTGAATCTTGAATATTAAACATAGTTTCTTATTTAGTCTTCTTGTCTTAAGTGTTTCCAACCCCGTCTCAAAATAAACAGCTGCTCGACTGCTAAATGAAGGAAAACCAGTAACTATTCTGCCAGCTTCTAACTGAAACATTTCGAGACGTTCAGAATCGTAGAGAGTGATATTACCCCAGACTTCGCTAGCATATTCAAAGGTGGGACCAGAGACATATATATGTCTCTGGTGGGACGAATGAATGTTACATAGATGTTTGATAAAAATTTCCTTGACAATTTGTATTTAAGTTTGCGAAGAACAGCTATTTGTTTCGAGACTCGTGATATGATTAAATCAACATGGTTGGACCATTTCGCATCCTCTGAGAATTAAAGTCCGAGATGTGGTGTGTGGTTGCTGGGTGAAGTATTTCTCCATTGAAATTAAATCAGTATGAACGAAATTTGCTAGGCCTTATCCAAATATCACAATTTTAGTTTTTTTTGTAGATTAAAATCCACTCACCATGCGTTTGCCCAGTCGTTGATTCTGATTAAGTCACTGTTGTTATCATGCTGAATTTGTCGAAGGTCATTTGAAGTATGAGAGTTTGAAGTGTCAGCAGTTTGTCGTCAGCAAACAATCTGGTCAGTTCTTGCAGTCCGTCTGGCAGGTCGTTTATAAAAATCAGGAATAACAGAGGTCCCAGGACTGAGCCCTGGGGTACCCCGGCTTTAAGGTGCCCTATATTGGAAACAGAATTTTTTTAATTTGACCTGTTGTGTTCGATTAGAAAGGTAATCAGACAGCCAAGCCAAAACTTGTCCTTTAAACCCATACTTGTCAAGTTTGTAAGTAAGGCCTTTAATCCATACTCGATCAAAGGCCTTACTTATATCACAGAATGTCAAGCTAGAGAATTCTCTATTATCAATAGCAAGACAGATTTGATGGTAGTTTTCAATTAACTAGGTAACGGTCGAATGTCCAGGTCTGAAGCCAGCTTGAAGGTTATACAGAAGGTCATTGTCGTGTCGCTTGCGCTGAAGCGTTTTCGATGTTTCAATCGCGTCATCTACTTCCGATTCATCTTGGTTATCACTACACTCACTCACTGTGCCAATAGTACTTTCGATATCGGATTGCGTGCGTGTCTATCAACTGAAGTACCGCTACTTGTAATACTTCTATATCCTTTTTTGAGTTAGAGTCGGTGTATCCAATTTCCATTTTACGGTCAGTTTCAGCAATTTCCTAAGCACTTCGACTAGGCGTTCCCAACTTCTTATGGTCGGTAACTGTGTCAAATGCATTAAGGTGTCCGATTGGTAACAAAAGATTCCAATGTAAAACGCGTTTCTTTACTTTTCCGTGAATTTCTTACTTCGTATACAAGAATGTCCTTATTCATTTGTTTCACAACACCGTAAGACTTTTCTTCCCATCAGTCGGCCATTTTTATGCTTTCCGTCGAATGCGACAATTTTTACGGGAACTTCATCACCTTCGTTAAGTTCAATCTCTTTCGTTTTAAGATCGTATAATTGATTCTGTCTTTTTCGGGCTTTATCAGCGGCGGTATTCGCAATTTCATGAGCTTTCCTCATTCGGTTTTTTAACTTTCTCTACGTATTTTTTGGTAGTGTGCTTTTCTTTTCTGTTGATCCGAAACAGAAAATCGATCGGTAAATGCGGCTCGCGCCCGAACATTAAATGATACGGCGAATGTCCTGTACTTTCGTGCCTGGTACAATTATACGCATGTATGAAAGGTCGCACATAATCCTTCCATATCGATTTCTATTCAGGTTGCAGAGTTCTTAAAATATCCAAAAGGTTTTGTTGTGACGCTCGCACATCCCAATACCCATTGGGTGATACGGAGTTGTTCTGGTTTTCGTAATGCCCGAAAATTCTCGGATATCTTGCTCTCGAAATTCGCACCTTGGTCGCTGTGAATTTGTATGGTATTCCATACATGGTTTCAATAAATGCCGTGACGTGATAGAAGATGCTTTAACTACATATTGTAAACGTTGGTGTAAAAAAGAACAGGTAAAGGTTCAGGCTCTTAATGATTGGAAATACGAGATTTTAAGAATTGTCGATATCCGTATTAAGAACTTTACGGAAAATCCGCATTTATTTCAACAGCCTAATACATTGACGACAAATTCTATTAAAAAGAAGATATCTGACTTATTAATTGATTATTTAAATTTCGGCCAAATTTTAAATCATAAGTCTGTTTTAGAGAAAATACCTCCATATTTCAAAAACAAAGATCCGCCATGTATTTCCTATAGCTACACGCCATCAGTTGCATCCAAAATTTATAATTACAAAGGGTTTCTACAGTGTCTTGATCTTAGCAACTCTGCATGCCATTCTCAACCGTGTGCATGTTCCTCGTCTAATTTCGTATATTCTCCTTGTGGCCATGTCATTACTGGTGATCTCGATATAGTTAAAAACACTAAATTAAGAGAACTTTTACTTAAAGGTCCAAAATACAGAGAACCCAGATCATTCACATGGAGCCAAAATTTTGAGAATATTATGAACTGCTGCGAGGAATAATGGATAAAATCTATTGCAGTACTGCTGAGATCAAAAATTAAAAAATTACAAGGTTCTGTAAACACCAGATTCGAATCTATTTTTAAAGATCCTGATGTTGTCAGAGAACTTACCTTCCTCCAAGAACATTATATCATTACACCAGCAGATAAAGCATCTAATAATTATACATTTACTTGTAAGAAATATTACTTTGACAGCCTAGTGAAAGAATTAGGATTAAATTCAGCTCCAGGAAATCCTACTTATACTCTCACGAACATTTCGGTTTCGGAAGTACTCGAGAATCATAAATCTGTCCTCAATACGTTTGGTATTGACTCAAATAAATTGAATTTAGAACTTCCATATTTGTACTGTATTCCAAAAATGCACAAAACTCCGTACAAACAACGCTTTATCGCTGGTTCCTCGAAGTGTTCCACAAAATCTGTATCGATGCTACTCACAAAAATATTATCAGAAATTAAATCTGGCCTTCATAGATATTGCGAAACAGTATATTCCAGAAGTGGAATTAATCAAATGTGGATCCTTAAAAATTCAAAAGAGTTGTTAGAACATCTAAAATCAAAACGTTTTACTAAAATTCACTCCATCAAGTCTTTTGACTTTTCGACTCTGTACACAACGATCCCTCATCAGAAATTAAAAGACAGATTAGCGGAAATTATTCAAAATGCATTTACTAGTAAAAACGGAAGCCACAAATTCAAATATATAATAATAGGCCACGATAAAACTTACTTTGTTAGGGAAAATTCTGATTCCAAAAATAAATACACTGAAACAGCTGTCATTCAGATGTTGAACTTTCTTATCGATAACATTTTTGTGGTGTTTGGAGGTAAGGTTTTTCAACAAATTGTCGGCATTCCAATGGGCACTAACTGTGCTCCGCTTCTGGCTGACATATTCCTTTATTCATACGAAGCTGAGTTCATTCAGTCTTTGCTTTCGCAAGGAAAAAAACAATTGGCTCTTGGCTTCAATTTTACTTACAGATATATAGATGACTTGCTTTCAATTAATAATCCTTCATTCGCGGATTACCTTAGCATCATCTATCCAAGTGAACTGGAGGTCAAAGAAACCACAGAAACTAGTAATTCTACTTCGTATTTAGATATTATGTTGTCTTTCGACATTAATGGTCAATTGAACACCTCACTCTATGACAAACGTGACGATTTCAATTTCGCTATCACAAACTTTCCTTTCATAAGTAGCACATTCCATCATCGCCCGCATACGGCGTATTCATATCTCAGTTAATACGTTATTCCAGAGCATGTTCAAATTACAATGACTTTGTTCTGAGGGCTAGGCGACTTTCAGTTAAGCTGCTCAACCAGGGTTATATATGTGCTAGACTAGCATCGTCACTGAGGAAGTTCTACGGTCGTTACGAGACTCTTATTACTCCATATGATATCTCGTTATCCAGACTTTTAAATGATATTCTGGACTGAGACCGATTCCGATCACTTTACACAGATTTGACACCTTCTATACTAGAAGGTTACCTACTTCGACTTCTCCATATATAGATACATATGGAATTCACAGGATTTGACTCTTTCTACGGGGTATATGTGACGGGTGTTGCTAGCAAGCAGGAGATGCTCACTCTCCCCGGGCACCTGATCTCACTCCATCACAGGGGTTCACATATGCTCTTCAAGTAGACATATTTTGTTATTTTCCATTTGTTTTTCATTTTCACTGATTTTGTATGTCCTATGGTTTCATGATTTTTGGACTTGTGGTTTGGATTTATCCATCATCTTTACATTACATGCTAAATATGTCTTTGTTCCCGCTGATAAAGTAGGTAATAACATAATAGTTGTTTGAAAACTATATTATATTGAAGTACTTAAAAACGAATTAAAGTCCACTCATACATATGTGGAAAGCCCTACCTCAAAAGAGAGCACCTTGCACGATCTCCTCATGACCATGTCCGACTTCAAAATTAAAACTGATAAATCTGATCTACCAACCATGTATTGGCTCCCAAAACTACATAAAAGTCCATATAAATCACGTTTCATATCTAATTCTAGCCACTGCTCTACTACGGTACTATCGAAACATATTACGTCTGATCTAACTGCTATAAAAGATCATATTATCAAATATTGTGATGTCGCATTTCATAATAGTAACATCAATTACTTTTGGTCGATTAAAATTCTCATGAAGTTATAGACAAACTTCTTTCGCTAAATTTCAAGGCGACTCAAATTTCTACATTTGATTTTTCTACACTTTATACATCTCTGCCTCATGATTTGATTAAAAGCAAGTTGCTGTCTCTTATACAATGGTGTTTTCACAGAGAATCTAAAACGTACATATGTACTTCCAATAACTCTGGATTCTTTTCCAACAAACAATATACTTCATTTAAATACTGGACTTGCAAGGAATTATGTAAAGCACTAGATTTTCTCATGAATAATATTTTTGTGCAATTTGATGGCAAGATATATCAACAAATAGTTGGGATTCCTATGGGTACTAACTGCGCGCCTCTGATAGCAGATTTATTTCTTTATTGTTATGAGAGGGATTTTATGGTTTCTATTCAAAAATCAAAACGTTTTGACCTCATTGACAAATTTAATAATACTTGCAGATATCTGGATGACATTTTGGTTATCGACAACCCTGAATTCGAACAATTTATATCAGAAATATATCCACCAGAGCTCACATTGAATAAAGCTAATACTTGAGATAGATCTACACCTTTCTTAGATTTAAACATCAAAATTATCAACAACCTAATATATACTAATATTTATGATAAACGTGAGGATTTTGGATTTCCTATTGTAAATTTCCCTTACTTGGATGGCGATGTCCCTCGACTCCCATCATATGGTATCTATATATCTCAATTAGTTCGATTTGTCAGAGGCTGCACCGATGTTTTGGACTTTCATAAACGAAATTTACAAATTACTACTAAACTTTTAACTCAGGGTTACAGATATCACAAGCTAAGAAAAACATTCGGCAAATTCTTCAGATCTTATTCAGAACTTCTATCTAAATTTGGAAATGTTTCTTTTCAACAGTATGTATCCAATGAAATTTCCCATCCTAATTTTTACGGTGATCTCGTATATAAACTAAGGAAAGTAAAAGGCTCCGATAACGTTATTTTATCATGTAATAAAATAGTCAAACGTCTCCTAAATAGACAATATGATATTGAGATCATCAAAAAGACTATAGGTCTTGTATTTGGCCCCTCTACAGCCTTATGCAGACTTTTACTTGAACGTTGCACGCTGACTAACAGGGCGGTGGGGATTATATGACGGGCCTTGTCCAAACCTCTTTCAGAGGAGACATGGTCCTGAACCTCGTCCCCTCTGACTGTTAGTCGGGACTCCTACAGATCTAGGGTCTTAGCTCGCTTTCAGACTGGCAGAGCACGGTTTATCATGTTGATGTCGCATATATTTTTATACCATTATGTGTTTTACAATACCTTACGTGTTTATATTTTTGTAACCTCTCAATATACGATACCTGTTGACCCTTGTTCTTTACATGGAGGATTATAGATTTTTAAATGTACGTCTTTTGATTGTTCTGCTGTTACGATGAGTGGGAAGGTGGGCCCGTAAACCGGTTAACCACACCATTTGTTTGGCTTTTGTCAAATTAAATGACCGTCCTAAGTCGGTGTCGTAATTGCACTACAATCAAATATTTTTGTAATGTGTTAAATGTTCTAGTATATTATTTATATTCATGTATTGTATAGCTCCATGGTGGCTTCTGCCACATAACTGAGCCGGTAACTCCTCTTTTTTCTTCCATAGTAAATGATAAAGTCGTCAAAAAGTGCTTGAACTGTTGTCCTGTCGTATTTCTTGTTGGAACTGCTCGTGCGAGTCTAGTAAAATGATCAGTTATGACTAAAATATGTTGATAGCTTCCCGATTTTTCCTAAGTAAGAAAGTCCATACAAGCGAGTTCTAACGAATAAGATGTTCTAATGTTGGTAAGAGGAACTTTCTGTGTTGTTGTTTGACTTTCTGTGTATGCATCTTTTACAGTTCTTGATCCATTTTTCGACATCATTCGCCATTCCACTCCTATAGAAACGATCTCTGATAAGTGATAGAGCTCTGTCCCTTCCTGGATGTCCTGTGTTATTGTGTAGATGATGAAAAATAATTTGAATATACATTCGAGGCATGAATAACTGTTTATAATCTTCTCCTTCTATTGTAACACATCAGTACAAGATATCGTTCTCCAGGATAAGTTTACATTTCCACAGAAAGTGCAAGTGCAAGTAGATGATGTTGAAGAGCTATATCTTCTACTTTCAGTTTCCTTCCAGATTTAAAGTGTATTTCCAGACGTTAAACATATTGTTCTCATTTTGTCTATCTTTCCAGATGATATCGATGGTATCCACAATGGCCGTTGCTTGAATATTTTCAGTAACATCAGTGTTAACGGAAATGTTCTCAATTTAGTATATTATTTATATTCATGTATTGTATAGCTCCATGGTGACTTCTGCCACATAACTGAGCCAGTAACTCCTCTTTTTTCTTTCAATGTACGGTCTCGTATCAGTTGAACAACAAACAGCTTTGACTGTTTCTGATGTTAGAGATTCTCCGGCAATTTTGATAGCGCACCAGCATCAATATTACTCTTCTCAGATCTGTATTTGATGGTGAAATCATATGACGGTAATGCCAGCGTTGTGATGTAGGGTCCAGTTTAGCTGAGGTCAATACGTATGTTAAAGGATTGTTGTCGGTGTATACCACGAATTCATGTTCATAGAGATAATCCTTGTACTTTTCAGTTATAGCCCATTTCAATGCCAAAAATTATAGTTCGTGCGCTGGTTAGTTTTTTTCTGCACGGTTAAGACTCCTGCTGGCGTAAGAGATTACTCGCTTCCATCCATTTTGATGTTTTTGATATAAAATCGATCCGAGTCTCGAACCGCAAGCATTGGTTTGAAGTTCAAAGGGTCGACCAAAATTTGGAAATCCTGTTAATGGCGGCAATGAAATAACTGACTTTAATATATCGAATGACTCTTAGTGTTTATTGATCCAATTCCAATCTACAGTGGTTGACCTCTTCTTCTTCTTTGAGTGTGATGGCGGCATCAAATCGATCAACGGTCGAGAAATTTTCGAAAAATGTTTGATAAATTTGCGATAGTAGTCGACAAATCCTAGGAATTTTCTAACATCCTCCAGCGATTTAGGACAAGGCCAAGCCAAACTTTCTTGATTTTGTCAGGGTCTGGTTGTAATCCGTCTTTCGAAATGACAAGACCAACATCTTTTATTTTGCTTTTCAAGAAATGGCATTTTGTTGATGATAATTTCATTCCGTAACCTATCGAAAACTTGACGTGGCCTGTCGATGTGTTCTTCGCATGTTTTGGAAAATACGATAAGATCGTCTAAGTAGATGAGGCAGATGTTGAGGTTAAGGCCGTCAAAGCAATCTTCCATCATGCGTTGATAGATTGCTGGAGCATTCACCAGTCCAAAAGGCATGCGGTTTTATTCATAAAATCCAAATGAATCGACGGTAAATGCATTGCGCTCCTTATGCTCTTCTAAGACTGAGATTTTGTCGTACCCTGCTTTCATATCCAAAACTGTGAAGTAGTTGTTCCCTTGTAACGCATCTAGTATTTCATCTATCCGAGGTAATGCGTAAGAGTCTTTTATGGTTCGCTGATAAAGTTGACGCTAATCGACGCACATTCTTAATTTACCATCTTTCTTCCTGCATAGTACGACATTACTGGTCCACGGTGATTTGGATCTTCTCTAGTCATCCCGCTGATGAGTAGTTGTTGCAGATGGTTTCGGACTGCATCGTACATTACTGGAAAAATACGTTGGTTTTTCTGCTTGAAAGGGGTGTTGTGTGTCAAGTCAATTCGATGGTAGACTGAAGAAGTGTTGCCAATATCGTACATTTCTGGAAAAATACGTTGGTTTTTCTGCTTGAAAGGGGTGTTGTGTGTCAAGTCAATTCGATGGTAGACTGAAGAAGTGTTGCCAATATCTGTTTCGGATTTAGAAAATATATCCTGAAATTCTTGTAGTAATAATTTTGCGTTGTTATATTCAGTTGCAGTTAAGTTTTCTTTTTCGATGTCGTAATCATGTAGCGTATCGCTTGCAGTCTCATTGTATTGTTGCTCATCTTCCACTGATATCGGTTACAGTTCCAAAATGAGCGATTTACGATAAATTGTAACAGTTCTTGTTGTGATGTTATTAATGTTAACAGGTATTACATCATGGCTCTTGTATTTGTAAGACGCTAAAGATGGAGAAATATCCAGGTCATGAAGAACAGCTGATTTCAAAGTTGTCTGAGTTAAAGCACACGGTAGGATAAGGTAAACATTTATCCATGTATATACGAATCGTCCTTTTGCTGTTCGGTGGAATAGTAATCGACGTAACTTCAGCTGATCTGATGTTAGAAAATCTATTTCTTAGTTTCTCTAATTCCTTTTCTCGTAGGTTGAGACATCTAAAATACAAGAACCAAGGCTTGTGTAGAGCGAATGTCTGTAGATAAGGCATCCCATGATCTATGATTGCGTTTGCTGTCATTATTTACATTTTGTTCGTGCCGATCAATATGGGAATCCGTTATTTGTATTCTGTATCTTCAACGACAAGAAATAAATGTGGCTGGGATTGAGACGCTAATAAATCTTTGGCATATAGATCGACCTCCACATAGTCCATATAAGGTAAATCACTTCCGTTTGCACTCTTCAGTTGAAATATGTAATCAATGGATTGGAGAGGCTGGTTGGACAGATGATCCTTGTAAAAAGAGTAAGACATCGTAGACACTGTAGATCCCGTGTTCAGTAAAGCTTGTATTGGAATGTTGTTAATGTTTATATAGCCACTTCACAAGAATTTCCATTCAAACTATCTCTTGCATCTCTTGTTGAATGACGCTGCATATATAACTGACCTAACGACCGCGTCCCGAAATCAGCCCCGGTAAGTTTAATTTTTCTCTTCTGATGATCAAGTCATACCCTGCATCCTAGGGCAACATGTCTCTCTTTACCACATGGCATATATATCATTCCATATATTGTGGTGTATTATACATATAATCACTCGTATCTCTCTTTTGTGGAGTGAAAGCACGTCCTCGTCCACGTCGTCTGTTAAAATAACAATTGTTGTTATTACCACGTCTTTGTGTGTACGGGTTTCCATACTGCATAAAATTTATAAATTCTGTCTATTGATTATTCATTTGTTGATCCGTGCTATCAATGGATTTTGCTGAAATTTCATCTTTCACATGCTTCAAGTCTTTGTTTAAAGTTTGAATTATCTCTTTCAATTCATATATTTCCTCTTCTATTCTTCTTCATCTATTACTTTTTTGGATGTTGTCAATGATTGTGCGTGTTCCTTTTTGCACTTGAGGCAGGCTTGGTGTAGTGGTTAAGCGCTTGGCTTGCGGCGCCGACGATCTTGGTTCGATTCCCGGGTTGCGTCACTATGTTTAAGAGGTTGGTAACCTCCTGTTCCATGTCGCGATATAACTGAAATATTGTTGAAAGCGACGTAAAACACCAATCAACCAATAAACCAACCTTTTTGCACTTGTTTATCACATATATATGTCCAGTAGCATCCTTCAATGTGGGTTTAAATCCTTCCCAAAATATATTCTCGAGCATCTGTTCCGTTTCCGTTTTAGAGAGTCTGGTGATTGCCTGTACCTTCGACAAAAGATCTTCAACCCGACATCCACACGATGTAACATCTTCATTAGTATCTTGTTTCGCACTGTAGAGTTTAGACAGCAACATTTGGTAGTTTTTGAGTCGGCTTGGTGAAGCCGCACTCATTGCAATCACTTTCTTTTCAGGGGTTATAACTTTCACTACTGATATAGAGCTTACTACGCCGCTGAAAAATAAAGTGCCGAAAAATTACTGATGTTGTCTTAAAAATTCTTGATCAGCACAATGTACCTTTAGCTCAGTTAATTTAAGCTAAACATAAACTAGTTTCAATAACTCGAAAAAGGAGTTGCAATAATGTTTTCAAATTTTGCGTAATAATATGTAGTTGTGACTACTTAACGATGTGTTTACCACCGACACCGTCGGATGTACTCGATTGTGTAATTCTCCGGACAAAGCATTTGTCTTGATCTTGCATCGCTTGTTTTATTGAGATATTTCAATTAAAGTTTTCCCCAACATGTTCTGGAACTTTTGTTCTTTTTCACATATTTTACAAATTTAAAGATCGATCTTCCCGCATTTCCTCTGATAATGAAAATGCAATATAAATATTTAGGTAAATGTTGCATGTTTCTAAATATAAATGGTGTTAAAACATTATGAGAATCGTGAATAAGATGGTTATTTAATGTCCCACTTGAAGGAATGTTCCTTGGCTCAGCTTCGACTCGTGACAACAATGCAGTAAAACTTGTTGCCATGAAGTTGTCGATTGCACGTTCATTTCGGATACAAGCAATTGCAAACTCTTTGCCGTAAGATAGTATGAAGAGAGCAAATTTTATTAGCATTTTGTACATAGGTATAATGACGATGTAGTTGCAACAAAGACCAAATTTTTGTCTCCTCCCCAAAGAGTTCCAAACGTAACGTACACCTTTTACAACGTTTACCAATGTAAGTACTTATGAAATTGACGTATGCGTATCTTTATTAAGGCGGAAAGTTTACGAATACGTTTGGGCTCACGACCTTCAGTAAAACTCACTCCTGGCAAGCGAAGCGAGCCAGGTAAAATCAATGTTTTTCTATAGAACATTAAGCTTTATGTTTGCATGATCTGGTATATGTGCATGCTGGCAGCCAGGATATTTCTTTTCGTTTCAGTCAAAGCCAGATTTTCATTTCCAACAATTTCAGGGTCAGAACATTTTATTCCAAAAAGCGCCAGCCCCCCTCCCACTCAGAATCAAATGGTCGTCCCCAAGTCCTCCAGTGATAATGATCTCGGCCCGAGAAACCGCTAAATTTGTTGACGTTATCCGACGAACCAATTACGGAATTCCGCAGGATACCTTACCGACCCGATTTTGATTACCGACTTGCCATATGCTCAATTCTTGATATTTTGTATCTATTATATAAATTGATACAGAGGAAATGATAGACAAGTCTTTGACTATTCTATTCGCCATTAATTCCCTACCTTGATCACATACCCTATTTTATCTCGGTCATAAAAGCAGGAATGCAGTAAGGATCAGGATTTAAAGTTATAATTCCTTTCAAGTTTCTCAAACTACAACACCATGCAAAACTAACCATCCGGATTTATCTTTATACTGCAGACATATGGAATCAAAGGCAAAATTGAATTTAAAATACGAAAATGAGGTTATGCTTTGTATTAAATCTTGAATTTCGTAATACCAAACACAATTCTGAATATCTAACTATGCATTCTTGTATTCCATATAAAGATGATTATGCATTATTCTTGAAGTCCATGAAGAGATGGTGATCACTCAATAACTTGTAGAATGTTAAAGGCTGTTTCTGAAACGAAATTACTCTTATTGCCTTAATTATACAGTTCTCAGTATTGTTAAATATCACCCTGTCGTGACGAAGAATACAGATTTCAATATCCAGTCCAGGGATAATTATAATCCAGTCCCTGGTGGCGATACTCTATTTGTTTATCTCAGATTAGCAACAAAAAGTAACATCAACAACAACAACAACAACAACAACAACAACAAAATACTAATTGTAATAATAATAATAATAACAATAATGATGATGATGATGATAATAATAATGATAGTCTATTTGTTTATCTCAGAGTAGCGACAAAAAGTAATTGGCAGATTTACTATGGTCATTCTAGAAGACATTTTACATTTTAAAGTTTGTATCACGGTATAGTAATGACCTTCCTTGCCATGTTGATCGAACGGGATGGATAGATCATACAGTCGTTTTTGTGGTGTCTATTATCAAGGTCATACCTTTTTTTATTGATCCCTTGATAATAGATCACAAGATTTTAGGAAAAGAAACTTTTTGGGGAAAAACTCCCGGATTTGCACAACTTTATCTATAAATTCTTAAGACAGGATAATTTGACAAGTCTTTATATTGACCAGAAACATATTTAACATGGAGATCGGAGAACAAGTGTGTCATCGGAAAACATCTATATTGTCCATAGGCATTGCTTTTCATTAACCTCAAAATATGTCCACATTTTTCAAAAATATTGAAAAGTATTGCAATGTGAGCAATAACATGAAATTACAGATGTTTTCAACAACTAAGTCTTCAATTCCAGAACTTTCATACCGTGTATTGAATAAAAGTTAACGAAATCAACGATTGCACAGTATGAAAGTTATAGAGAAAGCTATGGTTACAGCTTTTTATGGTAAAATGTACAAATTTAAAATACATACAATGAAAGGGACAAACAGCTAAATGTGGTTGCCGAACATTTGATGGTTAATATTGTTCTCGTAAATTTCTAATACAAGATGTCATGTGTTAATTAACTAATTTCTAATGGTAAACCAAGAATCATGAGTCATAAAACGTTTGAACAGCACGCAAGATAGCAAATACTCATTCCGTTCATGCTTTGAATTTTAGTCACCGGCCAAATCCATTGTTCTAAACTTGGGCTGATTTTCTGCCCCACCGGAGCCAAAAGAATCGTGTGCAGAAAGCACGAGTCAAAACGGCCAATCAATTATCACTATCTTGCGTACTGTTGATCATACTCAAGCCTGCTTGAGCATGTACTCAACGATTAATTTTGCACATATGGGTCCTTATGCTTCATTGTACATCTTTTCGCGGCGACTTTTGTGGTAATATTGTAAATAATAAATAAATAAATGATTATAAAAATAAATAACTAAATAATGACAATGTCTGAATTTCACCATGAGAACAGTTTTACGTCTATTAATTGTCCGACTTCCTTCACAAAGCTGACTCATACGAGTTATCTTTTCTACATAAATTGTAAGAGAATTGGCAATGTGACCCCAGTACACCTCAATATCATTAAGATAGAATCTTTATTTTCCAAAAGCCGGTGTGGCCTAGTGGATAAGGTGCTCGGCTCGTGATCGAGAGGTCGCGGGTTCGACTTCCGCCCTGGGCGCACCGGTGTTCTGTCTTTCGGATGAGACAGTAAAAACCGAGGTCCCGTGTCACGGTAGGCGTGGCACGTAAAAGATCCCTCACTGCTTCGGGTGGGTCCGTTGCAAAGGTCTAAATTTGTAAGCAATGCATCAGGCAGATGCCGTCACCATATATGTGAAATAATCTTGGAGTGACGTAAAACAATAATCAATCAATCAATCAATTATTTTAAAAAACCCCCAAACCCCCGCCACTCTTAAATCATGCAGGTACTTTAGATTGTTTCATCTAGAGAGGAGGATTTAAAGTAAGTCTCAGTGCGTCTGCGTCTGTGACGTTACTCTCCCACCAATAGATAAAAACAAACTATAGCGAATAAAGAATAACTTTTTAAAAAATAGTCTATTATTTAATAATTCGGATTTCAAATTCAGAATTAGCTCTTCTTAAATTTCACCACACCAATTGAGTGACGTTTGTTACTTTAATTGACCGTCTTAAGTCGGTATCGTAACCGCAGCACAATCAAATATTTTTGTAATGTCGTTTTCTGTGTTTAATTTACTATCATCATATTTTATGTGCGTGTCCTTGGTGATTTGTGTCACACAGCTTGGTCAGATGTCTTCTGTTTTCTCTTCTTAAAATAGACGTCACGAGTTATCAAAATTACGTTATAGTACACAAATGTCAGATGTCATGCGTAAGACAAGAACATGTTCTGGGTCCGGCGCCATAAACTGAGAAAATACTTTAGTCAATTATTTTGCTTTGATTTATTCCATTATCAAACGTTCAAATAAACTATTACGCAGAATGGTTTGATTCTATTTATCCACTGAATAAAACTTAAGAAATCATAAATCCCAGTTATCAATTCATTGTCGAACAGCAGAATTTGAAACAATAATTTAAGTATTTTCTCAGTTTATGGTGCCGGACCCTGGTTGCAAATATTATGAAATTGTTCCATGTTAATATGATGAATAACATCAATGCAGTAGTCAAAAATAAAAAAAAAAAAATAAATAAAACAGATAAATAAAAAGATTCATCAAACCGAAAGACGTAGAAAAACAGCAAAATTGGAAAATCAAATGTCATGCCTTGATATGATTCCTTATTTATGAAAGGAAATTTCTCACATAAAAATCTTTTTGGAGCAACTTATGCAATGTCTTCCAAGATGAAGCAAATTTACTGCCAGTGAATATGACAAAGCTAGACTTCGATATGCTGTATATGTGTCATACATAATTGAAATTGCATTCATGAATTAGGAAATTTATCGATATCGATATTTCATTGAACGTCAATATGATATAATAATGCTTAGAATAATATATATAGAATTCCTTAAAACCTTTATCACACCGAAAAACCAGTTATTATTAGATATTTGCAATGCATATTCCAGTATAACCTGTTTGCATTAACGGAAATTAGATTTTCCTGATTTCGCTTGATTCGTCAGTTTTATGTGCGTGAAAAATTGATAGCAGTGCTCCGGAACTTGCATTATCCGTTACCAGAAATAAGAGAAAATATTATTGGAAATATACTAGTTCGTTGAAAGCAAATGAAAAATTAGTGAATAAATTGACAACAAAATGTGAACTTTACTTTGGATTACGATGTAAGTCAATAGGACAATTCCTTACTTTGTGAAAAATTGCAGTTTTAATAAAACTATCGACCGGCATCATTTCGTGCATTATGGCATCAAATATAGCAAATGCCATGCATATTTTACCATTAAGCAATCAATATGCAATTGACGCTTGCCTCCAATTTGTCATTTGAAGGCACTACGCAGACTTTCTATATTGTGTCATTTGCTCTGGTAGGAGTTATATACAAGTGATAACTCAGTCTAGTCTGTCATTTTGTAAACAAACGAGCAAATATAATAACAATGAAATCGTTTAGAAACCGGTAAGCAACATATTCTCAGGTAATATATTAATCATTAATGACAGTAAACCAAGAATTAACAATTTATACTAATTTCTATATCAATTATCAGAAAATAATATGCATTTATAATATGCATTATGGTCCATGGATTGATTGATTGATAATGTTTGACGTCACTTCACGATTATTTCACATATATGGTGACGGCATCTGCTTGAAGCACAGGGACAAAGCTCGCTTGAACCCTGGATCGTTTTTCGTATGTATATCCATATACATACGAAAATCGATCCCGGGTTCAAGCGAGCTCTCATCCCTGTGGCCTGATGCATTTCATAGAAATTCATACCTTTGCAACAGACTTTCTCGAAGCAGTGATGGATCTTTTACGTCCCACGCCTACCATGACAAAGGACCTCGGTTTTTACTGTCTCATCCGATAGATAACACCGGTGTGCCCATTGCGGGAGTGGAACCCGGTACCTCTAAGTTACGAGTCGGGCACTTCATCCACCGAATCTACCGGCTTAAGATACATTATAGGGATGTCTGTTGAGAAAAAAGTTTTCATTTTATGGTTAATTTAGAACATTTTGTTCATTTGATGGTTTAGGGACCTATCTTAAAAAGATCTCCATTATCCCCCCCCCCCCCAAAATAGATAAAAGAAAAAGAGCTGTGTTTGTGAAACACTAATGCCTCCGGCGGCAGTAAAGTCCAAAAAGTTATTTTTAGCGTGAAGGTCATTATCAAGGTCAAGGGTCATCGACCTTGGTGTCATTTGAAAGGACTTCATTAATTAAGTAAGCATCTCAAATATGAAGTCTTTATCCCTCACAATTTAAAAGTTATGGCCAAGGTAAATTTGACAAGAGACAAACAGACTGGACAAAACAATATGCCCCCGATCTATCGATCTGGGGGCATAAAAAGCAAGGATGGCAATGGAAGCAGATTCAACTTTTCATCAAACTATTTTTGAAACTGAAGGCAGACTATTTTTCACGAGATTATTTGAACTAGGGATATAAAAATACAGTATCTACATTAATACTGAAATAAAATCCATCATAAAATGATGTATTTTAAATAGTTGCATTGATATTTTATTTCATGACCTCATGGAGAGAAATCGAGTTCTCGTTTTTCCATTGTAAAATTATGAAGAAAAAATGGTATGGTATTTGAAATAAATTTGAAAACCTCCAAATAATGTCTTCTAAGAAGGACAAAATCTTTGCCGTCTTTGTAGTATGTTTATTTACTGTTTCATATCACTTACTGCATTCGTTGATTTGCCGAACATCCTTATTCTGAACTGATACATGTACGGTCGAGAATAAGCCCATCGGTCTGGCAATTTTATAGTCGATACCTTCCAGTTACTTACATAAAAATACAATTACCAGGGTAAGGCTCCTGATCTCTTCTCTAATATCACTGGATCACTGTGGTACGTTGTTGTGGCTGCTGTAGCTAACTCACAGGAGACAATTACTACGGTAAGGCACCCGATCTCTTCTCTGATATCACTGGATCACTGTGGTACGTTGTTGTGGTTGCTGTGGCTAACCCACAGGAGACGAACACTACGTTAAAGCACCTGGTGTCTCTAATACTACTGGTCCACTGTCGTAAATTGTTGCGGCTGCTGTGGCTAACCCAAAGGAGACAATTACTACGGTAAGACGCCTGATCTCTTCTCTGGTATCACTGGACCTCCGCGGTACATTGTTATGGCTGCTGTGGCTATCCTACAAGAGAGAACTACTTTGGTAAAGTACACGATCTCTCCTCTGATATCACAGGTCCATTGTCGTACATTGTTGTGGCTGCTGTGGCTAACCCGCGGGAGACAACTACTAGGGTTAGTAACCTGATCTCTCCTTTAATATCACTGGACTACTGCGGTACGTTGTTGTGGCTACCTTGACTAATCCGCAGAAGACAATTACTGCAGTGAGTTGCCTGATCTCTCCTGTGATACCAATGGACCACTTATGTACGTTGTTGCGACTGCTGTTTCTAACCTGCAGGAGACAATTACTATGGTAAGGCGCCTGATCTCTCCTCTGATATCACTGGACCACTGCCGTATATTGTTGTGGCTACTTTGGCTAACCCACAGGGGACAATTACTACAGTAAGGCACCTGGTCGCCCTTGTGATATCACTGGACCACTGCGGTACGTTGTTGTGGCTGCTGTATCTGACCTGCAGGAGACAATTACCACGGTAAAGTGCCTGGTCTCTCCTTTGATATCACTTAACCATTGTGGTAGGTTGTTGTGGCTGCTGCATCTGACCTGCAGAAGACAATTACTACGGCAATGTACCTGATCTCTCCTCTGACATCACTGGATCGCTGTGGTACGTTGTTGTGGCTGCTGTATCTGACCTGCAGGAGACAATTACCACGGTAAGGTGCCTGATCTCTCCTCTTATATCACTTAACCACTGTGATAGGTTGTTGTGGCTGCTGTGGCGAACCCGCCGGAGACAATTTCCACGTTAAAGCGCCTGATTTCTCCTCTGATATCACTGGATCACTGTCGTACGTTGTTGTGGCTGCTGTGGCTAATCAGTGGAAAAATGGCTAAATAGTAGTTTTCTCCCATGGCGGAAAAACTGCTATATAGTAGTCCTTCCCCAATAGTAGTTACCCCTTTTACGTAACGGTTTGGAAATTATACACGTTCGTTCTTATTGTATCAATCAGATAACATAAGAAATCAAATGTGCTACCGTAATAACCTGTGGATCAAACCGATGGTGTTATGGTGAAGGGGTTTCTATATACTGTTAAGTGTTTTGTTGTAAATGTGTACAGGTCTTTCGTTTAATTTATTTACCATAGTGTGGTATTTTCTCCCATTATTCCATTGTAAAAAAATGTCGTTTATTTGCGTATAGATATCACTCATGACGTCACGCCATGACTCTAGATGTGATCCCAGGCAACTTTTCGTAATACATCATAAGTAAATTAGGAATTAGTTGTTTAAAATGTTCAAATGATAAATACAAGGATTGAACGTGCAAGAATTCCTTGCACGTTCAATTCGTAGATAGATTAAGACTGATGCATTATATTTATATCGCAATATCACTCTTTATTTACAGAGTACATGACGAACATGAGAAAAAATATAGGGGAATCCCAGCCAGGTGTCCACGATTTGCAATCTACGACGAGGCTTGCCTGGTCGCAGGTCATGAACACGACAATGTGATTTCCTCGTCCCTCTTGCAATGTGGTGATTGATTGTTTTCATCTCACGCCTTTCTTTTCAATATAGATCTTCGTCGTCCGTTATCATCCGTCAGGCGGCGCTTGTGTAGTATGAGTTAGAAACGACGTTGAACGTTAGCAACCTAATGTCGTCTTAAGAAAGTTTCATTGTTCTTTATGTTATTTTTGTGGGAATACGTTTTATTTCATCCCTCAATATTAGGACCGCAGTTAATGGCGGCGAAGTCCATTGTTCTAACATAATGCAGCCTCATGGCCCCACTTGCTATGGTAACGCCATGCTATTGGTAATACCGTGACGTCATGATATACTTGGTGCGATATGACGATGAAAAAGGGTTGCCTTGCGCTCCAGTTAAGTAAAAATTCCAAGAAATGCTCAGAAATTCACTAAATACTTTATGAATGTAACGTCAAAGTGACGTCATCAACACGTATCAGGCATTATCTATTGATCGATATTGCCTGACGGCAGAGACATGTCGAATATTAGTTAATGACACGCAATACACTTTCATGGAATTTAACATTCATTAGTGACATGAAACAAATAATGACAATTAATATGCAATAGACCATATTCCGGTTTTGATAATTGCTGTCTTTTTGTCCGAGCTAATACATTTTGGCGTTGTTTTTCATAGTGACGTCATAACGCATGACATAGATTCATTATAATGTCACTATGAAAACCAACGCCAAAAGATATTAATTCGGACAAAAAGTCGTCTTTTATCAAAACCGGAAAATGGTCTATTGGATGTTGCATCATGACGTCAATTAGGGGAAAAACGTACTGCGTTTGATTATATACCGTGGTACACCGTGCTTATACCGTTGGAAACACAGTTTTCCCGGCGACGCTTGCATTTATCCCCTTTATACCTTACTGCATTGACATAAGAATTTTCTTCATTTTGATGTTTATTTTATGATTAAATTATTAGTCGCAAATTTGATTCATACATGAGTGAATCGATATCGCATCGTGTACTGATGAACAGGCAGTTTTGTTGCGGCGCGGCGAGATGATATAACATGCTAGAAATCATGTTGCATAGTAGTACGTCATGTACGTTGTCAGTTTTATTGGTTCATCTTGATTGTAATAATTGTGCACGTGAATGGTAGAACTTGCACATGTGCGGATCCAGAAATTTTTGTCAGAGGGGGTCCAACCAAAAAAGGTAAATTTTTCTCTTAGACGGAGGGGGGGGGGGGTTCCAACCACAAAAATGCCCGAATATTACCCTTTTTTTGGTAAAACTTTCGGATTCCAGGGGGGCGGGGCCCCAGACCCCCTAACCCCCCCCCCCCTCTGTATCCGCGCACGTTGCAAATCGTCCTTCAGACGATACTCAAAATGAACGTTGAGAACACTGGACGAAGTTGTTACAGACAGTATTTTTACAGATAGTTGGAGTCAGAGGCAATATGGACAAAGAGTAGGTACAATGTAGTAATACATTTGAGGACGGTATATTGTGGTTATACATATCTGAACCCTAATGTCTCGACCAATCAGAATTGTCAAAAGAAAACAAGTGAATTAGAATTACGTATATACGACAGTTTCCCAATTGAATACGATGTCAAGGTCACTAGGTCAAAAATCATTGTCTCAATTGAAAGGTATCCTCACAAAGAATATATATGTCAAAGCCTTAAAACCTTTTGGTACAACCGATATAGTCAATGTTTTGCCACAGACTCAGAGTCACATACAGGTCAAAAACTAGATGCCCACGAATTTATTCCGGGGGCATAAAAACGAACTTGTTTCTTTTTCCCAATAGTATATATAGAGATTTCTCGGATTAAATTAAGATGAATGAAATTTTAGTAGATATATCTCTATTCTAAATATATAGATCTGTATTTGGAAAGAAGTGTAAAACTGAAGACATTTCTGTTTAAGAATATGAGATATATCTGAATTCGATGGAGATATCTCCCTATCAAAAGTCGAGATATCTCTATTCTAAATAGAAATCTCTCTTTTTATTGTTAACAAAGTTACAAGCTGGTATGAGGTGCTCGGGTCGTGACATATAGGTCCTGGGTTCGATTCCCGACCTGGGTACACCGGTGTTCTGTCTTTCGAATGAGGCAACAAAAACCGAGGTCCCCTGTGACGTTAGGCGTGGCACATAGATCCTTCACTGCTTCGGATGGGTCCGTTGCAAAGGTAGAAATTTCTATGCAATGCATCAGGCAGATTCCTTCACCATATACGCGAAATAACCGTGGAGTGATGTATAACAATAATCAATCAATAAATTAATCAGTCAATTAATCAATCAATCAATAGGTAATAGACAATAATATGCGTCTTAATTGCATATTTTGTGAAATTCATATAAATTGATACAAATTCCATTTACGAAATAAGAATTAAATGTGTAATCGTACATAAATTGAACTTGAATGTTTGAGGCATGCGCCTAGAACCACAAATTTTATAGTTGATGTCATTGTAGTTGTTATTGTTGTTGGTGTACGTTCTGTAACAGACAATATCCATTTATATCGGCGTGGTGGTAACGTTATTGAGATATAGAAAACTAATATACTATTCACCGACTATAAGTGGAGGTTTGTTATTGCATTTTTCTTTGTCTGCGCTGATGGGTAGTCCTCACGACGAATGTTCATTGGAATACTGTCGAGAATCTGGGTATAAATAAACTCCAATTTACCTAAATATCACAATGAGTGCAGCTTATAAAAAGTGCCCCCTTACGAGAAACAAAATTACCTCCTCTGAGCATGACGTCAAAATTTACCTAAATATCACAATGAGTGCAGCTTATAAAAAGTGCCCCCTTACGAGAAACAAAATTACCTCCTCTGAGCATGACGTCAAAATTTACCTAAATATCACAATGAATGCAGCTTATAAAAAGTGCCCCCTTACGAGAAACAAAATTACTTCCTCTGTGCATGACGTCCAAACTTAACTTGGATATTATCACTAGACGCAAACTTTGTAGTCCTTCTTGCTAATGGTTTTACAAAGACGAGAAGAAAAGCGACTACACCAAATCGAGGGCTCTAAACCGACAGTTTAGGTTATTTCTAACAGATTCCGCAATCAAATTAAAGAAGTCAGTTAATTTATGCTGCATTTACACGACTTACGGAGGCGTCAGGGTATATACAAGAAAAAGAACCTCGAGGGGCTTATCTCGGGTACTTTGTGATTATGTTTACCATTGAATTATGGCTTAATTAGCCTGTGATCTGAACTGCGGGGTCAATATCATCAAACAGCTAATTAAAAATTGAAAAAGAGGCTTACAACCATTTAAAAGGAATGTTTATGTCTTTCTTCATTTAAACGTTTCATAAATCAGTTACTACATGTATGTACAAGTATTGAGAGATATTTTTCGAAATATATTCTTAATGACGAAATCATCGTCCTCACGTCAAAAGACACGGTACCATGACGAAATCATCGTCCTCACGTCATCAGACACGGTACCGTGACGCAATCATTCTCCTCACGTCAAAAGACACGGTACCGTGACGAAATCATCGTCCTCATGTCAAAAGACACGGTACCGTGACGAAATCATCGTCCTCACGTCAAAAGACACGGTACCGTGACGCAATCATTCTCCTCACGTCAAAAGACACGATACCGTGACGAAATCATCGTCCTCACGTCAAAGACACGGTACCGTGACGTTATCATTCTCCTCACGTCAAAAGACACGGTACCGTGGTGAGACCATTTACAAATAATGTTTTAAAGAGGCTTAAACAAAATTATCAAATAAGAGGATAACTCCCCCGGGACTAGATGATACGATGTGGATTGGTATAACTCCCCCGAGACTAGATGATACGGTGTGGATTGGTATAACTCCCCCGAGACTAGATGATACGGTGTGGATTGGTATAAATCCCACGAGACTAGATGATACGGTGTGGATTAGTATAAATCCCACGAAACTAGATGATACGGTGTGGATTGGTATAACTCCCCCGAGACTAGATGATACGGTGTGCATTGGTAATAATGGGTCCGTATCAGAAGATTGAAAAAGCGTCACACTATATAATATGTAAAAATGTGGTTATTTGTAGGGTGTCTTTAAACTCCGGAAGCACTAGATCAACCAGTTGCCTTGCGAAATGAGGCTGAAATTATAGTTACTGCCGTAAAGCATTTAAACTCGTATACCATACGTAGAGTCCTGTTTTTAACAAAGAGCAAGTCATGTGTTCAGGTTATTGACAAATAAGGCCAATGGAAATTTTCTGCAAGCTCACGCGCTACAACATTCCTATCAAAAACTGCCAGATATCAAGTACGAGAAATACATCCTGCTGGAACCGCAAATGTTCCTTTCGAGTTAGCAAGCAGGAATGTTCCTGACTGCAAAGAACTCAGTTTAAAAAGTGCGATGTCGAACATTTGTTGATTACTAGATTACCATGTGACGTATGAAACATGAGCATCATATTAATTATCTGATGTTGAATCGCAGCTTAAACAAAGCTCATCAGAAACTATTTGGAGTATATTTGCCGCTGATGTACTTAAAGGGAACGACAATGCATATTTGTCTTGCGTGAAACTGCCTCTTTGTTCGCTTCCGCTCAACACAACTGACACACTCTTCTCTATCTTGTTATGGATTTTCATCAAGACGACTTCCTTCCGTAGTTAGACCCTGCAACTGGAGTTAATGTAATTATACCCCCTACAAACGAAGTTTAGGGGGAGGGGTTATATAGGAATCACCTTGTCCGTCTGTCTGTCTGTTCGTCTGTCCGTCCAGAAAACTTGAATCTTGACCATAACTTTTGAACCAAAAGAGACTGGGTATTCATAGTTTACATGTATACTCCTTGTGGCAAGATCTTTCTTTTGGTACCAAAATTTTTGACCTTGTGACCTTTGCCTTGACATTTGACCTACTTTCTAAAAACTTTAATCTTGACCATAACTTTTGAACCAAAAGAGACTGGGTATTCATACTTTACATGTATATTCCTTGTGACAAGACCTTTCTTTTGGTACCAAAATTTTTGACCTTGTGACCTTGGCCTTGACATTTGACCTACTTTCTAAAAACTTTAAACTTAGCTATAGCTTTTGAACCAAAAGAGACTGGGTATTCATACTACACATTTATATTTTTTGTGGCAAGATCTTTCTTTTGGTACCAAAATTTTTGACCTTGTGACCTTGGCCTTGACATTTGACTTACCTCCTATAACTTTAACCTTAGCCATAACTTTTGAAAGAAAAGAGGTGGGGCCTTCATACTACACATGTGTATTCCTTGAGGCAAGCCCTTTCTGTCGATACCAATATTTTTTACCTTTTGACCTTGGTCTCGATGTTTAACCTACATTTTAAAAACTTTAACCTTAGCCATAACTTTTGAAAGAAAAGAGATGGGACCTTCATACTATATATGTGTATTCCTTGTGGCAAGAACTTTCAGTCAGTACCAGCATTTTGACCTTGTGACCTTGGCCTTGACATTTGACTTTTTTGGAAAAACATTAACTTTGACGGTAAAATATAGTCATAGAGAAATAGGGAGTCCATTTTACATGTGTGTATTCTGTATGACAAGTCCTGTACACTGATACAATAAGAATTTACACAACCCCCTTGACCTTCACTTTCTTCTCCAAAACTTAAATATTGGTCATATATATAGTTCTATGCCCTATTTTGAATTTTGGTGCCGCGGGGGAGGGGGGTGGTATTTGTCCCGTTAGGACAGTTCTAGTTTGAAATGCCTTTTGCAACATTTGGACTGAGTATTTCTTTCTCTAAATTGGCCATGTAAAGAACCAGAACAAAACTAAAGTCATCGATAAAGCCATCTGCGAGATTGGGTGTGATATCACAGGAAATCACAAGAATCAGAAAGAGGTCCAGTTTCCGAATTCACATTTTCACTATTGTTGTCAAGATAAGATTTAAGAATTCGTTATACTGGAATATCCGCTCGTATGCTCTAGATTTAGCATTAGTAATCAATGTAGAACATATATACCTTTCAGTTTTGTGCACCAGGTGCGCATTTCGTCTTCAGTGATGCTCGTGTCTGAATGATTGGAATTCACATAAGGATATAAAGTTTTAAAGAGCAGTGTTGAAACCAAAATGACCGAAAAGTGTATCAAAAATCAATCTAAGGGCAGAGCTATGCACGAGGGAATAGTAATTCACAAATGACCAATGGCCTATTATAGACCGGGAAAATAATTTAGCTCAGCATTAAGGGACCAAGGTCATGACTTAAATGCACGATTAAAGAGATCCGAACTGACGTCAGACTGAAAATAATTCAGAAGGTGATCTCACTTATCTTATACGTGACCACGACAAGACCAAAGGTCGTGAATGTTCCTTTCTCGTGGGCAGTAAACGCAGAATTGTGATAAAAGTTTTAATCTTAAAAGGAAACCAATAACACGCAACGTCATACAAGGTCAAAGCACCAGATTGTTTCCGCATCCCAATAAAGACTTTTTCTGGAGTCTCCAAAGTCGACATCAATGACATTGAAATGGCTTATATCCCATTAGTAGAAATGCATAAAACTTTAGCAAAATCAAAGTACCTCCTCGACTGACTCTGTCTTCATCCGGCAATGACAATATCATGGACGCACACATCCGGAACCCCAATATGGAGCTATTTCATATTACTCCTAGTCAACATTTAGCCTTACCGAATAACTTTGATACATTCACACTGACTGGGACCTTCAATAGTTACAAAGCCACTACCTGACTGCAAACCGCCTAATCAACTTCTAGATAATGTACCTTATATAATAATGATTCTGTCTTTCTAATGATTCATTTTTGGTAATTTTTATTTTCCAAATTATTACATCTTTCTTCAATTAGGCATTGGCGAAGTACAATGACTTGACATTATCTCATTTAATTCTACCATATGTCATGCAGGATTATCATTATGTTGTAGTTAGTTTACTCGAATTACGCATTACTTTTCCAGTTAAAAGTCGATTACAGGAGAAACAAGTCATATAATTTTTCTAAAGGATTTTTTTTCTGTTTTTCTATACAGGTGATAATTTCGTGTTATTTTTATCTCGAAAGATAATGTTTTGCTGTTTGTCATGTTAAAGCTGATAAATAACATTGAATGTTAATATTTTCATTACTTTTGGTAATTCTACATGTGTATATGACCCATTTCTGGGAACCATTCTGAAACGAATCGGATATATACTATTATACAAGAGGGTATTTTGTTCAATTTTGTTTTAATAGAGTTAAAGAGAGGTTAAGCCAATGTATATGATTGAAGATACTACATTTAACATGAATTGTGTTTGTATATCGATGTTATCATTATTGTTGTTGTTTCATCTCTTGAATAAATCAAGTCCTGTAAAAAACAAAATGGTGATACGTATAGTTCTCGTTCATAATGTACAAACTATGTACAAACTCGAATCATTTACCTTTGCCTGAATTTATCTAAAAAGAATATTTTTAGAGAAAAATATACCCTAAATATTATATTATTGTATCTGTTTTTTACGACAATGCAGTTAAAAATGCTCACAGTATTTTTACACAAAGCAAAAATATCATTTTCAGGATATCCAAACTTTATTCCTTAAGCATTTTATCACTAGTGTCTTTTTTTTTTTTTTTTTGTTTGTTTGGGTTTTTTGGGGGGATGGGGGGGGGGGTGGGGATCGTGAAATAAGAAATAAACTTAACGACCGAATTATTACATACAGGATTAATTACCATAGATATCGGAAAGCAGTCGTTACTAAAACAGTCCGCATTATAAAGGAGGAACTTCCATTCTTGTTGATGTCTTTTACTACACAGTGAACATCTTTTGACAAGTCGTTCGATTTTTTTGTAAATAAGTGACGTTTGTTTGAGTAGTACTTAGAGACATCAATCTGTTTGATATATGTAAGGATGATTATGTATAATGTTATGTAACTTACATAGAGTTTATATTTCATTCATATTTATAAGGTACATATATTGTACGTATACAGGCAGGCGTAGGTCAGTCAGGTATTTAGCTCTTGACGGAATATGGGTTCGTGTCGAATCAGATATTGGTCGTTGCCCTGTCTTTATGTTGAGACAAAACCCGAGGTCCGATGTCGCGGTAGGCGTGGCACGTAAATGATCCCTCATTGCTTTGGGTTGGTCTGTTGCATGGATCTAAATCCCTGTGCAATGCACTGAGCAGATGCCGTCACTATGTAGATGACATAACCTTTGTTTAATGTAAAATAAGAAAGGAACAATAAAGAAAGTGATGTCTTTCATGCTGTTTTTGAACTGTGCCTAAATAGACTATTTCCGAGTTACATCCAAACTATGGACCTTGCATACTTTCGCGATATTTTATTTATGACGTCGAAGTAATGATCTTATCTCTGGATACATAGCGTCAATGTTTTTACCAAATATGACGTCAAAATCAGTTGTTCGTAGTCTGACGTAATAAATCTAGGTTTTTAACAGTCCTTTCCGGTTACTTGCAAATAGCTTATTGA
The DNA here is from genome assembly GCA_035048485.1 of Pteria penguin. Lineage (NCBI taxonomy): Eukaryota > Metazoa > Mollusca > Bivalvia > Pterioida > Pteriidae > Pteria > Pteria penguin. The sequence goes on along the minus strand of CM068583.1, from coordinate 11,465,468 downwards.
TATACCAGTAGCATTTACTGCGAGACTTATATAAATAGCTTTGTTTCAAAACATTTAAGTGTTATCAAAATGATCACAGTTTTTCTATATTATGTGTCTATCTACATAAAAGAGTCGCTCACAAAATATTATGCTCATGTGTGACACCGATCTCAAGATATATACAATAAGCAATAAAAAGTTCGACAGCTTTTTTCAGTAGTTAATCGCCATAATATGTGACGTCAGAAGTTGTACAGGTGCTACTTTTCCCTGATTTTTCATTATTACGTTAAACTTTGAATTGTGACGTCAGACTAAATGACGTTAAAAGTTGTATAAAGGTTATGTAAGAAGTTAAACCGGAAACCTTTTATTTTGTTTGTTATATTAGGCAAATCGGTATTTTAAAACATCTCCCAAAGAAATACTGAAGCAGGAAAAGTTGTAAGTTCTATCAATGGAGGAATAATTCAATTAGTATTACATGAAAACGCAAAATTCTCTAGCATTCTAATAGCACTTTAAGAAACAGCAGGCCGTTTCACAAAGAATCATACGTACGATATTTTACGTACGTACAAAAAAATTCCTTAAGTCCGTTTCACAAAGAATCATAACATGACTTACGTAAAATTTTCGTTACGGAAAATCCGTAACTTTATGGACAGCTAAAAGGTGTCGTAACTACTCAAAGAATTTCCTTAAGTGCTATTTTTCCATAAATATGGTTGCTGTGTTTTTAATTAATACAGCAGCAGACAAGCAAAGAAAAAAAGAGAGAGTACTTCGCGACAGTACTCAAGTGCTGAACACCCTGAATGACAAGGAATTGATCTAGCGATATCGCCTATCACAGGATCGCCTCCTTAATTTGGTCAAGAGGGATATAGATCCAATCACATATAGGTCACATTCTATTCCGGCCATTATATAAGTATTGATAATATTTTAGCAAGTATAACGACACAAACAAAAACAAAACTATCCAACAATTACCCGTATATACTAAAATTATCTTTACATTGGAGATTTCAACAGGGGCGTCTCTGCATATTAGTCCATAAATTTCATTCCGGTCTATCAGCTACTAGGAGACGACAGTTGGACAGAGACATTTGACTAAGCTGTTGAAAGATTCTTGATCCGCTATTGCAAAACGGGCTGACAGTGACAAAAAAAAAAAAAAAATATGAAGTTAGTGACAAAAGGCATATTTCGATTATTTAATTGTAGTGTATTTCACTGATTGTATGACTAGTCTCAAGGCCAGAATAGTTCTCATCTAGTTTAAAAACGAAAGCCCTATAGGCGCAGATCCAGGGAGGGGCGGGGCGCACTGTTTAAAACAATGATCATGTGTCCCCTTCCAGACAGTACCCAATGAAGTAGACACTGGAATAGACACTGACCTCGTCTTTTGAATATTTTTTTTCTTGATTTATAAATTATAGATTTTTATAGTGTATCATCCAAATGATATGTTTATTATTACAAGGTTATATTTTATTCCTTTCCACATTTTTTCTTTTCATGTAGAAGAAAAACATCTACAGAATAAACGGACAATGCGAGAGTACTTGCGCATGTATACATGTAGATTACGTCTCGTCATGACGAAACGTAAATCTTGGAGCTATGATGTTGAAAACTTCCATTCCGAAGGTCCTGTCTAAGACACATGCAGAGTCCTAAAAACCCTTTCAGTACCAAACCTAAGCATTATTATAGGTTCAACTCTATATACAATGGGCATTTTGCATTGCAACAATTTGCTTTTTGGACGTGATAACGTGATCTTCTCCACTTTTGAAATTTCTCACATTTTATGCGTCTGTTTAAAGGTTGACCTTTAACACTCCCCTTTCTTAGGCATACACAAATTATTGTTCCCCAACTTTGGCGAAAGCGAGGGGACATTAAATCTAAATCGGCTGTCAGTTTGTCACAAAAACTACCATTTTTGTACATATCGCGTGTGCTGGAGTAATTATCACGTGTACAAAAATATCTTGCCCGTCTCCTTTGTGACACCATATTTCACTCGGATTTAATCTATACTTCATTATATTTCAGCATCCTGGGTATTATCCCTTCGCCAAATTTACAAAGCACGCCATATCCACGCATTCAGGGGTTATTCATCTTCACGAGCCAAGCGTTTGTGATACGTCCCACCCCAAGTCGTACTCGCGTAGCAAGTTTAAAACCTTGTTTTGGGGAAATCGAGGCTATTTGGAAAACAAATACATATATGTCATTGTAAAATCTGCCTTTGTATTACATATATAACTACTTTAATGAATATGTCAATAGCAATATCTTAATATCAATTAAAAGTTTAAAATGCTTTCTTTTTAATGATGTGTAAAGCATGCATCTACTATGAACCAGTCCTGAGATATAATAGCTCAAAGATACCATACTTTTCCACAGAGCGCATACAGCAGGTGCGATACTCCACGACATAACGTCACAATGACGTCATCCACTGCTGCATGACGTAAATCTTGCCTTTTCAAAAACATTGGCACTCTAATGGTTAAACAAGAACCATGCAATCAATCAATGACGGCGTTTTATAACCACGTCCATCGTTGTTTAAACTGAAAATGGATTGTTTACTCCAAAGGTTAGTGAAAATGCGTTCGGCATCGATACTAATGGAAAAAGAAATTCCGTAACTCTTGCGGATTTTCCATAAAGTTATGGAAACGTTAGTGAAACGTACGTACGGATTTACTTAAGGAATCCGTAAGTAAAATACGTACGGAAAATACTTATGATTCTTTGTGAAACGGCCCACAGATCCAATAGTGCGTGTATTGTGGACCCACATCTACATTCCATGGTACACTAATGGAAACTACTGTAGTGTTGACAACTGAAGGACAAACGCCTGAAATTTGTCGGTAATACGATTCATGCACGCCCAAATATAAAAATAATAGATAATTGACGACGTATATTTCCTGACACATTGATTATTACACATAGGTACACTCAATAATAAGGTGTGGTGTTTGATACGTTGGTCCTTTCAGGAAAATAAAGTGTCAGACATAAGTCGTTTAAGTATGTTGGTATAACTTTAGGGCAGTCGCAAGACTGACATTAGATAAAAAAATTGTGGCACAATTTACCTAATCTTAATACAGTATGCCATACATGTTGTTTGCAGAATTAGCGATGTGGATCATGCAAACGCGTTCTGGGTAAAAATCTTGATCCGTGAACTTAAATTCAAATATACTAACAAAAATGAATTGAAAGTTTGGTAACTATCAATTCTCCCTTATTAAATGTGTGATATGAATACAAATGACAGAAATTGGAAGATCGATCAACGATATGGCGAGACTAGATTGTTTTATATTAATCATGAACAATATTAAATACACATCGCACTTCGCAGACATTACATAACGGAAATAATGGAAATGACAGTTAAAATCATGTTCTACCGTCAGCTCATCAACGTTGTGATGTGGTATTCAAATAACAATTATAAATAATGTTTATCTGTTAAGGGTTTAAAGAAAACAACTACATACCATTCTAATAATCTGATAATGGAATACGTCTGTTAGAAGGAGAATAAATGTCTGTCATTTTCTAATTGTAAATTGATAAAAAAAAAATTGGTTAAAAAACAGTTGCTTAGATAAACACACTTTTTAGTCTTCAATAAAATTGCATATATATATATATATATATATATATATATATATATATATATATATATATATATATATATATATATATATATATATATATATATATATATATATATATATATATATATATATATATATATATATATGTATATATTAGTAGTAGTTTAAAAGGTATCAACCGTCTAAACATAGTACTACACATTTTGGCATCTTACCTAAACATATTTGTGCTCAGACTGCAACTCCCTTTTTGAAATGTTATATACTGCGAGTGTATTTACATGTATTTTGCAGAGTTAAACTTTCCGTTGTGCATAAACGCATGACGATATTGGGTACTTGATTTCAATATATACTTTGCTATACATCTATACACAATTTAAGGTTATATTATCTTTATTTGTTATACGTCTTTTGATGCTGAATATCACTTAACTACTGATGTGGTTTCTCTACAAAAATTTCAATATTGAGTTGTTGTAATAAAGAATTCTGCTAAATGTGAGAAAATTAAGAAAATCCAAGAAATCCTTTTTGTATATATCACGTGGGTTAATTTAATTGCACCAAAGAGCTTCGATATATAGAAATGTTTAAAGTATGAAAATAAAAGTGTTTTTGCATAAAAAGTATGGAGGGTGGTCAATATCTGAGTTTGATATTCCCAAATCTGTTGAAATATAGACGTTAAACTGAATGAATAAATACTGCAGTTAAAGATATATGGTGAATAAAATAAATTTAAAACGAATGTTTTGTAAAAAAAAAAAAAACAAATCCAGATCTATGAATTCCAGTAAGGGACTGCCATCGTTATATCCTTCGGTCAGGTAAATGGAAATATCTTCGATCGCTAACAACGTATCTACCCATCGTTAAAATCAAGTCGTGAAACACAGTGTGAGACGTATGATTAACATATTCTTATATATTTTTTTATTAAATAAAAATTAGCATTCGTATTTTACTTTTATAGAATCTTCTCTCTAAATCGCCATTTTCAATACAAAATGCATTATCAAGAATGAATTCAAATAGAATTATGATTAGGCTTTCCGGGGTTTTTTTCCGCTGCGATAGAAATTCCACCATATCATTCTACATGCACTTTACATTATCAAATAAAGGTGAAAGTAAATGTATTTCCATATATCGCACAAAAGATACCGTGGAACATGATTGCGTTTGAATATTGGAATCTCAGAGGAAAAATAATATATGTATGCAGTTTTGTGTTAGAATGATAAAGATAAGTTCAGTATGACTATAGATTATTCAGATTCCTCAGAACGTTCATGATTGCGAGCACGTATGGGCTGTATCATAAAGATAATACTTGTATTTAAAATTCTTCTTCAAAATAAACACATTTCCATTTTTTTTGTACAACTACACTTTTTGGATAAAATCGTTTGTTAATACAGTGATACCGATTTCAAAGAATATCATGTAACATTGTGTTTGAAAACGTTGCCTAGAATTTTAGGAAACATTAAAATGTAGATTACGGTACATAGATATGATTTAAAAGCGTGCCAGTAACAATGTACATAAATACCTTAGATATCCATGCATCATAGAACTGTAAGCGTTTTTCAGAATATAACCTTTCAAGACATTCGTATCTTACTGCACAGCATGAAGAAAGTTATTGTGGAATAATACTTTTCCTATTCCTTTGTCATGCATTCATCTTTCATGAATCAAAGGTTGCCTTTTAATCGATTTTTTTGATCGATTTCTATTGATAGATTAGAAACACAATGACGCATGTCTACCAATACTAAAAGGAAATAATCGGAAAATTCAAATCGATAAGGGTTATGTAATTATGATGAGCATTTAGATTGTGGGCATCTCTAGTTCAGAGGATTTTATTTTGTTGCATTAAAAGCAAATATTGTATTACAAATTGAATTACTTTTCACGTATTTTGCATTACCAAATACAAATAGAAACCCGCAAACAATGGCTTAACTGCTATCCAAAAATTACATCAACTTCCTCCTATATATTTATTCTGCAAAACTGAAATCAGGAATGTCGATAAGAAATTAAGAATGTCTGATAATAAATATTAGATCATATATACGTGTTATAATTTTGTGCATCAGATGTGCGTTTCGACAATTTATGTCTCTTCAGTGATGGCCATGGCCGAATTATTTAAATTCTAATAATATATATTAACATTTGAAGGGCGGAGTTAAAACCAAAGTGGCCGAAAAAGTGAGCCAAAGAATCAATCAAAGGACAGAGCTATGCACGAGGGAGATATACTTTTATATTTTCTTTAAATCCTTGCCATAAAACTGTACGATGGTTTACAAACTAGACAAAATTACTACTGGCAATGGGCATGCATTTACATTCACCGATCTTTTTAAAACGTAAACATTTACATACTTTGGGGGTTTCTGATTTTAGAAAGTGGTGATTTATTTCCCGGAAGGACAATACTATCCGTACAAAATTAAAAAAAATGACGCCATATATCAACATATTCCTAAAGTAAAAATTTTGACGGTTTTACGTCTTTTAGGATATAGTCATTTTAACACAAATTTTTGTGTCGTTTTATTCATTTATTGAATACTTAGCAATAAAACATTTATATGATAATATTTGTTTGAATTTTATATTTCAAGGTTAATTCTAAAATGTCACGTGAAGATTTTGTGTTTTAAATTTACGACTTTTTATTTATCTATTTCTGATAAAGGCCAGTTCTGGCATAAAAACTTAAAAAGTAGAAAAAAAGAGTATTCTTTCCTGATCTTTTTTCATAGTATCTGGCATGCTGAAGTCAAGTGGTTCAAACTCTGCTGAGGGCATTTTTGTTTTTCGTTAAACACCTAAAACATGACTAAATATTATCTATGATGAAAACAGTGGAAAAGATGTTTTCTGATTTACTTTTCATCGTATGCTTTTGCATCATTGTTTTGATTATTTAAGTGTAGAGAAACAACATTACAGACTTTTGTCAGTTGTCAAAAATACAAATAGTAAGAAAATATGTTTACTTGCGAATTTCTTCTAGCATTTAGTTAAATAAAGAGAAAATGTACTCAAATGGGCGATATAAGCCCACTTGGGTATCTTGTTACTATTAGGTCAATATTTAGTTTGCTCTTCAAATATTTACACTACGGATTTTCATATTTTCTACTTTGAGCATCACTCAAATGTGCATTTGGTAGATATGTAGATATGTTCCGGTATTTATAATGCAAAGGTATCCTCAAGAATTTAAAAAAAAGAAGTACCGAAAGGTAAACCATATCTTATAGTCCATGGAATAAAAGGACAATATCGTGAAAAGTGTCATATTCAGACAAATGCGAACCCCAATAAAATCGAGGTGAGACCATGTGCCCGGTAGGAGTAAGCGTTCCCTGGTTGCATGCAACACCCATCGCAAAAGTCCTGCAACAAATTTTCAAGACGATGAGTTAAATACATAAATACACACGCACGAACAAACGAAGGAGACAAGAAAACGAAGTCAATTTTCCCATTCAAGGCAAGAAATGTTGCCTAACTGAAATTCCGTTGTCGGAAACGCATGTGAACAAATGTCTGTGTGTATATATATATATATATATATATATATATATATATATATATATATATATATATATATATATATATATATATATATATATATATATATATATATATATATATATATATATATATATATATATGATCAGGTCCCAAAATATCGGTTAACATTATTGAAGGAGGAATCTGAAATTGCACTAGATCCCTATAACGACCATAGAACTTCCTCAGTGACAATTTCAAACGTTCCTCAATATATCCTTGTGAGAGTAGTTTTGTGGCAAGAAGCCTCGCTCTCATGACGAAATTTTCGTATTTAGAACATGCCCTGGCATAGCGTATTAGTTGTGAAATGAAGACGCCATATGCGCCATAGGAATTAGAGTGTTCCTTTACAAAACATGTGTCGTTGTGGCCTAAAACGAGATAGTTATACCTGCGAATTCCTTTGCTGTTAAAGAAGGCGTTTTGAATAATTGATGTTATTCTGTTCTTCAGTTTTTGATGAGGAATGGTTGTATAAAGAGTCGAAAAGTCAAAAGATTTTATGCTAGTGACATTATTGAAAATAGGAGATTTTATTGTTCTAGAAGTTCATTGGAATTCTTTAGGAACCACATCTGATTGATTCCACTTCTCGAGTAAGCAGTATGTCTGAAGACCATTTTTGATTTCTGTTAGAATTTTGGTGAGTAACATGGAAAGAGACTTAGTGGAACACTTGGAAGATCCAGCCATGAATCGATGCTTATATCTTTGGAATCCAAAAAAGGTATGGTAGATTCATTTGTAGTAATGCCGAATGAACTGAGAAATGACTTGTGATTATCGAATGCCTCAGAAGGAGGTTTTGGATAATCCAATACCTCAAAAATAGATTTTTAAATATCGTAACCGATATTAATACATTAGTAAACATTTTTTCAGTTGTACCAAAGGTTTATATACAGTTTAATGCCTATATACATAATGTTGTATTTTGATTTGAGTAAATACATGTAAATCTATTTTCATTGAATGTAGCTCATTAATCTGTGCTCACATTGTAATACTTTGGTATTGAAAGGACAACAGGTGCACAAATCAGTCAAAGCAGGATTAAGTACAAACCTCTTCTGTAGATACTTGCGCAAATGTCAATTTAAATCATTCTGGAACATTTTAAAATTTCTAATTTTCAAACTAAAAACGTTTTCATTGAATAGATACTCATTCAATTTATTATAATCTTGTCGTATAGTTGATTTATTTGAAGAAGAAAACGACACATAAATCTGCCTAATATATATTGCTCCTATGATTTTTTACATAAGGGTAAAATATTAACTCATCGCAGAATATAAACAATCAGTAAAATGTGCAAAAGCTGTGTTATTTTTGTGAAAAAGTGTAATATTGGACTGAAGTCTATAGCTATGATAATAATGGAAATCAGTAAAATAATAACACATTGCATCTGGAATAAATGCCATCCAAAGAAATTCCACACAAACTATGAAAACTCCTTTGTAGATGATTTCCTTTATGTTTAAATGTAAAGAGTTTAATTGTTGGCTTCAAACATGGCATCAATTAGTGAACATGATCCCCTGTTAATTACTGAATGCGGCTTCTTCAATATCACCCGTATTCACTTTATCTTATATACCTGGAATGTAAACTCTTTCCAAAGTTAAAACCCAAAACATATAGGAGGTATCTAAAAGGCGTTTAAAACCCAATTGCATTTGCTCCAAGATGGCATAATCATGTTTCAGCATAGTTAGAATATATGGGTGATTGTGTGGAAAAATGAAAATGTGTTTGATTATCAAATAATTTACCTTGCTTTGTACTCAACTCTCGCTATCTGTGTCAATTTTTATCGATTAAGCTTTTGAATGTCTTTGATATTTGGAAAATTCAAGACTGTAAAATGCGACAATGATATTGTCATGTACAACACAATAGTACATGATGGACAATCACGAACCTCTGAAAATCAGAGGTGAGACCAGGTGTTCGAGTAGTAAGTGTCTCCTGTTTGGCTAGCCATACCATACAAATGACAAAATAATTATCAAATACTGCTAAAATATATATTTGGCGTATATAAAAATTTCCTTAGCTTAAAAAAATCAAGTTTAAGTATGAAGTGAATAAGTAAAATGTAATATTTGGTATCCTCGCAAAGCAAGGAAAGTGGAATTAATATTATCATATGTAAAAGTAACTATTAATATTAGATAGGATTTTATAGCATATATTTTAGAAAAAGACAACTATCTACAGGCGTATTAGATTACTCGATCCGATCTAATAAATTAACGCCTTCCTTCTTATTTGTTCCATTAGTTATTAAGACCAGGATCATTTCTCAGAATAGGTGCGTTCCGTTTCCGGAAACGACTGAATAAATCATAGCGATCCGAGTAATGGAATACTCCCTTGTATAATCTACTGACAAAGCTTCATAATGTAACCATAGATACTATGAGAATATGTATTAACTTTTATCAATTGCATTAAAAGTCTTATGAGGTAGATAATTCAAATTGAGATTGGTATATATTCCTTCATTTATCCTATATTCACATAGCATTTTTACCTGACTTTTAAGAGCTTAACTCATACGAAGAAATGCAAGAAAATGTAAAAGTAATTAATAAAAAGCCTTCCCAAATTCGATTCATATTTAGCTCCTCCGGTGGATAAAATACCATTCAAGGAAACAGAATTAAAGATGCAGTAAATGATTCAGAAATGCGATAAGATTCACGAAGAATGACAATATTGTTACATATATCTGAACTAATTTATTGTCCTGCTCATTTAAAGGATTTTAATGGACACTGTATGCGTTTTCGGTCCCTTTTCTTTAGGGTTTAAATAAACGCTTCGGAGAAACAGGAAACACTCACAAACCGCAACTATTTCAGATGTTTTCAAATTGACAAAAACAAAATGATCTTCCATATGAGGACCTGTTTTGCAAACACCAGTTTTGGTTATCTATAGTGGTAGATATTAAGCTGTGTAGCTGTATCCTTATATGATATGTGACGCTATTTATTACAGACATGATGATTAATTTTTACACACATAAGAAAATATACGCATCTTGTGACTTTCAGAATAACCCATAAATGTTTTTAATGATCTAACGTATTATGACTATTATATACTCTTTTGACTGTGATGACACTGTGATGACATTATGTACAAGGCGAATTTGATGTTCCTAGGAGATGAGCATGGCTGAAAATATGGAAGGAAAACATTTGTAGAAGTACACAATGGTATACAGTTATAGAGAGACAAATACAAATGCCCAAGATATGTAACAAACAGTTACATATAAAGGTTATTCATTGAAGAAATATTTGTTTATGGTTCATCGTCAATAACTTGTAATTAAATACATGACACTGTAATGGTATTAATCGAACAACCAATCGAAACGTCCAAGCCAAAACAGTCATAATTTTTTTCAGAGCACATGTCGATTGGAGTGTTCATGACGTCAAAGAAAACTCGACAGAGTGGAGAACAATAATTGTCGCTATGTAACTCTTAAGTTAATGAATATGAACATAAAAATATTGGTTTGATATGGAATAAGTAAACAGATATACAGTGATATTAGTTGTTAATATAATATTAAGGTAATTTAGATAATTGCTCGTTATTAAACACACTAGGCATTATTTCACATATGCATTGGCTTCTGTAGAGCTACTGGCAATCATTCCCATCTGCCATTAAATTGTATATAGATGAGGCAACAGTGTTTAATGATTTAGCTTATTCAGATTCGTCCAGTATTGTACTGAGAATGCCTGAACACTGATTGTCACAGATTTCTTGATCGATCATCCGTAAAAGAAAGACCAGTAGACCCTTCCCACCACCCACCCCAAGAAAAATCTTTATTATATTTATTTAAAATTTATAATCGTAATTGACAAATTTCGTCACTTAAACCTTCAATCATTTTCACGAAATCATTCGTATGTCAAATTTAACGAATTTAATTTAGGATTAAATATTCTATACCAGATTTTGGGGAAAATGATATCCTTCTACTTTGAGTATGACTAAATATGAATAGTATATTCAAACAAATATATTAGTGGTATATATTTGTCATTTTGAATCACGAATTCAGATTGAGAATATGGTAAGATCATGGTTTCTGGATAATGAACTAAGTTCTATACATCCGATAGAGAACAAAATGCCCACTGATTCTTAAGTCACTGATCAAGATCACAAAACAAGATGAACTTAGGCTGAAATTATGACTTTGCAATACAAGATGAACTTACATGTAAACTGGAATTATGTCTTTGCAAACATTCCGATCAATTTAACAAATACCAGAGAATAACGATACAACTGAATTTTATAATTATATAATATGATTTATAGCTTGCAAGATTTATAAGTATAATATACTCCGTAGATTGGATTCTACGATTGAAAACCAGACTAATATACGTGAATACATGAATTTTTTAAAATGTGTTCAAACTCAAGAAAATACCATATACAGGCAATGGTTTGAAATAATTATATGTTGTGTTAATATGATTATAACAATCATTATGGCTGATATGATCAATTGTTATCGATATGTCCTGGCCCGGGTTATGTCGAATTTTATGTTGGGTATGAAATGAAATATCAATAAAATATTTTAAAATATTAACAAATAACAAGAATTAACTCTAATTCAATCACAATATATATTATGTAAATGTATCTGGATCTCAGTTCTAGTTACATAAATGCTTCTCTCTTAAGCTCCATCTAATATATTATAAATTTACTTTATCTTCCTTAAGTTTTGTATCTTTTATTTGTGATTCTAAGAATTTGACTCTTTTTCTGTTTTGCTTGGCTTTCTTCTCATGACTCATAATAAACTAGTAAGTTTTTCACATATTCCTATTTATTTCTAACATCTTCTGTAGCGTGTTCTCATAAAAGTGAACTCTTATTTTGAACCTTACTTTTACTAAACAATAAAGATGCATTCATCTTTCAATTTACCATATCTCTATTATTTGTTACAATACAAATCCCAAACCAAATGATCACTAAAATTAACTTGTAAAACTTTTATTGCTTTTCGTAGAAAACTATGATATGGTTTATGTAGGCAAGTCGTTATTGCTCTTTGTTAAAACAAACAAGTACCATAATATGATTACTAATATTAGAATATCATGATATGATAATATAACGACTTTTGAAACATGATTGATTTATGTAAAAATTTCTTGAAATTAACAAAATAATGGACTGAATACTTTAATAAACTTTATGATTAAAAGATAAATTGTGTTACACAAAAGTCTATAACAATACAGATATTTTATTTATTTAAATGGTGCTCAAAGAGCAAAGTGCATAGTGATCAAGCTTTCAGACAAAGGACAAATAAGACATCAAGTATTTAAGTGCAGAAGAATCATCTGTTTATTATTAAAGTACAAATTAGATACATAGCAAACACATAACATTCTTCTGTCTTTATCGAAATCACTAAGATGTGTGTAAGGTACGGACTCTGATGCTTATCATAAGTCAGATTTTAGTTACAACATTTACAAAGCAGTTTTAATTCTCTTCTGAACCGTGGGTCACAAAAACAATACACGATCGGGTTACATACATTGTTAAGTATAAACAGTCTGTAAAAGAACAAAGCCACGCCAAGGAGATCGTCTGTGATATCTACCCAAAATGTCTTCTGAATGGATTCCATGAGGAGGAGAATGATTTTGGGTACATAAGATAGCACACAAATACCAGCTAATAACATAAACATCATAGTAAATTGATGCAGATTATTAACCCTCCGATTTTCATCTGTCTTTTGTTTTGTTAATCGTCTTTGTATGCCTGGAGACTCAACATACTTTTCATTCATTGAATGGTTTAAGTTTGAAAAATTTGATTTTCTTTTTAAGCTCATTCCAGATTGTTTTGGATTTTCTTCCTTTAATACATCACAAACATTATCTGCATCATTTTCAGCATTACGTGAAATGTCATTTGATAATGTCGACGCGACATTATAACTCTGCCGTTTTTCAGTCATGTGCCTTTTAATTTCATTTATTGCACTTGATGTCGTAAATACCCCCGATGCTGTATTCTGCGCAGACTGGCAATCGCACGAGTACTTGTATAACTCCACTCTGCTTTTCTTTGGGTGCTGAACATTTTTCACAGATTTTACTCTCCAGTCATTATTAATATTTTCTTCTTCAAATCCTTTATTTTCATATTCGTTTACAGTTTGTCGAAAAACACCGGTATTTTCACAGTCCTCTGACATCTGCTTACAACGAGAATTGGAGCGTACAGATAAAGATTTTGTAGTGCTCTTTTTTAACGTATTAATGTGAAACTGCTTCCTGAATTTAATGTGTTGATGAAGTTTAACTCCTATTCTGATATACAAAACACAAATACAAATCGGTGTCAAAATAATGCAGGTACTTAAGACAATGCTAAAGTAAAGGGGTTCATTGTTTTCCCAACCACGCGTCCTTGTGCAGCGAAATCGTGTTATATTTTTGTTGGAAATAAACGTTGGTACTTTTCCAAAGAAAATCACGGTTGGAATTGCAAGTGCTACTGCACATGTAATAACAATTACCAAAAGTATCCTTTTAGTGTAAAGTTTCAGTTCGAAACGCAAAGGCTTGCATATCTTCAGATATCTTTCTATGGTTATTATCAACAATATAAATATAGATGACATTGCCGATAGTGTACTGAAAAACCACATGGATTTGCAGAATGATTCATTCTCAAAATTTGCTTGTTGAAAATTTAGCCCAAAGGTGAAAACAGAACACGTGACACTTGCACTCAAATCAGCAATTGCGAGATGCGGAATGAAGAAGCGGTCATTTCTATTGTTTTTGAATCTGTATCGGTAGACAACGATGACAACACTGTTACCTATAAGTCCAATCAGGAAGTATAATGCTAAAACAACGCTGTTCGGAATCAGGTGGATACTCAGGTCATTGTTCCATTCCTCCAAAGAATAAGGATTAACATCCATTTCTCTTTCTGGATTTATATCTGTAGAATTCATTCTGAAACGCAAACAGAACACATATATAAATTACATTTGTATCTGTCTTGTTTTGCCTCATTAAGATAATATATATAATGTATACAAGAAAATAATGTAACATATCACAATACAAGCTTTATATTTCATTGAATTTCATACTGATACTGGAGGTTCACAATTCATTACACTAGTCAGAGCCGTACTTTAATGTCCTTTCGTGTCAGATGATGTTTACCAAGAGATCGATGTGAACTATTTAAAACCTTTGCTGCAGCTTCAGTGCTTTTATACTGCCCTCCCTTTAGATGAAATATAAACAGACCACTCCAAATTATAAATGTGCTACCTGTCGCGTAGCTTACGGCTAACGTTGTACTTGTTGTTTTGCCGATTTACGACAATATTCTGACAGAAGATGTTAGATTTTATTAGAAATCTGATTTCATTCGATTCAGTCGATACCATGGATGCCGCTCTGCGAAGGTATCATCATTAGGCTATTCTTTATTGTTTCTGTAGTACTGTCATAATTTTTAAATTTACATCTATTTTTTTAAAACTTGTACGTTATTGAAAATAATTAGTTGAGCTTTGCATTTTGGTAATATACTTCATAGCACGATTCTTAAACATCACTGATGAATATATATATATATATATATATATATATATATATATATATATATATATATATATATATATATATATATATATATATATATATATATATATATATATATATATATATATATATATATATATATATATATATATATATATATAGGATCGGATGCTAACAGCTAGGTGATTCGGTACCATAGGTCGTGGGTTCGAGTCCCAGACGGGGAACGAATATAAGTGAAATATAGGGTGCCTTGTTAACTGTAGTGTCTTTGTGCTTTATATGTTTGTCTAATGTGTCTTTTTTTCTACAGGTATTTCTTCGGAGATCCAAGGTCCATAGTACTCCCAGATATATATGTGTGTGTGTGTGTGTGTGTGTGTGTGTGTGTGTGTGTGTGTGTGTAGGTGTGTGTGTGTGTGTGTATGTGTGTGTGTGTTTGTGTTTGTGTGTGTGTGTATCTCTGTGTGTGTCTCTCTCTGTGTGTATGTGTGTTGTTTCATATAAAGTAAAAAACAAAAACTTCTATTGATCGATTTTATATTCCCGTAGATTTTTTCCAAACGAAATTCTGTGCTTTGACCTTTAAAACATTAAAACAAATCATGTTTCAAAAGAGAAATAATTACTCAAAAAGTCGTGCCAAGAATGTGTTTCAAAATATGTTTTCATTTCTTAAGGTGCTTATAAAATCAATCAATGTCAAAAATTTTCCGCTTATTCTTGTTTAAGGGAACATCGTATGAAGGCATATAGAAAGAACCAAGAAAATATTAATGCTGCTTTTCAAATTCCTACGGTGGCACAGAGGTGACATACACTACTCTTTTTTAATCTCGAGGGAACGACTTTTTATCTCGAGAAAACGACTTTTTATCTCGAGGGAACGACTTTTTTATCTCGAGGGAAAGACTTTTTATCTCGAGGGAACGACTTTTTTTTATCTCGAGGGAACGACTTTTTATCTCGATGGAACGACTTATCAATTCGTTCCCTCGAGATAATCAACCAATCAAATTGTTTGTATTACTTGTCATTTATTTCATCATGGAATGACTGTGAATCTGTGACGTAATAAAATGTAATAGATTGTTATCTGTAGATATGATGCACTACACTCTTACATACGCATTTGTGTCTAGTTGGCCTATCAGCAAATCTACACATATATTATGAATGAGTTATTGTTTAATTATAAATGTGAACGAAAGTTCTATTAACCAGCTAATGTATCTCTTGTCACCAGTGGACAACGCGATGCTGCATATTTCTAAAATTCAAAGTGGTCCAGATATATTTGAATAATTATTGTTTTATTCTTTAAACAATAAACACAACATACAACACATAATTTTATTTCTGTAATGAAATAATACAAATAAATCAGCCTTATTTGATCTGCTGTTGACAATATTGTCGCTTGCTCTTCTACGTACAGTACTCAGTAGAACTACAGTGGCGGATCCAGGATTTCCGAAAAAAAGGGGGGGGCACATGTGAAAATCAACAATTAGCCAAATAACTCAGCCATTTTGAATGCCAAATCTGCAGTTTTACTTGGAAATATGTCGTGAAAAGGAGGGCCGTTCCGGCCCACCTCTAAATCCCCCACCGATAGATCTATGCGTAAAAATCATGTTTTATAATAGATATACAAAATATAATTACTTTAGTTGATTATGTCGTTCCCTCGAAATAAAAAGTCGTTCCCTCGAGATAAAAAGTCGTTACCTCGAGATAAAAAGTCGTTCCCTTGAGATAAAAAAGTCGTTCCCTCGAGATAAAAAGTCGTTCCCTCGAGATAAAAAGTCGTTCCCTCGAAATAAAAAAAAAGTAGTGTATGTTACCTCTGTGCCACCGTAAATTCCATATAATTCATTGTTCAAATTATTTAAGGATAAAATTAAAGCATAGAATGGACCATACCACCATATATAACGAAGTATATAGGAAAACATAACATAGCAACAAAACATATCAAAAATTAGATACACATATTTTTTTTTTATTATCGTAGAATGACCTTACGAATACCATCGTTGATCTATGAAGTGTTTTAATAATAATAATAATGAAAAAATAAATCCGTATCGAGTTAACCAGCCCAAGCGTTAGCTAGTTTGATCTTTTAAGGCTTATTGGCAAATGTCTTCAACGAAAAAAGAATCAAAGAAACTTCGGTTCTTATAAAACTCATCAAAACATCCTAACATCTTAGAAAGCAATTTAATTCCTTCCTAAGATCTGTATCGATAATGTTTTTATTTACAATAACACAAGGGGGAGAACATTTGAAGATCGTTCTATTATATTTGACTTATCTACTGAAGCGACCATAATCTGATAATCCGATGATTTCATGCTAGTGGGGGTATTAATGTGACGGATATAACTTGTAAATTATAATTCTTGAAGATCCATTACTTCCGATATTCTTCAATCAAAATCTCAGAGCATAAAGAGTATAGGTAACGTTATTATAAAAACAATTTAACAGTATAAAGGTAAATGCACTATTCCCAATTTAAAATATCACATTTATACATTATTGTCATTTGATCACTCATTTCATGTATTGGAACTGGCCGAAGGATTTTATTCCCTTTACGTATGTTGTATGATTATACAAGACAGGAGTTACTTAGTCTTGGGTGCCTTTGATGATTCATGTTTACACTTACACTTACTTTTGAATGTGATGATGGGTAGTGTCAGTGTATTTTCTGTATAGGTTTATTTTATTATTCAATTTACGTTTATTGTCTTTTAGATTTCGAATCGAATTATTGTTTAAGTTTCATTTCAAAATACACAATTTCATGAATGTTGACTGTGGTATATAGGTGTGATTGAAAACATCAGTTTTGAAAGCAAAAAAAAACCCACATAACAAAACAAAACACCCCCTCCAGATCAACCCCCAAATAAAAAACAACCCCATAACATAAACAAACAACCCCCCCCCCATCCCCCATCTATTATGATATGTGAGATGAAGAGACTTCTAAATTAGCAATATCACTTTACTAATAAAACCTTTCTAACCCTAACCTTGGACCGCGATATGTAGCCTTCATAATCGGCATGCCAACACCACTAATGAAATTCTTTACTGACACTTCTATAGATAGTTTAGGCATTTGCCTATACATGTTTAATATGCTCACGCAAGTTTGAACTTCTGCAGCCATTTAGAGACATTTTCTGTAATGTTTCTCTCTCATTAACAGGGCGATGGGGATTCTATTCTATGACGGGCCTTCTAAATAATCTCTGAGGAGGAGATAAAGTCCTGTGTCTTGTCCCCTATGATTGTTAGTGGGGAATTCGATGGAACAAGGACCTTAGTTAGCTTTCCGAGGAGCAGAGCACGGTAGGCTCAAATTGACGTCACTTTTAGATTTTAAATAGTTTTCTTTTTATCGAATATATATTTCTTGTTTAATACCTTTCATATTTGGTAGCCTGTTGGTCTTTGATCTATATATATGGAGTATAATTTATATATGTTTAAATGTATGTCCTTTAATTGTTCTGCCATAAACCGGTTAACCACACCAATTGAGTAACTAACGTTATTTCAATTAACCGTCATAAGTCGGTGCCCAAATTACATTACAAATGAATTTTTTTCGTCATGTCTTTGTATGTCTTTATTGTTTGCTTCTTTGCTTTCGTCACACGGTTGAGTCAGATTTCTTTATGCTTTTTTCAGTAATGCATGAAACACTGATGACTTTGATGAGAGTTCTCGTTCATAAAAAGAATTTCACAGATTCAAAATAATTTCGTTTCTTGTAGATATTCTAGTATTCTAACAGCATTTTGTAAGGGGACCGGGGACCCGTATTTCTTGTAAGAATGAATCTGTTTTATTAACATGAGGTAAGTCAGTCTCATTCCTCAGGTAAACAATTTTTACCATAATTGTTCTCTCCATACTGTGCATATGAGTACTACTGCAACCTGAAGCAATTGGATTGAATCCAATCCTATCATGATAGAATACGTGAGTGTTTTATGAATAATTGACTGTTTATCATAGATCTGTCAATCTTAAATCATTTTTAGCTATGATTGTGGCTTTCATATCTCTGTGTATAGAGTTTTAGGTGGTACTAGTAGAAATTGGTTAGATTATGTGACAGGTGTAAAGTCGGTGTGTCACCTGTGTCGGTATTCTCTCGAGGTTTCCTTGATAATATTGAAATATTCTTTTAACTGTCGTCATCAAAATTACCTTATTGAATTGGAGTCAGCTGATTTATATGATCATCCGTAATTTAAGTATCATTTATTATATATTTGTTAATTGGGGTAACTTTGTTAATATAGGCCATAAATCGGTTTCAATTTTGTGTACCAGATGCGCATTTCGACAACTTATGTCTCTTCAGTGATGCTCGTGGCGGAGTTATTGGAATTCACATCAAGAGCAGTGTTGAAACCAAAATGACCGAAAAGTGAACAAACGAATCAATCTAAGGACAGAAATATGCATGAGGGAGATATTCCTTAGTTTTAGAGTGATTTACATAATTTCATGAATGAAAATTTTAAAGTATATATTTCATGTCAACACAAAAGCACTGACAAGCATTACATATGATGGAAGTAATACAAAATGAAGAGAGGCAGGATTTGATATACAAGTTATATTGGACAAGTTCAAAGTTACTTATATGTTGCTTGTAAATTTTCATTTCGGTAAGGATATATACATTTTCTATGACATTCTACGAATGAAAAGGAATATATTTGTCCCTTTTTTTGTTTTGTTTGTTTGTTTGTTTTGTTTGTTTTTTTGTTTTTTGGTTTTTTTTTTTTTTTTTTTTTTTTTTTTTTTGGTTTTTTTTTTTTTTTTTTTGGTTTTTTTTTTTTTTTTTGTTTTGTTTTGAACTGAACAATCTGTTATCAATTCATGTAGATCTTGTATATAACTTAAACACAAAAATGTATCTTTCAGAGGGAATGATAATAGCTAATATGTTTTACCTATTTTCTCAATTTTACATAACTATTTATCCAACATTTCTCTGATTTCTTGAAAACTTAAGTGATGTTGACAATCAGAGATTTCGGAACAACAATGTTTACTGCAATTTTAGGATAAGTCTTATCTAACTCTAAGAGATCTACGAAACTATAGAATAACATTTGCACAGACACAAGTCAGTGGTGTATTCGGGCTTTTAAATTAGGAACAAAAACGACGACTATGCTTGAACCATGCATCGTTTTAAAACAAGAAATGATAATTAATGGGATGAAAAAGTAAACAGCAATTTAAAATTGGTGAATGTTCATTGAAAGTTTAACAACATTGTCTCTAAGTGGCTAATCATGAAGTCCCTGAAGGATAAGAGGAGGAGGTGTTGATATTTGCAAAGACATACACTACTTTTACAGTCCATGTCTCTGATGTGCGTTATCTAATAATTATGACATATGTTGAAACATCTTTTATTGTAAGTAACTTAGCTTGAGTGACTAACTGCTCACTGAAGAGGTCTTTTGCTGGTTCTTCTAACAACTCCATAATTTGTCCAATCATACGAAAATTCTATCAGAAATCAATGTTAGAACATCTAAAATTGACTACTTTCAACAAGCTTACAGACAGTGTTGCATGAAACACTCTTTCCTTGCCACAACCGGTACCTTCGAAGTAACAAATACCTTTTAAGCAACATGAAACAGTTATGTGAACTTTTGCATGATTTAATAAGAAATAACATTGAATTTTGTGAAGTTTATATCAGGTTCTAGTGAAACTGACAGCAAAAATATAGCATCAGTATCAATAGTCATCCTCTGGAAACTGAAACAGTGACGAATCACTTTTTTCAGTAATAAGTCTACAACTGAACTATACTGATGTCTATTTTTAGTAACAGTGACCCTTAAAGTTGACCTTTTGACCCCAAAATCTATCCCACCTTGAACTAACATAAGCAAATATTCTATGAAGTTTAAAAGAAATCAATTATTCTTAATCAAGTTATTATCTGGCAACCGAAATGCAGTGATAAATGTCTATTTGTAGTAACAGTGTTCCTTAGAATTAACTTTTTAACCCCAAAATTACCCTCACTCAACACCTTTACATGAACTAGTCTTATATGAAGTTTGAAAGAAATCAGTCATTCCTAACTCAAGTTATCATCTGGAAACCGATATATAATGATGTCTATTTTTTGTAAGAGTGACCCTTCGAGTTGACCTTTTGACCCTAAAATCAATCGCAGTTTAGTTCTTCATATAAGCTAACATTGTATGAAGTTTGGTTATTCCTCACTGAAGTTATTGTCTGGAAACCATCCGGACAGACGGACGTATAGACGGACAACGACAAACACTATAGTCCCCTCCAGTTTCATAGGCAGGGGACGAATAAAATCACTATTAAATCACATGACACATTATATAACGTTAACGATACATCACAAATTAAAAGAGAGCCTCAATAAAATTTGTCTAATAGGAAAGCAGATGTATTTGTTAAACATGAAAAAGAGACATCGGCAGCACGGTTTTCGAAGGTTATTTATTTTTAAGAAAAGTAACTGGACAGAAAAATGAAAATGAAATGTATTTTATAATTAATATAAACTAAACAGCGGATGTATATTTTAAAAACAAAACGCATTTAAAGCATATTTCTTTTTGACTGATAGACGGCTAACAAAATGATAATTATCCGCCATTTATCTGCTTCTATTTGAGGAAAAGAGTGTTTTAGTTATACTACAGAGTAATCTTAAAATTTTAATTTATATTTGGATTTTGCTCAGATTTTCTTATTAATTTCAAATTCATTTTCATTTGATTCTTTTAACTTCTGCTTTAGTTCTGATGATCTTAATGTTTATAATCGGTGAAATCATTTAATTATAACTGGCACATGACGCTTTAAGTGCGTAACATTCTGTACAAGTTCATTAATACTGTGTGTAACTGTTTTGGTTCGCTAGCATAAATAGCTGTAATTTTTGTTTTCGAAATATTTGGTGTTAGACCGTTATACCTTTATTTATATGGTTCCCTTTATGTTATCAACATTGCGCTTAGCATATTAAATGTGATAAATCGCCATCACTTTGCAAGTGTGTTACCATATACAATATACCCATTATATCAATTTTGTTCATATCATCAGATATACACAACGTCATACAAATGATGAAATATCTCATTTAATATATTTTTACAACAAATCATCAGAGATCTTCAAATCGGGAATCCGGCACAATCTGAAATATAAAGCACTGGATTAGATACTAAAACGAAGCAAAATAAATTTTGGTTTCAGATCTGGCAAGACCTCAGATTTAAGTTACATTAGAGTCTACTTTTGCGATCAAAAGGTCACAGCGTTTGTAGGTCGAAACATAAATACAAAGTAGAAGAGGATTTTCCATCCAAGACTAAATGCCAAAGTACCAATTTCTTTTACCTATCAGAACCTTACTGGATATGATTTCTTAAAGAAATTTCTTGCATGACTAATTTCATGACGTGCAAGCATCTGTTGCAACTATGAGTTACTCCACGAGTTGGTTGCATATAGCTCGCCGAAAATGTTAAACTGTTGCTTGTGTCTTCCACTGGTGGGTACATCGTTTCTTGATGGTATTATCTTCTTTATAGATATATGTGTAATACGATAATCTCTTTAACACGAGTTTCTATAATAGTTGTACGATGTCTGTATGACAAATTCACGACAACCGACATTCAAGATGTTTGTGCGAGAAATTATTACGAGTTGTGACATATGCTTACGAATGAAGACAAGTGAATTTCGAAAAAAAGCGACATGTAATTAATTCTGGGAAGAACAGCATTTTAGACTTTTAGACGCCACATGTCGAATACAATAGAAGATATACGAGAAAGGAAATGAAATGTACTTATCTTGCGTATCTTCCTGTATGTGAACTTACATTGGTCACAAAGTGAGCATGTGACTGGACATGCTTTGACAACAAGCGGCGAGACGTGCTTACATATGCCGTATAAAGCCGCTCTGGACGCACAACTTGCTAAGACGTCGTCCTTACAAATCACAGAAGAATCTGTAACAGAAAAAAATCTATTAAAAAGTCCTGAATTTTCAACTAAACTTAGATTAGAATAGAATTTTACTGTGCAGTGTCCCAACACTGTGAGTAAATTATTTTTAGGATATGCAACGGTGTGAGTTTGCAAATAACTAAGCAGTCCCATTTTAGATAGTTCCGTAATAATAATAGTTTGTGAATAGGAAATATTTAGAAATACAAGACAATATCTATGGGTTTTATTAGCAGCTACCTGTACAACCCCGTATAAAGTTAATTTAATAGAAACGTATTCCCATTTGAATGAAAACTAACAATACATAAAACGTCTCACATGCACTTTTATAGACCAGACGTTCACAGAAACTACTCTGACAATGAAATTATTACTCACATGTATTTTCTCTTTCTCTTTACTTTTTTGTGAGATTCAGTGGAGCATTGCTTTGATTTCATCGATTATCTATTTAGACTTCCTATCAATGACTTCTGTACTTTATTTAACACATCTTTCGTTTTGGTGGTCAAATATTGCTCGATTTGATTTAAGAACAATTTGATATGATGGGCTTACTATTTATAATTTTTCATTTTTCTTTTTGACCTTTAATAATCATGTTTTGTTTGGGTCATATAAAGGATAGTGTATGTCAGTATGGATATTTAAATATGGCAAATGCATCCAGAGTTTTCACATTCAAATTCTTTGCTATTGAATAAGGTTTGCCAGAGATTTTGTTACCAAATTTATGTTTTAGTACCAATAAGTTCCATATTTTCCATTTAATTTTCCTTAGAAAAGTAAAACTGTATATACCACGGCAACGGTTTTTATCAGTTGATTGTGAAATCTGTGGCGAGGTCGAATGCGTTGATGATGACTGCTTCGACGGGGATAAATGACTCGTTGGGGATAACGTTGGAATTGTATATGGCAAAGGTGTAGAGGGTAGTGTCGTCTGTGGCAAAGGCGAAGATTTAATGAAAGATGTTTTCGTCTGTGTTGAAGATGAAAATGGCTGTGACGATGCTAAAGATGTTGAAGATAGTGGCGGGATATTTGATGAGGCTGAAGATGGTAACGTCTGTGACGAAGCTGAGTGTGTCATAGAGGGTGGCAGTGTATGTGCAATTGCTGAAGGTTTCATAGAGGGTGACTGTGACAGTGATGTGAATGGTGTCATGGAAGTTGGTAGCCTCTGCAATGTTGATGAGGGTTCCATAACTGACGTAGATGAAGTTTTCATAGGAAGTGACCGGGTTTGTGATGTAGGTGAAGGTGTAGCAGATGCCTTAGATAGTGGTAGTGTCTGTGAAGTAGCTGAAGTTTTCGTAGAGGGTAGCAAAGTCTGTGAAGTAACTGAATTTTTCATAGAAGGTGATAACGTCTGTAATATAGCTGACGTGTTTGTAAAAAGTGGCAGTGTCTGTATCGTAGATAAGGTTTTCGTAGAAGGTGGCAGCGTCTGTGACGTAACTTGGGATGTGGGCGACGAAGATGACGACGATAATGTTTGTGATAAGATAGGTGTGTGAGATGGCACTGGTGGTTTTGGCGATGCCGCATGCTTTGAAGATACACTAGTCGTTGTTTCTGTAAGTTTTGGTAAATGATTCGTTGTAGGAACTGAAAAATCAAAGAGAATATAACGCACGAAGTATGGTTGATTGATTGATTGATTTTTGTTTTACGTCACACCACGAATATTTCACGTATATGGTGACGGCATCTGCCTGATGCAGGGCATACTAATTTTGACCTTTGCAACGGACCCACCCGAAGCAGTGAGGGATCTTTAGCGTGCCATGCATACCACAACACGGGGCCTCGGTTTTTACTGTCTCATCCGAAAGACATGACACCGGCATGACCGGAGCGGGACTCGAACCCCGGCCTCTCTATCGGGAGTCCGACGCGATACCACTAGGCCACGCCACTAAGTATGGAATCTAACTACCAGTAACAGTTTTTGAATTTGTATCTGATGTTTGATTGGTATTTTATAACTAGAATATTACGTCATCATGGCTTTCTTGTATTATGGGGATCTATTATTCACTCTAAAAGTGGTCTTACCACTGCAGAGTCCGCAGAATCTTGGACATGTGACGTCAACATACGACAATGAACAAGGCGATACCCTAACGTCACAGTCTGGAAGAGGATCACGGCAAGAATATCCCAGAAGAACATCTGCAATAGTATAAACAGTAGAATACATTGATAAAAAAGAAACTCATCACAATAACTATTTCAACAGAGGGAATGTGAAATTTAGTGAGAGCTAGATACATTAGAAGAATGGCCCATTCAATCCAAGTCAGATCTAAATTGGCAGATAGAGCTTTATACCATTTGTTTATAATGTTTATTATGAGAATTCTAAACATGTTTGCATTGAACTCCGTGCAATGTCAAGATGCAAGCGGTTTTTCTTTATTATCCGGGGTTTTTTTCTAGCCTAATCGATTGTTTTAACCAAACAAACAAATACCTAGCGTTATTTAACAATGTCAAAGACAGGTTAAACGTAAAATCAGAAATTTTTGCGAGATACTAGTTTTTGTTATTTTGTTAATAAGTTACCGTGAAAATTTGTATTTGTATTATGAAACCCATGATTTCGTTATATCAGTGGTTTCACACATTTGTTGATAGCTATCAAGCAATTATCAACACGTGAATGAATACAGCATACGGTAATTAAAACCACTGTACGTGTCCGTATTACCTTAATTAGTTTGTTCAAATATTTATTTATTGTTTGAAGATACTTTTACTGAGTCAATGAACGGAATGTTCCTTCCCATGCAACTCATTTATGGCGGGAAGACTGATAAGTGCCACCCGAAATTCTGATTCCGCTCTGAATTCCACATAACGCATTCCAAAAACCACGAGGGAATAATGATTCAGTATGTTGAAAACATTATATGTCAGTATGTGTTAAATAAATTGAGGAATGTTTTCTGCCGCTTGGTCAAAAAGCTCTTGTCATTTTCGAATGATTTCAGATCATTTTTCACCTGAAAATGAAATTTCCATTCACATCTTAAGCTTAAGTGTCTCCTTTACTCAACAATTATGCCGATTGCACCAACAAGCTACAAAACATGGATTTGAGCAGAAACAAGTGCAGTTATACATATAAGTAAACTGATTCACAGAGATGCGGGTACAGCTTGTAGACTGTCCACTTTTTGACGAGAGTCGTATTTATTTCATAGTTAAAGAATTTTTTTCTCTATTGAAATCGCGAAAAATTATATTCGCGAAAATAAAGATACGCTTTTCTGAAACTAATCGCGAAATTTGATACTCGCGAAAAATTCTGGTTATACGGT
Source organism: Pteria penguin (assembly GCA_035048485.1). Classification (NCBI taxonomy): domain Eukaryota; kingdom Metazoa; phylum Mollusca; class Bivalvia; order Pterioida; family Pteriidae; genus Pteria; species Pteria penguin. Next base: position 11,439,134 of record CM068583.1, on the reverse strand, counting down.
AGTTACATGGTTGCTTTCGACATTCCTTGACATACGTCAAATAATTTGGAGAGTTGACAGAAATACATTTTATATTTCAATCTAATCTATTAAACTATGAACTGCTAGCAAGCAGGAATTGCTCACTCTCCCCGGGCACCTGATCTCACTCCATCACAGGGGTTCACATATGCTCTTCAAGTAGACATATTTTGTTATTTTTCATTTGTTTTTCATTTTCACTGATTTTGTATGTCCTCTGGTTTTATGATTTTTGGACTTGTGCTTTGGATTTATCCATCATCTTTACATGCTAAATTTTCATTGTATATTGTCACAGTAGTATTTTTACTAATCATTGTAGAATTTGGTCTCACATTGGAAACCAGAGATACGAACAGTATGCCAGATATGGGTTCTTTGTAGGTTCAGCTTGTTCTGTCCCTAAATAAACTCTAAATGCGTATATATGATACAGATTCTCGTAGTACAGTGAAAAAAAAGTAGTATTATAATGTATTCAGAGTATATCACATATTCATTCTGTTATTATTTTCCGGTGAAAAATGGTTAACAAAAGTCAAAATCTTCTACACTGTCTCACTTCTTGATTTAGTGGTCAATGTCTTCCGCGGTTTTTTTCATGTTAGTGTGCAGCTTGTTAATGCTTCTAACACTACATCAGATTCTTTCGTATTTTACATTCTGCATTTACAAAAGTTTTATTTCCAGCAAGTTTAGGGTGATAAAGTGTTATAAAATAATGGGGTTTTTTTTTACTTTCGACAAAAGATAGAATCAAGCGAAGGCATTCCAGCAGTAGAGCGTGTAGATACATCGAGGAAGGTGAAATGAAAAGAAACGAACTACAAGCCAATGCCAACATGAACTATAACTAAGTTCGCTTACTTAATCAATTGGTAATAGATCCTTTCGACGTTACTGCGAGACTTACATTTTGGTCGGGAAAATTAGAACTGTTTCCGCAATATGACGTCCGAGACAATAAATTTTTCATTATGACGTGAAAATTTTTATGGGAAACGTTATCATTTGCTAACCAAAATGTTAGTCCGGCAGTTACAGCGAAAGGGTCTACATGTCCAACATAAATTGAGCTCACAAAAGCAAAAATAATAAAATAAAATAAAAAATAATGATAAATAAAATAAATAAATAAACAAAATAAATAAATCAAAGTTCCAAGTTGTAGAACACTTCTTATTGTGAACATTTTACTGAATGGCAGAATTCGGGAACTAAAGTTGACGATTCTCCACTTCTTCAATAATCAATCAATAAATAAATTAAATAATTAATTCAAAAAAATATAATGTATGGGAAGAAAAAGAGAGTTTAAAAAAAACACGAACATATTATTTTAAGGACGTCACTATGACCTCATCAAAGTCCAACTCTTACTTCGTCATTATATGGACATAAACTATTTTCCAAATGATGAGACAACCTAGCTAGAATGTAGTAATTTAGATTTCCTATCTACAACTACATTATTCTGAATACTTTATATCTGTGGAAATTACAATATGCTAGACAGATTATAGGAAGTTTTATGGTACGGATATAGATACTCTGATCTACAAGACAATTTAATTAAAATCTAGCACTCCTTAATTCGTAAAATCTATATAGTTTACGGAATAACGAGAGCTAGATTTTAATGAGACATTCCCTATCCTCAATTTATTATAAAAAAACCCATGCACTATTATTTTCACACTGTATTACCTTGACACAATATATTCATCATGGAAACAGGAAGAGTATGTAATTCACTGAAGTCATTGACTCTAAAGAGATGTTTGGTGTCGTTCACGATGTCGTTGACTTCCGGCACGATTGAGCTTGAGCTGACACCCACCACGAAAGTTGTGATTTTATATATTCTTCTGAACTTCTCTACCATGAGACGTACCAACCTATCTTGACCTGACCCTTTTGGAGTGGGACCGCTAGTTACCAAGAATGCGATATGAGTTGCAAATGGCCTGCCACCATCTGCATGAGAGTACATATAGGGCAGGTGATCCAACGCAGTTCCAGTGTTGCGTGTTCCGTTTATATATGATATAAGGTTAATGGCTTCCTTGAGTGCAGTTTTGTTGTGATACTGACGTAAAGGTATGGATTCGTACACATGACTTGAGTAAGTAATTACACTGATCTCGTACTCTCTCTCACTCAAGTTAACAAGATCTATAACATCGTTGATAAATGACTTTTCCTGCTGGAATCCCACATCTCCCACGTCTGTGGACATGTCTAAGATGAAGACGAGATCCACCGCAGAGTGAGAACAAACTGTAAATAGATATGCAGCCGACAATGAGAAACTTAAATAAAGATATATTAATGCATATAAACGAAATTATATATCATCGTATGCATAAGCAGTTATTGCATACTTTACCAAAATTTGGGGAGCCTGGAACTGTCAAAGTTGTTGATGTAAGATACTGGCCACTAGGTGATGCTTTAGTTGTTGTCACTGGTAATGTACCTAGTGATTGTTTCGTCGACGATGTGGTGGTTCCTGCAATACTTATGCATGATATATCAAATTGTAAACAATGACATCGATGAAAATACCATCTATAACTAAAAAATGATCATAAAAACCAAGAATACACATAGAGGCGAGCATATACATCTAAGAAAGGGTCAGATGACTTAGATTTATAACAAATATAAAAAGAATTGACAACTGAATGCTAAAGAGATAACCAATGATTTATTCTGTTTATGTTGTGAATTGAAAAGAAAAATAGTCGATCCTATATTTCTAAATTTTATAGAAAATAAAGAAAATGAAATGTTATACTTAAGATATCCGTGATTGCAGAGTTGCTGAATTATGCCATCTACCAAAGAATTTAAGTCGTCGAAATTTCTAGGAAATAAAGCATGATCATCGTCGTCTGCAATTGCCTTCACTTCTGGTATATGAGCCAATGGGGTTACACCTATTGAAGTCATTTTTATGCCGTATATATATCGTAGAATATGAGTATAACGTGTGATGACAGGTCCTTGACCTTGATCTGCCGGCCCATTAGTAACTATAACAGATACGTGATCAGCACTTGCTCGTCCGCCATTTGCTCTTGAAAACATTTCCGGTAAATGTTTCATTGCATTTCCGGTGTATCTTTTCCCGGGTGTGTATTGTAAATTTCTTATGGCTTGCTTTAAGGTAAAATTAATGTTGTATTGGTTGAGTCGGACTGCGTCGTGAACAAGGGTGGAAAATGTAATCACTCCAATTTGAAATCGGAATCTACTTATCTCCACATGGTCAATGAATTCTGTTATGAATGCCTTTTGTTTCTCGAAGTTTTGAAGGCCTACACTGCTCGACATGTCTAATACAAACACTATGTCAGTCTTTGCATGTGGGCATGCTGTAATTAGGAAAACGATGTCAGTGTCCTTATTTTATTATGATAGTTTACTTTTACGTTACGTCAAAGCTTTTCACCTATACTGTTGCGCAACCTGCCCCGTACATCGTGCAGATATATCCACCTAAATAACAGACACATTACAAGTAGCGAGGAACCTTTAATCGGCCATCGTCTGTTGCGACATGGGTTTTCGCTTTCAACTATCTAATCCAAAATACGCTGTTGGGATTCGAACCTGGGATCCCGGTCAAGGGCCAAGCACTCAACCGACTAAGCTACATGTACGTACACGCTAGCTTTCGTTTATCAGGAATAAATATTCAGCTGTGGAAACTATGTTGTGCCTTAAGTGATGAATGAAAGTATAACAGTGGTTACAAAACCATAATTAGATATAATGAAAAGAAGTACTTGTAATTTTAGAAAGACCCGTCTACAAAAGTCAAGAAAAAAAAAATCGGGTTCAAGAATATATGAAGCAGTAACCATTGTCTGTCAGACAAGCTTGGAAAAGACCAAAATCTATATAGAGGAGATCCATGTTTTCTCGTATTTCTAAATGTACTTACATGTAGATGGGGTGACGAAGCGGATAGACAACGCCCCAAACACTATATACAATATCATCCATATTGGAATCATTATGAGATAATGGAGTATATAATGCGTGGGCTATTATAATCGTGATTGACATAAAATGTACTAGAAAATAGGCCAGATATACGATATTGAACTATGACCTTAGTACTATCAGACCTGAAACTACTGGGAGTACATTGCGATATGTTCGCACTGTTAAGTTTGCTCCAGTGAAATTGAATAGATAATTATATAAGCCCCCCCCCCCCCCATGTTTGTTTTTTCGATACAGTAAGACCTGTGGTAGGCGACCACCCAAGGGAAGGTGGAAAACTGGTCACTCGAAGCAGGTGGTCACTTGATACAGGTTGATTTTGTATGGACTGTTAGTGGTAATGAATAAAGGAAGGTTCGCGTTTAAGACAGGATATTGAAATTTATCCAGGTAAGCATGGGAAGATAGATCACTTTGATGTCAGAAATAGCAAACTTTTTGCATTAATGAAATGAAGAATAAGCTACTGAATTTTTTTTACAGTTACTTGTTAAGTTTCACCAAATAATGCCGCATAACACACAGTTTCCTCTCTTGTTTCATGTACATAGCACCTAGTCAACACAAAAGTTAATGTGGACATCTTCCTTAATTATTTGCCAGTGCTATAGTGCTATTTATGATGATTTTAACGTGAACGTGCACGCAAGCTCGTAGAAAAACGTTCATGCGAAACCTTTAACCCGGGGCCTCGGTTTATATATTTTCTCATCCGATAAAGTGATAAATCACCATACAAAAATCACATCCGAAATCGGATTTTCTTTTTTTTTTTTTTGATTTTTTTCATTAATAAAATAAACAAAAGTTTAAGCAATACCGTTACTATATCAATGTTGGCGTTTAACCATCTTTCGTTTGTTTGTTGTTTAACATAATTCATAAAGTGAATGTTGTTTTGCTTGTGTTGTGACGGTAGAAGTAGTAGTAGTAGTAGTAGCGCTAACATATGTGAACTTGGTCATGAGAGAATAATTAGGAGCCACCCCTTTCCGATTTCCTATTTCAATATCTTTTACGTATGTCTTTACATCTAATGATTATGACGAAAACTTTTATCATATACAATGGATATAAATATACATGTACTCATTAGAAGATATTGAGTCGCTTCGACAAAAAACGAGACCCAAGATTAAAAGACTGAGAAAATGCAATGTTGAATCACATCGTGTTGAGCCATTTATACCAGTGAATTACTTGTTTTCTATTATTTATGGCGCAATACACGAATTTCATACTTTACCTTATCCAATGGGCCAATTATCCGACAAACTACTTTTGTCGAAAGTTTCATTATTATGACGATAATGCATTAATTGTTGCGTCAGAATAGAATGGCGCAACATTTCTGTTTTAACTGTAAATTCATTCTTTTAACCTCAACTGTAAATATTGAGTTCACTCGCCCCACGCATTACGATAGTACGATGATTCACCAGATGGTGGACTGTACTTCAAAGGAAGAAGAAGAAGAAGAAAGTCAGTGGAAACCTAAGCGGTCCACAGGTCCTCGCCTGAAACACCCCTCCCTACTTTTTAAACTCCAAAACTTGGCTCCGTCCTATCGAAAGACAGAAAGGAAATTATATAGAAACAAAGAGGTTCCACTTCTGTTAACTTCATCATCATTTTACGTATCAATTCGTCGAAGCATTTTCAAATGAAACTAGTTCGAAAATACAATCCGGATAATTGCGTCCAATACAGTTTTGTTATTTTCAATTAGCTTTGTGATGTCCCGTAACCCCCAAAGGCGTTTGTGAAAGATAAGAAGCGACAGGTGTTGTTGCGTAAGACCCATTAGCTAAAGATATAATTAAATTTTTTTGGTATATAATGCAGCGTTCTGATAAAAACACAGTTTGATGTGCTTACTTGAATCATAGATTGTGCTATCAGAGGTTACTTAGTCCACCAAAATGAAAGTTGTGTGGAGAAAATCTGAGATGTGACAAGTACCTTCGTCCAGTTTTGTATGATGTAAGCGGCCTGATGTCCAACAAACAGTTATTAGCTGGGATTTTCATCATGAAGTTTTTGATTTGATCATGAAGTCACAATAATTTGATGCAAATTTGAGCTGTATAACATTTTATAACATTAACAGATAATACTCCTTCCAACATGTAAAGTTAGAGGAAGAGCATTGATCCATTGCTTTGGGGGAATATTTGTTGAAATTTGTCACATACCAATACAATGAATACATTTTCAATGTTTGTCTGAGGCATGACTGTAGTAGTATTATGATGTCAGCTGATTTATCATTAATTTTTTCAAGTCAGAATCGAAGGGTCAATTACGTCTTCTTTGGACTGCATTTATTGAAAGAGGTTTGGAATAAACAGAAGGGATAAACACTCATTTCAGAGTTAGACAATCACTCAAATGGGCAACAATCTTTGTTATGGGGTGAAAGGTTCCAACCCGAGAATCCCACTCTCCCCTCATGATTCACACTTAGAATTCATGAGGTAATGTCTACTAATACACTGGCCAGTGTTGGTCATTTACTCCAAGGTCGACATAACTTTCACACACAGAATTCATGAGGGTCTGTTAGTACACTGGCCAGTATTGGTTGTTTACTTAAGGGTGAACATAACCTTCACACACAGAATTCATGAAGCAATGTCTGTTAGTACACTGGCCACTGTTGGTCGTTTACTCCAGAGTCGACATAATCTTCACACACAGAAATCATTAGGTAATGTCTGTTAGTACACTGGCCAGCGTTGGTCGTTTATACCAGGGTCGACATAACCTTCACCAAAAATACTATTTATATCTAAATAAGATTTATGAGTGTTAATATTTTAAATTTAAACAGTCTTATTTTGAAATCCTCATTTAGGCTTTAGCAGATAGTATATAATATTATAGATATCTACCATGACAACTGCAGAGGAGAACACTGACCACAGAGAGCAAAATAAATCAGTAGATAACATACATACAGATGATGCAGATACAGAGAATGATGAAGAAAGTCTTATTGAAGAGTAAGATTTATAGAGAATATTAATCACCCTGCATATGTAGTATCTTTCACCATATACACACTTTCCAGAGATCTACACATGTTTTTGTTCATCAAGCTTATACAAGTGTATTGTAAAGGTTTTTATGCCCCTTGATCAATAGATTGGGGCTATATTGTTTTTATCCTGTCTGTTTCTTTGTTTATCTGTCTGTTGTCAACTTTAACCTTGGCTATAACTTTTGAAACGTAAGGGATAGAGATTTCATATTTGACATGCTTGCTCAACTAATGAAGCCCTTTCAAATGACACCAAGGTTGCTTACCTTTTGACCTTGACAATGTCATTCACACTAAAAATAACTTTTTGGACTTTGGTGAAGCCGGGGGCATTAGTGTTTCACAAATATACCGTTAGCTTGTTCTTAAATGATACCTGAAAGTGCCATATTGACACATAATTTCTACTGCTGTATTAGTCTGTACCAAAAGAGCTGTCACAAAAGTCTGGTATTCGTGGCTGTCATTTGTTGTCTAGTCATTCATCCGTAAACTTTTCTTCAGACCCTTAGACTGGGAGATAAAGCGTCTAATGTAATGGGTACTGAATGAAAATTTATGTATCCAATATTCCAAGTGACAATCAAGGCAGCCATCTTGAATCTTGTTTTATTACTACATCTCCTGAAGGTGAGTCTTACAAATATGAGACTCTGATTAGCTTGAAAAAACATCAAGATATGATTTTTTATTGTTCTGAAATGAAAATTGGACCTGTCCAGTATAAAAAAATAGCCTCTATGGCTATCATTCTCAAACTCTTATTGATGTCATTCCTCCTGAATAGTGAGTCCCATCCATATGGGACCTTGACTACTGGCAAACACCTTTAAACAATACAAAATCATCCTCAGTAAATGATACAATGAATAGCAAATGAAAGTGCTATACTTTGGCACACAGTAAAAATGAACCATGCACTAAAAAATAAATTTGTTGGTACATGCTGTCCATTCATATGGTCCACTTTGCTGAAGCACCTTTTCTCATATACAAAAATAGTATATTGTTGAGACAAAATTTTCACAGTACTTTGACTCTTTATAATTTTACATCTCTGTCATGTCTGCTTTTTATGCCAACTTGGGCACATGATAAGATCTGCTAGTATACATGTATCTGCTAAAAATTTGGTTAACTGTTTTGCTTTGATTTCTTTAATAGCTAAATATTGGCCATGGCTATAGATGAAACAACCCAGATGCAGTGTTAAACAATAGACTGAGATTACATAAAATGCAGTGATATTTAATGCGAGATATATATGTATATATCTTGGTATATTTCAGACTTGAAGACTTGGAATGTAAGGCAGAATCTGGCCTTGACCTCAGTGCATTCAGAAGAAAACGACCTCGAAATAAATACAAAAAAACAATGAGGTCCTTATTTCCTGTGAGGTTTGATAAAGCGTAAGTTATCAAATATTTGATAGAAATTCATGTACTAGTATTTGTGCACAGTTTTATCTATAGTTTCCTGAAAATCTCCCAAGTGGTATTTATTTATTACGCTTTATCTTGATTGTAAAATTCATTGACAATTTTTGAATATTTTACTTGCTATGTTTATGATATGGTAAACGCTTATGCATTCAGTGTAGGAGTAATTAGTAGCCATATTATATGACATCAGAAGTATTATATGTCCTTATTAGGAGTAATTAGTAACCATATCATATGACCCTATTTGGAGTAATTAGTAACCATATTATATGACCATATTAGGAGTAATTAGTAACCATATCATATGACTATTTGGAGTAATTAGTAACCATATTATATGACCATATTAGGAGTAATTAGTAACCATATGACCCTATTTGGAGTAATTAGTAACCATATTATATGACCATATTAGGAGTAATTAGTAACCATATCATTATGACCCTGTTTGGAGTAATTAGTAACCATATTATATGACCATATTAGGAGTAATTAGTAACCATATCATATGACCCTATTTGGAGTAATTAGTAACCATATTATATGACCATATTAGGAGTAATTAGTAACCATATTATATGATCTTATCAGGATTAATTAGTAATTATATTATTTGACCCTATTTGAAGTAATTAGTAACCATATCATATGATCTTATTAGGTGTAATTAGTAATGGTATTATATGTCAATATCAGGAGTAATTAGTAACCTTATTATTTAACATTATCAGTAATCGTATTATGTGTCCTTTTTTGAAATTTTGTCAGACTTTGGATGACGCCATGGCAATGAAAAAATTTGTCTGTGGAGAAGTCATTTCTCAATTAGGTCTGTTCTATATATGTAAATAGATCTATGAATATACAGACACATTTACTAAGACCTTAGTACTTAGTTTGCTATTATTTTAGTGTTAAGATGTTTAACATTGTATATTATCCAAGGATTGAAATAATGAATAGGCTTACGGCTTTCTAAATGTTATTCACTGTACTCTTTGAATTTCTGTAGAATTGCAATATACAGACATGTAGTGTCATAGTTTTTGCTGCATCAAGGAATAATGATACAACTAAGGAGTTTATATTTTGTTTTAGTCCAAAAGATGAACTTCCCGTGGCACATGCAGGATTCCTCTCTTTACTTACATATTCATGGCTGTCCTCAATAATGTGGAGAGTCAACAGGAAAGGAACAGATTTCCTACAGCATATGAGATGTCCAGATGTGAACAGAGCAGAAATCAATGCAGATAGGTAATATACCACAAAGACAGGATTCAAGTTCAGAAATTTTCATGAATTGAAATATATTTCTCTTCAAAATACACATAAAAGCAGTTTTCTGGTTGATAGATTAATAGCTGTTATTGATTGCTAATTATCATCCTCTGGAATGCTGTGTTATTGGGAAATACAGTCATGGTGTCAGTATGGTGAGTTTGTGTAGGGCAAGATCATTAGATACATACTGCAGAATTTCTTTGTATCAATGTAAGAAAAAAGTTATTTAGACTTTTAATTTACTGTTATGATCCTAGATCAATAGATTGAGGTCATATTGTTTATTACCCTTTTGTCATTTAGTTTGTCTGCTTGTTTGTCTGTCTATTGTCAACTTTATTTCATTTTTTTTATTTCTTTACTTACATTGCCTTACTGCAATTTCTATATGGTAATTTCATGTAGTGGAATCAGGGTTTCATTATGTTTGATATACAGTGTACTCTGCACTCAGTCTTTAAGATTGGCATCAGCTATTGCCAATAAAAGTTGAAAATGGTTAATTCTGAGTGAACTGTCAGGCCATAATGGTCCATGAAGAATTCTAAAGTCTGGTCTGAAGGCCAGTGGTTTTTACTGTAATACAGCCATGGTTAGTCTTTGTTTTCGTATGTATTAGTTTTATAAGCAGCACGCACATATAAATTGAAAGTTTATTAGAGGCATTCATAGATTCCAGGGGACTCAACAGTTCAAAAATTGGGCTAAAATTCGACTTCATTCCCTCCAATAAATAGTATGTTTTTCTCCATCAGACATATCAAATGTGAATAATTTCCCCCACATTCTGCAGAAATTTCAGTGGTGAAATGATCAAAAAAAACTATTGTACAAAAACTTCCAACATCATACTGTATTTTTCTGAACTTTTGGATATGTTTTATCAATATTATATTCATCTAAACTTTAGTAATCATTACTTGTATTTTATGGACAGGTTTAAAAATTTTCAAATGTCTTTCCTATTCTCTAACATTTTTCTGAAATTTTAAAAGGCTGGAGAAGATGTGGCAGGAAGAACTGAAGAAGAAGGGACCTGACAAAGCCTCATTTGGTCGTGTTGTATTCAGAGCTGCAAGAACTCGTGTCATATTTGCTGGATTGACGTTTATCCTCTCTGTTACATTCAGTTTTGCAGCTCCAGTATGTAGATTTATAAGTGATAAACTTTAGATGTTTGGATCTGTTTGTCCACCTGTCTATGTGTCTGTCTGTATCCATGATCTTTTCCACATTCTTTTCATATCTATAAAAGAATATAACATGCTACACTCTCTATCAACATGGCCATGCTAGGATCTGTCTCTCAAAATGGACTTTATAGCGGAGATGACTTACAACATGTATCATTTAATTTTGTTTTTATAATACAATCTCATTAAAATAAAAGATTACTCTTTGTTAATATTTTAATAGCATATCTTTTCATGTTTTACTTCAAGGCCTTTGTCTTGAATATTTTGCTGCGAGACTTGTCTGCTGGAAACTTGGATATTGGCTATGGTATAGCATTGGTACTCAGCATTGCCTTCCTCGAGTTTTGTAGAACAATGTGTTTTGCCTTGGGATGGGTTTTAAACTATATAACAGGTTGGTATCCTGGAGTTTTTTAGTGAATAGATAAATTTGAAGTTATTTTGGCAACATTAAATTTATTATAAAATGACTTAAAAAAGGGCCTTTCATATTGGTTATCATTCATTAGAAAAGATTGTAAGATACTATAACACAGTATCTGAGTGAAGTTTCTATTGGATTGCCTCTAGACAGAGTACGCTACTTAAGAGTTGTCAGAAGTTTAAGTGTGTCTTAACAGATTCCCATCACTTATGGCTAGAATGATAAAAACTTAGGTTAAAGTTTTCATAAAAAAGAGGTAAAAGGTCAAAGTCAAATATAATGGTATAAAAAGAATAATCTGCTGTAAAGAAGAATGTGTACGTGAAATATTTAAAAAAAAACAATTTAAAAGATATATTCCAGATTAAAGTGGTTGAAAAGAGGGTCAAGGTCAACAGGATAAATATTAAGTATCAAATCAAAGCCCTCATAATTCAAAATATTTTGAAAATCATCATGGATTTTTATGCCGTCAGTATCAAAGAATCGGGCATTTAGTTTTTGGCCTGTTTTTCTGTGGCAAAAACTTAACATTGGTTATAACTTTTGAATCGCAAGAGGTAGGGCTTTCATATTTTTTATGTGTATTCAGTGTGACAAGACCTGCAGTAGGTAATGATTCAATTATTGTAACAGGGATACGGATCAGAGGTGCTACTCTAAGCATGTTATACAGTAAAGTCTTGCGACTCAGAAGTCTGCAAAATAAGACAGTTGGAGAGGTAAGCTGTGTTTTATTTGTTTTTGGATATTTCATTTTAAATCATATCAATGTAATATTATATTATATGGAGATGTTATTCACGAACATTTATCATGAATTCAGCATTGCACATGTACTAAAATATTCAACATTGTACTTTATTATTCAACATTGTACTAAATTATTCATCAGTGAATTTTTTTTACTTTTTTTCAAAGGTGTTTGTGTCTTTTCAATTTGGAAAATCAGTGACAAAATCGATCAAATAGGGAAAATTTTGGGAACATTTTATTTCAAATATTGTAAATGTAATAAGCTATATCTTGCATAAAAACATGTTAACGATTCTTAAAAGTATGGTACCATAAATAGGACAGCTCGCATGTCATTAATTCGCTCTTCAAACTGAGTTCTGAAAGATCTGACGATGATCAATTTGGGAATTTTAGATCAAGTTTTTAAGAAAATTGACAAATTTCACATTGGGAAGGAATATCCACCTAAAAAAATCACTGTTCATGAATGTTAATGCTTTGTTTGTCTCTTATTTTGATGATTTGTAAAATATGACCTGTAGAAAAGCATTTACCGGTACACAATGTCAATGTCAAGCCATTGATAAAAGAGCAAGGATTGTGATTAAATATTGAATTTGTTCCAAGTGAAATTAATAGAACCAATCAGCAAAGAGTTCTCAGTAAACAAGATTTAATCAACACATTGAAAAGAAATATATTTAAACATGAATATGTTTTGTATTTGAAAATTTATGATATTTTGTGTTTTCTTCTCTGATATTTTCATATTATGATCTTTTAGGGGAGTTTGATATGTGAACCCAGTGATTTCATTGGAGGATTCATCTTTTTTTACATGCAAATTATGTGTTTACTGTAAGCCTAAATTTTGAATAGTCACTTCTGTGGAAGATTTATGTGAGGACAGAAACGAAATGCTGAATAAATGCAAATGCTAAACATGGTGAAGTTGGCAGAAAAGATGACAGAAAAAATATACAAAAATCAATGTGATGTGAAATTGGAGATTACTTTGCAAGAAAAATATATAGTACTGTGCAAAAAATACTTGTTTTTATTTTCCAAATTTTAAAATTGATATGTAAAAGTTACTTTTATTTCTCTTCAGATAGTAAATATATGCAGCAATGATGGACAACGACTCTTCGAAGTCTTTGCCATTGGCCCTCTCCTTATTGGAAGTCCATTTATCTTATTGATGGGAATCATTTATACAGCCTTTCTGATTGGTCCATGGGCACTTGTTGGAAGTGCCACTTATGTAGCTTTTTATCCATTTATGGTAAATTCATTTGCATAAAATAATCAAATAATAAGATAATCTGTAAATAAATTCTCATCTCTCAAATGCTTATCAGATATTTTCTACAGACAAATATTGGAAGTTTATCAATTGTACTATCCTTCCATCCATCTCCGATTTTGTCTCTCCCTAACCAGTCATTGGACCATAATTTAATTCTTGTCAACTGTGATGATGACCCATTTTTTTTTTCAAAAAAACTCTTCTTGATTCAAAATTTAAGTATATGTACCCTCTTGATTTTGGGTGAAAATTCTATTTCATACATACATGTAATGAAGAACTGTGTAATTATAATTAGAATTACATTGATAATAAAAATTTCTCTTCAATATTTTTGAAGTAAGCAAATTTTTATCACAGGAACCGTAGCTAATTAAAGAAATGAAAGAAAAAAGTTTTGGTATTACATGGATTAGATTTTTTATTATTATTTTGGAATTATTAATCGTAAAATTTCTTGAACAAGGACATGAGTGAGTGAATGCTATAATGAACATCATACCTCATTCTATTTCATACAGGCAGTAATAAGTAAGATTACAGCATATTTCAGACGCAAAGGAATTGTAGTTACAGACAAAAGAGTAAGTATTTATGAAACATACTTATTTTCATTATGATAATCGAGACTTCAGTGTATTCAGTGACCTAGAGCTCTTAATTTGTTATGCTCTTGCAAGGGAAGATTGCAACAGATTACATTATAGTTTAAGTATGTGTAGGTTAAAGCCCAGTCTTATGGTAAAGTCAGGCCAACTTAAGAATAGATTCAGACATGAAAATTCATTGCAGCCTCACTTAATAGAGATTCTTACTTCTGAATTTATGTGATGGTTTGTAAGTTTTTTATGCCCTTGGATCGATAGATTGGGGGAATAGTGTTTTTGTCCAGTCTGCTTGTCTGTTTGTTTGTCTGTCTGTTGTCAACTTTAACTTTGGCTGTAATTTTTTAACCGTGAGGGAAAGAGACTTCATATTTGATATGAGAACTCAACTAATGAAGCCCTTTCAAATGACATCAAGGTCGATGACTTTTTGACCTTGACAATGACCTTTATGCTGAAAATAACTTTTTGGACTTTGGTGCCGCCAGGGGCATTAGTGTTTCACAAACACAGCTTGTTTCTGATGATTTTTAAAATGTTCTTATTTCCACTAAATGCTGTCCACCATCAAAATATATGTAGTAGAAATATCTTTTTAGCTCACAGGGACAAATGTCTGAAGAGCTGTTGTCATACCCCTGGCATCGTCATCGTCATTGTTGTTGCCATTGTTGCTAAATCAAATTGAAGAAAATCAAATCCAAAATCTGTACTTTCAATTCAAAATAGAAATGTTATTGACATATGAGAGGGCAGCATATATGTATTAGCTTATCTGGACAAATTCGATACTCTAGCCCAAGCATATATATCTCATTAGAAGGTGAGGATTTGCTCAGTTCTACACTATAGTTTATGAACTTAACTTAACAATTGACATGTATAAGCATGAGGAACTTGGTGAAGAAGTCTGCATTTGTTCAGTTTCAGACAAAGGAGGTTGACTGTAATTTTTGTATGTTTGGTAAAGCTACGTCTACGGCAATTTTAGTGGTACATATGTATTACTAATCGTTTGTAGTATACTATGTATTTTTGTCATTCAGGTCCAAATGATGTCCGAGTTGCTCACCTGTATCAAGCTTATCAAGATGTATGCCTGGGAAAAATCATTCGCCAAAACTATCGCAGGTAAGGTCTTTATATCTGTATTTAGTAAACCGGTTCAGATTTGGATCTTTTGGATAGTTGAATTTATGTGCCAATTTTCTAACATTATTTAAACCTAAGATTAGAATATACTTTTTGGTCTGTCTGTTTGCAAAACTTAATCAATGTTTATAGTTTGCAAGTAGTAAGAAACAAAGCTTTGGTATTTCACTTTATTCTTTGTGACAAGACTTTTTTGTGCATATTTAAAAAAAAAAAAATCCCAGTTCCCTTGACTTGTAGCATTCAACTTGCATGTTTTGGGGTATTTTGCAGTATTGATAATCATTGTTTCACAAGCACATCTAACTTTAACATTGTTACTTTGAGAAAATATTAAATTTTTTATCTTGGTCATATGCTTTGACTTGTAGAAAATAAGACTTTCACTAATAGAAGAAAAAATAGAATTTTCCTGATAAGATTACCTCTTAAATAAAATCTTTTACCCATTTTAGCCAAACCACCTAGTAATCTAGGACATATACTTTTGTTTTCTTCATTATTGCTTTTGTATAGGGTGGATATAATGTAAGTGGCAAATTGAGTGGCATGTTGTGATAGGATAAGAACCAATTCACCTCAACGTGGCTGCTGTATTGTCATGCTGTGTTTTTGGCCTAGCTACACTATCCACATTAAGTCTACCCAGTTATCAATGGGTACTGGTGTCAGCTGGGAAATTAACCTGTGATGGTCTTTGTCCCATCAAAGGCAGTCTTATTCTCATCTTACAACACCTTAGAGAGCCAAGTATAAGGTCCCACTGTAAAAACCTTAATGGCTTGGAAAGTAAAAGGAATCGGAAAAATGTAATGCAAGTCTTTCAGTACATTAAGAATATCAAAGCATTAAGAATATTTATAATGATTATTTTACTAGGTATAAGATCAAAGGAACGGAAGCTGTTAGAGAAAGCGGCTTACATTAACAGTATCAGTACCTCTGCTGCTCCCATGGTACCAGTCATGGCCTCTGTCTTTGTCATTACTGCTCATGTTTTGACAGGAAATGACCTCACAGCTGCTCAGGTAACCTGTAATTCTTTTTATAATTACTGAGTTTTATTTATGTCTGTATTTATTTTTGTGTTTTTTGAAAAGTACAATAACAATATTTTAACACACAAACAATAAAAATAACTCTTACTTAAATTGTTTAAATTCATATTCCATGAATTATAGTAAAATGTAAATACAGGATAAACTTTTTGATGACTATTTAACTGTGACATATAGACGACTTGCTATACTGTCACCCATTTTCAGTTGAAAACATCTGAATCCAAGCCATGCTTGTCAGTTGCGTCACTAGTGATTTCAGCTGAACAAACATTTATTTTTTTATCAGCAAACCCACAAACTTGTATATTCATTAACACCACATATATTATTAATTACAAAAATGTATTTTATAGTATGAATTATTTGAGTCATTTCATATTTAATTCACAGAAAAAAGACTTTTTTATTTCAGGTTGTAGTAAACAAATGACTTTCCTCCGAAAATATATTTATTGTTAGTAATGACTTGAAAAACAATTTTAGTTTATTTCTTGTTTAAATCATGTCTTTATTACTTAAATGTACATAGTGATAGCATGTGCCTGAGGCATTGTACAGAAATTTCAGACTTACACAACAGACCCATCTGAAGCAGTGAGGGGTCATCTTTTGGCTGAAGTCTAACACAGGACCTCAGAGACTTTACTTTGTCATCCAAAGACATTAAATAGCCATTAGTGGGTTTTAAAACTTTTACTTCTTGGTTTAAGCATGCTACTGTCTTAGGTTTGCTGGCTCCATGAAATGCATCAGGTCATGCATGCTACTGTCTAAGGTTTGCTGGCTCCGTGAAATGCATCAGGTCATGCATGAGCATTAGACCCATAGTCATGAAAGTCAGTTTTTGAGTCGGCTTCGGTGAAGCCGCACTCATTGCAATCACTTTCATTTCAGGGGTTATAACTTTCACTACCGATATAGAGCTTACTACGCCGCTGAAAAATAAAGTGCCGAAAAATTACTGATGTTGTCTTAAAAATTCTTGATCAGCACAATGTACCTTTAGCTCAGTTAATTTAAGCTAAACATAAACTAGTTTCAATAACTCGAAAAAGTAGTTGCAATAATGTTTTCAAATTTCGCGTAATAATATGTAGTTGTGACTACTTTACGATGTGTTTACCACCGACACCATCGGATGTACTCAATTGTGTAATTCTTTGTACAAAACATTTGTCTTGATCTTGTATCGCTTGTTTTTATCGAGATATTTCAATTAAAGTTTTCCCCAACATGTTCTGGAACTTTAGTTCTTCTTCACATATATGACAAATTTAAAGATGATCTTCCCGCATTTCCTCTGATAATGAAAATGCATTATAAATATTTACTAGGTAAATGTTGTATGTTTCTAAATATAAATGATGTTAAAACATTATGAGAATCGTGAATAAGATGGTTATTTAATGTCCCACTTGAAGGAATGTCGTTCCTTGGCTCAGCTTCGACTCGTGACAACAATGCAGTAAAACTTGCTGCCATGAAGTTGTCAATTGCACGTTCATTTCGGATACAAGCAGTTGCAAACTCTTTGCCGTAAGATAGTATGAAGAGAGAAAATGGTAAAATGATTACATACTTAAAATCAGCAAAGCCGACTCTCAGGACTTTTGAGTCCTTTGATTAGTTTGTACTGTATTCAGAATATTTCAATGTTAATAATGTGGTAGAGTCCTATAACAATAAAGTTACACATAATTTCAAATATGGGTTTTAATTATCACCACAATAGGTATGTCAGCTTGTACTTGATACAGTATCCATATATTAGTGAATTAATACTTTACACCATACCAGCCCTCTTATTACACAATAGACCGATCCGCTTTTCAGCATAGAAAGTGATGTTTAGCTGACTTTTGATTGTTATGCTTATGGCATCATAAACAAATGTCTGACTTGTCCATCATCATAGTCGTATTTTGCACTAAAGTGCTTGACGAAAGTTGATCAGTGTATTGAGTTATTACTTTGGGAGGTTACAAAACATGGCTGTGTGACTGAATTGCTGGGGACTGTATTTCAGTACTCACCATTATATGGTTATATTCATTACCAGTTGAAACACATTAACTGAAGATGAGCTAGGTACATAAAACCAGTGTAGCCCAGGAGTTATACTTTAGGTGTTTGATTTGAGATCAGAAGGGCCTGGATTCAGATCCCATATGGAATGGAAACGACTTCACTGCATACTTTGGCAAATAAAAGACCCTCACTGCTTTTGAATGGTACATTTTGTTGGTAAAAATTCTCCAAGTACCAGTGAGGATGTAACAACTATACAGGTGAAATATTTCTGATTTGGAAATAATGTAAACAGGTATCAATCAGTAAATTAATAATTCTAATGAAAGCAGGATGTATTTTACAGTAATGGTAAAGAAGTATCATCATTGAAGCACATGAATTATTCACGATATACTGAATTTCAGGCTTTTACCTATATTGCTACCATAAATTCCATGAGATTTGCTCTGGGCATTATACCATATGCTGTCAAGTCATTGGCCGATGCCTTTGTATCATTCAGACGCCTGAAGGTACATATTAAGTGATATGGCAGTGGTGCATGAGAATTTTTTAACGTTTCTATATGTTTTTCTTCACTTCTATAGTTTCATTCTGTAACTGCACTTGGGCATAGCAGATGTTGGCTCTTTTTGAGAGTGCTGAAAACAATATACATTTAGGTCAGTCCAGAGTGAAAAATTTCTCCTGAAAGCAAAAGTACCTTTCTTCATACATGGTCATGTACTTTATTTTTCGATGCTTCCGGATGTGATCATGTACTATTTTTTTAATGAAACATTTCCAAAATAATTACTGGTAAATAATACACAATATGATCCAAATAAGAGCATTATAAGAGCATCTTCTATCCTGTAATACTCTCTAGTGCTTGTATGTGTGTAAGATGTAGTGATGCACTAATCTTTTTCATAGACTAACTAAATTTATACATATATTTTGTAACAAATCAAAAGGATACAACATACCAGTACCATTTTTGTTGGTATGCTTGGATTTTTAGTCATTCTGTAAAATCTGTCAATACATGTATTCATTATTTGTGTGGAGGGAAATGTGCATTTACAGAGACTAGAGAGCATTCTTTTGTTTTCCTCTTGAAGAAATCGCAACTGTCATTTCAATCATGTTTTTTAATTTTTTAAAACAGAAAAATTTTCTATTCAGAGCTTAGTCAGTAGGGGGATTGGCTAGGTTATGAGAGATCCTGGTTTGAATAGGGAGTGCAATCAGTAGGGGGATTGGCTAGGTTATGAGAGATCCTGGTTTGTATAGGGAGGGCAATCAGTATGGTGCTTGGCTAGGGTATGTGAGATCCAGGTTTCTATAGGGAGCACAGTCAGTAGGGTGATTTGCTAGTGTATGAGAGATCCTGGTTTGTATAGGGAGCACAATCAGTAGGGTGATTGGCTAGGGTATGTGAGATCCTGGTTTGTATAGGGAGCGCAGTCAGTAGGGGGATTGACTAGGGTATGAGAGATCCTGGTTTGTATAGGGAGCGCAATCAGTAGGGTGCTTGGCTAGGGTGTGAGAGATCCTGGTTTCTATAGGAAGTGCAGTCAGTAGGGTGATTGGCTAGGGTATGTGAAAACCAGGTTTCTATAGGGAGCGCATTCAGTAGGGTGCTTGGCTAGGGTATTAGAGATCCTGGTTTGTATAGGGAGCGCATTCAGTAGGGTGCTTGGCTAGGGTATGAGAGATCCTGGTTTGTATAGGGAGCGCAATCAGTAGGGTGCTTGGCTAGGGTGTGAGAGATCCTGGTTTCTATAGGGAGTGCAGTCAGTAGGGTGATTGGCTAGGGTATGTGAGATCCTGGTTTCTATAAGGAGCGCAGTTAGTAGGGAACTTGGCTAAGGTATGAGAGATCCTTGTTTCTATAGGGAGCTCAGTCAGTAGGGAGCTTGGCTAAGGTATGAGAAAATCCTGGTTTCTATAGGGAGTGCAGTCAGTAGGGTGATTGGGTAGGGTATGAGAGATCCTGGGATATATAGAAAGCTTAGTCATTAGGGTGCTTGGCTAGGGGATGAGAGATCCTAGTTTTGAAGAGTCTATATGATTATTTGTTGGTATCCTGTTTTTCAGATTAAACGGTAAAAACTGACATCACATGCCACAATAGATATTAAAACATAAAGGATGTTTTACTGCTTTGGATAGGTTTGTTTTGCCGGTCAAAATTTCTATGTAGTGCATTAGGCAGATGCTGTCACTGCGTGAGGGAAGTAACATTGACATGAAAACAACAAGCGAACAATTCTTTTTATAGGCTTTTACTCTCATTGCCGTGAACAGCAAGTTGAAACAGGCTATGAACCATGTGACACAGGCTGTCAAATGTTATGCTGATTTTATTGTTATATCGGAGAGAATCAAGGTACAACTGACTTTAACTTCCAGCATTCTTCTTACTCTTATGCAGCGAGCGTTATTTCATGAAGGTAGTGATTTGCCATGTATCAAGACCTCCTTGGATTGTCTGACACATTCTTGACATTTACACTATTAATGCTTTGATAGAATTTGATAGATATCATATACAATGTACATAAGGTCTCCTTCCAATGCGGTTGCATTTCACTCTAGGTCTTTATAAACAGCCCCTATACATAGATAGGTGAGGGTTATTAACTTTTTTCCATTCATATGGCAAACATTTACTCAAGTACTTTACATACATTGATTGATTGATTTTTGTTAAACGTCACACCTCGAATATTTCACGTATATGGTGACGGCATCTGCCTGATGCTGGGCATACAAATTTTGACCTTTGCAACAGACCCACCCGAAGCAGTGAGGGATCTTAATCGTGCCATGCATACCACGACACTGGGCCTCAGTTTTTACTGTCTCATCCAAAAGACAGAACACCGGCATGACC
The DNA here is from genome assembly GCA_035048485.1 of Pteria penguin. Classification (NCBI taxonomy): domain Eukaryota; kingdom Metazoa; phylum Mollusca; class Bivalvia; order Pterioida; family Pteriidae; genus Pteria; species Pteria penguin. The sequence continues at coordinate 11,417,927 of CM068583.1, read as the reverse complement.
AAAGTGGGACTTGAACCCCGGCCTCCCGATCAGGAGTCCAGTGCAATACCACTAGGCCACGCCAGCTTACTTTACATACATTATAAGCAAAGTTTCTAGCATAAGTGAGAGTATATTTCCTAGCCATTTATGCAAAAGTTTAGTAAAGCTACAGCTAAGTAAATACCAGTGGATTCAGACTTCCCTGATTGAAATATTGATTTAAGCTTGTTCACATAAATTTGCACCTCTCAACTCCTTTGTTCAAATTCACTTAGGTGAGTAAAATTTACATACAAGTAAACAATTGTTCATATGACTGTGCTTGATCCCATGATTGAATTTTCCTTTAAGTAAATACTACTCAAGTGAGCACAGTCTGCCTTATAAACCAGGTTGAGCATCTGTGTGCCTAATACACATGTATCTAGTTCATCTGTTCAATTCACATATGGTGCATCATTTATAGAGATAGTATTCAAATATTACTTTGTAAACAATTGATAATATTCACATTTATTCAGAAGTAAGTTCAGTCTTTAAAATTTGATGTGAATAAACCACCTCTCAGACAAAACTGTACCATTTTCATCTATTATCAAAAGTATGCAACCATATTAAGCTTTTTAAAAAAAGTATGTGCAGCATCTAAATATGCTATGAGAGAATGTCTTTCTGATTAAAACCATGTCTTTATTCTATTTCTTTATTTGTCCCATTGCGGATAAAGATCTGGCAAAACCCGTAAGGGGACATGTTCTGGTGAACTCTGATGACGTTTCAGTCATTGAAACCATTATTTCCCATAGCCAATCAATGACTCGGCTAGGTACGTGCCAGTGACGCAATGTGTAACAAACGCTTTTCAAAAATTACCATGTAGGTCATGAAGAATGTGGATGTTGATAGGAATTTGTAGCCGATCCAGCAATTGGCTGGAAATTGGAGTTCACCAGAACATGACCCCTTACAGGGTTTTGCCAGATATTTATCTGCAGTGGGACATATAGAGAAGCGGAATAAAGATATGGTTTTAATCAGATTGGAGAAAATGTAAATCCAGTGTTTACGAATGCCTTTTGTTGAGTTATTGGTGAATTTACTAATGCTACTTGATGTCATCAAAATGACATGTTAGATGTTTTCTATATTGTACACGTATTTACTACAAAAAAAGGAGATTTTGGCAAAATGGGTCAAACACATCATAAAAATATATATTGTCACATTTATAAGTTATGCACCATACATTTTCTCTACATGATTACTACCCCTATGAAAAAATGTCAGTACTTTTAGTACATATTTTCCATATGGAAAGTACACATAATATATATCTATGAGTGTAAATGTACCTTTTACAGTTTCCCTAGCTTCATGTTATTTATCAATATAACCTTTGTCTCTCCACTCATTTCTTACTGCTTTTTCATGACTTAACCAATTTGAATTCCAGCAAAAAAGTCTTAAATGTAATTTTCAATGGTATATTTTCAAAATCAACTTATAAAATCTTACAATCTTTATATTCTGACTTTTTGGCAAACATCGTACTTTCGTTTGTCATGGCAGTGCATATATGAAGGATTCAAAGATGTAGAGATATTGACATTGCTTATCTAAGTATATGAAAGAAATTAAAAACATTTATGATTATGCTGTTCAACGTTATAAGACTTCATAGTTATCATAATTCTTTCTAAAATCTTTATCTCTGGTTGAAAAGTATACACTGCTTTGATTTTCTGTTTTAAGAGTGTGCTTCTGATGGAGGAAATTAAACCATTTCAAGGGCAGATTACTAATCCAAATTACGTTATAGTCCTACGGAATGCCTCATTTTCCTGGGATTCTAATGGGAATTCTGAGATCAAACCTGATGGAAAGCAAGATTTTGAAATAACAAGTAAATATGTTTAACAATGTTTAACAGATTTATTTGCACTACTGGCTGTAGACCAGATGTGTGAAACTCTATCATCTGTCATTCTTATCGGACATAAACAATAGTTTTGGATTGTTACTAGTATTTATTACACTCAAGTGTAGTCTTACTCAATCCGATATTTAGTTTATTATATTCAAGTAAAGTCTTATTCTGTCAGATATCTAGTTTATTACATTCAAGTGTAGTTTTATTTTATCAGATTTTCAGTTTATTTCATTCAAGTAAAGTCTTATACTATCAAATATCCAGTTTATTACATTCAAGTGTAGTCTTAATCTATCAGATATTTAATTTACTCCATTCAAATGTACCGGTAGTCTGATATTAACAATTATTAGTTTAGTTCAGCTTATATGATTTGATACTAGTCCTTGCTCAAGGAACCGAGAAAAAGGCTAAGCCTATGTAAACTTGCGCATTCTGCCTCTCCTTCATTCCTTTGTTTTTGTTGTTAATAGTTTAATTAACACATGAAACATGAAAAATGCTTTTTCAAATTTGTGTTTTTAAATTCAGTATCGTCACATAACAAATTTTAGTCTTGTAATAGAGCACTTATACTCTTGACAGAGTTACTTCCCTTTACAGATGATGCAAATACAAAGTTAGTTACAATGATAGAAACTTGTAGGGAACATGTGCAGTTGCAATAATACACACTATGTATGTTTAAAGTTGGATTGCATGTGAAACTTTTTTGTTTTTATCTTTATTACCGGTATATCATACCAAGATTATTTCACTTATACATGTAGTTTGAAATTTCTGTGCACAGCACAGCGATACATGTAGTTAATAACTTCTGTGCACAGCAATACATGTATCAGCTGAAAGATAGGACAACGGCGAGCTGCCAATAGAAATTGAACCCAGGGTCTCTGCACTGCAAGCCAAATAGCTGTCGAATGATTACTTAGATATGATTTTATAAGGTGATAAATATTATAAAAATAGCAGTATAATAATCTTCTCATTTTTAATTAAATAATAAAGTTGTAAGGTCACAAAGGTTTTTTTTTTCACTTAAACTCTAATGACTTAACATTATTATTATCTCCAGTTTCCAACGGTACTTCCAAGATGCACAAGGAGAATACAGAATTGGCAGATACAGAGAAAGAACTGCTAAAGGCAAATACTGATGACAGCATCCTGTCCACTTTAATGAATATATCGTTCAACTTGGAAAAGGTAAATAGCAAACTTTAAAGATCTTAACCTCAATTATTATATTATATATTTAGAAAATTTAAACCTTAATAACTAGAATCAAGTTAATAACAGGATAGGGTCTTGTGTAATCTAGATATTCCTTTTATTGACCTCATGGAAAATTTATGTTTCACTAATCCTGGTACATGTACCTTTTAATTTAACAATCTATATTTTTTTATAAATTGTTGGAATAACATCACAGTATTTATCAGAAAGGTTTAGATATCATACGTGTAAGTGTACTTGAACGGATATAAAGGGAATCCCATACTAGGACTACTGCCATGTTTTTCTGACTGTAGATATTATTTATTTCAGGGGAAGCTGTATGGTGTTTGTGGTAGTGTAGGGAGTGGGAAGAGCTCCCTGATTTCAGCCATTCTGGGCAGGGTGAGCTTATATATACACATTGTAATCTGTATCAATACCTGGCTGATGATGAACAATGAGTCATGATCAGTTCCAGATATTATTGTAGTTAATTGTCATACTTTTGAATTGTAGAACAAATGTGCAGAGAGTTGTTGTCATATCCTGGGTGTCCTTATTGTTAGCATTGTCTGTCAATCATGATCATGTTCTATAAATGAACACATTTCCATTCTTTTTTCACAGAAAAGTATTACACTTCTTACAATTACCTCTGATAAAAAGAGAATCTTACTTCATGCCACATGTTTTAACCTTATAAGCGAGGTTAACTTACTTGAGCTGAAGGCTCTAATGTGAGAAGAGGGCATTTTAGAATATCATAACCATGTGTTTTTTTATGTAGTTACTTTATTACCGAATATACCTTTTTCTAATTTTAAATGATGTAAGGGGCCTTATATGGGAAAAACCACTTGTTGTTGGAATTTTCATCATGACACAAATGCTTCGATTGTGACATCACAGTGTAAATCTTCATTTGTACAGTATTGCCCCTTACATCATGTAAAATTGGGGGAAAATCTATTGAAATATATATATCGAAACAAGGGGATTTCCTGAACTGAAAAAAGATTTTGCTTTACATATGAAAAAATCTTAATTGTCATAAATTAGTGAAAATTTTCTGAACTATGATAGATCTGTGGAAAGTAAAACAATGATGTATGAGACAGCCTCCTACAAAATGTATAGGACCTTGCTCTAGTAAGACGATAATTGCTACATGTACATGGATATTTTAAAACACTAGATACTTGTTTCAGATGATACACATTGATGGTAAGGTAGCAGTAAATGGCAGCATTGCTTATGTATCTCAGCAGGCCTGGATTGTGAATGCTTCAATCAGGGATAACATTCTGTTTGGGGAGATGTTTGATGAAGTCAAGTAAGAAAATATACATTTTGTTTTATGCTTTCTCATTTATAATTTTACTACTAGAAAATGTGCAAATTTGAACACCATGATACATACACAGTGTAGACATAGATAAGCTAAAATTAAATAACACTTATAATGGTGATTCTGCAGTTGAAAATTTTTCTTATCTTTCAAAGGTAATATTCAAATTTTCACATGTAGATTATATTGATAATCTTTGTTTATATAACTCATGTTATATTACCCTATTTTAGGATTTATATAGCTTAGTTAACTGGATTGTATCTTGGTTTTGATTACCCCTTGATACCCTCTCATCTCTTAGTTATTTTTAGATCAGCCTCGTTTTCAGTTCACCATCTTTGTTTTTCTTTTGCGTGGGATTCATTTGCCTCAATCCACCCCACCACTCACCTTATAAAATTGCCTTGGGGATTGACTTTGAATTATATCTACACTGTTTATATACATAGTCATTTAGTGTGATAGCAAACACGATATGTTAGTTATCTTAATTCAGTCGGAATGTTTCAACATATATGTTTATTATTTGTTTGTGGATTGTTAATTTATTTTTTCATTTAAATATTTTATTTCTTTTTAGCAAAGTGTGATTTGTTTAGATTTCTTGTTTTTATCTTAAACTCTTGTCTTTGATTAAGCAGGTATCTACTCACAGTTGTATTACTTTGTTTTATGTATAGATACCTTAAGTAGTTCACTTATATATCATATCCTGAATCAGTCATGTTTTAGCAATTCATATATGAGGGTCAAGCGTATATTAGTTATATGTGTGCTATAGCTATTTTGTATTGACATTTTGATTTAAACTAATGATCTCATATTAACTCATTTGTGTTTGTACTTAGTCATGTTTTATGTATACGCCCTGTTAACACTTACTATACATTGCCTGTACTAAGGTTTTGTCCTAGGCATGCTTACATATGGCACTTAGTCATGTTTTACGCATGACACCCCTTTGTCATTTACTGCACCTTGCTTACGCAATGGTTTTGTCCTAGCCATACTTACGTACGACACATAGTCACCTTTTACACATGATACCCCTTTTTCATTTACTATACCTTGATTACGCAATGGTTTGTCCTAGTCAGGTTTACTAAGTCACGTTTTACACATGATACCCCTTTTTTATGTACTATACCTTGCTTACGCAATGGTTTTGTCCTATAGTCATGCTTACGTATGGCACTTAGTCATGTTTTACGCATGACATCCCTTTTTCATTTACTATACCTTGCTTACGCAATGGTTTTGTCCAAGTCATGCTTACGTATGGCACTTAGTCATGTTTTACGCATGACATCCCTTTTTCATTTATCATACCTTGCTTACGCAATGGTTTTGTCCTAGTCATACTTACATATAACACTAAGTCATGTTTTACGCATGACATCCCTTTGTCATTTACTGTACCTTGCTTACGCAATGGTTTTGTCCTAGTCATGCTTAGCATACCTTGCTTACGCAATTGTAAATAATCGTCCTAGTCATGCTTACATATGGCACTTAGTCATGTTTTACGCATGACATCCCTTTTTCATTTATTATACCTTGCTTACCCAATGGTTTTGTCCTAGTCATGCTTACATATGACACTTAGTCATGTTTTATGCATGACACCTCTTTGTCATTTACTGTACCTTGCTTACGCAATGGTTTTGACCTAGTCATGCTTACGTATGGCACTTAGTCATGTTATACGCATGACACCCCTGTTCAATTTAGCATACCTTGCTTACGCAATTGTAAATTGTCCTAATCATGTTTACATATATGGTATTTAATCATGTTTTATGCACGACACCCCTTTTTCATTTACTATACCCTGCTTACTTAAAGTTTTTGTCCTATGGCTTTCTTGGTTTCAATTTTGGACAAAATTTTGTTTTTCAAAATTCTTTAAATTTTAACCAATCTCCCCAATTTCGTTTCGTGGGGATTTAATTTGTTGTATTTCGGGTATACATGTATTTTACATTAATATTTTGTAGTTTTGAATCTAGTCTTTACCCCAGTGTGCAGGGTAGTTCAAATTCTTTTTACATCATATGTTTAATGATATGTTTTATGCATGTATACTTCGTATTCGTTTCATCTTGCAGTTGTCAGTCCCCAGTTTTCATATATGTTGAAACATTCCGACTGAATTAAGATAACTAACGTATCGTGTTTGCTATCACACTAAATGACTATGTATATAAACAGTGTAGATATAATTCAAAGTCAATCCCCAAGGCAATTTTATAAGGTGAGTGGTGGGGTGGATGGAGGCAAATGAATCCCACGCAAAAGAAAAACAAAGATGGTGAACTGAAAACGAGGCTGATCTAAAAATAATAGAGATGAGAGGGTATCAAGGGGTAATCAAAACCAAGATACAATCCAGTTAACTAAGCTATATAAATCCTAAAATAGGGTAATATAACGTGAGTTATATAAACAAAGATTATTAATATAATCTACATTTTATATAAACTCAAACGAATATGTAAATTTAACGATTTATTGAAACTACAAAAAACACATTGGAAAACTGGGGACTGACAACTGCAAGATGAAACGAATACGAAGTATACATGCATAAAACATATCATTAAACATATGATGTAAAAAGAATTTGAACTACCCTGCACACTGGGATAAAGACTAGATTCAAAACTACAAAATATTAATGTAAAATACATGTATACCCGAAATACAACAAATTAAATCCCCACGAAACGAAATTGGGGAGATTGGTTAAAATCTAAAGAATTTTGAAAAACAAAATTTTGTCCAAAATTGAAACCAAGAAAGCCAAATACAGCTGTGTGAGCAGTTGTAGACCCCAATTTAGATGTAGAAAAAAGAAAGCAATAGAAATTACACTCACCCTATAAAATTACACTATATATAAGCAAATATACTATGTAGATATAGATACATAATAATTAACAAAGACAAAATCGCTAAGTGAGATACAAAACTCTTAAACATGAACGCTATTGATAGCTTTAAAATCTTATTTTGAAAATATAGCTAAAATATAAACAACACATTTACATATACTGTAAAAACCAAGACTGATAAGTCACATTATAAAACAGAAGCTATTTGCTCTTGGGCGCGTTGGAGCACTTCAGAGGAAGTGTGGATGTAAGTGGTGTAACAATTTGAAGACCATCCACCTAATGTTTTAATGAGGTGGTCTTCAATACGAGCCTTTTGTGCCGTAGTAGCCGCACCAATACGAAAAGAATGACCATTATAATAGTCAGGATTGAAACCAAGTTAGATAACAAGGTTTCAGTTTTGCTTATGAAAAAAGATCGAGTTAGAATATTTTTGTCTTTTGTAACAAAGAATGGTAAAGGTGTAGTTGTAAACACAGAAGATTTCAAAGCAATGTACTTTTTGATAGAAGTTACAGGACAAACATCTGTATGAGTCTCAAAAAGATGAATTTGAACCCCTTTTCGAAAAGGGTCAGTTTTAGATTGTCTGAGACTGACTACTACTTTAGAATCATGACAGGTTACATCATAGATAGAAAGGAAATCTTCATAATTGGACTCCGTAAGAACCGTGAATTCTCCACAACGCAAAAAGCCAAAAAATGCTAACGAACATGCTGCTTCTAACAATAACCCAGTGAATGAGTCAAAAATACCAGTACGTAATAAGAAACACATCTTGTTTAAAATGGTTATAGTAATAGGAAGTCTTAAACGTTTTGGTAATGAACATAAACTTTGTTTTTTCTTTACACCAGTAAGATTAGTTTGCAGGCGAAATAATGGTTGACCTAAATCATTTGCAAGAGGATTCATTCCATTCAACTTTAAGTAGAAATATCTAATACCACTCAAATATAATTTAATCATAGAATATGCTAATTGAAGATTTTCTGCACAATGAGCAATGAATTTAATAAGAAGCTGTTCTGAAATTGAAGGCAAATTGGATGAGTTACATTTATTGTGTAAACCACTTAATAACGAAAATTTAACATAAGCGTCTAAACCAACTTTGTATTGAGATTCAGTTCTAGCAGAAATTGAATAACTCCACAATTCCTGCACTACGCAATCCAAAGAACGTCCTTCAACGGGGGGCATGGTTTTCCTTTTTTGTCTGCATTTGGTGCCAAATGTTGGAATCTTGACATCTGTAAACGAGATAAACTATCAGCAATACAATTTTTAACGCCGGGCACATATTCACTGAAAATTGCGAAATTGTTGTATGCTGCACACATGGTAAGTCTTCTCATTAATTTCATAATAATTGGTTCTTTAGAACGACCTTTGGCAATGATATTTACGGTAGCCTGGTTATCACAATGGAACACGATTCGTTTCCCACTCCATTGCTTTCCCCATATAACACATGCGACAACTATAGGGTAGAGCTCTAGAAAAGCCATAGAGAGTGTAGCATCCACGATTGTTGGAAAGTCTAATGGCCATTTTTCACAAAACCATGAGCCATTAAAGTAACCCCCATACCCAATAGTAGAAGAGGCATCTGTAAAAAGTTGCATGGTTGGCGCAGACACTTTCTTGTCATCATAGAACATAGATATTCCATTCCAGTTGTCAAGAAACTCTAGCCACATTTTCAAGTCTGCTTTACATTCCTTATTCAAGTGTACATGGTGATAACTTTCTTTGATAGTAGACATGAGTTTATACAAATTAGACACAAATGATCTCCCTGGTAAAATAACCCGTGTGGCGAAATTCAAATGACCTAATAAGCATTCTAGGTCTTTTCTAGTACAGCTTTTCTTTTGCAGTATATTTTCTAATATATGAAGAAATTCGTGCTAATTTGTCAGTTGGTAATTTAGCTTGCATGTCTACGGTATTAAGAATAATTCCTAAATATTCTAGTTCATATGTAGGACCAACAGTTTTCTTTTGTGACAAGGGTAAGTTAAGTCTATGAAAGATTGTGCACAACAAAGCTAATGTTCTTTCACCACATGCGTCTGGTTTGTCAATTGTCAAGAAATCATCTAATAAGTGTAGAATGTTATTTATGCCATAATTGTTCTTCGCAATCCAACATATAGTATTTGATAGACAATCGAACAATTTTGGGCTTGACCGACAGCCGAATGGTAGGTTTTACAATTCCATGTTACATAAGAAAAAAGTCACAATTTCTTATAATAAATGTAAGCATACAGCACTAAACAACAGTGGTTGATTTTATAAATGACAACAGTAATTTAAAAGCACTTAGCTATTTTCTATAAATAAAATCACTCTTTTCACAATATTCAGCCACATAGCCTTTATCAAGTGAAATAAACAATGTTAAATTCTAATCCTTGATAATGTTACAAATCATATAAAGAGCAAACTGAATTTACACATATGATTTGTAATGTTAGCATGGATTTTACATAACTTAGAAGTTAACATTGTTTATTTCTTCTGATAATGGCCAAGTGGCTGAAAATCGTGAAAGAGTGCTTTTTATTTACTATACAACCACTTCCCTGTGGAAGATTTATTTGATTCATGCGCAATTTTTTATTTTAATGATTTTGATTGAATCCTTATTTTTTCTTGTGACCAGTGGAGCTACAGTTTCATTCATGAAAACCTGATATGATTTATAAGAAAATCATGTGACTTTCATATATATTTTCATTGGGTTCTTAAAGAATGTCTTTTTAAGATTTCAAAGCAAAATAAATCTAAAAAAGAATTTACCTGAAGATAACTTGTAGACAACATACAAATTTTTTTTCAATTTATATGTAATTTTCTATACTTTTTATCATTACAATGTAGATATAACAAAGTCGTTGATGCGTGCGGTTTGAGAGAAGATTATCAAGCTTTCGTAAATGGGGATGAGACAGAGGTATGAATGATTTGAGCTTCAAAGAGACTTCTTCTGATCAACATCACCAGATTATATAAACACTGCAGTTAAGAAATTCAAGTGTTTTTTAGTGTATAATCCATAAAATATTATTAATAGGTATTTAGTAAATTTAACTTTTTAGGTAAAAATACCTAGAATAATGATTTCTTTTCAAAACTACTGAGACATACTGGATAAGATTTTGTAGGACTTAAGTACATAAGGTCTGTAACAAGTGTTTTAACTGGATCTACCCAAGATGGGGCAAAGTATATTCATTTTGGTACACTTCCTTGAGGTCAGATTCACATGGGCTGCATAAAATGAAAAAATAAAAAGAAAAGGAATAAAATAAATACATGCAAAATGTATCTGACTTTGAATTTCGTTACTTTAGAGGATTGAATAAATATCAAATATGTTTATAAACAAAATGTTTAGTATCATTCTAAAATCTTTTTTTTTTTTCATGCCATTAGAAATTCCATGTTGATCAGTTAATAACACATGAATATTCATACGCAGACTTGATATTTTAAAAATTTTCCTGTATTTTTTGTATGTAGATTGGAGAGAGAGGCATAAATCTTAGCGGTGGCCAGAAACAGCGTTTGAGTTTAGCGCGAGCTATGTATGCAGATAAAGACATTTACTTATTGGATGATCCCCTGTCTGCAATAGATATACATGTTGGCAGACATATCTTCACAGAGTGCCTAAAAAAAGGACTCCAGGGAAAGTCCATAATATTTGTTACTCACCAACTCCAGGTCAATATCATCATCTAGTTACATGTATTTTTAGCTTTAGTGGTTGAGGACTAGAAACATACATGTATGCAGTAGCATGTTGTCCATCATCCATCATCTATTGTCCTTTATCTAGAAATGCTTTTGTTATTGCTACTCCTCCTAAACTGTTAGCTCTTTTTATGTTGGACATAAATTTGATAATGGAGTATGACTAAATTGTTACGAAAAGAAAATTTGATGTTTCCCATTTTAAAAATCTGTGTCACGAAGACCTTAGATAATTACTCTGTGTCATGAAGACCTTAGATTATTACTCTGTGTCACGAAGACCTTAGATAATTACTCTGTGTCACGAAGACCTTAGATAATTACTCTGTGTCACGAAGACCTTAGATAATTACTCTGTGTCACGAAGACCTTAGATTATTACTCTGTGTCACGAAGACCTTAGATAATTACTCTGTGTCACGAAGACCTTAGATAATAAATCTGTGTCACGAAGACCTTAGATAATTACTCTGTGTCACGAAGACCTTAGATAATTACACAGTGTAATCAGTCTAATCAGCGAAAGCTCATTATGCTCCAGAGATACAACGGAAAGATGAAAATGTCTTTAAATATATGTATATGAATGCTGGCAGATTCCAGAATAATTATTCATCATTGGAAGACAGTTTTTATATGAGGTTTTGATATAAATGTGTATCATGGAATGTGTCTCATGATACAGTATATATCACGATATAAATGTATATCATGGAATGTGTCTCATGATACAGTATATATCATGATATAAATGTGTATCATGATACAGCATGCATGATACTATGACATGTTTTTATTTGATCAAAAGACCTCTATTTCTGAGAAAAAATAAGCATGTCAACAGTATCTTGATCAATGAATGACATTTGTGATAGAAATTTAAACAGACATAGCTGAGAATGTTTTTCTTTTCAATCAAAATAAATCTGTATCATCAACATAGTGTCAAGAAGACACCTCATATCATGAACCAAAATTAAAATGTTGTGAAAAATTCCATGGTGCATAACCAATACAACCTTCACAAATTCCATGGTGCATAACCAATACAACCTTCACAAATTCCATGGTGCATAATCAATACAACGTTCACAAATTCCATTGTGCATAATCAGTACAACCTTCACAAATTCCATGGTGCATAACCAATACAACCTTCACAAATTCCATGGTGCATAATCAATACAACCTTCACAAAATCCATGGTGCATAACCAATACAACCTTCACAAATTCCATGGTGCATAACCAAAACAACCTTCACAAATTCCATGGTGCATAACCAATACAACCTTCACAAATTCTTTAAAAAATGCTTACTCTCAGGAACCACAAGGACTTTGTTATTAAAATAAAGAATCTTTGTGATATGTAGAATCATGTTAGTTCAGTGACTTTATTAGATAACCATACATTGACAAGTTGCCATCGGTATTTTGAAAGTAATGCCATGTGAAATTTAAAAAAAAATATTTCATTGTAAGATCAAATGAACCTTCCACTATTTTGTCACATTTGTGTAATTTTCATTTTAATTTTTATGAAGTCATAAACAAACTTGGAATTTCAAGAAATGAAAAGAGGTCCTTTGAAAGGAAATGTAAATTAATAGATTTTAGCTGCTCGGTCTTTAGTGTAAAAAGATTTTATTTTACGCTTGGCTGATGTAATCATGAATTTTACCCAGAGATTTTGTTATTTTCTGTTTCCTTATGATGAAGGCCAAATGACTGATATTTGTGGACATTGAGTGTTTCTTGTTATTTAAATGTCTTTTGTTGGTGGTTTATTACTCTTCGCTTGATAACAATAAAATCTGTTCTTTACCCAGTCATCTTGGAATTTCATCTTCAATGCACTGTTAATATGGTATTTTTATGATTATTTAGTACCTAAGTGAGTGTTACAACATCATGGTGATCAAGGACGGCATGATTGCAGAAAAGGGGAAGCATGACGAGTTAATGAGTCATAATGGGGAGTATGCCAATCTCATTAATACTTTCTATAAGCAAGAGAAAGAAGATTCAACAAAGAAAAAAGGTACCAGTGTATTATGCAATAATTATTTCATTTACCATAAATGAGAAGCAAGTATTTTCATTTTTATAACAATTAGTGGATATTGTTTTTCTTTTCTTGTAAAATTGAGTGATCATCAAATGCCTGACATCACACATTTTGGCACACTTGTTCATTATGGCTTAATATATATATATGGCTTGTCAAACATGAATCAAACTATGATGTCACCATGAAACTACATAATGGGCATGGTTAAAGTTGGGTCTGGTGATCAGTCAATTACTTGAGAAAATAATTATCTGAGAAATTTTAATGATGCGAATTCTTTGCAGAAATAATAAGATTGTAGAATTGGATAGTTGGTTGATTGGTGTTTTACGTCGTTTTCAACAACAATTTTTCAGTTATGAAAGTTAAGTGAAGTTATGTCAGCGACATAGAAGCAAGAGGGAACCATCTTCTTAAACATAGTGGCGCAATCCAGGATTTGAACCCTGATTGTTGGCACTTAACCACTACACCAAACCTGCCCACCTTTGACCTTAAATATGGATAACTTTTGCACATTGCGAGTAGTGTCAATTGCAGCTGAGAATTTGAAGTGCATGAGGACTGTACAATGCACAAAATGTAACTGAAAGCTCTGGTTCTACTGCATACCTATCATCCTTTGACCATTGAAATAAAGGTTGTATACTAACATGTCTCGTATCTTGTTCAATGAGCCGAGATTTTCAATAAATTCTTAAAGTTAAAACTGAAAAAATTATGGAGGCTGTTCTTGAATAGCTCTGGTCACATTTAAATCAATGGCAGACATCTTTAAAGAGAATTTTGTCACATCATAGAATTTTATTTTATATGAATGTTACCAAAAGAGAGGTTTAGTTCTTGGTGATACGGTACTGTTCTTTACTATTTACCAGTAATAAAATTTCAAAATTCAAGAACCTTTGGGGACTTTGCCCTCAGGAACCCCATCAGGGTTTTTTGTAGCATTCATTAGCAGCCTTTAAGAGCAACCTCAAGGCCCCTCTGTGTTTTTGGACATCCACCTGGCTAAAAAAGATCCATACTTGATATTAGAATAAGCTATATTCTCATCAGAATGTGGTATCTGATTACATCCAATTGTACATCTATGATTTAGATATGAAATTGTCACCACCCTCATCTCCTATAAACACAAACCAATCCTCAAGGTCAAGAAATAGATCAGACTCATGGAGGTCACAAAGGGATCAAAAGGGAAGATCACAAACTTCGGAATACACTCGACAAGTTAGTTCACTGAGCAGTGTCCATAGTGAATCAGACAATGAAGAATATAATAGTAAGTTAATAAAGAACATACTTCAGAATTTTTGTCGAATAATTTTCATTCGTTTACCTAGATCAAATGAGTTTTATTTATATTATAGAAATTTGTATCTGTGCACAGTGGCTATAGAACAGTTGGCAGCATGCTCAACTCAGGGCCAAGAGGTTTCAGGTTTGAACCCCTCATGTTACTCTTTAATGTCCTGTCTTTGGGATGCAACAGTAGAAAATAACTTGTTTGAATGTTAAAGATCTCTGACTGTTTGTGATGGATCTAATACATCACTGTGCAATAGGCAGATATCATCACTGTATGTGCACAAAAGAAATGTTGTTAATCTGATTCAGTACTAATTATTTCTGGTGAGGAGGTGGTGTTTTCACACTATAACCATTTTTACCCCTGATAGACTCATGATTTGTGTAATAATGATGCATTTTTCTCATATTGTATGACAGAAGGGAAGTTGATGGTAGAGGAGGAAAAGTACCAGGGTAAGGTAACAGGGAAAACCTATTATAACTACATGAAGGCAGCAGGAGGGGTGCTGGTGGTGATGTTTGTCATCCTAGTGTATATCCTGAGTGTGGGAGTACAGTCTGGTTCTAGTTGGTGGCTGTCTTACTGGCTACAACAAGGAGGAGGGGTAAGAAACATGACATCTACAAATAATAACCTATATTGTGTAATTCTTTCAAAGGAACTAATCAATTGTGTAAATATATATTAAGTTGTGACCATTTTTAAAAAGTTAAATAATAAAACTAAGTAAGGTAATATCTTCAGCACAATTTCTTATTTATTATAATATATACAATGAAAAATAATGTTCAAAATTTTTTTTCTCATCTGTCCTTTTAAGTTATTTAGTTCTTTATTTGTAATAATCACAAATTTTTTGAAATATTATTTCAGTGAGATTTAATTGGAAAGTCTTGAAGTCATCATTTACATGTACATTATTGAACGAGAATATACACAGCAAAATTGCTATAGGAGATACATAGATGATATTCCTGCCCCTGATCTCTCAATTAAATATCATTGTAATATATATAAAGTAAACTGTGACTTGCTTGACTCTATCTCATCATAGTCGGTTCACCAGACAAAGAAGAACAGTAATATAAATTAAGTCAGTACACAACTTATATCACTTCTTTTCCACTTCCATTTAATATCTAAATATACAAGGGCAGGTAACTCATTTTATGATTTTATATAGGCAAATGAGAATTAGTTGTTCATAATGATATAACGATGAAAGCCTTTTATATGTTATTGATTGCTTTAGAATACAACAGTACAAGTAGGAAATCTGACAATACCTAGTATGAATATTCGAGATAATCCAGACATGAGATTCTACGCACTCATCTACGGCTGTGCAGTCATCGCCATGATGTTCTTTACAGCATTTAGAGCACTGCTCTTCATGAAAGTAAGGGACATTATATATTAAGTTCACAAGCAAGTGCTATCTCTTGATTATAATGAGAAACAAATAAATTTATGTGAGAACATGTCCTGCAGAACACACAAATTAGATAATTGCTAAGCAAAAAAGAAGTTAAATGTGTTGTACACAATAAGACTTGTAGATCTAATACAAGTATTATAAATGTCACACAGAACAGTCCATATGATGTTATGGCAGTGTTGAAGCTGAATTGGTGAATTATAAATTTCACATAATCACCACCACATTGAACACACCCTTCACATCCCCTAAGTCAATTGTCAAATGTGTTGTAATACCACTGTGTCATAATACCTTTATGAACAAATTCTAAACATGAAAGTACCAGGCATATTAAGTGTGACAGACGGGTATCGGCCCGGATAGTTCAATGGTGAGAGCGTCCTCCTTGATGGCGGATGGTTCTGGGTTTGATCCTCAGGTTCGGCTACACCTTTTTCTCCTGCATGTTACATTTAGTGCTGTGACTAGTCCTCATGAGTTGCGTCTGAAGGTTGTCATCTTTGGGTTGTAGTGTGTTTCGTTTTCCAGCATAAACCTCTTGCAGGGGAGGAGTGTGATGCAGGGGTATCGGCCCAGATAGTTCAATGGTGAGAGTGTCCACCATGATGGCTGAAGGTTCTAGGTTTGATTCCCAGGTCTGGCTACATCTTTATCTCCTGCCTGTTATATAAGGTTTAAAAAAGTAATGAATGGGAGTGATGACCATATCTTTAGCCATATCTATTTACTGATACTGAGATACAGCAGAAATTTTCTTTGTATATAGTATCTCAATTATAATAACTCAAGATCTTTAGAACATCTTATTCTCGTACATGATGCTCAAATGAATAACATTTTTGAAGGTTGCAAATCGGGTCTAAAGTAATCTTATCATAAAATGTGTGCAACTGTTGTTAAGGATGTTAAACAAGGCCCTAAGTATGAAATTGGCATGGTTCTTTAGAGATCTCTAGCTGCTTATTACATATATTTAGATGAAGGACAGCTGGCACCACTGCCTCTATCTATGTGTAGTTGAAATATTTCTGAAGGGACCATATTACAGAATTTTGTTAAATGTCTCCTGGTTGCATTGTATATTATATTCTTTGCACTGATTTTACCTTGAGTAAAAGACTGGTATTTCATTGTTTTCCAGGTGTCCTTGCATGCCTCCAGTAAACTACATGACAAAAATTTTGAGAAAATATTGAGCTGTCCGATGAGGTTTTTTGATACGACCCCTGTGGGTAGGATTATCAATAGATTTGCCCATGACCTGGATGAAAGTAAGTATGTCTTAGTTTGATGCAGTCCTCATCTAATATAGTGTTTATGTCATGTTCATGTGAAATGTGGTCAGTGATGGTGGGTAACAGTGTTCATGTCATGTTCATGTGAAGTGTTATCAGTGATGGTCTGTAACAGTGTTCATGTCATGTTCATGTGAAGTGCGGTCAGTGATGGTTTTTAACAATGTTCATTTTGTGTTCATTTGAAGTGTGGTCAGTGATGTTGGGTACTGGTGTTCATGTCATGTTCATGTGAAGTGTGGTGAGTGATGATGGGTAACAGTGTTCATGTCATGTTCATGTGAGGTGTGATCAGTGATAATGATTAAACAAAGCATTCATGTTATGTTCATGTGAGGTGTGGTCAGTGATTGTGAGCAAGATAGTGTTCATTTTATATTGTGTGAAGTGTGGTCAGTGACAGTGGGCATCAGTGTTCATGTGATGTGTGGTCAGTGACAGTGGGCATCAGTGTTCATGTGATGTGTGGTCAGTGACAGTGGGCATCAGTGTTCATGTGAAGTGTGGTCAGTGACAGTGGGCATCAGTGTTCATGTGATGTGTGGTCAGTAATGTTAGGTATCATTGTTCATAACATGTTTATGTGAGGTGTGATCAGTGATGTATTCATGTCATGTTCATGTGAAGTGTGTTCAGTAACAGCGAATAACATAATGTTTATATCATGTTCATGTGAAGTGTGGTCAGTGATGGTAACATCATGTTCATGTCATGTTCATGTGAACTGTGTTCAGTAATAGTGAGTAACAAAATGTTCATATCATATTCATGTGAAGTGTGATCAGTGATGGTAAGTTACATAGTGTTCATTTCATGTTCATATGAAGTGTGATCAGTGATGGTGAGTAACAGAATGTTCATGAGAAATGTGATCAGTGATGGTAACATAGTGTTCATGTCATGTTCATGTGAAATGTGGTTAGTGATGGTGGATAACAGTGTTTGTGTCATGTTCATGTCAAATGTGATCAGTGATGGTAACGCAGCGTTCATGTCATGTTCATGTGAAGTGTGGTCAGTGATGATGAGCTTGTGTGCTGATTGTTTGTGTGGTTCTACTTTTCAGTTTGTTTCATGGCCATATTCATAAGTCCATTTGCCACACTTGCTCACATAATTAACTTGATGTGTACAATGAAGTACTTTAAGATGTTTATTTTCTATGGGGTTAATCATAAATTCACTTATGTCATAATCAAATGTTTTTGTTCAAATTAACTTCTTATTTGTTAAAAGAATAACTACTGATGAATATAATAAACAGTGTTTTCTAAGTAATACAATTTTTGCATTTACTTTTGCATACATAGACAGAAAAATCACAAGTTATATACTTAAATAAACAGAATGAGCACTTCTTTTTGCAGTTGATATTCGTCTACCAGGCAGTGCTGAGGTCTTCCTCATGAATATCTTATTGATCCTGTTTTCTCTCATCAGTATCTCTTATGTGTCACCATGGTTTCTTATTGCTCTTGTTCCTTTGGTGATATGTTTCTTCTTACTGAATAAATTGTTTGCCGCGGGAGTGAGGCAGTTAAAAAGAATGGACGCTTCAACACGTGCTCCAATGATCAGTCATATGCAAGCTTCAGTTCAGGGCCTTACCACTATACATGCCTTTGGCAAATCATCAGAGTTCAGAGATAGGTAAATATTTTTCTTAAAAATGTTTAAATAATTCATGGATGAAGAAAAGCCAATATTTGGTAATGGCAGAGGAAACTGAATGAGCTATTACTTGTTTGTTTGTCATTTTATGCCACTATCAGATATTTTGTGTATACATCAATGATGGCTTTATCTATGAATGATTTATATTTGTTCTGCCTTTGCTGATATCTCCAGTGGGTAATTTCACAAAGACATATGTTTGGATTTCAGTTCAGTTGGTCTGAGAGTTGCAAGTAGCCTGTTCTTCTGACACATTTATGATTTATATTTCATCCATCAAAGTGTGACGTTTGTTGTCTTGTTCTTTATTGACTAATGGTTTCATTAACCATTTATGTCTTTGGATGAAATATACAGACAGAGGTGACAGTATTCCAATAATACCACAGCAATGTATGCATGCCAATGTAACAATACAAAAGAGAAATATCTACTCCCATATCATATACATACATAGATTCATATATTTGCAGCTTCGGAGTCATAAAGAATGATTGTTTTATTATTGGTTCATGAGAAATGAAAGAAGCATGTTATGCTTAAATTCTCCAAGTAAGGCTCTGCTGTTCTGCAGGCGACTTACTGACTTCATTTTCCATTAACACCAACAATCTAAAGTTACTCCTAATGAAATGAAAACATTGTCAAAATGTTAAACCCAGTTTAGATTAAGTCCAAGCATATTTCCTTTGCAATGTTGAGTTTGCTTTTGCTTGTTGGTATTTTTTTTCTGTTATTTACGTGTTAAGGATAAATTGGTGTGTCTAACTTCATTAACTAGTTCTTCCTCATATTTAATTTTTACCCTATACTGCTTTCAGATTTCATCAATTAATAGACACCAACTCTGTACCATTTTTCTTGTTTTATTGCTCCAACCGATGGTTAGCAGTTCGACTGGATTTTCTCAGTGTGGTAGTGATTGCAGTCACAGGGTTTTTAGTTATTTTACCATCAGATAGAATTGATACCAACTTGGCAGGGATGGCTCTTGCTTTTGCCATTCAGGTAAAGTTTTCATCATTAAACTTAGTGACTTCAAAAGTTGACATACTTACCTCATATTATTTCTCTGGTCAAGTTTTTGTTGTGCAGTTGTATGTAAAAATGGGAGGGGGGAACGTTCCGAATCCACCTGTCAATTTTTTCTTGTAAAGGCTTAGCACTCATCATCGTTTAGTGTAATGAAAGTATGAAAATCTTAATATTAAATCTGATGTTTCCTTAATGTTAAAAAAAAAAAAAGCCCCATAAATCTGCTTGCCTTTTTTCTATGATTTTATACAGATTTACAGAATGGCACAAATAAATTGGTGACAAAATTGAAAATTGGAAGATTGAAATGATTATTGAACTAGAAGTCAGAAAATCCTGCATTTAGATGAATGATTTCTTAGGAATTAATTTACTGTAAGTCCAACATATCTGGATTTTTGAGATCATGTAGAGCCAACGTAACATAATTGATTAGGTTTTTGGTTCATTACTGATAGGTCTTAGGTTTCAGTCTGGTGGTGGGTGGTCGCTGTCCCATCTTTCTGATGAAACAGTAAACACTGAGGTACCGTTTCACAGTAGATGTGACTTGTAAAAAATACCTCACTGCCTTAGGTGGGTTTGTTAGTGGAGAGCTAAATTTCTGTGCATTGTATCAGACAGATGCTGACACCATATGTATTGTAAATGCAACAATGTTGGTAAATCAAAATCAAATCAGTATATCATGTTTGTTTGTTTTTTTATATTTAGTTGACAGGATTATTCCAGTTTACTATAAGAATGGCAATAGAGACAGAGGCCAGATTCACATCAGTGGAGCGACTTGTACACTATACTAAGGTAGCGTATCATAAAACATATCATATACACTGAAACCTGCATCTATTTACAGGTCATCTGCTTGTGTAGGTCACTTTGTTAATTTCCTGTTTTTGTCCACCGCTTTCACACAAGCGTGGGGACATTAAATCTCATTCGTCTGTCCGTCTGTCACAAAAACTTGAACCTTGGTCATAACTTTTTAATCTTAAGATGTAGGTCCTTCATATATGGCTTGTGTGTCCCTAATTGCAATACCTTTTTGTTGGTACCAGAATTTTTTATCATGTGACCTTGATTGTGACCTTTGGCCTACTTTAATGTAATTTTTTTACCATAACATATAGGGCCTTCATATTTGGCATGTGTGTCTGTAGACATGCACAATCATGACAATATATCACAGATCACTGCACTCTTACTGATAAAACCCCGAAAGCAGGGGACCACAATTCTCTGATTTAGCTTGTCCTTGCATAAGGGTCACCTCTATATAATACTCTCTTTTTAAAAGTCCTCCCATAGGTTTGAGGGTAATACATGACAATGTAAAGATTAGCACAGCTGAGTGTTTATTAAGTTAGACTTGTGAATGAATGGAAAAAATCAAAGCAAGTTACACTTGTGAATGGAAAAAATCAAAGCAAGTTACACTTGTGAATGGAAAAATCAAAGCAAGTTACACTTGTGAATGGAAAAAATCAGAGCAAGTTACACTTATGAATGGAAAAAATCAAAGCAAGTTACACTTATGAACGGAAAAAATCAAAGCAAGTTACACTTGTGAATGGAAAAAATTAAACCTTACCAAATCTGTGGTCATGATGGGCGTAAATTGTTTTGCTACGACATTTATCTGTCAGTACTAGTCATTCTCTTATTTAGAGTACTCTAAACAGGGTGTTGCTTATATTGTTTAATGTTTACCACCACCCCAAGCCTTAATAAGAATTTTTACCCATGCAATTTCCCACTCCAAAGGAGTGAGGGATCTTTTATGTACCAAAGTATGCCATGGCATAGGGTCTTGGTTTTTACTGTTTCTTCGAAAGTACAGATCGAGAAAAGAGAATGATGAATCACGTAAGAAAATTCCCTTCTGACAGTCAGAACTAAATCCCAGCTGCTTTCAAACAAGAAATCCTACTTGATGTCATTAGACCAACATGCCCTTTGTCATGCTGGATTTTATATCAGGACTTAACTCAATCTGTGTTATATTACAAGCTGTCCTTAGTGAGGGTATTAAAGAGAGGGTAAAAATCTTGTCCTTAAAGTGCCATCACTGAAAAAAGAAAGGTGCAAACATTCGGAATGTGACGTAAAATAAGACTGCATTATGCTAGTAAGTTTCTGATATACAGTGAACCATTTTTTTTTAAGATTTAAACCTATGGTATTTCTTATTTTCATATTATACTATAAACAGAAGTAAAATTTATATTGTATTATAATATGTATAATTCAACTTAACTTACTTTACCATGTTCATATATATTATTCTGTACCATAGAGTACTATACCATTATGATTATATAATTCTTTATAAAATTTGAGAACTATTGAGCAATGTTGAAAAACAAAAGGTGAGAGTATATTGCGAGATTATGCTGATATATCTACGATGAACATGAAATATTGTGACTTTTGATAGAATTTATTTCCTTTCGTTACTGAACATTTTCATGCAAAATCGCTGTCCCTAATATTATGAATATTGTTTACAGACAGCGGAATCTGAGGCCCCTAGTACCATTAAATGCAAAAAACCTCCAGCTGACTGGCCAAAAGAGGGCACCATAGTGTTTAATAAAGTCAAGTTAATGTATAGAAAGAATCTACCGCTAGCTCTTAAAGGTGTAACATTTGATGTACTACCTCAGGAGAAGATAGGAATTGTGGGCAGATCAGGATCAGGTACGTACTTCTTAAGAGAAACATACTTGGTGTACTGTCTGTGTACTTAGAATTCTTTTCTGTTTGACTGTTTTATGACATCTACATGCCTCATGTAAATATATTTATATCTTCCTATGTCATTTTGGATGATGGACTTCTTTCCTCATGTACTGAATTGCTATGAAGCAATCATAAAGTTTTTACAACTTGGACAATGTGGCAGTATTTTATATTTACAGTCATTAAATTTTGGCATGTAATGGGGCATTTCATGTATTAACCAATTTTTGGTATACCTTCATCCACAGAATTTCCCGTATGACCTATGTCAATGTTTTTGCACCTGTATTCTCCTGTTTTGAAACAATTTCCAAAAGATACTCAAGATTAATAGTTGAAAATATTGAAAGAAAATATGGCAAGGAACAAATCTAAACCTTTACAATATTTGGAAGTATAACCTAGATAAAAGGACTGAAAAACTGTTTATCATGCTCTATGCACAATAATACTTTTTTTGGGGTTTTTTTTGAGGGGGGGGATACCTCCTTTCATCAAAAACTTATTAAATTTATGGATCTGTGACTAGGTATGTAGTTGATGCTTAATGAAAAGTGGTCTCCTCTAATATCCAACATATCATGGCTGCTGAGTATGCTGAAGAATAATTGCCATTTTAAATTGTCTGCAATTTCCCTGTTGCAATAAGACTGAAAACATATCACATTTGCATGTTTCTATGATAAACTAAGTAGTTCTAAATAGAGATAGAATATTTCAAAAAATAAATGGATACTTAATATGGTGATTTTTTGTATTTGAGGTTTTAAAATCAATTTCATGAATAAGTTATAGCCAAGGGGAAAATTTTTGACAGTGTTGTAGAAATACAAGTGACAAGGGCATATTGGGGACACTATATTCATGGTTTACATTTCTGACCATCTCAGTCTAAGGTAACAAACATTGATACAACAAATAGAATGAATTAGAATGAAATATCATTTTTATGCCCCCGGATCGATAAATTGGGAGCATATAGTTTTTGTCCTGTTTGTTTGTCTGTTTGTTGTCAACATTAACCTTAGCTATAACTTTTGAACCGTGAGGGATAGAGACTTCATATTTGACATGCGTACTCAACTAATTAAGCCCTTTCAAACGACACCAAGGTCGATGACCTTTTGACCTTGACCATGACCTTCATGCTAAAAAATAACTTTGGACTTTAGTGCCACTGGGGGCGTTAGTGTTTCACAAACACAGCTTGTTTTTTAATAACATGGGTAAATTGGGGTTTATACATGTTTGGTTGTTTTCATTTAAGCTAACAGAGATTGATGCAACAAAAAGTGTAAATTGGAATGAAATATCATCTATGACCAATAGACATTCAGTTTTGTCATGAGATCATGGTTCACTTTCTTCTTTGATAAAGGATTTTGTATTTCTACAGGAAAGTCCTCATTAGGCGTTGCTTTATTTCGCTTGGTGGAATTAGAATCAGGACATATCACATTAGACAACATAGACATAAGCACAATAGGATTACAGGATCTGCGGATGAAGCTATCCATTATACCTCAGGACCCAATCCTCTTCATAGGAACAATTAGGTAGGATTTGAGATTAGTATTATAGTTCAGAATACAAAGGAGCTGTCATAGCTCAGTTGATAGAATGTTTGACTTGAGACCAAGAGGCCGAACTGGGTCCCTCACTGCTTTAGTTGGGATTGCTGGTAGACATTGACAAGTAAAAAGTCCCTCACTGCTTTGGTTAGGTCCGTTGCATTGTAGTTTATTTCTGTACAATGCATCAAATAGATGCAATCACAACATAAGTGAAATAATCTTGATGTTAATATGTAAAACAATAAAGAAATAAGACAAATTGCATAGTGGATCATTATTTATATACAATATGATTATTCATGTATTACAGATATAATTTAGATCCCTTTAATAATCATAGTGATGATGAATTATGGGAAGCCTTAGAAAAATGCCACATCAAAGAAATGGTAAGATACATCTAATGTTTTTAAATATATGTCTTTATACAAGACATTATAATTATGATTTGCTTAATGTGTACGAGGACATGAACTGGAAGTTGTACTATTCTTATAACCTCCCAAAGAAAGCAAATTTTTTGCTATGAAAAGACTTGAAATCATGAACTAGAAAGAACGAAGTTATCTAATAACATGAATTCATTTCATAATAAACCAATCCAAACCAATCTAAACCAATCCAAATGTTATGTCTTCTGTTTTATTTTGATTTGTGCAAAAACAACAGTATAGGGATGATCAATAAAAAAAAACAACAGTATAGGGATGATCAATAAAAAAAAAACAACAGTATAGGGATGATCAATAAAAAAAACAACAGAATAGGGATGATCAATAAAAAAAACAACAGTATAAGGATGATCAATAAAAAAACCAACAGTATAGGGATGATCAATAAAAAAAAAACAACAGTATAGGGATGATCAATAAAAAAAACAACAGTATAGGGATGATCAATAAAAAAACAACAGTATAGAGATGATCAATAAAAATGAGCCATGTTGCCTCCATGTTATGACAAAGGATTACATATATGAGCCATGCTGTCTCCATGTTATGACAAAGGATGACATGTATGAGTCATGTTGTCTCCATGTTATGACAAAGGATGACATGTATAAGTCATGTTGCCTCCATGTTATGACAAAGGATTACATGTATGAGTCATGTTGCCTCCATGTTATGACAAAGGATTACATATATGAGCCATGCTGTTTCCATGTTATGGCAAAGGATGACATGTATGAGTCATGTTGCCTCCATGTTATGACAAAGGATTACATATATGAGCCATGTAATCTCCGTTTTATGACAAAGGATTACATATATGAGCCATGCTGTCTCCATGTTATGACAAAGGATTACATGTATGAGTCATGTTGTCTCCATGTTATGACAAAGGATTACATGTATGAGCCATGTAATCTCCGTTTTATGACAAAGGATTACGTATATGAACCATGCTCTCTCCATGTTATGACAAAGGATTACAGGTATGAGCCATGTTGTTTCCATGTCAGAATAATCTGGAAGCATAGTTCTTTTACTTACCATCTTATTAAAGTTACTATACAAGATTTATAAAAGTAACAATAAACAATGCCTCACATTCTTAAAAGCTCAACGATGAATTTTACTGAAGAATGTTGGGGAAATGCTAAATTTTTTCAATGAAGTAAGGTCTTCATACATTAATGTATTCAGGATGTTTCAATAATATATTGTATCTGCCCTTGATATGAACCCTTTTAGTTTCTGCATAACAAAGTGAGGTATATGGTGGTGACTGCTACTTGATGCACCATGTCACCATGGCCACACTTTTAGTTCCTACATATCAGAGTGTGGTATATAATGGTGTCTTCTACTTGAACCACCTTGTCACCATGGCCACACATTTAGTTCCTACATATCAGAGTGTGGTATATAATGGTGTCTGCTACTTGAATCATCATATCACCATGGCCACACTTTTAGTTCCTACATATCAGAGTGTGGTATATAATGGTGTCTGCTACTTGAATCACCATGTCGGCATGGTCAGTTGACCACACTAATTGGAATGAACAGTC
The DNA here is from genome assembly GCA_035048485.1 of Pteria penguin. NCBI lineage: Eukaryota > Metazoa > Mollusca > Bivalvia > Pterioida > Pteriidae > Pteria > Pteria penguin. Next base: position 11,391,616 of record CM068583.1, on the reverse strand, counting down.
GCTACACAACTTTTATATCACTACTTTTCCACTTCTGTTGAACACCTTTATAAGCATGAAAGTTTTGAATTGTAAATTTTAATATTATAATGTAGTTCGACGTATATGGAAGTCTGAGGTATCTGATTAAGGATATGAGGATGGACTATATTTACATTGCTATACAATTAATATCATTGTAGGTGTCTTCCTTAGAGGGTCAATTAGAAACGGCAGTGATAGAGAATGGAGAGAATTTCTCTGTTGGGGAACGCCAGTTAATGTGTTTGGCTAGGGCACTTCTACGACACAGTAAAGTAAGTTGGTTGAAAAAGAAAATTATGTTTGTAATATTACCTGGCAGATTTTAGATAACCTAAGCCATAAAGTTTATGTGATTTTTAGTCATAGCAGTGTGTCTGTCGTCTGTCTTATAATTGAAAATTTTTAACTTTCAGACACATTGAAGGCATTTTGATAAAACTGATTACTGATTATGTACTCGAGTTCCACTACAAGTGTTGTTGGGTTTTTAGCTCACCTGAGCGTAGCTCAAGTGAGCTATTGTCATAGTGCAGCGTCCGTCCATTTTCAACTTCTCCTCCAGAACCGCTGCACAGAATTTCACCAAACTCCATAGGAAGTAAGTACTCAAGGTCCTCTACCAAGTTTGTGTTTTTTATGCCGATCCGTAATCCAAGATGGCCGCCATTGGCTCTGATTGGTTGACACATTTTCGACTTCTCCTCCAGAACCGCTGCACAGAATTTCACCAAACTTCATAAGAAGTAAGTACTCAAGGTCCTCTACCAAGTTTGTGTTTTTTATGCCTATCCGTGATCCAAGATGGCCGCCATTGGCTCTGATTGGTTGACACATTTTCGACTTCTTCTCCAGAACCGCTGCACAGAATTTCACCAAACTTCATAAGAAGTAAGTACTCAAGGTCCTCTACCAAGTTTGTGTTTTTTATGCCTATCCGTGATCCAAGATGGCCGCCATTGGCTCTGATTGGTTGACACATTTTCGACTTCTTCTCCAGAACCGCTGCACAGAATTTCACCAAACTTCATAAGAAGTAAGTACTCAAGGTCCTCTACCAAGTTTGTGTTTTTTATGCCTATCCGTGATCCAAGATGGCCACCATTGGCTCTGATTGGTTGACACATTTTCGACTTCTTCTCCAGAACCGCTGCACAGAATTTCACCAAACTTCATAGGAAGTTGGTACTCAAGGTCCTCTACCAAGTTTGTGTTTTTTATGCCAGTCGGTTATCCAAGATGGCCGCCATTGGCTCTGATTGGTTGAAACATTTTCAAATTCTTCTCCAGATTGGCTGCACAGAATTTCATCAAACCTCATAGGAAGTAAGTACTCAAGGTCCTCTACCAAGTTTGTGTTCGGGATCCAGATTCCCTCAGGGGTGGATCCAGGGCGGGACCAAAAGTGCCCAAAAGGGTACCCCTCATCAAACATCTTCTTCTCCAGAACCAGTACATATAAATGGGGAAACTAATTGCATTTCAACAATCTATAAAGATGGGTTATTAAAAATTGTGTTCGGGGTTAAGATCCGTCAAATAGAAATTTACGCTTTTTTGACGTGTTTCTGGACTTAGTCATTTCAATGAAGAAAAGTGTCATGTTTTTCAGTTAATTGATATTGATGATTTCTTAATGACTATTTTGATCACAATTGTGGTAAGGAATATTATTGTGAAAAAATTTTGTCGCGATCTCAATTTTTGGATTTTTTATGAATTTTTTAAGACTTCCAGAAAAAAGGGGGGGGGGGGGGGGGTTGGCCATTTTTCACATTTTCAACTTTTCTATAAAACCACATGAAAGATTTTAATGAAACATGGAATACATGAAGTACTAAAAGTCCTCTATCAATTTGGTAAATTTCATCCAAATTGGTTAACAGATAATGCCACCATGTCTAAAAAGTAGGTCTCACAATGGTACATATACCACTTGGTAATTGAAATATGGAGAGTAGCGGTTCAAATCCAGCTGTGGTCAAAAAAAATTTTTTTTTTTTTTACACATCTAAATAAGTTTTTAGATGTTTCTCAACACTCAACATATGAAATTAGGAATTTTACGTTTAAGACTTCCAAAAAAAAAAGGGGGGGGGGGAGGCCATTTTTCACATTTTCAACTTTTTCTACAAAACTGTTTGAAGGATTTTAATAAATCTTGGTAGAAATAAGTCACTTATGATCCTCTTCAAATTCTGTTGTTTTTGTCCAGACCTCTTTACAGGTGGCGCCACCATAGTCAAAAGTAGGTCACAAAAGAGTTCCCTCCTTTAACAATATTCTTTTTCATACGGGCTGTATACAGAGACAAACAGAATGCATAGAAATGATCTAGAGGGATGAGTGAAGACATATTGTCATTTTGGTTCCCTTCCAAAATCAAATTTAAGAATTTTTTTTTGACGTTTCTTTGGACTTGGTGATTCAATGCAGAAAAAAAGTGTCATATTTCCTAGTTAATTGATAATGATGATTTCTTATGGACTATTGTGATCATAATTATGGTAAGGATTGTTACTTTGAAAGAATTTTGTCAATATCTCAATTTTTGGATTTTCAATGAATTTTTTAAGACTTCCAAATGAGGGTGTATAGGAACAATTCAGTCACATTTTTCACTTCTGCTGTTATACCGCATGAAAGATTTTAATGAAACATGGAATACATGAAGTACTAAAGGTCCTCTATCAATATGGTAAATTTCATCCAAATTGGTTAACAGATAATGTCACCATGTCTAAAAAGCAGTTCTCACAATGGTACATATACCACTTGGTAATTGAAATATGGAGAGTAGCGGTTCAAATCCAGCTGTGGTCAAAAAATTTTTTTTCATTTCTTTACACATCTAAATAAGTTTTTAGATGTTTCTCAACACTCAACATATGAAATTAGGCAATTTTAAGTTAGATCTGGACAATATTTGAAACAATTGTTGTTCATGACCCAGACTTGAAATCAGTCAACAAAAGGCCCCACCTAAAGAAAATGACTAACTTGTTGCCCTGAATGACATCTTGCAGAGACAAAGGAAATGCTTAATATCAAAATCATCTGAGTGGAAGTGCAAAAAAGTGTTGTTTTTTATTCTAGCCTGAAATAAAATTTGACATATTTTCAACATCTGTGTTGACTAAGTCACATTAATGCAAAAATAAATGAATTCTTCCTTCATGCATGACTGATCAGCTAGGTACTCAGGTGAGCGATATAGGCCCACTTGGGCCTCTTGTTACCAGATCTGACAGATCAGAGTGGGCCAACATAGGCCCAATAGGGAGACCTCTTTGACCAGCTTTGCCTTTAACCTGGTCACATAGATCAACAAACTGAATGCACCACAGTGATCTGAAAACTGGTGTCTTAAGAAGTGTTGATGATTTTGGTTCCATTCTGCATTCAAATTTCTGACAAATCTTTGATGTCTGTTTGGACTTCATCATTTTTGCACATTTTCAGGTGATTTATTGATTTGCATTTTGAAATCACATTAGATTTGTGTCTTTTAACTGATTTTATTGAAATAAATGTAATTTGAAAGAAATAAAAACATAATTTTTTTTTATCTTCTGCATTTTGTTTCTAATCTCTCAGAAAAGATCTAGGGCTGGCAAATGTAGACCCTTGAGGATACCCTACTTTGACAAACTTCCTCTTCACTTAGATCAACAAGCTGAATGCACTAGAGTGATCTAGAAAGGTGCTTTCATTTTTGACACTATTCTGAAAACAAATTTTTTATGTTTCTCATTTTTACAAATTTTTGCACATTTTAAAGTGTTTTCTGATGTCTTAGAGTATTTTAGAGTGTGTTATTGTTTTTGGTTCAATTTTGAAATAAAGCTTCTGAAAAGGAGACTCTTTTCAGAGTTTATTCTGATACTTTCTGAGTTTCTAACATGCTCACGGTGCTCAGGTGAACCATATAGGGCCTTTTTTGCTAGATATTCTTTGTGATGTGTATATTTATATGAGATCTGCTTGAAATAAAGGGGGCACTGGTACCAACCAAATATAAACTTTGGCTAGCAGAGATAATGGAGTATATGTTTTGTTAGCTGTCAAAACATTTAGCAAGCATTCTTGAAATGCCTTTGTTCAACGTATTGTAGATCATATGCTAGGCAAGAGAGAGCAAGGAGGTCAAACTTTTATATATGTTTCTGTAGTCAACAAAATTGAAAACCATGATTTCAAATTCAGCTAATCATTGACATTGTTATAAGTTGAATGATTTATTGTCTTCACTTTGCCTTTATTATGATGACTATGTGACTAACTTCTTCAAACCTGCAGTACGTGTTGACAAACTGAATACATCATAGTGATCTGAAGATGTGGTCTTTGGTTCCATTCTCTCTATCAAAGCTTTCAGTTTGTTTTTTATGCCTTATAGCACTTTGTTTTTTCCACATTTTCAAGTAATTTCTTTGAATTTTTCATTATATGTCTCTTATGAAAGGTATGCAGTAATATTTTGTCTGATTAAAAGAAAATATGTGCTTTGAAAAGAAATGGAGCACAGGAAAAGTTTGAAAGACTAAGACAGGAGAGAGCATTATTGCATCTTCAAATTGATAGAAAAATAGGGATTAAACTCAGCAAACAAAAGATTAACTCATTCACGGTTGTTTTTGGGCTGGATCAACCAAAGTAAGGATCCAGCATAGTACAAACTAAGTTATTGAGTGTACTCTCTTTAAAAAAAATTAAGAAGAAAAACTTCTGATGGGCTGTTTAGAATAGAAGTGTTGTGTTTGCTTTGATTCTACTTAGAAAGTTCTGAATATTTATTTGACATATTTTAAGGGCCTCTTACTTGAAGAAATTCTAATTCTTTCTAATAATTTTTCATGTGCTCATGTGTTCAGGTACATGATAAATGTATAGGTCCTTTGAAATTTCTTGCTTTTTGGTGTTTTAATTGTGGAATTAAAATCCTATACAGTTTTTCCTTAATGGGTCCACTATTCAATTACGTTCAAGTTCATACGCTACCATGTTGTGCGCCATCCTGCTATCTGGTTAATCATAAGATTTGTTGTGTAAAAGTACATACTTGTTCTTTGATAAGAGATTATATTTTCTTTAGGTACTGATGTTGGATGAGGCTACGGCGGCCATAGACACTGAGACCGATGCCCTGGTGCAGGCCACCATACGGGAAGCATTCCAGGATTGTACCATGTTAATAATAGCTCACAGACTTAATACCGTTCTGGGCTGTAACCGCATACTTGTGATGGAGGATGGCAAGGTTAGTCTAACAAATGTCACTTTACATACGGAAATAAAAATTTTGTGTATTAAGATCTGCAGTATGTCTGATACAAATCTTGATAATGAATACTGTATTATTATCAAAAACAGGCTGGCGCACTCTTCCCACAAATTTTTAGCAATGCCAGAAAAACATAAATTCAATAAAATCAATCGTGACATTACAGAGTTTCAGCATCAGTTACAACAGACTATTAATGACATTATAATAACACAAATGCATAAAGGTTTCCTGCACTATAAAACATTAGTTTATACAAGGAAGTACAAAAGCTAGCTGTGTTTGTGACACATTAATGTGTCTGATGGCAACAAAGTCCAAAAAGTTTTTTAGGGTGAATGTCATTGTCAAGGTCAAAAGGTCATCAATCTTGGTGTCATTTGAAAGAGCTTCATTACTTGAGTATGCATGTGAAATATAAAGTATGTATCCCTCACGGTTCAAAAGTTATGGCCAAGGTAAAAGTTAACAACAGACAAGCAAACAGACAGACAGGCAGAACAAAAACAATATGCCCCTGACCTATCAATCCAGGGGCATAAAAAAATTGTTCTTAATGCTATTGATACAGAGAGTTATATTTTACATAATTCTATTTGTATTCTGTATTTGAATTAAACATGTAACATTCCACATTCAGATTGGGGTGTAAAATGAAGGAGAATTTAACTCCTTCATCTAATATCAAAAACTTAAGTTATATATCATATCAGTTGTGAACTTTATAAATAGGTAATGAGTAATTCCTATTTTAGATAGTGGAATATGGAGCACCATCCAAACTTATGTCCGATGAAAAATCCAAATTCAAATTGATGTTAGAGGCAACAGAAAATCAAACATTTTAAAGCCTTGCTGTATGCAACACAATAATAAAACTGGAACTCTGGAACACATTGATAAAACTGAATGATACTGGAAGTGTGCAACACAATGATAAGACTGGAACTCTGAAACACAATGATTGGACCAGAAATCTGTGACACATGGATGAAGTTGGAAATCTGTAACATGATGATAAAACTGGAAATTTTGACACAATGATTACACTTGAAATAATTTGTATCTGTGCTACAATTATTGTTTACTTACTGTGCCTATATTGATATCTATGTTGCGTATTAATTTTTACAAATTATCCATTTTTTTTTTCAAAAGATAAGAATTATTTTGATGATTTAAACAAATGCTAATTTTTTCATCTATTCAAATGTAGATAGTTTTCAAAATATCTTAAATCTTTATGATTTTAATATTTACCTCTCTTAGTTTCGATATTAATCATATTAATTCAGAAACCAACATCTCTGTGCTTACCTCCTGTGCAGTATTACATTTTGTACATATTCCAAAATTGAATTGTATATTTCATTTTATAAAGACATTAAGTCATTAATTAAGCTGAAGGCAAAATGTAAGGTTATACAGGATGGCTTGGCATCTCTCTTCTTTGCTTCTAATGCTAGTTGGTGGTCATCATGAGTAAATCAAAAACTCTTTTAACCATGACTGTAACACTTGGGCATGACAGTTGCTTGGATATACTCTTTTTATGTTAATCTCATTTTAAAATACATGCAAGACTCATGACATTTTGCCATGGAAATTTTTGTCATTCTGTCATGACATCAAAATCCAAGCAGTATTGTCACTATAAAAATTCACAATGCGAAAAAAAAATCAATTACTGTTCTATTGATTTGGAACATACCTCTGTTGATCACCACTAGTTCACACACCCTCACTTACTCTGATAAGTTCCAATTTGAAAGTGGTCAATGGAACCTGACCTATGTTTAAAACTAAAAATAGTTGTGCAGTATTTGAGAATTTTGTGTATAAATGAATCAGTTTTCTGAAATTGAGGGAAAACAATGAGCATTCACTACAAGAAATTTTTGATTTCAAAAACATTTTGCTATATGGGCTCTGTATTGTCATCCAAAATGTTGAACAACAATGGTATGTTTTGAGATCCCTTGAATCTGAAATTTAGGGGCATATAGTTTTCTGTCTGTCTATCTGCTATTTATTTGCAGACTTCAACCTTAATTTTTCAATTTTTATAAACTTCCCGGTGACGAGACCTCTAGTGTCATAATTCTATTGAAAACTAGTGACCTAGATTGTGATGTTTGAATTTTCAAAATATTTCTTGATATTGCTGCCATCTTACACAAACAAATTCTGTATAGACATAAAGGAATGGTGTCAAGCTTCATTACTGACTGTAGATATGTTAGACTCTGATCTTATTGTTTATTTAATGGAAACACTAGCTAAGTATGCTCTGTTACCTACAGTGGTAGCACTAAGTATGCTCTATTACCTACAGTGGTAGCACTAAGTATGGTCTGTTACCTACAGTGGTAGCATTAAGTATGCTCTAATATCTACAGTGGTAGTACTAACTAAGATTGCTTTATTACCTACAGTGGCATCACTAGCTAAGTATGCTTTGTCACATATTGTGGTAGCACTAAGTATGCTGTCTCAGCTATAATGATAGCACTAAGTGTGCTCTATCTGCTTATTGGTAGCACTAACTTTGTATACCCCATGAACTGTAGTGACAGCACTAGGTATGTATCCTTTATCAATCATAGTCAATGGTAGCACATTCAAAGAAGTTAACACATACTGGTAGTCAAGAACTTTCACTGTAAGTTCTTTATTCAGTCTAGTCAGTGCTTGAAATAGATGCCAGATTTCTGCTTTAGAATTACTTTCAATGATTTTTAAGAAATTTTTCTTTAATCTGCAGTTTATAATTATATTATGTTTCTGAAAAGTCAGGGTCAAACTTATTTAGCATTTCCTCTTAATGACCATGACATTTGGATAACAGTATCATACCATGTCGAAGTCAGGCCTTAACACCCATTGCTTCTTGTACAGTCTTGCTACAACAACCAAGTTATTTTTTGTCTTAAAATTATGATTTAATTCATATGAAGAGAGTGATTGTTACTACAGACCAATTATTATTTGCAATGTGATAATTGGTACATTATAAATTCAAATAATGTCACAAATCTGAATCACTACACTCTTTTTTTTTTCTGGAGATTTTATATTATATCGATTGCTACATTTTATTCTCTGCTCTATTTGGAATATGTACATGTAGTTACACATATTTTACACCTAGCTGATGTATAAACAAGTATATAAGTCTTCTTTATTGATGCAAACCATTTTGTTTTGAAATCCTGTTCATGTGTTTTTAAGATTTCATACTAGTTTCAGCTAGAAATCATTTATTTGTAAGTTGTTAATAGCATATAGATTTTTTTCATTGAATTGAATCATCTCAAGTCAAGTCATTTTACTACACCATTCCCATCACTTTTCTAGGAAGTTTATTTATGTGTTTTATAGTTTTAACATACATATATTTGTAAATTGTATGATTATTTAATAATCTTGCCCAGATATTATTAGTTTAAGGTTTTAACTTAATTTTGAAGTTGCCATTTCATCTACATATATATAAGGGTAAATGTATAGCACATGTATAAAATACCTTATTAATATACTTAATACCTATTTTTATACTTAAAATATTCATTTGATATATTACAGTTTTATCTGTGAAGGGTCCTCAAAACCATGATAATGAATGAAAATGACCCCATTGTGACCCATATATTATACAAGTATTTATGACTGATATTTGTTGGGGCACTGCATTCATGTGGGTGCCCTAGGCCTATAGCTATCATGTCGTCTGTCTGTCTGTCAGTCAACACTTTTGTTATGATGCAATACTAGTGATTCAAACGTTTTTTCATCCTATGGGTTTCAATTTTACATACAGATGCAAATTGATGGACAGAACTTGCCTTTTCAGTATCTTAGGTCAAAGTCATAAAGCAGAAACATTCATGATTGTTACATTTTAGTTTTATTTTAAACTGTGAATATATTGGAATTTTCAGTCATTTTTATGGCATGTAGGAAATGAAGCTTCTTTTTAAGTAATGTTTTAGACACAGTAATGAATAAATGAATAACATAAAGTTAAGTTTTGACATCCTATTTACAAAATCATAAAAAGAATAATACATTCCATCAAAATTTACTTTTCTTTCAAAATAAGACTTCACTAGAAATTGCTGCCTTAGCAATTCCCTGAGAGATGATATTTTTTTAAATTTTTTATTATTAATTAGTTTTAATTGTAAGCAAGTTTAAATATTTTTTCATTGATATGCTGATGTAGTCTCAGCAGACCTTACTGTGCCATTATATCTGTATCTGTGAACCATGACTGTGAGTAGTGTTTTTGATTTTATTGAAGAGTGTCATATTACGAAAAAATTAAATTGATAATATCACAAATACACGTACCAAATTTCTATTATGAAAATTTCAAATTGATAATACCACAATTACATGTACTAAATTTCTATAATGTTTAATTTTTGTAATAATTTATTATGATTTGTTTGTTGATTATTATAAAAATGATGTTTAAATCCAATAACAGTATTACTTTGTTATTATAATTAACTCTAGTCATTGTCTGGAATTTACTTCTTAAATTTATAGTCTGATGAGTCTTAGTCCAGCTTATAGTCTGAAGGTCATTAGTTCAACCTAAATTCTGAAGATCATTGGTTCAGCCCAAATTCTGAAGGTCGTGAATTCAGCCCATAGTCTGAAGATCACGAGTTCAGCCCATAGTCTGAAGGCCATGAGTTCAGCCCATAGTCTGAAGGTCATAAGTTCAGCCCATAGTCTGAAGGTCATAAGTTCAGCCCATAGTCTGAAAATCATTAGTTTATAGTCTGTAGGTCATTACTTCAGCCCATAGTCTGAGGGTCATGAGTTCAGCATGTAGTCTAGAGGCCATGAAAATTTGCTTGTAGTCTTAAGGGTGTTTAGTTCAGTATGTAGTCTGAGAGTCATGCATTCAGCATATAGTATGAAGGTCTAGAGAACAGCTTGCAGTCTGAAAGTTGTGAGTTCAGCATATGGTCTGAGGGTCGTGAGGTCAACATATAGTCTGATGGTTGTGAGGTCAACATATAGTATGAAGATTGTGAGTTAACAAATGTAGTCGGATGGATGTGAGTTCAGCTTGTAGTCTGAAATTGGTGAGATCAGCATGTAGTCAGGTAGTAGTGAGTTCAGTGTTTAGTCTGAAGGTCGTGAGTTTAGTCTGTACTATGAGATCGTGAGTTCAGCATATAGTTTGAAGGTCGTGAAGTCAACATATGGTCTGAAGGTAGTGAGTTTAGGATATAGTCAGATGGTAGTGGGTTCAGCTTGTAGTTTTAAGATCGTGAGTTCAGCATCTACTATGAAGGTTATAAGTTCAGTCTGTAGTCTGAAGATCGTGCGTTCAGCATGTAGTCCGATGGTTGTGAGTTAAGTTTGTAGTTTGAAGGTCGTGGGTGCAGCATCTACTATGGAGATCTTGAGTTCAGCATATAGTCTGAAGGTCGTGAGTGCAGCATGTACTATGAAGGTCTTAGTTTGTAGTCTGAAGGTCATGAGTGCAGCATGTACTATGAAAGTCTTAGTTTGTAGTCTATAGGTCGTGAGTTAAGCTTACAGTTTTACAATACTTATTTCTCTCTTCTTACATAACCGCGGTTTGAAGTTTTAACTATATCTGAAGAAACTTTCTCAAAGTCTTTCCTTATTTCCTACACATACATGTATTTTGCCCACTGCTCTGGATAAACTCCCGTGTATAAGTCGAAAGTATAACACTTAGACAACCAAAAAAAGAAGTTAAAATTCCACTTAAACCAAATCCTATCGTAAGAATAAACCATTTTCAGTGATCCTGAACATATTAATACAAAGATTTATATGATTTGAAAATACATTTGTATTTCTAAATAGTCTATTAGGCAACAAATCTTGCAATTGACAGTATATTTATACAAATGGATTTGTACTTTCAAAAATTGTTTCAGTTTTAGGCAAAAGATATGTTTCGTATGAGCTGTCTGGGTTGGTATAGAACCCGTCTGTGGCTGAAATAACATGTCATATAGCACAAATAAATCATTGTATGACACAGTTTTAATACGCATCTAGACTGGCTATATGAAAGACGGTCTTGAAAAGTAAGAAAGATGCGAAAGATTCACAAACTAAAAGTGCAGTGGCATAGTTACTATGTATTCATATATGCTAAGTTTTGTTTGATTTGAAAGTGTGAGGCCTAAAAATAAATAATGTCAACCAATATAGTACAGATTTGACCCATGTTTCCGGATTTTGAGTCTTGGTAAAGAAAAAAAGATGAAAATATAAAAATCCGAATGGCACATGCTGACCGCCTCCCGCACATACATCTTTTTTTCGCCATAAGGGTTATGACATACACCTTTAAACCACGCCGCTGAACCACCGAAGAGAATGCACTACATTGACCTGATAAAGGGCCGTCTCGTAGGTCAGTTCGTTGTTGTAGCGTCTTGTGTTCCACTTCCTCTGACGGAATAAGTCGTTTCAAAATCTAAATGTCCACGCCAAAAACACCGACACATCTTCTTGAATTCCTTTCTAAATTTTGTATTGAAATATCCATACATGATTGGGTTTATACACGTATTAGCTGATGATAGTATAATTGTTATTGTAAACTGAGTTGATGATATCTTTTTAAAGTATATAGCGAGAAAACTCAGAACAAAAAATGGCAGCCACATGACAACAAAGAGGACTACTATAGCTGTAAACATCTTGGTGAGCCGCACTTGTCTGTCGTGTCGATGAGAATTAATGCTTCCATTATTGGAAGTCGAACACGCATTTTTGGCGGACCTTTTGACTGTTTTAAATATCTGAATATATTGAACTGTAATTACAATTAATGGACATACGAAAAATAGCATAACCATACAAATTAAGTAAATATCAACATGGAATTCATTTGACCATGTCATACCACAATAAATTTTCTTAACATCTTTTATCAGAATGAATTTTTCTGACTGTGCCACTGCCACTGGAATGGGAAATGCAACAGATAGAATCCATATGCACGTTGTAATAATTCCAAATTTGAGAAGTGTGAGCTTTTTGTCCGGTGTCGCACACACACAAAAATAACGTTCTATACTGATCATCATCATGGTCAGAATGGAGCACACTCCAGATACAAACTGCATGTATGTCACAAGCTTGCATATACCCTCACCAAAAACCCATTCCATAGTGATCCGAGTGGTGAAAATAAATGGTGTCCATGTGACATACAGCAAGTCCGCGATTGCCAAATTCGCAATGAAGTAGTTTGTTACACTATGCATTCTTCGATTTCTTATTATTCCCACCAGAACCTGTAACAAAATAAAATGCATGAGTCCGGCGGTTGTTGGATTGCAGTTTTACATCGCTTGTATGGAAGCAGGAGATAATCATCTTCATACACATAGTGGCACAATCCGTTAATCGAACCCGGATCGCATGAACCAAATAAAAAACTGAACCACTATACTCGGCTTACACCCCCCGCCCCACCCCCGCCAAAAAAAATTGCATAAATGCATAAATCAAGTAATGAAAAAACAGAACAAAACAAATATACAGAATTAATTGATGAAATAGTATAGAACAACACTATAAGAATACTTCATCGATATTGTGGCGGCACCCATTTGGTGCATTTTATGAATTTTACCAACGCACAAAGCAATAAAGGTTCTTCACTACAGTTTCAAATATATTAAAATTTTAACTTATAATTTTAATTTATTCGAATATAAACATTATATATAAAAAGTAAATTTTTCCTCGTGACATGGCCATATATATTGTTTCGAGCCTCAGGTTGTCACTTTTTCTCAAAGTTTATCATAATGTTACACTAATATTTAAAATATTTAATATGTTTAAACATTATCATAAAGATTGTTATAATAATGTTTAAACATATTAAATGTTTTAAATATTAGTGTAACAATAAAGAACGCACAGGCACAATTTGTCGTAAATCATCACTTTTAACAATTCCAGTTTATGTGATTGTATTAACACTTTTTTTACCAAATTTTTGACTCGTGACTTATATCGAGCATTGATAAACAGTAATATAATCATTTATCAACGACAACCAGAATGGCAATGAATACTTCGCAACACAACGTAATACAAAAATGTAACTATATGTCAGATACCACACTCAGCCACAGGTGTCTGTGTAGCGCTACCATAGCTTCGCCACTGACTGTATTGATAAGGTGATATATACCAGTGGCGGATCCAGGATTTCCGAAAGGGGGGGGGGGGGGCAAATGGGTTTTAGCCAAACTTCTCAGCCATTTTTGGTGCAAAATCTGGATTTTTACTAGTAAATTTGTGACCAAATGGAGGGGGGCGCCCCCCCCCCCCATCTAAATCCGCCACTGAATACAGTCAGTGGCGAAGCTACGTTAGCGCTACACAGACACCTGTGCCTCGGCTTGCGATACCCCCGAGTACTGACAGTTCATCGGCATCAACTAAGTATACACCAAGGTAAAACTGGTACACCAGATGCCCCTTTCAACGAGAACTTCTCTTTGGTGATGCTAAAGCAGAATCTTCGGAAGTCAACAACTTGCAATAATGACTTAATGCAACAAGTCTTAAATTATGTGGAGATGCCCGTAGGAACCAGGGATCGCCCCCCTCCCCTTTTGGCCGATCATGGACCTGTTTAAATTCAAGGTTTGTAATTTTTCTAATGCATCTTACGGCCTTGCTGACAACAAAGCTATGCATGAAAGAAAATTTGAAATACTTGACTACAAGTAGTAAAAAAAATATCTGAGTCAATCTTGAAGTGGACTCTACATCTTGGACTTGGACTACTAAAATTGGACTTGTAATAGTGTTTACTAGCTCTCAACATCCTCTGAAAGACAATGTCTAAATACAAAGCTTCACAAAATTCATATCTTTCACCATTTGCGTATGAACCATGAAATCACATGCATGGTGTCCGGGAATGTTATTACAGAGTTTATCTTGGAGAATTATTGACAGGATCAAGTAGGTAAATAATCACTTTATCGAAATATAGGTCCGGCATACAAACATTTAATCGTTGTAGGAAACAGTGGAACCCCGATCGTTTTGGAGAATCGGGACGATTTAATGTTTTCATACAGGGTTTGACTAAAACTCCATCTCCACCCCCACCCAACCCAACTGTCCAAATAATCGTCAAAGACATTTCGAACTAGGTTGGTATTGATGTAAGAATTGTCATCTCACCATGACGTTTCCCGTTACTGCGCATGTCAATATCAGTATAAACATCACTGCCTCTAACACATGTTGTCCTGTAAAACAAAGAGTAATGACTATAAATAGACAATATGTATGACAAAATGTAGAATTAACTTCAACATTGACTATAACGGTATATTTACTAAACACCATGAGATTAGGAGTGCATACACTTTATTGTCTATGTAGATTCTATCAGTAGTTTATGGTCGGGAAGTTAAGATAAACAGTGCAGGTCAATGATCACACATGGGGTCAGGGTCAATAACAGAGGACAATGGTCTTGAAGAGATCAAATCCATGTGCTACAAGCAAATGACACAGTAACAGATACTGGACAAGGTCAAATACCACAAAGAATAATCTTATCTCATAACTGGGTCATCATTTATTTTAAAAGTTCAAGGTTACAGGTGATTTATAGATTCTTTATATTTTAATATAAAGGTAACTAATATCTAATATAATAACTAATATAATGGCAGAGATCAGATCAGGTATCTGGGAATAGTAAGCATTTCGTTTGACTAGCCGCACCTGACAGGAATTCCTAACAGTACACATCATACAGAGGAAACTCCGTGTCCTTTTGATTAAATCTATAAAAAAAAATTCTATTCCACCGTTAAAGGTTAATGGTTGTTGGTTGATTGGTGTTTACGTCGCTTTCAACAATTTTCAGTTATATCGCGACATTGAGGCAGGAGGTAACCAGCCTCTTAAATATGGTGGTGCAACCCGGGACTCGAACCCAGATCGCCGGCGCTGCAAGCCACGGGCTTAACCACTACACCGAGCCTGCCCCCCCCCCCCCCCTGTTAAACTTTAAACAATACATTTCTATATTTCTGCTATCGTGTATACAAACATAACAATCAGATTAAAACCATATCTTTATTCCGCCTCTCTACTTGTCCCATTGCGGATAATAAAGATTGTGGTAACAAAACATTTCCTGGTCGCTTCATTTCTTTACTCTGGAAAGTTGTGACAGACCTTCGTTTGAGTTCATTTTATTTACATGTATATACATAAAACTTGTTTTGAAATATCTGTTCAGAGTAAAATGTATATATCAAGTTTTCAATTTTATATATTATGTATAAATGTTATATTATAGAAACGGAAAAATGTAACAATTATAAACAATAGTTGTTTCATACATATCAGTAGCGGATTCAAGAGTAGATGGAAGGGGGATTCCATAATTCAGTCACTATAGTATAAGTGACACCTTGCATGTAGTACAAAAATAAGTAAATGTAAAATTATATCGGTCATTTTTCAGTCACAAAAATACCGTAGGCCAAATTGTACATGTCGGAGCTAATACACTGCAAAAAATAACATCCCTTTGCTACGCCCGGAATAATCATTTGAAAAAGGAATAATCCTATAGGGAGATACAAACGAAAGAACGCATTTCGTCTATATCGCTACAATCTTACCACTAAACTATAGTAGTAAGAAGACTGCACTGATGCGGTCAGTCTAGCAGAGTTGTAGAACGACCGTGTGGTATATCTCATTAAAACTGAGCTGTTATTCAGAAAATAAACATAAAGTGATAGACAAGAAAATTACAATAACTGAGGATGAAATAACACAGAAAACGTCTTATTAAGGGAACCAACCTTGGTCTTTAACTCGCTAATTTACATTACATCAACAGCCAGGTTGTGTTTGAATAATTTGAAAGAAATATACATATGAGATTGTGATTGTATATACATGTCATAGCAGATTGGTTCAGACCCCGGATAGCTCAATCGGGTAGGTGTCTGGCACGTGACCAGAAGGTCTCTAGTTCAAATTCCGTTGCATGTTGCTCGTCGGTGTCGTCTTTTTGACGAGTTAGTAAAAACCACGAGGTCCTGTGTCACGGTAGGCGTAGTACATAAAATATAATACATGCTTAACAAGGGTCCGTCGCAAACATCTTGATATCTGTACATTGCGTCAAACAGATCATTCCCTACTTCCGTTAGGTCCGTTGCACAGATTGAAATTATGAGGTCATGCACCAGACAGGCGCCGTCATTCATATACAATTATACATTAAATCATCCAGGGGTGGCGATAAATCAAAAATAAGAAATTCAAAATTTAAAAACATTTCATCATCGATACTGAAGTTATAGAAGACGCCGTGTGTAAGGAAATCCTATATCATCTCATCTCTGATCTGTATATCTTTTTTGCTGTTTACATAATGCTGTATTTCAATGCATTTACAGCGTGATGAGATCGTGGTAGGGCGTTTACTGACGCACATTTCGGCATGGTGCTATTCCGAATGATATCTGATAAAAAATACTATGCATTGGAGATTCTCATCAGTAAAAGAAAGCAGTATACGCTGGCAGTTTGATGTCCGTAAACATCTCTTAATGAAAGTACACTGCATTTAAGTACGTTTGTCTAAATCATACTAATGTATAAACATCTTGTCTGTGTTATAAATATACAGACTTCGAACTTGAATAGACCTCTCAGTTCGTTTCTCCACCTCCATGAGTTTGAGTAAAAAATCATTAAATGATTATAATATCGGGACGGAGGATGGAAGTAGGATTCTCGCATCTATAAATTGTTCTGAAATTTATCTTGTGAATGGACTATGCCTACATATGTCCCGTTCAACCCTTCTTATTTGTTATTTGTTTCTGCATTTCCAGTGTTTAATAAAACAAATTACTGTACATGAATGATGAAAGGTATACTACTCCCCCACCCCCTCGCGCCCAAAAAGTTATACATGTAGGTGTGTCATTTATGATTGACATTTTCTTTGCCTCTCCTCATTAAGAAAAAAAGTTTGGTAATATATATATTTGTTTATCTTTTAGCAGTCGTGTATTAAAAATATTTCTAAAATCTATATGATATTGCGGAAAACCTTAATTCCGAATCAACTCAATTTTCAATTTCATATAAAGCGTTTCTATGATTCTTGTATACTAAACAATGCTATTCTTGCATATGGATGTATGTTTATATTACATGAAACTGGTATAGCTCAGTCGGTAGAGTGTTTGATTGTAGCCGACAGGTCCCGGGCTCGAGTCCCATTAGCGTGGGTGTCCTATGTTTCGGATAGATATATGCTAGATATCAACTGAACTCCACTTCGTTCAAAGTAAAACATCCTTTTTGCTGCTCACTTTAAGAATCCCAAACCAAAGCATGTTTCAGTTTAAGATACCCAAACTAAAGCATAGCTCAGTTTGAGAAACCCAAACCAACGCACAGTTTAAGAAACCCAAACCAAAGTAAAGTTCAGTTTAAGAAACCCAAATCAAACCAAAACATAGTACAGTTTAAGAAACCCAAACCAAAGCTATAAGTTCAGTTTAAGAAACATAAATCAAAGCATAATTCAATTTAAGCGAAACATGCTTGTCCCTGTGTTTCTTATACTGTACTGGAGTTTTCAATAAACTCCAAGCTTGATTGTAAAGTAGTGCAGCTGCAAAATTTTTATTAGATTTTAAGAAAAGAAAACTAAACACGATTCTGGTGTTTTTTTTATCTATCCATGTTTATTATATTCAATCCACAAGTCAACTTTATTTCGATATCAACCCGATGTGCTAACCTGTTTGTAAATCTCCACGGATTACATCGTCTTTTTCATAAAGAAAAAGACTGAGGTACTCGCTGGACAAGAGGTGATCCGAATGATAAAGACTGATAGATCCTGTGACAGTTTATCCGATATTGCTGTATCC